>OX443562.1:112886949-113583824 GCA_949372485.1 Cheilosia soror | reverse complement strand
TTAAATAAGACCATAAATCATCTTTACGTTTGGTCGTAAAATACTCATGTATCAGTGTCAGCAGTAATACGTATAGACTTAGAGACAAACACTTTGGAGAACGCAAATTATTATTTTCTGATTGTAAACACAATATAATGTCCTTTTATCCATGTGTTTGCTGTTTGTTATTTGTATTTACATTCATCATCAATAAATTTATGTTCATGTAGCAGCTTAAGTAATCATTAAGCGGGTATAATAATCGAAAAGTCAGTGTCTACGTCCCACCCGAGAACTTCATCATTATATAATGTTTTCATTTAATTTCCGGTCTAGACACTAGTCATATTTTGGTGGACATTGTCAGGATTACAAAATTTATGTCCTCGTGTGTGAATGTGAAATTGGAGTTGAGCATTAAGGTAAATTTAAATCAACTGGTGGTGTATGGGGTTGTATTTATATCACCGTTGTCGGTGAAATTATAAATTAATATTTATTGTATAGTAAATGTTGTATAATAATTTGAAAGTGACTTAAATAAATGTCAATGAAGGAGAGATTTTACTGAACACTTTGGGATATCTATGTTGGTGCTTGCCAATCAAAATAGAGATAATAATCCCTAACTTTGTTCAGTATGGACTACGAAGCTGTCAAATATTGAATTCGCACATGAATTTAAAGTTGCGAATGTAATGAAACACATCAGCTGCATGGGAGGGTAGTGATGGTCACGAGGAGTTGGCTGATTTATAATACTTAAGGCTGAAGCTAAATGTTTTTTTTTTTTTAGAGGTATAGAAATTTAAGTTGGCAACACTATTTTATCTGGCAGCCATTTTGTCAGCTGTCAAGTGATTTATTTTTAGTTTGATTTGGCATTTCAACATGAATAGACGCCTGAACGTGAACAATGCTTCCAAATTGTGCAAATTTATTTTGATAATCATGGTTCTGTTCGAAGTACGTATTGCGCACTACGTCCATTTTACGGTCAACATAATCGTCTCACTTTTGGTTGAATGGATATGTCAATAAAAAAAACTGCCATATTTGGAGTGATGATAATCCTCAAGTGTATGTTGAGACACCGTTACATCTACAAAAACTGACTGTTTGGTGTGATTTATGGGTTGGTGGAATAATTGGTCCGCACTTCTTTAAAAATTATGCTGACCAGAGCGTTACAGTCAATGGTGACCGCTATAAAGCCATGATTACAGACTTTTTCGTTAATCAATTGCACAACCATTATGTGCAGGAGCTTTTCAACAAGACGGCGCAACAAGTCACACAGCTCGTGGCACAATTGATTTATTGAAGGAAACGTTTGGCAACTGCATTGTTTCACGTTGCGGACCCGTGAATTGGCCTCCAAGATCATGCGATTTAACGTCGTTTGACTATTTTCTGTGAGGATATGTGAAGTCGCTAGTCTACGCCGATAAGTCCCAAACGATAGCACACTTGGAGGACAACATTCGCCGCGTTATTGCCGATATACGGCCACAAATGTGGGAAAAAGTCATCTCAAATTATACCTTCAGATTAGACTACGTCCGAGCCAGCCGTGGCGGTAATATGCCAAAAGTCATATTTTAATTATAATGCCAGAAGACTATCTTTGGAATAAAATAAATTTCATGCCATTTTTAAAAATCATTTTTGATTTATTCCGTTTCAAAGTTTTATACCTCTAAAAAACACCATTTATAGAATATGCAATTGTGGGCTTATAACGATTAATGCCATGCTGCATGAAGCATGAATATGTCAAAATCTGATTTGCACCCATTTGGTAATACCGAGTGACGTAGCAGTCTCATATTCATACCTCTCAAGTCTCAGTGTGGGCGCAGTGGACTTCTGAGCGAGGGGTCTCAGGTTCGATCCACGGAAAAACCCAAATTACATCGTAAGATTTTTTGCACTTTGCCATAGGCTGACAAATATCCCAGACAATTGATCTACAATTGAGCTGAGTCGACAATTGTCCCTTCCCTTACAAAAAACTCACAACAACGATTGCTTGTGAGAAGCTATACCGAGGGTGCTTATATGGACCTGTTGCGCCAACTATGTATTTATTCAGTTAACCTCTTGGCATCATTCACACCGAGTATGTACTAGACTTGTCCATCCGGACTCAACTCGGTAAATTTATTTATAAATTTATAAGCAGGTATGTACTTATGTAGGTACGGCTGTGATTCAGTGAATTGAATGAGTGGTTACCTTAATAGTCAAGTTGGCAGTTACCTTTTTGAGCTATTCTGATATATTCGGAGCTGAGGTTAGTAAGTGTTTCTTACGACTAGTCAGGGTGCTAAGAAGAAATGGTGATGAATAAACAATTAATAAGTGACAGGCAATACGGATTACGGAGCCTTCGTTCCACTGGAGACCTGTTAAGCTACGTAACGCACTTATGGACGCAAACAATTGAACAACACGGCGAATCCAGAGCCGTAGCCTTGGACATATAAAAGGCATTTGACCGAGTCTAGCATAGAACCCTATTTAGGCAAGTTGGCGTCTTATGGATTAACACAACAACTCTGCGGATGGATGCAAAATTTTCTTCTGGGAAGATCGATATATTATAATAAGTGCCTGAAGGGCGATGTTTAACATACACTCATAGCCAAAGTGCGTATGTGAATATGTATTTTGCCACAACACCCAACGGATTCTGTTAAAAGATTGGTAGCAGAGCTTTAGCTACTACTGCAAAGAGACCGACATGACTTTTGACAACAGTAGCAATGCTACCAAAGGTGCGGCCGAAGATGATGGGCTACATTTTATAAGATCACAGTGAAAACCTGGGTACGATGAGGAGTGATTAGATGGCATATACACGAAATCATGTAGAAACGACCACAATAATACGCTAGCAGACAGAGGCAGCCAACAACACGCTTCCCGGCAGTATGATTTCCTTAACCTAGACACGAACGGAGGCTTGCGACAACCGAACTAAAGGCTGTTCGAACGGATGGTTTACCGGCTGAGCTTTTTAAAGCCTTGAGATATGACGTGGAAAGGAGCAAAATATTAGATGGCTACATTATCATCTCTCGAAATGAACACGATGATGCCTACCAATTTGGGATTTCTATCCATCCCCAGTCGAATTTAGGATTTGGCTTTCTCAAGGAATAAAATAACAACTTCCATAACCCAGCTCACGGTTTAAGAATATTTCAGTTCCACAATAGCATTGTGTTATTTCTACCGAAAATCAATGTATGGGTAAGTCCGCATTTACAGATAATATTAGTCCCATTAAATAATGCCATAACACTAAATTATTCAACTTTAAATAGCTACCTGCTGTTTAAAACCATTCTACACCATCCCGCCGCGTCGATGAAAACATTCCCTTTTCTATATTTATATCCAATAAACACTTCCCTAATATTCCCCATCAGAAAAGTCTTTTCCTAATACACACCCCCGCCTCGTACAAATGAAATCCTTTTAAAGAGCAAACACCTTTCACCTACCACCTAACTAATCCGAACCCAACTCTTCCGCCTCGCATATAATTCCTCACAAGAAAATACGAAACATTAACATCTGGTCGGAATCCATCCCGCTTCGTCGAATAAAAAAAAACTCACACAGGATCCCTGACTTAGGCGAACAGCAAACGCAAAAACGGCAAGGCAAAGGCCAGACGCCAGATCCGACAACAACAGCCAACAAAGCAGTTCATGCATAATTTATTCCCAGCCAAAAGTTGATCCTGTTCACCTGATTATAAAATAAGCCCTACCAAGGCAGGACTCACAATGTTCCCCAAGAGTGTTTAAACTTCAGAAGGCATACACAGCATTCCATATATACCAAGGCCTTGCTATTTGTGTGCCTGAGTGTGTTGGCTAATCCCCAAAAGGATTAAAAAGAATGAAAATAAAAACAAAAAAAAGAAGAAGAAATGCTACACCATAACAAAACGTTAAGAAATCCTTGCCAAAGTTTATTATCCCTTTTAGCTAAAAAAAAAAAATAATATCTATGTACCTACATGCAAATCAAGACGATAATTTTTGCAACACGAATCCATACCAAGGATATCGCCTATCAGTACAGTAGCTAGTTGTTGAGAAAACCCTCCAAGTCGAACTTGTCGAAAGGTGAGAGCACATCGACGAAAGGTTATGTAGTTCCCATTGAAAGGTATATCGACGAAGTGAATCTGGCGAGGTCTTCGCCGCTTCTCCTGTTTCTCGATAACGATACCGCCGCCGCCCGCCGTAGTCGTCGTCCTTCAGGAACCCTTAAAAATTTATTTGCACTTTCAGTTCGATGGTGCGATGGCGTGGTAGTGTTTTTATGTTCCAATGCAAGGCAAGCCACCCACATCAGTCGTCGCTCGTCCTTCGTTTATCATGATGGCAAAGATAACTTACTTTGGTTCGGTGTTAAACCTTTCAGCAGTCAGGATATACGAGGATATCGTGTGCAAGTTGGGGGTGAATATTTTCTTCCCCATCGCCAGCGACGTCGTCGCCGAGAAGGTCAGATACAATACAAGTTAATATTTTCTTTGGTTTTCGTCTCTTTGCTTACCTCTGTTGATCCACTTGAAAGTTTTTATTACCCGTTTTGATGTGGTTGCACTTCCACTTGGAACACCTCAAGAGGTTGAGAGGTGGTGACATTAATATTTCCAGGGGAAGAACAAAGTCCTATATAAGCAGGTTAAAGTGTTTGCTAAGATGTTGGATTGTGTTGCCGCTATTAATTTTTTTTTTTGCTTCTGTGTAGCTTGTTCTTAGTCCTTGAATTTGTGTTTGTATTTCATTTTTGAGTGAAACAATCTACAAGTTCAAATATTGTTTCTTTATTGTTCCCTCAATCTCTTAAGGCATCTGCGAGTGTTTGCCGGAAAGGGTTAAGTGAAAAGTTTCGAGCGAATAAGGCGGAGGTGTTCTTCTTAGTCAAAATTTCACCGGAAACGGATGGAAAACAATAATGAAATAATTATGGTTTCCATTAAAATACACTTTACATTGGCAATATTGGTTTTTGGGTGCCGTTCCGACTACAGTTTTGAATCATGGACGTAGGCGATGTCTGTCTTCAATATGAATTAAGAGAAGTTCTGAAGTGATTGTGACTGTGAGTTCATTTTCCAGGATGCCGATTCGAGGTAGATCTAGAAAACAAAGGTATGAAAGCGTAAATGTATTCTAAATAATATTTCTATGACTTTTGTAATATCATCAAGTGAGGTTTGTCCAGATTTTGGTTGTTCCTTTTATCTCTCCTCGTTTGTATTTATAATGGCTACGCCTTTGTTACCATGTTGCCGAATTTTAGGGTTGCGTAAGAAAACTTCAAAATTAAAATACCCAAATAGATTTCGAATGTATTCACAATGCAATAACAGCAAAATATGAATGGGGGACATGTTGCCCCCTGCAACCCCCCTGCTTGGGGTCACTGTTGGATTTGGAGTTGGCGCAGGTTAGGTATACGAAAATTTCTTCAAATATTTTGGGGATTTTTTATTTGATGGATTTTGAATTTGGGGATTTTGTGTTTGGGGATAGTCAATTCGGGTATTTTTCAAAAGGTGGGGTTCTGGGGTTTGGGGATTTTGCACTTGTGTATTAGGTATCCCCGAATTTTATTATGGAATTCTGATACGCAACGAAGAAATATCTGCCGAGAATGCAGTAGTACAGTTTGAAATATTCTTCCTTGTGAGCTTTGTGCTTCTGATGGTCTTAGGGATGCGATTGAGTGTCTTGCTATCCTCTCTAATCGCTGAAAGGCATTGAAGGAATCTCGGGCATTTTGTGGAGGTTATATAATAAGCAGTGGTGGCCTGTTAGATGGCCTACAAAGTTTTTGATATCGCGCCCAAAACATATCGGCTTAATAAAATCGATCATCATTATGTCACTGGTCTGTAGATGACCATACAGCGAGCTTCAGGAAAGCCCTTTCTCGACACCCTTGACAAAGTCTCGAAGTATTATATCAAGGAACTATGTAATAACATTTTTGAATTCTTCAGATCAGATCTAGACTTTAATCTTCAACGAACTTTGGAAACCAGTTCTGGTAATTCAACTTCGGATAGCGCTACATGGGTTTTGTAAAACCGATTCATGCATTGCATATACCTATCTACCCAAAGTACTTAGTAGGTATATTTTTGGAGGTCGTTCGTTCGATTTTTGCCTAAAAAGTTATATGATTAGGGCGCAGGACTCTAATATGATACTTCTGCTGGTTTAAAAATTGCTTCCTCTGCTGCGTTGTCCCTCAGGGGTGGGTTCGAAGACTCGTCGGGCTGGTGCGTTGTTGTCCATACGCTCCACGTGCCCCAGCCATCTCAGCCGTTGTATTTTTAGCTTTTTGACCAGGTCAGCGTCGCTGTATATATAGCCCGTATAGTTTGTCATTGAATCTTCTCTTCCACACTCCATCTCTGCGCCGATGTCATTTTGCGAAGTGATAGTGGTGCCCAGGTAGACAAAGTCTTTAACTACTTCGAAGTTCTACCTGTCCATCGTGACGTTTTGTCCGAATTGCCGATGTTGAGAGTCCCTTCTCGTTGACAGCATATACTTCGTTTTGTCCTCATTAACAGCCAGACCCATCTTCGCCGCCTCCATTTCGATGCTTGCAAATGCGCCACTGACAATTTTGAAAAATTGTACCTCTGGTGTTGGCTTGTGAGTTTCGTACAATTGCTTCAAGAACGATGTTAAAGAGAGTACATGATAGTGCGTGGCCTTGTCTCAAACCTTTTTCGACATCAAATGGATCGGTGGTGTTCTTGCCGACTTTGATGGAGCAGCGAGATTTCTCCATCGTCATCCTGCACAGACGGACGAGCTTTGCGGGGATGCCAAGTCTTGACGCTATCATAGGCGACTTTAAAGTCGATAAATATGTAGATGGTGTGTATCGATCTGAAATTCCTGGGTTTTTTCCAAGATCTGTCGGAGTGTGAAAATTTGGTCTATGGTTGACTTTCCTGGTCTAAGACCACACTGATATGGGCCGATCAGGTTGTTGGCGAAAGGTTTTAGGCGTTCACACAATGCAGCCGACAAGATCTTATACGCGACATTCAGGAGACTTATTCCTCTGTAGTTTGCGCAGTTCAGAGTATCTCCTTTCTTGTGGATGGGGCACACGATGCTGAGGTTCCATTCCATTCCATCCATCCGACCAAATTTTACAGATGATATCGCTATCCTCACTTCGTGTAGGTCGGGTGGACGGAAATGTTGGCTATCATCGTCCAATCTGAACAGATCATTCTGCCTGACGGCGGGTTGTTGTCCGTCGTTTAACAGTCTGCTGAAGTGTTCTTTCCAAATCCTCAGCACCGACTGTGAATCTACTACTGTATTCCCATGCTCATCTCTGCAGGCTTCTGTTCGGGCCTTGTATCCTTGGGTGGAACGTTTTACCATTTGGTAGAACTTTCGAACATTGCCTCTACAGTAGCGTCCCTCAATTGATTCAACCGCTCGCTTCTCGTGCTCTTTCTTTTTCCTTCTGAGAAGTCGGTGCTCCTCCCTTCTTTTTTTTGCCCGTAGAGCTCACGGGCAGCTCTCTCAGCCGCTATGGTTATTGTCTGCAGCATTAATTGATAGGCCTCGTTCTTGGCTGCATGTGCCTGGCAGCATTCCTAATCGAACTGGGTCATAGTAACAAGAAATATTGAGTGACCAGGGTTTCAAATGTTTCGACAATTTTGAAAAAGAATTAGGTATCTATGTATATTAAAAGATTAAAATGATCTTATCACTCCTGAGCAAACAGTTTAAAAAAAAATACGTAGTCAAGTTTCTTTGAGCTATCCAGACATTATTTACCTCTCTGAATTTCATTTCTTTCGATGTTGACACAATTTACTATGAATAGTTCGAGCATTTGTTAGATAGATAGATAGATACTCGTGTTGCCATATGGGGACCCTGCACTTTACATCCGCTTTATTCCTAAAATGACCAACGCCCTAATGGAAATGACTTTAAAATCCCCAATGTGAACAAAGGATTAAATGCACTGCTTGAATAACCCCAAACGAATCCAAAGTCTTCATCAGTGCCATCATTTTCCCTAATTGAACGGATATTAACTCCCGACATCTGTGGTTCTCTTTCCGAGAGAGAAAAATACTAAAAGCTACAAGAAATAAAAGCCAACAAGGAAATCACTTACCTCCTTCATCGGTCATCACTAAAATGGTAGTTTCTGGTCCCAGTCCCTCAGGATTGAATACCTGCACCGACACCTTGTACTGTGTATAAGCCTCCAGGTTATGAATTTCATGATTCTGCAACGAGAGAGAAAAGTAAAATAAATTAAAAGGTCGAAACAGGTGTTTGACTTTCAATATCAACAACTATCCATTTGCATTTCGAAAATCCCCAAATGAAATATCCTCTCTAGACTGGGCTCTACTATAACCGTATACCTATACTGCGAGTGTAAGAAAACCTTTCCAGAAGTTAGTCGCAAACGAAGAAGATGAAAAATCGATTAGTTTCGCAGTTACACAGCCATCATTGAATTGGTGTACTTATATCCTCCCGTCCTATCGCAAATCTATAGGAAATTGAGTTTTCACCGTTCGATAACAGACCTCTCCAGACAAGCCAGAGATTTTCCATCACCAAGTCTACTATGGTATAAAATTGACGACGCGGCATGGGGGCAGTTGTGGCAGTCGATATGATTCACATCCTCCTGCCCCCGAAGGTATATTGGAGTCGAGGATATGCACTCTGTATGCCGTAGAGAGAGATGGCAAAAGGACTAGCTACATGCGAAATATAGGAAAACTAATTTTCATTTGAGAGTCAGAAACATAAGTAACTGGAAAAATGTTCAGGATATCTGTGCTGCAGCGCCTGACGACGACACTGTTACTGTGCATGTTACCCCCAACGACAAACAGCTACGTTTTGATAGTATCTCAAATGTGCGAGGGCGCTAGCAGTGCATGTCCTTATGTGCTACGGGAGGGACCTTTTTTCCCTTCACACATCATACTCATACACCGTCTACCCAATTTTGTTGTTCGTGTTTTTTATGCGCTCATTTTGAGAAATTCCCTGAAAAATTACCATACATGTAGATGATACGTGTTCATGTGAATTTCATGCAATTTCCATTTAGCATGTTGATATGAGGACTTTTCTCTATTGCATATCCCTGAAGTTGAATCATTTTTTATCACACACCACACAACCCCCAGTCGAGTCGGTTTAAAGTTCACCAATATCCCTAGGTACCTTCATCTGTCCTCTATATTCTGGGTCGTACTCGTACTCTTAGTGAGCGAGTCACTGTCGCGTAAAATGTATTCAGACCAGTTTTGTAAAATAATATTTTATTAAAATGAATATCTAAACTTGTTTTTTATAATTTTTTTGTTTTCCTTTTTGTTGGCCTGCAGCCAGGATGTGTGCATATGTGTATACATGAGCCACGATTATTTTATTTGCGAGCACGGTGTCCTTGTTAACATTTAATCTGTGAGAGCTTTTCATAATCCCCGGGCCGAGAATGTTTTTCTAAGCGGTGTAATGCGAAAACCATTCCAAAAATTTCACCAAGGCGAGTAGCTAGCGACTTAGGATAGCGAAGCGATAACCGGGACATATGAAAGAGGATAAAATGAAATCCGTTCGGCATGACTGATTTGGTTGGTAAATTAGTATTTCATGTTTTATTCGGCCCCACATGAATATTATAATAATTATATAACACACAGAAAATAGGGACATTAATACATTTTTATGTTTGGCGGGCATAATTTTCTTCTATGCGATTGTAAATGAAATTAAATGGAGGACGATGTGGTTCCGCTCTTATACAACGAGAAAGGGATATTAATGGCATTCTTATGGATTCCATTGTGGAGTTTGAATCCAATTGAAATCAATTTGGGAGCATTTTTATGACGAATATAATGGATGACGATTAATGGACGAAAAGAAAAAAATAAGCGATGGCATTTTGAGAGATTAAAGTGAAAAATGCTGTCGGCGGAGAATTTCTTTGTGAACGTCAAGCAATGAGGAAAAATGCTGACTAATTGTGAGTTGAAAGATGGCGAATTGAGGATGATAGATATAGATGGACATTTTGTGAGGTGAATGAATCTAATAGCTGGTGTAGGGATGAGGTGCAAAAAGAACACGACTTTAATTTGTGAATCTATACAAGGCTAGCCAATGCACTTAGCTCAAATTTGACTGAATCGGACGGTCATAAATCTTATCGTATACTAGGGACTTGAGACTTTCTACAAAGTGTAAGAAAACAACGTACTTCCAATAAACATTCAGGTAAGGTTAGACACAGTTTTGTGTGCAGATTGGCCAATCACGATCTTTGATGGAACCATAGTTTATTTATATGAAAAACCAAATCACATTAACTAGATACTAGAATCTTCATTTGATCAATAAGCCCGGTCTCTTCCATATTGGTAACAAAGTAGTTTGTGTATTATATTCCCCGATACTTATGTATGTCAATTAAATAATCTACAAGTAGGTAACTGTATCTAAAACAGAGTTGCCACTATTTTTCAAAATAAATTTCAATGACTTTCCCTGATTTTCCCTGACCAATTTCTCCTCTCCTTTTCATTACTTCTATGGACTGGATGTTACAGCGCAGTCTTGGCAAGGAACGTTTCGAACTGGGAGATCTGAAACAGGTGGAGAAGTTAAAGTATCTCGGGGTCTTATTAACGAGTGATGGTAGGAGCAATGTCGAGTTTTCCTGTAGGATTGGTCAGGCTGGGTCAATTTTGAGACAGCTTGGTCATCCTGTTATTAGGAGGACTGAACTTGGTGTCAAAGCTAAGTTGTCAGTCTTTAATTCGGTGTTTGTTCCAACTCTTACCTATGGTCATGAGGTTTGGGTAATGACCGAAGGAATAAGATCGCGGATACAAGCTGCCGAAATGAGATTTCTCCGTTGTATTGTTGGTGTGACCCGCATGTCCCCGACCAGAATTCCACGACGTGCGAGCAACCTATACCCGCGACCCACTTAATGGACAAGCGGACCATTGAAAATGATGATGGAATCTATACAGTGTGTTTTAGTTAAGCGGTATAATCCTTTAAGGGGAGATTCTTGAAGTTCCGCCGAATAAAAAATTGTATGGCAGGGGGGTCTATTCTCACCCTATTTCCCGTTATAGCCCATATCAAAGTAGGTGACCTCTAATTTGGAGGTGTTCGCTATAAAGCTAACTTCAAAACTATTATAGGTACAAATATTGTTTTGTACACTTTGCAAAAAGTGCTACTGCTGCTGCAATGCCTAATAATGCGGTTACACTACCGGCAGAAATACTTTTATTAAGTCTTACTACTGAAACACTGCGCCCACATAAGAAGTCGTTGATCTGTGAAGTCAAAGGTTAGACAAGTTTCCCAGCTTAGTTTATATGTGTTTGCAATCTGCAGGGACATGTAAAACGTTGGAAATACTTTTCGAAGGACTATGTACCACAAGTAAATCAGCGATCGCACCACTTTATGGCTGGAAGTAGACTAACTCAATTGCTCTTCCCCTCTCAACCACACAATTAGCTGGAAGCTGGCCACTCTCTCTCCATCCGATTGGGTAGTTTTCCATTTCAATGGCTGTTATTAACAGAAAAGGGATAATTTTTATTCCTCGTGCAATGTCAAACAACACATGAATATTCGATTGCTGATATTTGGTTGATTTCGCTTGTTTTCGTACATTGCTTTTATAATTTTATTAAGGCGGCTGTCACACTGAGGCAACAAGCAATAAGCATCTAAGCAACTAGCAGTTGTCATTAAGCAATAAGAAACCTATTCTCAAATTGAAGCAACAGTATTGCCAGAAATATCTATAGATATTTAGATATTTTTCCATAATTTTTACGAAATTTATATTGACCATGTTAAAGTGTTATCATCGGCCTGGCCGATGCTTTGATACCCTCCACTGCATACAAATCATGCAAAATTCATGCCATTTGAGTTAGTATTGTACACGTATGGGTCTAATATTGGGTTTTGTATGGGAAGTACCAGAAATACTTGACCGTGGGCCATGTCCATTTTCAATACCAACCTGACGACGGTAAAGAGAAGTCCTCTCAAAAAAAAAATTCATTTGCCTATCGTGTATTCAACAGGAAGACAGACGGACATGGTTAAATGGTTTCAGAATTTGATCCTGACTCAGAATATATATTTTATGCGGCCTTCTCTGACTTTTTCTTGGCGTTACAAACGTAGGGACAAAGATAATAATATACCTTCCTTTAAAAATTAAATATAAATAGACACCCTAGGCCTAGCTTCTTGCAACCATTCGTTTGTGTGAGTTTCTATTTTTGGGACGTATAGAAGGGACCTACAATTTTATGCTGAGTCCAAACGGATCTTTGTTAGACGTTCGCGAGAGGTGGCGCAGTAGAAGAAATCTTTTGATGTAATTTGTGCTTTCCCGGGGATTGAACCTGGGATCCGTCGCACAGTAGCTAGTCCAGCACATTAACCACTACGCTACTGCGCCCTATACCTTCCTTTGAACGGTATAAACATGGATCGTCCGACATATTTTTCAAAAATTAATGAAACGTAGTATGGGCAAACATCTAGCGACGTGTCACTAATGACAAATATTTCTACTACGAAGCAATATTTGTTGCTTTTCAACATGCGCTGCGTATCGCCTGCGATAAATTAATATTGCCGCAATCACCAACATTTTTCGTTTGACCATAGTTACGTGGATATGAGAGATGAGCATGAGACCTTTAATTTAATTCAAGCAAAATAGTTATAAGCGATAATAATGCATGTTTCCTATAGCCAGTTGCTTTATAGTTGCAAAAAGGCTTACTATTGTACTGAATTTAGTACAATTTGACTTTCCCGAGAACGCAAGTACCACTTCTCAATTTTCAGTACTATTTGCAATATTTTTAATTTTTGAAAGTTTATTTTTATATCTTTCAAATCAGACATACTAAGGATTAAACAAAAATAAGCTGAAGGCACTCCTTTGTTTTAAAATTCTGAATGCATTCATGACTCATCGTACTTCGTTAAAAATTTACTTTTGAAATTTTCTACATTCCTCGAAGGAGTTTGAAAACGATTTGATTTCGGAGACATTCTTTTGAACTCATTACAACATTTTTCACAAACTACCATTTGGATGATCAAGTAAATTCAATCGTCCAATTTGTCTTAAGGTTTTTTTCCTGGTAAACAAAAAAGTATAGAAATTATCAATCATGAATATAGAGCTCTATCTGACTACGATAGAAATAGATACATACTTCTATTTCTGAGTTTTGGGCTGAAATAGGCCCTGTGTAAAATGAATGCAACGAGTTCATATTTTCAAATCCTACGCCGCATTGTCTAGGGTGCTTTTTGTATTGCTTCTTATTCTTCCGTAAACGATTAAAGAATGTTTTCTTATCAAAATAGCTATTATAAAAAAAGCTAAAGTATCGAATATAGGCGTAATTTTTGCACTATTAGAACCTAAACATCTTATTATGTTTAAGGCAGCCACAGCTCTATAAATAAAATAGATCTTTACAAAATAAACTTGAAAATGAAGAACTTGTATAGTAGATTGTTATCTGAATGTTGTACAGTCGTGTTCAAATCACTTGGCCAATGGTAGATTTTCTGTACAAAGTCTACAGTTTGCTCAATCGACCGTTGGACAAGTGATTTTGAACACGACTATCTATACAAAGATTAGTCTTAATCTGTACATGGACTAGAGTTCCTATCCGGCGTCTATAAGACTTATATTACCTTGAGCTTAGTACGCTGCTGGTGCTAAATTTTAGCTCACATACAAAATTGTCTCCAAAATTTAGCTGAGCTAAATATAAGCCAATCCATTTAGCCGAGCGGTATTCTGCCTCAGCTAAAAAATTAAATTTTCATTTCAGACTGTACTGCATGTAGCATGTACATATATGTCACAATTTACCGCGCCCATTAATGGTTTGGTACATTTTTTCTAGCTAAATTTTTACAGATAATATTTTTTTTTCTTCTGTTCTTTTGTGTTGCGGAAAAGTAAATAAGTATAAGGTTTTTTTCAATGAATTCCTCGATGAGCATTCCTTTCAAAGTGATAAATTTGATATGTATCAAGGAATAGCAAAAAAGAAAGTGCAACGAAAATATAACACATTTTCGCGTCGATAAATCTTTGAAGGAAGTTATTTTCAACGAACAGCTGTTTTCTGTGACACTTATATTCACAGCGCACTCTATGTCAAAATTTAGCTAGGATTTTAGGTAATGTTTGTAGAGAAAAATTGGAAAGCAGCTAAAATTTAGATTTCCTCAAACTTAGATTCAACTAAATGCGTCTTTATAACACCCTCCACTGGAAGGTATAAGTGTTCACTTACATTTCTAACGCCAAGCAGAAGTCACCCTATACCCCATAAGCCATAAATATTCTGAATCAGGATGCAATTCTGAAACGATTTAGCCATGTACGTCTATCCGTCCGTCGGTCTATCTGTCTTTAAAACACAACAGAGTCCAACCAAACGAATCGACCTAGGCGAATGAAATTTCATGAAAGGACTTCTTTGTTCAGGTACCTCCCTGCATGCACAAAACCTTTATAAGAGCCACGTACTTGTGTCTAATTACGAACTCACATAAATGCTTAACATTTTGCAAGACTTAAATGCTGGGGAGGTTATAAAAACTGGCCGATGATAACACTGATAGGTACTTTTTTTTTAATAAAATATTTATATTTTGTATGTAAGAAATTTGAGTACTATTCAGTACAATTTTGTTTCAGTTTTCAGTACAATTGAAAAAAGTCGATTTTCATCACTGTGCTTATTGATTATTGACTCAAAGTGAGAGCCGACTTATAGTGTGAGAGCCGGCTAAAAGCACTCAAGGCTGAATTGACATCAATTATTTGTATATTTCTCGTTATTTCTTTCCCCCTAATACGCGGCGAAACTGTTTTTTTTTTTATAATGCAGTGTTTTGGAACCCAGCATAATCGATTTCGACTTGCTTTGTGTTGCTGCTTTCGCTGCTTTCCAACCATACAAGTGCTGCATACGTCTATGAGTCTGACAACCGTCACGAACAGTCACCGGTACTCTTGTGCTGATTTCAAGGCTTCTAGTCGATGGATTGCTTAGGACCATAGGCTATTTGCCTTGACAAACGAGAATTCTTAGCGAAATGTAAGTTTTCGTTAATTTCATGCCTATCTAAAGTTTTAGAAAAATAGCTGCAAAACGCCTTTCTCTGGCCTATCGACTCTAAACAACTCGTTAGTGAGTTAAGCTTAAGCTGATTGAAGGTTGAGCTGATGTTTTGTTACGCATTGATTTTTATAGGTCAAATGTTGCATTTATCATCAAGGTTAGAATGTAGCAGTTTCTTATTCGAGCTTGAATCCAAAATTCTTAACAATTCAGAAAAGTCAAAGAACACCCCGACTGCACCTAAGCGTAATTTTTTACATGACGACTATCGTCGAGCAATGTCGGCCGCTTATCGTCTTTGTACGAGTACACTTGGAGTTTGTTTACATTTTTTAATATGTGACGATGACAATACGAGTCGTGTGCGGAAGGCCTTAGCATAGCTTTTGTGCGCTTACATGAATTTTCGTGAACACTGAATAAATTCAACTCCGTAATCGTGCAGATAAATATTTTCCTATTAAACTTCATTTGCAAGGCAATCACCTGCATTCATAACTCAATATGATCGCCAGGCATCCATGTGCAAACCTAAAAGGAAATATTAAAATTTCCCTCACCTGTTTGCCGTCCGAATTCCCTTCTGTTCGAAACCACTAAGAAGACATACTATCGCTTCGACCGTAAGTTGATACTGAAACTGACTGAATGTTATTTAAACCCCACTACAGACATCATTATCCAGACGGTGTGGTCGCCTGTCAACGAGAAATACCAACTAATCTTCACTCGTAAAAGGTATACGACTACGACGTGTCATTCTCGCAACAAAGAACAACCCTTGGATCGCCCATCCCAGAAGCTTTTAAACACCCATTAGTCTTGCTGTTGGGAAAATGTATATATCCGGTTGGTGGCGCTGCAAGTGTCCCATTCCTGCGACAGAAATCGCAAATCTAAATTCCCTTGTAATTCATGACAAGGACACAGATAAAATGAAACTAAAAACGAAAAGTATCCTTCAACTATAATCTCCTGATGAAGCAGAACAGTCGTTAGTGTGCTGGAGCTGGAGTTGCCTGCCTGCCTAGCTGTCATGCGAGTAGAGATGCGCTCTTCACCGAGTGGCAGTACAAGTATAGTTAGTCGTATACTATGGTACTCTTCACCATAATCACATTATTCTCATCCACATAAGCCGATTCGCCTTAAATGTCCTTTTTCTTCGCATGCCGAGCAAGAATAAATGGCATTTAAACTAAATTCTTCTTACACTCGTATTTCATTTCGTGCCCCCTATCCCCGATTACATCCTTCTGCAATAAAAAAAAAAAACACCCCTCACACTCAGGCTAAAGTAAACTTACTTACCTCGACAGTACTATCACGGATGTAAATTTCCTTGGTGTCGTTCGGATCCCGGTCTCGAGGTCTGTACGTTATGCGATATCCAAGGAATTCACCTAGAATCGTATTAGGTGGCGGTGGCTTCCACGATACGTACACCGATGTAGATGATGTATTGTGGGCGGTGGTAGGAACTGGCTTTCCAATTGGCGCTGCAAGTAAGAACAGAAAAAAAAAAACTCATCAATTATACATGGAGCTTCTAAATGTATGCTTCTCGGCTCTAATTGGAGCGAGAGAACAATGCCACACGAAGACATAAGAAAACAGAGCCAACGTAATTAGATAAATTGCGATAGTAAGGTGTAGGATTAGAATTTACAGAGAGAACGTCTTAAAATGTCTCCCTTTTCTGTCTTTGCTTCCATCAAATGTGATTAATGCGAACCTAATGGCGTTTTGCAATTGCAAAATGCAATGCTACTTCACTTTTAAGCACAAAGAAACCGATTAAGGAATAGGCTCTTTGCGAAGTAAATGGATTAGAGTTAAATTAGCGAGCATGGAAGCCATCGATCTTCAAACGATTATACGGAGTGTATCAAGGAAGACAGCTATTGGATATAGCTGTAGGTCTACTATTGGAGTCTATATACATACACAATTTGAGATTCTATTTGGAAGAAAGATTATTATACCAGCTAAGCTCGAAAGGTTTTTCAGATACTTCAATTCAGATTCCGCAGAAATTGTTTGCAGGGAGACCAAACCTGAGAGCATGCCTCCCTGTTATACAGTGTCCCGTATTGGCACCTTCCTTAGTAGTGCATGTAAAGGATGTTTTTAGTAGATTGTTAGAGCGCCTGAAACAAAGTGGGGCTGATCTGCTTTGTGATAGAGCATGTGGTGCAGTTCGAACACATTCTGTTTGATTAAGACATTGCACCTAGCAAGAGGCATATTGTAGAGATTCACATTTTCGACATAGTTGTGTTCATTCGTCAGCTGCTACGGCCCGGTTTCTATATATAAGGTGCATTTTGTTCCGCTATCTCGTTGAGCGATCAGCGTCAATTAAGTGCAGTTAAGTTTCGAAGTTCTTGTTGAATTTAAGCTTGTAAAGGGTGTCATTAGTGACTTTTGAGATCCATTCTATTTCATTTGGAATAGAAAAGTGACCAGTTTGACCATTGTTCCACGATCGGATTGCCTTAATGCGAGTTGCCTCATTTGCTGCTATTTATTTGCAATAGATATCTACTAGTGATGGAACAATATGTCTATAGCCGTAGTTGGAATGTAATGGTCTCCACTGGATGGCCAAAAACTAAGTTTGCGCGTGTTATTCGTTACTGTCTCACTAGCTAACCGACTAGTAGCTTGATCTGGTTTGAATACCTATAAGTGAAATCTCTTTTATGTAAAAAAGTATTTTAAGAATGCCGCAGGCCTCACAGATGCAAGCAGCCCTTTCTCGAAGGCTGCCAAACATTGGTGGACCTGGATACACCAGGAGGATTCTGCTATCCAATGTGGTCAGCTTAATATTTCTATACGCTGCACCGGTCTGAGCGGGGGCTCTTAAAACAAACGAAACACGGAGAAAGCTCTCGTCAGCATACAGGATCTGCGCAACACGAACAATAAGGGGATTTCGAACAATCTCGGATGAAGCTGCCTGCGTTATATCTGAAATGATCCCCATCGACATTCTCGCCAGCGAGATGCAAAGGATCTACCTTAGGCAAACAGCCAACCGGCAAGATATCCCTAATAGAATGGCCAAAGTCGAATATAGGGAAACATCGATGGCACTATTTCAAGACAGGTGGGAAAACACGGCAAAATGCAGATGGACCCACAAACTGATCCCCACCATCGAGGTCTGGACAAAAAGTACAAACGGGGACTGCAACTACTACCTTACGCAGTTCTTATCGGGGAACGGCAGCTATCGGAAATACCTTCACAGATTTGGTCACAATAGCTCGTCTTTCAGTGCCAAATTCCCAGACGAAGAAGAAAATGCTGAGCACGCAATGTTCCATTGTAGGCGCTTTGCAGGGGGAAGAGCCAACTTACCAAACCCCTAGAGTCTAATCAGCCATATGTTGAGGTCTGAAGATGACTGGCTGGAGGTATGCTCCTTTATAACGAGTGTACACGAAGAACTAAGGAGACTTGAAAGACTTAGAAAAACCTAAGCGGCTGACCAAGAGGATTTTGCACGAGTTTCTAACCAGCCACGGAGTAATATCTATCGGCAGTCACGCGGGGAGAGTGGTTGAAGGAAATACCAAGTGAATTAGTACGTTTAGGCGCATTCCTGGCATCGATTATTCGGGTTTGCGAATCGTGCATGGCGCAACCAAAAAAAAAAAACAGTGTACGCAACACATTTGGTTTTTCTTTCTTATTCTACTCGTACATTTGTCATCGAGGACAATACATTTTGAATGTACAGGGTTTTTTAATAAGAGCGCTACAAACGTTTTTTTTTTAAATAAAACAAAAACGGTTTTGGATGTCAATGAAATTCTTTATTCCTGTGAAAGTACGTTCGATGCCATTATGTATGGAACTCGATTTCTTTTGCATGGCCACCACGGGCACGCTTGCAGAAGTCCAGACGCTGAACCCAATTTTCGACGGTTTTCAAGCATAAATCGGCGGATACTGCTGCAGTTTCACGTTCGATATTCGTACGCCAAGTTCATCAATCGTCGCTAGCTTGTTGGCATAGACCATAGACTTGAGGTAGCCCCACAGGAAATAGTCTAACGGCGTCAAATCGCACGACCGAGGCAGCCAAGCGACTGGACCATTTCGTGAGATAACACGTTCTCCAAACTTGGTTTCCAATAAATTGATTGTGACATTCGCTGTGTGGCTTGTGGCACCGTCCTGTTGGAACCACATGTCCTCCAAGTCCATATCATCCAATTGGGGCCAAAAATATTCGGTTATCATTGAACGGTAGCGATTCCCATTCACAGTAACGTGCCGGTCTTAATCATCACGGAAGAAGTACGGCCCATAAACCACACCAAACCGTAATTTTTTCGGGATGCAATGATGACTCATGGAGTACGTGTGGATTGCTGCCTGAGCAATACCGCATATTTTGTTTATTGACGAAGCCATTCAGCCAGAAATGAGCCTCATCGCTGAAGATGATTTTTCGATGAAAATCCGAATCATTTTCAAGTTGTTGCTCAGCCCAATTCACGAACATACGACGCTTCTGGTGGTCAAGCGGCTTCAGTTCTTGCGTCAATTTAATCTTGTAAGGATGTAGGCCAAAATATTTTCGCGAAATTCGCCGCAACGACGTCACAGAGATGCCCAACGCTTGAGAAAGACGTGTGAGAGACACATTTGGGCTTTCTTCAACTGAAGCCTCAGCGGCAGCAATATTCTCGACACTACGGGCACTTCTTTGTCTCACTGGCACGGGAACATTTTGTACTGTGCCTGTGGATTCAAATTTTTCTGTTAACATTAAGAACATTAAGGCTGTTAGATCTTCAATCTTGCAATTTACAAGGCGTTCGGTGGGCAACCATGTGTATGCCCATAATGAAAACCTGGATCTCAATTGAATTGAATTGAATTGGATTTCAATTGAATTTTATTTATGCATTTACATTTTGAATAAAATTATCAACAATCTATGAAGTTTTTCTAATTCGTGTCAAAACTACATTAGGGCATACATATTAAAATAAAACTTTGTATCTAAAGGCAAATTTAATTTCAAAGTCACTCTGTTGTATTATATACCATGCCATGGCCATCACTTCAATGCAATTTTAAGGAAGCCGTGCATGAAACAACCACAACATCACCAACAAGATCCTGATAGCTATACCTACATACACAAAATCCAGATCTACACAGAAGCTTATGTAAAGCACAGAAGAAGAACCTTTTGAAATTCGAAAGGCAAAGCCACCCGGTCGACGGGAAGCAATTCGTCAAAATGGATTTCAACTAAAATTTTTTAAGTAAATTAATCATAATGAAATAATGACATTGTAGCGTTTTCATCTCATTACAAAATGACACAGCAGGGATTTTCCTCCTTACGGAATGAAAGATACACGCCTGGGTGTAGATACTTGCACCTCTATGCGGCAAAAGCACTCCTTCTTTGTTTGAGGAGGAATACTGAGCAAACAGCTCGACAAGGATACTCAATTCGGAGCAATTACTTTGTTAATTCCAGCTGCTGCGGTGGTGCGGAGTGATGATAACAGTTGTTGCTGTGTCCTGCTTGTTCTCCCCGCATCCCACCCGTCCATGGTGGACAGTGGACAGCCATCATTATGTAGGTGCCGAACCGCACTGTCGCACCCAAACCTAAAACTATTGAGTTTGCCGCATGTTGTCGTGTAAATCGTGTAATTTTCATTCTTTCTCGCCCCTCAATGGCCGAACGATGAGTGGACACAAACGTAATCGTCCTACCAGAGGACAACACTGAATGTGGTGCTGTTTGCTCTTCGTGCATATATATGTATGTACCGAATTTGTAGGTGCAATTATATAGACATAATAGCAGGTATCTCTTTGGCTAAAATAAACACTTCGATTGAATGGTATGGTCGGGAGGGAGCCGGGACGGGACGACCGGAAAACGGCTTGGCATAGTATACCATTGTTTTGTTTGTCCGTAGCTGTCGTGCCGGTTGAATCGGGTTGGATTGGATTGTCCAATTGGTAGTTGGGTTGCAAATAAGCTATTTGCGGTGTTTAACGGCAGGATAATGTGCGATTGTTATCGCCTTGATTTAGGATTTGCGCACGTATTTTTCTGTACATTTTTCCCCATGAAAGGGAAATTTATACCGAAATTATTATCTCAGTGAAGGGTTATTTACGGCATGACTCTGTGGCAGTAATAAATCGTATAAATACTTCTCCCGGGAAAGGCGAACCTATATAGCGCCTCATCAGTACCCCGAGATGCTTGCAGATGTGTGATAGTTCTGCACTTAAATAGCTGGAAATTATAGCCTTCTGGAAATATATCCCCAGGAAGCGAGTTCCAAAGTTTGCTTTGATATCCTCGCGGTTGTCAAGTGTACTGTAAGGTCATGTGCTGTGCATTAGCTGCCTGTCTTGAGGGGCGCCCAAAAGTTGCATTTCGAGGGATAATGTCTTTGAGTTCCTCGGAACATCTACCATGGAAGTACCTATAGAACAAGCAATGGTCAGCGACTTTTCTTCTGTGCACCAACGGTTGTAGATTCGATGTGAGTGTAGGATCTCTAATAAGTCGAATAGCTCGTCTCTGTATGCTGTCAAGTCAACTGTGAAGCTGAATATTCCAAAAATTTAGCCAAATTACGATCCCAAGTAGGCAGCGTTCCAATCGGATAGACTGACAGCGTTAATAGTACACTGCTTGCCCTAAAGATACAAACAGCTGATCAAGGTGCACTTTCAACTAAATCCCAACACTTAAGTCGAACCGATACGATTCCCCGATCACTGGTCTTATGCGAACATCAGCTTAGCACCAAATATTCATTTATACGATCAACTTCCAAGTTGGGCATAAACCAAACCAACTTGCACCGAAAATAACTTTACTCTCCATTACCACATGGTCATAATTAATAGCGTTAAAATCCTTCGCAGTATTCTCTCTCCATTATTTGCAATTTTCAAAAACCTAACCCCACACCCGAACGAAAAGTATTCAAAGCTCAGCGATATACAAAAAAAAAAACGGTCCAACCTCCCCACCATATACGATAGAAAAAAAAAAATGATTCCATGCAAAGTACTTACGTTCACGTAGTGTCACAATGTAGTAGGACTCTTTGGACGGAGGACTAACACCCAATTTGTTAACAGCCAATAGACGAAAGCTATAGACCGTAAATGGTATAAGGCCTGTCACCTGATATGATGTCGCATTAGTTTTAGTGAAAAGTTGCGCCACTTGGTCCCAGGGTCCATCCTCACCGACTCTGAAATTAAAAAGGAAAAACAAAAAAACACATACAGTACACTCACTTAAATATAGACGTTATAGGGTAGCGGTGGGCATGGGCATGGATGACATGAAATAGGGTTAAATGGCGATACAAGATAGATACTCTGGTTATCGGTTGGCATGGCATAATTTTACACGACTGACGACGCCTCTCTTTCTCCTCCGCTGGGGACTGCATGTTCCACTTATGCTTCGTCGACCTAAGCCCCATGGAAGGGTATAATTTAATTTTGATTAATTTGATGTTCGTCTCACACATGCACACGTGTTATACTTTTTCCCTACTACCCATTGATGGTTTATGGTGGCAGCTGTAAGGATGTTGTCTATATTATGGGGTATAGACAAACTCTAAGGATATGGGTGCTTGTCAAATAGTTTAACTCGAGAGAGCATAGTGCGGGCCTTTTGCAAACCCTAATGAATTGACGACATCCTTTTAGGGGTGATTCTCAGGGTGGTACATAAACTACCGACAGAAGCTGTAATTCACCAGGATAACTCATTAGTAAGACGTTTCGTTGATTCTCCGGTTTGATAGTCAAATTTATTTAATTTGTAAATATTTCACTTTGCCTAGGCATTGGCTGCAGGTAGTTCGTTTAATTGGAAACACTGGAGGGGGTGCTTTTTACCTCACTCATTCAATTAAGTATTTTTGACAGAAATGGAAGAGGTAAGTCGAGCATCGATTTTCAAACCAAAAAGAAGAATTCTACCTCGGCAGACAGATTTACATTTACATATGCAAAGTTTGCTCAGAACAGATAATGAGAAAAAGTTCCATCAAGTCAGGAGCATTCTTCATGTCTCCTAGCTCAGAGGTTGGGCGTTGCTAACAATTCACTTGAGAATTCTCCACATTCCGATGAAGACGTAAAACTACCATCTGTGGACTTCTTAAAAAAAATTCTTCATACAACGTGTGTTTGTTGTAAAGTGCCTCTGCCTGTGCTGACACTAAGTGAAACAATTTAAAACTTTGTTAATGGCACTGCCTACCGACTTGCCTGGAATGATTGCACAACTCCTATAAGCATGAAGTTTGTACAAGTTTCTTTTCTCGGAATTCATTATGCCCGCCAGCCGTGCTGGAACGAGTTACGAATAAAGTCTTTTGCTTTGACTTGCCGGTACCTATACTATGGTAGACGCACCGGTTAACTATTACTGGTTCACGTGATTTAAAGAAATTTGTGCACTTTTGTTGATGCATAGTTGCTAAAACAACTCCCTCCTTAGGAAGAAGAATGGTAGCATCCTTTAAAAATTGGTTGGTTACGCTCTTAATTATGCTGTACAGTGTACAACGTGAACATCAGAGTTTTCCTATCAAACTGTATGGTATGGGCCGTTGACATACACATACATGGTATAGTATTCAACAGGGTAGCTATCTTTTTAAAACGTTGTGTAGCAGAAGACCCGCCATATAAACTTTGAATTTTGTGTTGGCGCTGGGGATGAATTCGAGGAATAGTTAGGTTTTATACAAAACTAGCTCTACCCGCTCGGCAAGATTTGTCAAAAAAGAGGTTTTGTTTCATATGAGACCCAGCACATAAGCCGCACTATTTGACGGCTTTCTTTCAGTGTTACCACTGGTCTTCTCTGCTAGCTGTTGCTTCGGTAGGACTGATCGTAAGATGAAGAAAAAGAAGGTGCCACCACCTTTGGCCGATCTATAAAGATTTTACTAGAAATATGTCTGATTTGGAAGATTCTGAGATCAATGAGACGACCACCATATTAGCTATCACTGCCCTATATGGTTGGCTACTGTATGGTCCGTATATTATCTCCAGGATCAGGGTTGTCATACGCTACGCACCTTTATAATAAAACGATCCCCTTCGTCACAAATGCCATCACTATGCCAAGTAGTAAATCACCATCGATGGATGTGCACAAGACAAATTATGTCTCTATTCCCCCATCTAATTTCCTTTGACTATACAAAGCACTCCATACCCAGGCTTCTCTATAAAGTATAGTTGATTTTGGTCGACTCACGGAAATAGTTTTGGTGGCTTAATCCATTGGCATAGTGATAGCTACAGCGCTGATACTTCTTTCATCATATCTGCAGAATGTGAGAGTGTTGCTTATCCTAGTTTTGGGATAAAGGTAATCTCCGCCAAGCTATTGGATGCGATGCTAACTCTGTAAATGTTGGTTACAATTTTGATCAGTCTTGTATACCGTTTTGCAGAAGAAGAAAGATACCTGAAACTATTTCTAGAAGACTTGAAAGAAGATGTAGATTGGTACCGTGCATTTTTTTTACTAACTGAAGCTGATATAGAACAGTTGTGTCATACTTAGCTTCTACCATAGTGTTATGTTTTCATCAATTTCATTTTATACAGTCACTTTGGCAACTCCATTCAATCAATTTCAACTCAAGTTTCGATGGTTATATTGTCGGCACTAATTTCCATTATTCGGCATAATTTTGAACTGAGTAAAACTCAAGAATCAACTTGTGCATTAAACATTATAAAGGGTTTTCCAATGAGAGGTGTTATTGTGAATGGCCCGCTATTTCGGTAGCTGTCACTTTTGAAGCTTTTATTCTTTGACATTTGACAAGTAGAAACTACGCCATTACTAAAAATGGAACGATACACGCTTCAACAACGCATTGAAATTCTTAAAATTCACTACAAAAATGGTGAAAATCTTGCAGTCACAGTTCGCAAAACTAAAGCATTTTTTGGTCGTCGTGAAGCACCTTGTCGGACCGCAATACAGAAATTGGTGGAAAAATTCGAGCTGTTGGGAAAAGTTAGTGATGTGAAGAATAAAACCCGTGCACGTCGCTCAAGAACAACTGTGAATATTGCTGCTGTAGCCCAAAGTGTTGAAGAAAACCCAGGTTTGTCCATTCCTCGTTCTTTGGAATTGGTCATTCCACAAACGTCATTACACCGTATTTTGCATAAAGATTTGGATCTTAAGGCTTATAAAGTTCAGTTAACACAAGAACTCAAGCCGGCCGATCATCAACAACGTCGCCAACAGCCAAGGCCGTAGCTAGGGGGGGATCACAGGGGTTTTAACCCCCCCCCCTCCGAAATTTTTAACAAGTGCACTTTTTTAAAACCAGAATAAAGCAAATCCTAACAAAAATGAGCCAATTCGGCATTTTACCTAACAAAATGCAAAAAGATTCAAATCGAATCAAACATAGCATTGACTTTTTTCAATAGGAAAAAATTGATACCTATTAAGATTTGTGGACAGCAAGAATTAGCCTTAAGAGGGACATTGTGACTCCGGTCCAATCAAATTTAATGAGCCAGAACCAATAGTAAACGATGGTAACTTTCGAGCTTTGCTACGAATGCAAAGCAAATGTGGCGATTTAAATCTTAAAAAATATTCCGAAAATTTGAATTTGAACGCTACTTATTTAAGCCCTACCATTCAAAACGAATTGATTGCTGTATGTGGTAATATTGTTCAGAATAAAATAGTTGAAGCAATAAATTCAGCAGAGTTGTTTGCAGTTTTAGCAGATGAAAATACTGACATTTCACGAAAGGAGCAGATGTCAATATGCGTTCGCCGTTCGCTACGTTGATTATAAAGACGACATTTTTATCTTACGAGAAGATTTTTTGGTATTTCTCCATGTAGAAAGCACTACCGGAAAATACTTAGCTAACAAAATTCTATCTGTATTACAAAATTTGGAAATAAATTGCAACAACTTAATTGGACAAGGGTACAATGGTGCTTCCGCTATTAGGGGTAGTTTTAAAGGTGTCCAGGCAGTAGTACGGGAATTTTACTCAGAAGCATTGTACGTTCATTGCAGTGCACATTCATTATACCTCGTTTTAGGACATTCTTGTCAAAGCCTATACGTAAAACTATCCGCAAAACGAACACACTTGTTGCAGGAAAACATTAAAAAAAATTATTCGAAAACTAAATGGAAGAATTTAACGGCTATGTCTGAAACTCGATGGGTTGAAAATCAGGACGGCTTATTAAGGTTCAAAGAAATTTTTAAAGGCATAGTTGATACCTTGGATGTGTTGAGTATTGATAAGGACTCTGAGACCTCATCTAAAGCCTCCTGTTTTTTAAAATCAGTTTTGGACAGTGATTTTTTGATAAGCTTGTGCTGCTTAAATGTTTCGTTTTCGTACACACTACCATTGTGTAAAATTTTGAAATCCGCTTCTTGTGACCTAGTGTCAGCTCTGGACCACGTTAAGCTTGTTTTAAATACGTTTCAAAAAATTCGAGAAGATGTTAGTTCAGAATTTAAAGATATTTTTGAGACTGCACAACGCCTTTTAAGTGTTGTAGATGAACCTGAAACCTTGAAAATTCCACGAACAGTATCGAAACAGCAGCATAGGGCCAATGTAAACGCGTCTGATCCTGAAAACTTTTATAGGATAGTTATTATGATTCCCCTTTTGGACGACTTCATAACTCAGCTCAAAACGCGGTTCGAGGACCATAAGAGCGTTCTATCATCGTTATATATTTTGATCCCGTCAATACTTGGAAAAAGCGAAACAAAATTTAACGAAGAAAATTTTAAATTTTATAAAAGATTTTTGGACTGGGATAGCTTGAAGGCTGAATTTCTACTGTGGAAGACAAAATGTCATGAACAACCCGAGGCACTGCGTTCACAGAACGCCATAACAGCTTTAGGAGACTGCAGTAACATTTTTTTTTCCCAACATACATCGACTTTTAAAAATTTTGGCAACTTTACCAGTATCGACATGTACACCAAAAAGAACGTTTTCGACGATGAAACGCTTAAAAACTTTGTTAAGAAACTACCGGTGAAGATCGACTTACTGGTTTAGCCTTAATGTCAATTCGTCGGGAGATAGAAATAAATACTGACGAAGTAATTGATGTATTTGCAGCAAAGAAGGCCAGGCGATACAATTTAGTTTTATAAAATAATTCTTTAGTTTGTTTTGTTGAATATAGCTACTTTTTTTTTAAACTATTCCTACTTTTGTTATAATTACTAGTTAATAAAAAAATGAAATTTTAAATTTAAGATTATTTTATTTTCCTCAATAGCTTCGAAACCTTTAAAATAAAAAGTTATTTTTTAAAGATCAAATCCCCCCCCCCCCATTTGGCATTTTTCTTTGAATACCAAAATAACACCTCTTATTGGAAAACCCTTTATTATTAATTAAACAAACAGTGTTTCCTTTTATAAGAAGATACAAAACATAAATTGACAATAATTATTCGCCCCAATTCGACGAAAATTTCTCTACTTTGGAAGCTTTCACAGGCAATGATTTCCAAAGCCTCCTTGGCTTTATTAAATGCGCCAAATTGTTTTGCACACACGGTTGCGTAAGTATACCATGATCTAGGTGGTATCTCAACAAAAAAATGGAGCCGCACTACTGCCGATTTGGAAAGTACCTACATCTAATATTGTGGTCAAAACAGGAAACGGATTTGTGTAGAGCTCCAGCAAGCTATGCTAAACTAAATCCTTACTAAAGCCTCCATCCAACATTAAGTCATATAGCTTCTCATAAAACTAAAAAAAAACCTACCTCTCTCTGAAACTACCAACAAAACTCAATTTAAACTTCTTTTGCCCCATTACCATGCCGTACTAGTATGTAAAACGAATTCCGCCTCCAGAGCCTTTAGAAAAGTTGGGACAGCAAATTCTCCTGCAATACCATGGCCGGTTGTTTTCCCTTCTCTTTTGCTGTCACCACACTAGCATACCGAATCCCAAAACAGCACAAAGTGTGAAACGAAGCACAAACTTCCGTTTTATAATCACATGGGAAATCCAACTCTCACACATAAACAGTCAAATCGAAACAATATCCAAATCACTGGCAAAAATAATTCTTTTCCGTTATTATTTTTTTTTCTTCCTCACGACAGAGTTTTAAATGACAAAATGCACATGCACAAGTCCCGTATGCAGATTTTTGAGTTTTTGACAAGCGCTATACAAAAACAACGAGCAACACAAAAGAGGATAATATTCCACACAACGAAACTTCATCAGCATAATAATCCGCTAAAAACTTGTTTCGCCTTTTATGCCAACAACTTTGCGAGTGTTGCTCCTGTTTTTTGTTGTTGCTAGTCGACGAAGGGATATGCAGGCAAATATTTTAAATAGTTGAAAGAGTTGGACGTACATAGATTGGCGGATGGCGTACTCCTTTTTGAGCGAAATTATTTCTGTGGCGTACATAATTTTGAAATAATATCTATCCCTCCCCTCGAAAAAAAAAAAAAAAAATTACGTTAAACTCCATCTAACTCACAGGATGCAATTTTACATATCCATTTGGGTATTAGTTACGGTGGCCGCAGAAAATGAGAACAGAACTGAACTGGACCTATAAATTCTGTCGGTTTTTGGTCACTGAGAACTTCACCAAGCACTCTTGCTGTAGTCCGGATTGAAAATCCTTTTACACGAATTAAAAACTCGTACATATAGTTTGGGTATTAATTTCAATCAAAAAAAAAATATATATACTTCCATTTGTGGTAGCAAACTTTTGTTCGTAGACTCTGGGCTAAAGCCACAATTCATGCGAGTTGTTGATAACTACAAATCCCAATCCGGGACGAGTGTCGAGGAGCGGAAGTGATCGTAATAATCCTATCGGATGAAAACCGCACATGTTTGCCGCTCTAGATGTAACATAACAGCAGTGGTGCTGCTGCAGCGTGTCTATGTCTAGGTCTATATATCCTTTTTTTTAAATATCCGCGATTTTTTTTAGGATTTCAATTTTTATGATTTCTATTAAATTTAATCAGCAGCGCAGTAGAGCGCGGTTGACTGGTAATGGTATGCTATGCTGGTACAGCATTTTTTTTAGAGGTATTCCGCACCTAATATGGAAATAGTCTAGCGGGAGTCGATGAATTTCTGGCTGAAAGGATATTTTTTCCATTTCTGTACTGTATGGCATTTTTAAGAGGGAGAGCGGTGTTTTTTTTTTATACATATACATGGACCACTTGCCGCGATGTCCTTCCGCTGAGTGAGCATGTTTTGTGAGTTGCCACAGAATTAGTGGGAATGCAGTTCAGACAACCATGCAAATGGTTACTGGATGCTAACTGCGGCTTAGTGATTAGCTGATTGCCGAGCACTTTGGAAGTATTTTTATTTGGTCGCAGGATCAAAGGGAGGCTTTGATGATAATTATTATAGGTCAGCAGGGCCATTTCGCGAGGGATTATAGACTTACGTGAGTAAACTGCTGCGGTATTACGAGTGTATGTGCGGCCTGATAGTGAGGGATTTGTGTTTATATTTTTTTTTTACGTGTTAGCATGAGTAAATACGCATGTAGGTTGTTTGGAAAGATTAACAGGATGCAAATGTGATTTTTTTTTTTTTTCAAATTAGCGAATGAGTGCGGTAACAAATTTGAAGACCGTTAAGTGGTTTCATTTCAAATGTTTTTGAGGACATTTTAGGTATGTATAACACTTTGGGAAATTCTCCTGATGAGGAAAAATAGAGTCAAAGAGAAAAATTATATTGCATACTTAATTTGAAAGCAGAACTTGGTCGAAACAAAAGGTAAATGGGAATAATCACACAATTAAGAGCTGCAAATTTAACCAGGAGTAATTATTCTCTAGTGGTAATTATACTACATAATTGGAAGGTAACGTCATCGATGTGCTACGTTTCAGAGGACTACCTAACAACACGAAACCGCTAAAAGACAAGACGCGCTTAAAATGGGACTGAGAAATAGTGCTGGATAGAGCTAGCTGGGAAGGATATCAGCTTATTAGGCATCAAAATAAATAGAAGGATCAAATTCAAAGATGCTTCTCCAGCATCAATATGCGGAAGTTTCAAAAAATAAATATCTCGTCTCTCGGGTAACAGAGCTATTTAAAAAGCATAGAGAGACGGAAGAGGTCTTGCTGGGTCTGAATATTAAGACCTACTTCTGCAGACCCAATAATCGTGGCAAAGCATCCTTCTGTTTGGGAGAAAGAGCCATTGAATTTGGACGATGATAGGCATAAACTTTTGTCTATACAAGTATGACTAGTAGAAATGGGTCTTTCCGGTTCTATATAGTTCCAGGAACCATGTCCTCTGACGAAAACATATCCTATCTTTCCGTAAACTGCATATAAACATGTCCATATACCATTATAGTTCCGTGTCCGACACAGAGAAGTGATAAATGAACGTGAACGAAAATCAAGAAAAATGTGTATATGGCCGCGTTCATGGTGCTTAGGCACCTAAATATTCAGGTGACAGTTTATCATAGAACTTAGGAGGAAAATCTTGCCTAACACACGAAACATGTTCACAGCTCTCTCGTTCTTCTATTCCTTCATATCAATTTCGTTCACAGTTCGAGTTCGTTCGGAAAATGTCTATGGTACTATGTAGTTCCTCGGACATGTTTCCAGAAACTAGTTCCGATCAAAAAAAGAATCGCTCAATGTTCGTTCCATCATTGGAACTGTTTAGCGCAACTCTAATGACTAGCAGGGTTTTGGGGGCCTGAAGGCTTCCTCACAGTGCTTCTAAGTGCAGCTGGAAATGACTTGGTAGAGTGCAATCACAAATTTATTTCTAAGATTTTGTTTAGTGTATGCCCAATGGATGGAATCTCAATATCCTTTACCTGCTCGTACTTATAGCCTCAACTCAAGGCAAGGCTACCTACCTTAATATCATCGCGTTCAAGGTCAGATCTGTCGCCTTCATTAGTCGCTTGATCCGGTCCCTATCCTATCGGCATTCAGTACTGTTTTGTCTAGGAAAATTCACCCTTCTTGGGTGTCCAAACCCGATACCCACGCCATTTTCGTCCATTTGAAAGCCGCCTAATGACAGCATGTATACAGAGAAGATCTATACATAGTCCAGTTTAGGAATCCCTGTCAAACGTGGCAGTGTTCGTATAATGACATTGGACAAAGCCTGTTGATTAATTAAGGTCGAAAACAACCTAATCGACACATTTTTTGATGTATAAGGAAGTTTCTGGACAAGTTGCAGTGCTGTGGTTACACTTAAAACAATTATACGGAACTCATAAGGCAACACACGATACACTTTCATTCAAAAGTCTGTTCAATTACTTGTAAACGCCGATGATATTGACATAATTGGTACAACACAGCGAGTTCTCAATGGTGCGTTTACAAGGGTAGAAAAATAAGTAGCTAAGATGGGGAAACGAAGGCAATGCCGCATGTTTAAGCTGCCAACAAATATTTTTCCTTGGGCTAAGAAGGAAAACTTTTTTAGAAAGGCGCACCGCAATTAATGAGCATGGTTCCGCAAGAGCTGATGAAAATGTCCTTAGTTCTTTGTACGACACTTGATAGATGGGTAGGACAGGTGCCTGTCAATTTGCGGTTTTCACTTTGCAAATTAATATCTCGCGGCGCGAAGGAAGAAGGTGGCTTAAATAATTTTCTACTTTTTCGCAGAATTCATGAAGCAAATTGTCATTTGGTCTTGTCATCGCGCTGTAAGAATAACTTTTTATTTTTCTCATTAATATTTCTATATGTTTCGGAAAATACTGCCAGTTATACCATTCCACTGGGACTTTCAAAGTTTACTTCGAAACGAATTCTATTCTAGGAATATTTCCCGTTTTAGGTACGCATGTAAGAAGCATTTTTATAAACACGTGGGTCATTTTATTTTTAGTACTTTTAGAGATATATTAAGATGCGAGCCATTTTTTGTAGACTGGAGAGTTCGTTATGTCCTTGACATATTAAATTAATTTAATAAATTTCCAAAAATAAATAAACGATATTCCAAAGAAACAGTATCTAAAGCTTTTGAGCTTTGCATGACTGCTGAGTCTTGATAGCTGTGCTGGTCATTCTTGGAAAATTTACTATTTCGTGAAAATGCGAAAAATGTAGGTAGATTAATTGTAATTAAGTCTGATGAGTCTGTTGTGGGTTTGCCTCATTCTAGAACAATTATACAAATTCATTGAGCCCATAGTGACCAATTTGAAAAATAAATTTTATTGAAACGAAAGTGTTCTTCTGACGGTGTATTCATGGTAACTTGTCAAACAATAGAGTACCCAGCTCTATATAAGGTTGTAGACAAAAAACATTTTTTTTTTTAAATACTTCTCCCGGGAAAGGCAAACCTATAACGCTTCATCAGCGTTTGGAAAATGCTTTCAAAAGTCCTGTCTGAAAATCGTCGGATTCAAAACAATGTCTATCTCCAGTAGTTTATGCCAGCGATTTAAATACAAAAATGGTTTGTTCAATAATAACATTCTGGGGAATTATTGCAGAAGGGAAAAAAGAAAAAAAGTATTTGTTAGAGGTATAACCTAACCATCCCAACGACATATCCATCGACACCCGGATTTGAACACCCTGAGGTCAACCCTGACAACGATGCATACTATGAGTATGAATCTGAGAAAACAATTACAATTTATTTATGTAAATCTAATTATTTAAAAAAAAATCATTGTAAACCGTTGGGCCCCTGTTGTTGAGCCAACACACAAAATATTAATTATTCATCAGCACTTGTAAACTAGCCTTAAGTCAAATTGTATATATAAAAGTTCAATAAAAAAAAATTAATGTAACCAACGACATATCAGAACTGGTTGATGGGCCTATTTGCACAGTTTTCCCTGTTCCGCGAGCTGGATTACTTGCACAGTTTATTTAGAAAGCTAATATGCATACAGCACACTGAAGTTAAAGTAAAGGGTGTTTTTTTTAGAGGTATAGAACTTTTAAATGGAATAAATCAAAGACGATTTTTTTAAATTGACATGAAATTTACTTTATTCGAAAGATAATCTTCTGGCATTATAATTTAAATATGACTTCTGGCAGACGACCGCCACAGCCGGCTCCGACGAAGTCTAATCTGGAGGGCCAATTTTCGATGACTTTTTCCAACATTTGTGGCCGTATATTGGCAATATCGCAGCGAATGCTGTCCTCCAAGTGGCCAATCGTTTCAGGCTTATCAGAGTAGACTAGCGACTTCACATATCCCCACAGAAAATAATCAAGCGGCGTTAAATCGCACGATCTTGGAGGCCAATTTACGAGTCCGCAACGTGAAACTATGCGGTTACCACGAGCTGTGTGATATGTTGCGCCGTCTTGTTGAAACCACAGCTCCTGCACATCATGGTTGTTCAATTGGTGAACTAAAAAGTCAGTAATCATGGCTCTATAGCGGTCACCATTGACTGTAACGTTCTGGCCAGCATCGTTTTTAAAGAAGTGCGGACCAATTATTCCACCAACCCATAAATCACAAAACAGTCAGTTTTTGTGGATGTAACGGTGTCTCAACATACACTTGATGACTATCATCACTCCAAATATGGCAGTTTTGTTTATTGACGTACCCATACACCCAAAATTGAGACGATTATCTTGACCATAAAATGTACTTAGTGCGCGATACGTATTTCGAACAGAACCATGATTTTCAAAATAAATTTAAACAATTTGGAAGCGTTGTTCAGGACTCAGTCTATTCATGTTGAAATGCCAAACCAAATGAAAAATAAATCACTTGAAAGCTGACAAAATGGCCGCCAGTTAAAATAGTGTTGCCAACTTAAAGTTCTATACCTCTAAAAAAAACACCCTTTAATTGTTTAGCGCTAGGACTAGGAGAAGGAGTAGACAGACCTGCCACCTGCTATTATAGAATATACCTACTCATAGGTACTCGAACTCGAAATCAGTTGACTATATTGGGTGATATGTATTAGCTATAGGTAAGGCGTAAGGGCTAAAGCCAACTAGGATCAAAAATTCTAACGAGTATTAAATTTACGATCCCTAGACGAAGCTAAAGAAGATGAAAGTTATTGAAAACCATTATGTAAATAATGCTTGACAGGAACTAGACATCGTGATGAATCTCAATCACTAACCGACAGAAAAAGATCTTGGTATATGATAGGAGCCCCTCTGTAGAAGTACGTATTGAAGGCCGATCTGACTTTCTTTTAAAACATCTCACCGACTACCATAAAGACGAGTCTCCGACTAACTCGTAACTCATCTATCTGTATGTACTTTATAGGTTTTCTTTGAAAAATGTACTAAGTATGTATATAGACAATAGCCATCCACCAGGTCAAAGTAAGCCGGTCAAGCAATTTATTTTAAAAGGATGACTGAGCTACAGTCTTATTGAGCTCTCTATAAATTTCAATTCTAAAGACTTAATCATAAACCTTCAGTAAAATGTTGAAAGGTGAATTTATCTTCATATCCAGCATTATAGAGCAGAGGAGGTTTGACAGTTTTATCGGGAATCCCTATGCCATATCACACAACCTTGGTGCTCTTTAAAATCTCATATTATATGCTAAGGACTGTCTATAGTTGGCTAAAATCCATTCAAATGAAGGCCCGCATATACAATATGTATTTACATTGACGATAAAAGATATCTCTGACCAAATAGAAAACCAACTCATTAATAAAAGTGTCATTCTGTCATGATTGTATCACCATAATAACCGACGAGCGAAGAGTATAACTAGAGCAAACAACAACTGTAAATGAAATGGACTTTGACAACAACAACCCGTAGCACGGACTTACCTCGTTTCAATGATGAAGTGCGTAACTGGAGCATTCCTCGAGTGCTGCGAGTGTGCCCACGATAAATTCACCGACCGTGACGTAAAACTTATCAGTAATGGTCTCTCTGGCGGATCTGGAACATCTGTGAAATAAATAAACGATGCATTCAGAGAAGCGTACGGGATTATCCTTGAAATGAGAATGCTGGAACAAAAACCCAAATAGCCAGGCAAACAATTTGCACATTGGTATGGGACTGGGCAGTGGGGTCACACCAAAGGACACTCACCTCGTCACCGCATGCACAGTTTCAACAACAACAACAACAACATCAAACATTCACTCACACTCCCACATGAAATTAATTACTCACCCTGAACTAATAAATCAACAATCGCCTCCGGAATATGTCTGTCATTAACCAGACATATGTACTCGGCTGTGTCCGATGCAATTGCCGGTACGAATTGCAAACCAAAATTATCAGAAAGCAGTTGAATCTGAAAAGAAAGAAAGACAGAGAGAGCTACAGTGACAGGGTAATGTAATTGTGGTGGATGGGGAGTGCTATGTTAGCACTATAAAGGACCTCATTTCGGCTGATGATTTAGTTAGTTTTTCCTACGACCATACCAGTAGCAGTTTGTACGAGGGAAAAGTTTTCCGCTTTGGCATATTCATGGGAGGATGCCCACGAGTGGTGCGCCTTCGAATATCGGAAGCCCGAACGATGCGCTCAGGAACTGCGGAACTAGGAGTATGTGTGGAATCCTTAATTAAACTAATAGCTTCAGCAATTTCGCAGCAGTTCGAGTATGATGGGCCAGGCAAGGACCGGAAAGAATGGAGGCTCCTTGCCGGGCGGTAGCGCGGTGACACAAAAGTCTATGAAACGACAAAGGGAGCTTAAGATAATTGATAGCGAGGGAGTAACATGTTTTTTTTTTTTTTTGTATTTCGTACGACAGTTCAGCCCACCCCCCGTTAGGCATCCCCAAGGAGACACTTGCCCTATGCAGTGCCAGCTTGTGGTAGGAAATGTCGGTGATGGTGCGGTGCTGTTGGTATGGAACGACATGGCATCTCGCCTCTTGTCTTCCTCTTCTCGTTCCCGGGGTGCTAACTTAAACAAGTGACTTTTAAGCTTTTAATATCTTATGTTTAGAGAAGAGATTTACGAGGATGAGACCACCACCCCAGGAAGTGTGTATCGTTTCTCCGAGTGTGTGGGTAGTTTTGCCATAAGTTCCATTATCGGGTGTTGGTGCTTGGTGGTTCCGCTCGCACACACTCCATATCCGATCATCATGATGGCGATGGGAAGAAAACTTTTGCAGCACTACTGCCATTAACAACATTTCGCAGATGTATATAAGCATAGACTTTTGGCGGTTTATGCGTCTTCATGGGCTCACCCTTGTGGCTGGTTAGTACTATACCTATAGTTGTAGGGCATGTGTAGGTATGTGCGGCAGTGGTGGGAGGTAGGTGAAAAGTTCAGATTGTCGACTTTTACAACTATTTTAATTACAATTATTTTCGTTTATTCAGTTGTCAGACTAAAACGCTTCTAATTTGAAGACATTCCATGAATGCTAAATTTTACGCTGCCAAGGGGTACATATGGAGATTGTCATTGAGGGTGTCATTCGTGGGGTCTAGATGAGGTGAGCAATTTGACAGCGATGCGAAAGAGCTTGGGGAATTTAAATTTTGTGACAGATTACTCGCAATATATACCTACAAGAAGGCATGGAATTATGGATGCAAAGATTCACGGGAATAATTTATGCCGTGGGACGCAGGTCGGATGGGTGGGATTGTCGTCATTAAATTTGGGTGCCAACTTGGGATTTAACTCATCTTGGGTTTTGATAACAGACGTATTTAATTTAACTAAATTCGTTGTGTATTTATGACACTTGATGTAAATTGCGAAAATCGTCATTCTTCATTTGCATAGATGAGTATGACTAGGTTAGGTTAGGTTAGGTTAAAAAGGGGTATGAGATGACTCATACGGCACTAGGCACCATAAGCGCTCATCGCGATCCCTAGGGGGAACCAATTGCAGTGACCTACAATGGACAAACACCTAAACCCTTGCCCTTGAGAAAACCCCAATTTTCCTGCAAAATCCAAGTAGCCCCTTGAAGTTGGTATATTGTCTATCTTCCTAAATATTGGAAGTACCTACCTGCCCAAAAATGTCCTTCTACTGCGACATATTGCCTCACATTCGCACAGTATATGTGTTATGTCCTCTTCGGCTTGCAGGTCAATGCAGAATCTGCAAGTGTCCGAGTCTGCTAGCCCTAGTCTTCTGGCATGTTTTCTAAGAAGACAGTGCCCTGATAATATGGCGATCAGTGTCCTGAGCTGTTCCCTGCCTAGTTTGAGGATTTCCCTAGATCTTTTACGGTCGTATTGCGGCCAAAGTGCCTTAGATACTGCGTGACCGGCGAGGCCCACCCCACATCTTGTATGAGACCCGACTTCAAAAAGTAGTTATAGTTTTCTACTTCAAGGAACCTTCTACAGTTGAGGTGCCAAGCCAAAAAATTAGCACCGTCGGTCGTTAGCTAAAGCATAACACATTTCAAGTTGTACCCATTTTCAAAGCTTCTATGATAGAATATATCTCAGTGCATGCTTCTTATAAGCTCGGCGGTTTTCCGGGGCTTGTAGTCCAGCACACTAATCACTAAGTCACTTCGCCCATTCTTGAACAGATATACTTGTTAATCAAGGATCATTGCAGTAAAACCCATTTTAAAACGTGAAAACGTTGCAATTTCTACAGCCACGTAAAATGAACCATAAATATGTTTAACACAAGCCGAGATTTCCATAAAATAGGGCAAAATGAAGAGTGTAATAGAATCATACCTTAACTTAAGTACCTATATAGCATGATTGCCGAATGTGACTGTCTACAGAGTTATATCAGCCAGCGCGAGATGTCTTCGCCTTGAAATTGTATCTGATAAGAAACCATCACATCATGCTCTAAGGTAGTGTGTTGTAGTTTCAACGATTTATGTATATTGGAGTTTGACAGACCGGCCGATGCAATGGTAGGACCTGAGGTTAACTATAGTCGCCCATACGTGTGCTGATTATGCAGTGCTCACCGTGTTTTGATGCTTGTGCCGAAGATCTGACCTCTTTTTTGGGTTTCTTCAACTTTGATTAATATCTAGGACTTAAATACAAACCCAAAGTGCAAAATTTTGAAGCAAAAGTTTAAAGGATCAAGCTTTGTCGTCTGACACTATTATACCTTTATCACAATTAAAATTGGGTTGAGGTTGATTTACACACGTCTATCCTGGGAATTGAATTTAGTTGCTTCAATGTAATACACTTTTCTATTTCTATTCTTGCTTTGATCATTCATTTTCAGTTCCCTTAATCCATCCATTGCAGAAATTGGGAAATTCCTCATCGCCCCTGTAACAAAGAGGCATGCAAATCTCTGGACTTTATTGAGTGCCTTCTTCGTTGTGATCAGAGTGGTTCGTTTTGCGCATGCCATGGTCTCACAATGGCAATACATGTCCTTATATTCATTTGGGGTTGGTCGGGCTACATTCGCAGAATTTGTCCGCTAGACTCCGGTTAATCTTTGGAGCCAGGGTGGCTTTCCTGCCTATCTTTTCTATGTGTTGCTATCAGATGAGTTTACTGTCAAGGGTTGTCTAACCCAGATGTCTAACGGCTGGGCCGTTAACCCAGTTTTTCAAGCTTTATCAGATAAGTTTTCCTCAATTTTACCTCTGGCAATGTAAACTTCCTCAAAGTGTTTAACATTTGATGCAGTGGTTTGTCAATTTATCTATTAGTTCATCCATTACAACGCTTCACATTAAGAGCCATGCTCTTGCTGTACTGGATTTGAATATGCCTTCTGATGCGAGTACGTCTCTGCTGATGTTTTGCTCAGAAGTTCAAACATCCACTGTTATACTGTGTTATTTACGCCTTTTCTAATTAGAATGATCCTTCAATGTTCAAGAAGGCACACAGAACTATCGCTTTCACTTCAAGAGCCGTTTAAATAGTCTCAGTTGGGATGGTACAGATCAGTCTCTATGGGTCTGCCCGCTAAAAAGGCATGATGACGGTGACAAAGAGGATTGTTTTCATTGTTTAACAAATAAGTGATTGTAGGCTGATGGGTCTATACTACTTCGGTAGATGTGGGTCCTTCTTTCCCACTTTCTGAATGAACACTATTTTCGTCTATCTCCACTGATATTATTTTAATATCCTTGCTGGATGTGGAAGTATAATTTGCCTTGACCCTTATTTCATAGAACTTATGTAAATCCATCTACCACTAGTGACTTAAAACGGAGCCAATTGCCAATTCTAAGTGCATACCCTGGAAAATAACGACAGAAATATTTTTTTTCCAAAGACAGAATATTTTCTTTCAAAGTCTTGGTCCGTGCTCAGAAGACTTATAAAAAATGGGATAAAAGTCTTACCCCGTGTTTTTCATCTGCGGAAAAATTGCCAATCCGTTTTCTTAGAGACGTTTTAATTCCTTCCCGTAGCATTCGTATTTTCGATTATCTCACACAACTTTTCGCTATTGTAGGATGTCATTACCATACTGCAACTCTTTTGGTCTTTAATACGCTCGGCGTTTTAGGTCAAAGACTTCACAGGACCTTATTCTCGTATTACTTAGCTTTCTGGGTATAGCTAGTTTCGAAACGCTGTTGTGATGATGGCTAAAAATTCCATAGAATTATTCTACTTTTAGGTTAGTGAGCTGGGGCTCTCCTAATATCTATGTTTCAGAGATGATTCAAAGAGATCCCAGTTTGTCACCCTTGGCAGGGCTGACTTCGAAGATTTTGAAAAAGTTGCAAAAAAGGGGATTTTCACACAAAAACGGGCAATACTAATCTGGCACAAAAAAAAAAATGCAAAACGAGTGAGTTTACTAAAGTTGAAATGGCTTTATGCATATTCTCATCTCATTCAATCTGATTGTTGCATTGAACATGTATGTTATGGCTAAATTGTTAATGCCTAAACTTATGACAATAGGACAGTTGATAGTAAAAGGATGCATTCAGATCCCAATTAATTGTGAAGTAGTTTCGTAAAGTATTTATTTTGCCACTTTTCGTATTTCATAGAAAAACGTGTATTTCTTTTTGAAAATGGTAAGAACTATCAACGAAATACAGAAAAGGGGCTAATACGGACAATTTTGGAAAAGTTGTCTCATTGGGGATAGACAAAAAAAAAAGGGGAAAAATGCAACTTTAGTCGTAGATACTGCTTTGATTGTAATATGTATTATCCAAATCAAAGCTTTAGAAGTTATGATCAGCCTCTCCAGTCCGTAATGAATTTACTCAGGCTATGGCTACCTGAGTATACTGAAACGGAGACCCCCAACTCTCAATCCTCTTTTGCCTAAAATTTCCTATCCGTCAAATGAAATGTGCAAGGATTAGGTACGTATGAGTTTGGGCAAAAGAATTTCAGTGCAAATATCTATGCAACAATATGCTACCGCACCAAATTTTAGCTTAAGAGAATAAAACTAGCTTGAATCAAAGTAACTTATAATCTGTCGAAGTTGTGGATGAGGTCTAGTACTTTCTGTCTAGCTCGCGTTTTTTACATTTTCTTTTTGAAAATGGGAAGAACTATCAACAAAATATAGAAAAGGGGCAAATACGGACAATTTTGGAAAAGTGGTCTCATTGGGGATAGAAAGAAAAAAAAGGGGAAAAATGCAACTTTAGTCGTAGATACTGCTTTGATTGTAATATGTATTATCAAAGCTTTAGAAGTTATGATCAGCCTCTCCAGTCCGTAATGAATTTACTCAGGCTATGGCTACCTGAGTATACTGAAACGGAGACCCCCAACTCTCAATCCTCTTTTGCCTAAAATTTCCTATCCGTCAAATGAAATGTGCAAGGATTAGGTACGTATGAGTTTGGGCAAAAGAATTTCAGTGCAAATATCTATGCAACAGGCACGAAGCGTGACTTTTTGGGAAGCGGAAGCACTCAACTTTAAACTTAAAATTTAAAGTCCTTTATTGAAGAAAATATCGCTTTATTAAAATTATTTAAAGCCAAAATGATATAGGGTTAATTGCGGTAATTGGGGACGTTTTTTGGAATTTCAAAAACATCGAAATTTAAAATTAAACAAAAAAAATTAAATTTCAAGCAAATTTGAACTTCTAAAAGTTTTAGGCTTATATAATAATGTTAAGAGTTCTAATGGTGCTCTCTTGAGAGCCATTCAATCTCTTTACACAAACTGTAAAAGCTGTGTTCGGGTGAACGGCGTTAAATCAATACCTTTCACCGTGGGCGTTGGACTTCGCCATGGGTGCGTCTTGTCTCCTCTCCTTTTCATTACTTATATGGACTGGATGTTACAGCGCAGTCTTGACGAAGAACGTTTCGAATTGGGAGATCTGAGGATAAGTCATTTGCTCTTCGCTGATGACTTGGTCATCCTTGGGTCCTCTCAGACTGAACTTCAGCGCGCACTCGATCGGTTTGTATCCGTTTGTGTTGAAGCTGAGATGAAGGTAAATGTGAACAAATCTGAAGTGATGGTCGTATCTAGAACGCCTGTTCAATGCACTCTGCATGTTAGTGGAGTCCCATTGAAACAGGTGGAGAAGTTTAAGTGTCTCGGGGTCTTATTCACGAGTGATGGAAGGAGCAATGCCGAGTTTTCCTGTAGGATTGGTCAGGCTGGATCGATTTTGAGACAGCTTGGTCACTCTGTTATCAGGAGGACTGAACTTGGTGTCAAAGCTAAGTTGTCAGTCTTTAATTCGGTGTTTGTTCCAACTCTTACCTATGGTCATGAGGTTTGGGTAATGACCGAAAGAATAAGATCGCGAATTCATGCTGCCGAAATGAGATTTCTCCGTTGTATTGCTGGTGTGACCCGTAGAGATTGCATTAGAAATACTAGAATACGTGAGGAACTCAATGTCGAGCAGCTACTTCTCCGGACGGAGCGATCCATGCTTCGGTGGTTTGGGCATGTTAAACGCATGTCCCTGACCAGGATTCCACGACGTGCTATGGAATCCGTACCATCGGGCAGGCGTCCCCTAGGTAGACTCACAAGTAATACCCATTTTTGATCGTGTTATAAGGCATCGAACTATCTCATACTCAATTTCTTTGGGAATGGCAGATGTACGCCCAGATCCAATTTTTTCAAGGGGTATGTTTCGGCCTTTTATTCTAAAAGTTTTTGGAATATGATAATATTCCTTAGCCTGTCGGAATGTTATTTTCTTTTTGACTACGTCATGTACCACCCTCTTAAGATCATTGTTGTTGTACTGGGCAGGGGATCTCTTTTTTTGATATATGCGGGGCATTACTTTACTGTGAATCAAAAAATTCAACACATTACCATTAAAAAAAATACTGTTTTCATTTACCCCTTACGTTGATTTAGCGTTTTGGAATTCAGCCTAGCTCAATTTAGTAACGTTTCTTGTCCACATTTATTTTGTAAGTATTTTTTTGTTCTTTTAAGACACGAAAATAATCTCTCTACAGGTGCTTTTGTCAGGGGGAAAGTCAACAATAGTTTACAAAACTTAAAGTATTCAGTGAAACTTATATCCAAATCAGTACTGAGTAAAAAGCTTCTCGAAGCATCGAAAATCAACTGTTTTTAACGCTGGAATGTCAAAATATCCCGGGTATGAACTCTGTAAATTATTAAGCAAGTTAACAGGAAAATTGGTTTTAAAATGTTCATACAATGCTGTGTCCGAAAATTTTAAAAATTCAAAACATGACAGGGAAGGGAACTAAACCGAATATCGATTTTGTTGATGACTTGGTCGACAATTATTGTTAAAATATATTTAAATTGTTCCTTTGTGGAAATTCTGATTTCAGATTTTGAAATTGGCCAAATTCTCGTTTTAGATTCGTTTAGAACTCTGATTTTGACAATATTGAACATCGCTGGACTTTGATTGAAGAATTTTAAATAAAATGTCACTTTGTGGAAAACAACTTTTTTTTTTTTAATTCTTACGGGAGCACTGCTTCCCTTCAGTATACTACCGCACCATATCTTAGCTTAAGAGAATAAAACTAGCTTCAATAAAATTAACTTACAATCTGTCGAAGTTGTGGATGAGGTCTAGTACTTTCTGTCTAGCTCGCGTTTTTTACTTATAAAAAAAAAGTAGATACAGCATTTTTCGTTACTTATCACTTTTTTTTACTGCCAAATTCAGTTTTTACAAAATTGGTTTTTACATCAGTGCTCCAGTTTATGTCCTTATCATAGCGATTATACCACAAATTTCATCCAGGTTATGTGAGTTACAACTAATACTCTACGAAGGACATGCTAACAACCCCTTACCTCTGCAATTGGTGTTAAATTTCCTACAAAATAATATATCCAAGATTTCAGGGATGTCGAAAATTTGCATTTAATAAAATGCACAGCACACTATACGCCTGCCTGCCTAAATACTCTCTCTAAAACTAAACCACTTTAATAGGGAGGCAACATGTAATGCAGTTGTTTGATGTAGCGAAACTAGAGCATGTCATCAGTTCAAGTTTAAATTTACTTTAATACTTATGCATATACACTCGGAGGTTTAATGCATGAATCCTTTGCGTTGTGAAACTTCATTAACACACATGCTTTCAGTGAACTCATTAAAAGTTACCCTTTTGCCATGCAGGATGCACTGCACAGCACATACTCGTATAGAGTTAGACCAACAACATTATAGTCGTAGTTGTATATAAGTTGCAGTCCCTCTTCTTACGAGACTGACGTTAGGATATTTATTTGCATTTGGAGAGTGTCATCCCTGAAATGGTTGTGCTCCTTGAGAGTGCACACACTCAAATGTACGTACACTCTATGAAGTATTGAATATGTGCAGGGATTTATTGATTCGATTATTTGATCCGATGTACACATTCAGAATTGATGTTCGAATAAATTTCATTAAAAATTGTCCTGAGTTTGGAATGTGTATAATGCTTCCGCTATATACGGTATGTGTGACGATAGGAAGCAGAAGTTAATTGAAAGTCTGAATGAACAAGGATTGCAATACACCTTTATCATTCCGACATTTCGAACGAGTATACGCATATCGTATAAATAACGTTTCCTTGGGCAGATTTATTTGTTTTGTTGAATTTAGCAAAATGATGTATTGTTATAAATGACTGCATAGAAATATTATTTAAAACAATAGTGGGTATAGTGTGCGTTTGATAGATAAATTCAGGCCCCTAAGAAGAGGGTATGATGTTTATTGCTCGAAGGTAATACTATAATAAGTGATGAAGGGATACCCATTTACTAATTTGCAAGCAAAATGATATTTCCTGGATCCTAGTCGATTCTGAAGGGTCTGATGTCTGCATCTGCACAAACAGGAAGAGGACATTAAGGTAATGTTTATTTTATTTCTGTATTGTAATGTGTTTACGTGCCAAATTGGCACCTTTCCCAATGTACGTATGAGTATCTGAAATACGTATCAATTAGGTGTGTATGATTTAAATACCGGTATTCTGCGTACCATGATTGACACAACTTGAATGTCCCGCCAGAGAAGATCTGAGTAGTAAAGATAGTTTTATTTTGTTTTCGAGGGTCAATGGAAAGGTTCTACCCCGATATGTAGAAAAATATAACACAGAAAACAATAATTTAGAAAAAATAATATGGATAACGGGTTTTTTTAACAGGGACGATACAAAAGTAGAGCGACAGGTAGAGCAAACGACGCCGAATTTCTTGCCGCTCTTTTGACATTTCTCTTCAGTAAGGTTTGCCATTTCATGATGGAAAGATATACGAGCCAACAACGAGTCGAAATTATTACTACCGAAATTTGGCCTCAACGTTAAGAGCGCTACGTCCAATTTATGGTCGTCATAATCGTCCTCGCAGATCAACAATTGAGCGTCTAGTGGAAAAATTTGAATCCACAGGCACAGTACAAAATGTTCCCGTGCCAGTGAGACAAAGAAGTGCCCGTAGTGTCGAGAATATTGCTGCCGCTGAGGCTTCAGTTGAAGAAAGCCCAAATGAAGCCGCTTGACCACCAGAAGCGTCGTATGTTCGTGAATTATGGGCTGAGCAACAACTTGAAAATGATTCGGATTTTCATCGAAAAATCATCTTCAGCGATGAGGCTCATTTCTGGCTGAATGGCTTCGTCAATAAACAAAATATGCGGTACTGCTCAGGCAGCAATCCACAGTCCATAGTTGCAAAAAGGCTTACTATTGTACTGAATTCAGTACAATTTGACTTTCCCGAGTACGCAAGTACCACTTCTCAATTATCAGTACTATTTTTTATTTTTGAAAGTTTATTTTTATATCTTTCAAAACAGACATATATAAGGATTAAACAAAAATAAGCTGAACGCATTCATTACTCACCGTACTACGTTAATAATAAAGTTTTGAAATTTGCTGCATTTCTCGAAGATGTGGAAAAACGATTTCATTTCGGAGACATTTTTTTGAACTCATTACAACATTTTTCACAAACTGCCATTTGGACGATCAAGTAAATTCAATCGTTCAAATTTGTCTTAAGGTTTTTTTCCTGGTGAACAAAAAAGTATTGAAACTATCAATCATGAATACAGAGCTCTATCTGACTACGATAGAAATAGGTACATACTTCTATTTCTGAGTTTTGGGCTGAAATAGGCCTTAGGCAAAATGAATGCAACGAGTTCATATTTTCAAATCGTACACCGCATTGTCCAGGGTGCTTTTTTGTATTTCTTCTTATTCTTCCGCAAACGTTTAAAGAATGTGTTCTTATCAAAATAGCTATTATCAAAAATAAAAAGCTAAAAATTCGAATGCAGGCGTAATGTCTGCACTATTAGAACCCAAACATCTTATTAAAAATTAAGGCTGCCACAGCTCTATGAATAAAACAGATCTTTACAAAATAAACTTTAAAATGAAGAACTTGTATAGTAGATTGTTATATGAATGTGGTACAGTCGTATTCAAATCACTTGGACAATGGTAGATTTTCAGTACAAAGTCTACAGTTTACTCAATCGACCGTTGGACAAGTGATTTTGAACACGACTATACAAAGATTAGTCTTAGTCTGTTTATATGTATGTACAAGTACATGGACTAAAGTTCCTATCCGGCGTCTATAAGACTTATATTACCTTGAGCTTGGTACGCTGCTCGTGCTAAATTTTAGCTCACATACAAAATTGTCTCCAAAATTTGGCTAAGCAAAATTTAGCTAAGCTAAATTTAAGCGAATCCATTTAGCCGAGCGGTGTGCTGCTTCAGCTAAAAAATTAAATTTTCATTTCAGACTGTACTGTCACAATTTACCGCGCCCATTAATGGTTCGGCACATTTTTTCTAGCTTAATTTTTACAGATAATGTTTTTTTTTTCTTCTGTTCTTTTGTGTTGCGGAAAAGTAAATAAGTATAAGGTTTTTCAATGAATACCTTCCTCCTACCTACCTACCTTCTTTCAAAGTGATAAATTTGATATCAAAGAATAGCAAAAAAGAAAGTGCAACGAAAAACACATTTTCGCGTCGATGAATTTTTGAAGGAAGTTATTTTCAACGAACAGCTGTTTTCTGTGACACTTACATATATTGACAGCGTACTCTATGTCAAAATTTAGCTAGGATTTTATTTTATGTTTGGAGATAAAAATTGGAGAGCAGCTAAAATTTAGATTCGCTCGAACTGCGTACTAAGCTTTAGATTCAATTAAATGCGCCTTTATAAAACCCTCCACTGGAAAGTATAAGTATTCACTTACATTTCTAACACCAAGAAGAAGTCACCCTATACCCTATAAGCCATAAATATTCTGAATCAGGATGCAATTCTGAAACGATTTAGCCATGTACGCGTATCTGCCCGTCGGTCTACCTGTCTTTTAAAAACACAACAGAGTCCAACCAAACGAATCGACCTAGGCGAATGAAATTTTGTGAAAGGACTTCTTTGTTTCGGTACCTCCCTGCACGCACAAAATCATTATAATAATTCCTTATCATTTTGCAAGACTTGAATGCTGTTGTGAATGTTTTCCTTTGGTTTTATAAATTTAAGAAATTTGAGTACTATTCAGTGCAATTTTGTTTCAGTTTTCAGTACAATTGAGAAAAGTCGATTTTCATCACTCCACACGTACTCCATGAGTCATTATTGCATCCCGAAAAAAATTACGGTTTGGTGTGGTTTATGGGCCGGCGGCGTCATTGGGCCGTACTTCTACCGTGATGATCAAGACCGGCACGTTACTGTGAATGGGAATCGCTACCGTTCAATGATAACCGAATATTTTTGGCCCCAATTGGATGATATGGATGGACTTGGAGGACATGTGGTTCCAACAGGACGGCGCCACAAGCCACACAGCGAACCTGGCAATCAATTTATTGGAAACCAAGTTTGGAGAACGTGTTATCTCACGAAATGGTCCAGTTTCTTGGCCGCCTCGGTCGTGCGATTTGACGCCGTTAGACTATTTCCTGTGGGGCTACGTCAAGTCTATGGTCTATGCCAACAAGCCAGCGACGATTGATGAACTTCGTACGAATATCGAACGTGAAATTGCAGCAGTATCCGCCGGTTTATGCTTGAAAACCGTCGAAAATTGGGTTCAGCGTCTGGACTTCTGCAAGCGTGCCCGTGGTGGCCATGCAAAAGAAATCGAGTTCCATACATAATGGCATCGAACGTACTTTCACAGGAATAAAGAATTGTTGTAGCGCTCTTATTGAAAAAACCCTGTATTAGGTACAATGAGAAAATCTAGAAAAAAAATCTCGAAAGCAAAAATCTAGAATTAATATTAATTTTTGAAACAATGGTTAAAATTCTTGCGTGCGAATTAATTCAAAATTCAAATCTCAAAAATTAATATTAATTCAAGATTTACTCATATGGAAAACTATTTGAATTGCATGTGTATGCAACAACAATTTGATTCACTGTTCCTGCAAGCAAATGAGTCAGCTAAAAAATAATAGGGGCCTATAACACAACGCGGCATATCACCAAGTCTTACAAGAGCCCGTGTTGAATTTGTCCGCACGTGATCATCATAAGATCAGCATTGAACTTGTAACTTTGTGTTACAGAAATGTGTAAAATATTGTAGAAATTAACATACTTAAGGCTCCGTCAAACAGAGCGGGTTTTAACGTCGCGTTTCAACGCCACGTTCCACCGCTGGGTTGTAATCAGTTGTAATATAGTGCAATACATATTCCCTGTCACACAGAGCGCATTTTCAACGCAGCGTTGAACTCACCGCGACGTTCAAACGCGGCGGTGCAACGCGCTCTTGTGAAAAATTACAGATTATTTCTGAGACGCGGAGCGGTGAGAGTAATTTTTGTAGTGTCGTCAAATGGAAATATTAATAGAATTTGAATGAAATTACGCATGTCCAAGAAATGCATAAAAAAAATTTTAAAGGGTGATATGGAAGACAATTGCAAAGGAATTAAATGAGAACGGTATTCCTTGACTTCTTCTCTCTTTTTATTTATGTTGTGTTCGTTTCGTGCACCCAAATTCTTTTTCTTTTTCGTGAATTTCATAGCACGAATTTGAGAGAATTTAATGGAATTTGATGATAGCTTTCTGTTTGACGTCGTTTAACGTTTTCCGTTTTACCAAAAGCTAAATTTCTTTGTTTATTTTTTCAAGTTTGTGTTTCACCAAATCAATAAATTTTACAAATTTGTTCAATTACTGAAAATGTCTTACAATAGAAAGATTGTGTGTCGATTTAGTAACAATAATTTGTAAATCGCTTTTCAAACCTAAAAATGTATTTACGTCGAAGGCATAATAGCACCGATAGTGATATAAGTTTGTGCTAAATAGACGAATAAACTTATGACCACGAATTTCAGATTCTTTTGTTTTCAATAAAAAGTTTCAGCTAAAACGTGCTAAGGCAGAGGAAATAAAGGACCATTCACAGGAGAGCGAACGAACGAATTGCTGAAATGCGAACAAACCAATTTTGATGCATTTATGAACAGGAAATTGAACATTTTACTATAACGGAGGATAATTAATTATTCCATCAAAATGTATTAAGAAAACCAGTTTAAAAATAGTTTAAACAACGAAATTTCGAAATCCAAGCTTTTTGCCGCGAATGATTACGCCATCGCCGGCCCGAATTGCGTCAAAGTTTATTCGCAATCCACATTTTTAAACCTCTAGAGAAATTTCTGGTAGGGGCTGAAGGCTGAAATTCGCGAACTGCCGCCACCATGAAATGTGAACGAACAGTCAAAACTCGCGAATATTTATTTGTAGTTGGTCGCTCACGTGCCCTTAAAACAAATTGGACGTGGGATGGCAAATCAGATTATAATTAAAATTATAAGGCAGCTGGATAGCCAGAGCATCAAAGGCCTTCGGCTAGGATAGCTAGTTATAGTTTTGGATTCGAAGAAATATGTTTTGTTATGACTATTTGTTAAAAATTTATTATTTTCAATAAAGAAGTTACAAAATATTCATTTTAGACTTGTTTTCATTATTTCGGAGTAAATTTAATGAATTATAAAAATCTCGAAAATTTTTAGATTTTTTTCAAAATAGTCTTTCGAGATTTTTTACTTTCTAGATTTTGACCCATTCGAGATTTTTGCATTCGAGATTTATCAAATTAATTTTCGAGATTTTGACCATTGTAGATTTTAGTCGTTAACGTCATGATCCCCAATGGAAATCTTAAAGGGCAGCATTCTTATTATTGAGGAAAAATATATCATGCGCACATCATGACAATGTGAACATTTCATGGATTTTGTAACACAACTAGCGAACCAACCCCCTGCACACTTCGTGGTGCAAAATGTAAGATAAAAAAAAAATTATTTCAAATTCATTTAAATCAGTGAAAAACTGTTTTTATTGTAATGCTCCATGGTACACAACATTTTTAGTTTTTTTTTTCAGGATAATATTTTTGTCTATCAGGGCAATATGAATGTTATCTACAAATTTTTAAAACTTTGGCTTCCATGACTGTCGATGAATAGCGTTTGCAATATTTTTGTTTTAAATGGGAGGTGCCACGCCCCTTGTCCAATTTTGACCAATCTTCCTGGGTCAATACCTAAGATTGTATGTAAATTTTAACTCAATCGATTCGGTGGTTTTCGAGATAAGATTTTGAATGCATTTTTTGTATGGGAGGTGCCACACCCCTATAACTCATGAACCAATACACCTACAAAGACCGTATACACTTATAAACCATGGTATTAACGTCACCTTTCATGGGAAGTTTCCAGAATCAAAATCGGTTCACGCATTACAGAGAACATTGTCGGCAAACACAATGCAACTTATTTTTATATATATAGATTACTCGAGTTCGATTAAACTGTCTCATCGGGTGTCAATCTGCCACGTTGACACACTCATTTAATGAGTAATTATTTGTGGTGTTAGATTTCAATAATTGACACGTTTCATGGCATGTGCAATCGTACCTTTAGGGCTTTATACTGTTAAATATGAAGCGGAATTGCAAAGCTGTATTATGCCTGTGCTTAACACACAGAAACGACACTCTATTCTAAAAAACACAATTTTACGAAAAATAAAAACCAATACAAGCTGCAGAAATGAGATTTATCCGTTGTATTGCTGGTGTGACCCGTAGAGATCGCATCAGAAATACCAGAATACGTGAGGAACTCAATGTCGAGCAGCTACTTCTCCGGACGGAGCGATCCATGCTTCGGTGGTTTGGCCATATTAAACGTATGTCCCCGACAAGGATCCCACGACGTGCTATGGAATCCGAACCATCGGGCAGGCATCCCCTAGATAGACCCAGGATGAGATGGTTAGATCAAATTCATAATCTCTCCTCTACTCGTATGGGGATTGCCTTTGATGTTTGTATAGTCGATAGCGGAGGACCGAGAGCTATGGAGGGTCCACTTGAGCAACCTATACACGGCGACCTACTTAATGGATAAGCGGGATATTGAAAATGAATGAATGAAGGAATGAAATGATAAAAACCAAATGCCTTTTGTAGAAGCTGCATGGATGAGGAAGAAGAGGAAACTATCCCTCACCTTCTTTGTTCCTGCCCAGCTCTCTCCCGCAGAAGGAAGCTTCACTTAGGGGCCTTCCATTACAACGACTTGGATGATCTGACAAGCATAGACATCAGAAGCCTCTTACGCTTTATAAAGAGCTCAAAATGGTTCAACTAGTGGGGAGATCTTAGATCCTTATTCGTGGCATCACAATGGACCTATACTGGTCTAAGTGTGTTGGCGTTTTCAGCTGACGGCCACTTTCAACCAACCAACCAACCAAATGCCTTTTTACCTACATAAAATGGTACATGGGGATGCCAGGACGATTATTTCGGTAATCTTCCGTGTTTGCATACACATTTAGCACACAGAGTACTGTATGTTGTCTAATGCGCGTCGCACAATCTAAAATTTAACGGATGAAAGCTAATGAAAGGGGTCCTCCCTTGAACTAAACCAAGCCGACACGACCAGTAATGATTCCCCCCTGTAATCTCAGACAGACGATTGGGAACAAAATACTAATGGCGCCAGAATGAAAGATTTACCAAGCTCGATTCCAGTGGTATAACCACGAAAATGTGACAAATCTGTTATAACAAACAGAAAACTGAGAGAATCTTACAATTGAAAAAGAAATCATTGTCTTCGTTTGCGTAATGTGTATTATCACCGGACACAATTAAGCTGAAATATCATACCAGGAAAATGGAAATCAGTACAGATGACTGTTACGTTTTCGGGGATAATAAAAACACTTTATCTTCGTTATAATTTATTATATGCGAAATTCTTATATTAATATTATAATAATTAATTACTTAGCTACTTTTAGAAAGGTTAAGAGGAGGCGTGTGATCGTCTTGACAGTCGCAGGAAAAAGAAAGAGATCGTGAAGACTATCACACTGCTCTGAAAGGGAAGAATTGAGGAAACCATTTTATAACACATTATATTCCAGGGATGTGACTTATACCTACTATGACTATGACCTACCTGTGCAGAGGATGTGAGATGAGGAGGTGCATGAGAACACCCCACACGCCACTGCCCAGCGTTCTGCTACATAAGAAATAGTATCCTTAGTTTCGAAGATTTAGAAGATTCCGACAGGTCCATTAATGACCTACTTAAATTTGTTAAATATATCGGGTTGGTTTAGCAATTCGTAGGTTTTTCTTATGTTTCCAGTGTGTAGGAGTCATAAACTCCTAGGGCATCATAAAGCATCTACATTGATCTAAGTATGACACGTACAGGTTGCTCCTGTCTTGCCAACCCACTAAACTAACCTACTAACATATATATCCGATTAAGTTGAAAAGTTTCATCATCATATCCATCATTACCTATATCATTTTCAATGTCCCGCCAATCTATTAAAATTGAAAAGCACTCGGGTGTCGGGTGTAGGACCCTTCATAACTTTTGATCGTAAGATAAGTTAGGTTACAATTTTCCAGTATAAGGCATAATTCACTTAGATCAAATTACATATTTCTGTTATGCAAGGTCGGTTATTTCCGCTACTCTTGGAACCATTTTGCCTTCCGGAGTATTTTATTGATATCCGTTTCTAAAATATGTATGTATCTGTAAGTTCAGCGAGGAAGTAGGTAGGTACTCTACTAGACTTTGCTATATGTTTTTGGAACGTGTATTTTATGGTAGGTAGGTAGGTAGGTAGTAGTGGCGGTTTATATAAAAACCCAAGTAGCACTAAGTGCCGTTTTGTTACCACTTACTCATTTGACCTGGTTGTTGTAAGTATGTCGAAGGGTGGTTTAGATCCAGCCTGTTGAATTCAAAAAGGTTAGAAGTTCGTTGATGTTATTCTTCGCGACTTCCTCTAGGGATGCGAAGAAGGGTTTACTCAGAGTTCGCTGTCTAGTCCTGGCTAGTGCCGGACAAACGCATAGGTAGTGAATGAGGGTTTCTTTTTCGGTTGCATCGTTACAACTGCGGCAGTGTGTATTATGTGGTATGCCTAATCTGACTGCATTGTTCCCTTATAGGCCAATGGCCTGTGGTAATCGCAGTTATCCTGGCTATATCTTTACGTGTTTTACTCAGGAGGTGGGTTGGTTTTTCTCTGCTATAATTTGGCACAACCTCCTGGTTATGACACAATTAGTTAGCCTCCTCCATCTGAGATTGGCTTTCGATAGGGATTCTGCGGAGATTTTTGCTTTGACTGCTCCTATTGGAATTTGAACCGATTCCTCAAGTGAGCAGTGGAGGCCTGAACCTCGCCTGGCCAGCTCGTCATCCTGTTCGTTTCCATAAACGTTGCTGTGGCCTGGAACCCAGATCAGGTTGATCCTGAACTGATCAAGCGAGGCCAATTCCTCTCGACACTCTAAAACTAATTTTGAGTTTATATTTGCTGAGGCGATAGCCTTGATCGCAGCTTTACTGTCAATGAATATGTCTATCTTTTGCCTCGGAGCTATGTCCGTGTGTAGTTTGATTAGGCGACAGGCTTCCCGGATAGCAAGTATTTCCGCCAGAAACACACTGGCTGTGTCTGGGAGCCTGAAGGATTTTGAGATGCTCAGAGACTCCGAAAATACACCCGCACCTACTCCACGGTCCATTTTCGAACCGTCAGTGTAGATTGTTAAATTCGAGTCCCTGTTCACCCGTCCGTCCTGCCAGTCTAATCTTGAGGGAAATTCTACTTCAAAGTCTTTTTGAAAAAGTATTTTGGGGGTCATGTACTCTGTTGAGGGTGGTACTAGCTCTCTTGCTAAAGTAAGCAGAATGTTGCTATGACCGTAGGGCCTCGCATACCAGCACCCAGACTCTCTGAGTCTGATCGCGCTATGAATTGTGATGTTTGTGATGTGAAGGTCTTAAAAGATGCAGAAGGACTGTGAGGGCGTCTGACGGCGTTGATCGCAGAGCGCCTGTGGTGCCTATGCATGCCGTTCTTTGGACTCTGTTGAGCTTGGTTATGTTGTAGGCTTTTCCTAGAGCCGGCCACCAAACTACTGACCCGTAAGTGAGTATTGGTCGTACTACGGCTGTGTACATCCAAAGGGTCAGTTTTGGTTGCAGGCCTTATCTTTTGCCAAACGTTCTGCTGCAGGCATATGCATGTATTTTATACTATCGGATGTTTGTCAGTCGTTCGTGAGAGGTGATATATTGAAAAAAAAAAAAAAATCCTTAAGATGTATTTCTAGCGCAACCTTTGTATGTCTTTAAAATTCCCCTCATTCCATGATAAGTCTGTATTTATCGCCCTTCGAATTTGAGGAATACAAAAAAAATCCTAACGATGTGGTTATCCAAAAAGCTAATCCGCTTTTCGTGTTTCCACTTTTAAAAGCGTCAACTGCTACCACCATCACTGTGACGACCGTTGAAAATAAAAATAATAATAAAATCCCGACGAAATAACTTCACAAGGACGATTCATTGCTGGTATAGATATGTACATATATCTAAGGCCCTACTTATATTACGAGTACCTACCATGGTAGTGGGAACATTTTATTTTCAATTTAGATATCCATCAGCAACAAATCTCCACATTAAGCAATGCCTTTGTCAACATATAACCTAATTCTCCGCCTGCTTTGCGAATAGGAAAAAAAATCATTTTCCGCCACCCATCCACATCCACCTTATATTTCTCAGTCCATTCGCCATAGCCAATAGCAACAATAACTTTGAGGAGGAGAAAAAAATTTCCGAAATGAAATCCGAATTGTCGCAATAAATAAATTAATTGCTTTAACACGTGACTGAACTTCAAAGCCTTCTTGTCAGGATAGATGATGTGGCCAGAGGGGGGCACGAGAAACGAGTATTGTTTGCCTTGTGAGTGTCACATTTAATATGATCACTCAACTGAATAAAGAGAATATCTTTGTCGTCTCATCCTCAGTATGCCAAGGTTGACTTTATCCCAGAAGCCAACAGAGATGTACCGCTTTGCGTAGTCATGGGGGTACCAGAGAAGTCGCACAAATGAAAACAATAAAACAAGCAAATTGCGAAAAAGGTAAAAATTATTATTTATATTGCTGATATTGTGTATAATGTCTAATGAATTTCTCCTGGCAGCATCCCCCGCGCATTTTATTTTCTGTATTTTAATTTCAAAGATATAAGATTTGCATAATTAAATATCACATTGAAGTCAGTGGCAACGAAGCAGTCTGCATTTTTGTTCGCACAATTTATTAATATGTATTCTTTACTGCCAACAACCTCTTACCAGTAAGTCATCGAGTACTCTTTGCTTGGGTGAGGATGAAGATGGTGGGGTTTTGGCAATTTAAGAATTTACAGTTTCCATTCCATTTAATCAACATGAAACGCACTTCCTGTAGGTAAAACTTTTTTAGTTGTATATGTTTTATACTTTTAAAGAAAATCGAATTAGAGTTCGAACCTAGCGGAAAGGAATTTGTTTATTTTCCTAGGCTATAGAAGTAACAGGGACGAAAAAACCCAGCTTAATAGTAAATGAAAATACACAAGAATAAAATAAAAACAATGGCGCAAAATTATCCAACTGCATTAAACAATTACTTTGCTTCTTCATCTTTGCCTACACCGGCTTTATCTTCCAGTGTATCTGATCCGAATTTCTCATCTGATATCATCTGTAGTCGTCCAGAGTACTTGGGGCCAAAATTTGTCTTTAAAACGGTAAATAGCATCGACGTTATTTTTGCTATCAGATCTGTTAAGTTCATTGCTATAGGATTGGATGGAATATCGTTAAAATTTATTAAAAATGATCCTCCCATTTGTGATCGATACTCTTACGCACATATATAATAGCTGCTTAACTAGATCTTGCTTTCCCTCATCTTGGAAATTCGACAAAATAACACCAATTCCTAAAAAAATCAAATCCTTTAGAATGCTCTGATTTTCGGCCAATTAGCATTCTGTCTGGTTTATCAAAAGTCTTTGAGCAAATCATTAAAGGCCAATTACAAGCACACATTGACACCCACAACTTGATTAGTCCGAACCAATCCGCGTATCGAAAAGACCATAGCTGCACCACTGCGTTGATCAAAATAGTGGATGATATTCGTCGAAATTTCGACAAATCTGAAATAACCTTGCTTTGTCTTTTAGATTTTTCAAAAGCATTTGATTCTGTAAATCACAGCAAACTTTGTAGCGAGCTCTTTTTCAAGTACGGATTGGACAAAAAAGCGGTTAGATTAATAGAGAATTATCTTAGCGAAAGATATCAGCAGGTTTCATTAAATGGCATTGCTTCCACTATGTTGGGAATTCGAAAGGGTGTTCCACAGGGCTCTATCCTTGGACCGTTACTTTTCGCTCTGTTTATAAATGACATTCCGTCCGTTTGCAGGCACACCCCTGTTCATTTATATGCTGATGACGTCCAAGTATATAATTCGACCTTGCGATCACGGATTGGAGATTGTACTACACGGTTAGAAGAGGATTTGACGGCAATACAGGATTGGGCTATTTCCAACGAACTTATACTCAACCCAAAAAAATCCTTATGCTTGCCTATAGGCAAGAATATTGGTGCGGTGGACGAATATCCACAAGTATATTTATCCGGAGAAAAAATTATTTTTTCCAACAAAATAAAAAATCTTGGAATTGTTTTAAACACTTCTATGTCAGCAAGCGACCACATTGATGTAGTAGTCAAGAATATATATTCCGGACTACGCATGTTGTGGACATCTGCTGACTACACCCCGCCTCATGAATAATTCATTGATGACAAAATTTGTTTTCGGACAAAATTGTGTTACATTATGCGAGTACTCACATGTTAACTGTGAAATTTCATTACGTTATTTTAAATTATCAGGCCAATGCAAGAGTATAGGTCGCATCATTACTTTAAATTTTAAATTAGGCAGACCACACACCACCGCAAAGCTAGAAGCTTACTTATACTCGAAGTTTCTTTAACGAAAATAGAATTTAATATTTCTACTTAACGTAATATGTACTTAACGTAGGTATGCGTATGGTAGATTTATTTGCCGCGAACAAACTCCCGAGCACACTCTAGTGGCAGGTTATATAATATAGTGGTTCCGAGAATTCGGTGAGCCACTACTAGGTATATATTGTCAACAAATGTTGGAATATCCGTTTCAATATTTCATAACAACCAGCTTAAGTTTTCACTCGGAATTATATTGTACGTCAGAATAGACTATGTTATTCAGCCAATGTCGCCGGCAACATACCTTTTAGATGCACGTTTGAGTTTAGTTTGGAAAGTACAATTCCTTAGAGGCTCTCAAATGGCTCTCTCGTGTCATTAAAATGGCCTGGTAATGCGGCGAAACTCCCAGCGATTGGCAGATTGGGGTGATTGTGCCCCTTTTCAAGAAAGGGGTATGTCACTTTTAAGTCTCCCCGGAAAAGTCTTTGCCAAGGTGCTGGAAACGCGTTGCAAAGCTGTGGTTGAGGCACGATTAGGAGATGAGCGGAGCGGTTTTCGTCCAGGCAGAAGCTCAACCGACCAGTTATTCACTATCAGAATTATAATTGAGAAGGCTTGGGAGGGAGTATGCTACACCTGTTTAGATTTGTAGATTTGGAGAGAGCATATGACCGAGTTCTTCGAGGTAAACTCTGGATTGTATTACAGGAGTATCGAATTGACGGTTCTCTCTTAAAAGCCATTCAATCTCCTTCCACAAACTGTAAAAGATGTGTTCGGGTAAACGGCGCTAAATTATTACCTTTAATCGTGGGCGTTGGACTACGCCAGGGGTGCGTCTTGTCCCCTCTCATTTTCATTACTTATATGGACTGGATGTTACAGTGCCGTCTTGACGAAGAACTTTTCGAATTGGGAGATCTGAGGATAAGTCATTCGCTCTTCGCTGATGACTTGGTCATCCTTGGATCCTCTCAGACTGACCATCAGCGCGCACTCGATCGGTTTGCAGCCGTTTGTGTTGAAGCTGAGGTGAAGGTTAACGTGAACAAATCTGAAGTGATGGTCGTCTCCAAAACGCCTGTTCAATGCACTCTGCATGTCAGTGGAGTCCTATTGAAACAGGTGGAAAAGTTTAAGTATCTACATCTAGGGGTCTTATTCACGAGTGATGGAAGGAGCAATGCTGAATTTTCCTGTAGGGTTGGTCAGGCTGGGTTAATTTTGAGACAGCTTAGTCATTCTGTTATCAGGAGGACTGAACTTGGTGTCAAAGCTAAGTTGTCAGTCTTTAATTCGGTGTTTTTTCCAACTTTTACTTTTGGTCATGAGGTTTGGGTATAATGACCGAAAAAATAAGATCGCGAATACAAGCTGCCGAAATGAGATTTCTCCGTTGTATTGCTGGTGTGACCCGTAGAGATTGCATTAGAAATACTAGAATACGTGAGGAACTCAATGTCGAGCAGCTACTTCTCCGGACGGAGCGATCCATGCTTCGGTGGTTTGGGCATGTTAAACGCATGTCCCCGACCAGGATTCCACGACGTGCTATGGAATCCCTACCAGGTAGACCCAGGATGAGATGGTTAGATCAAGTTCATAATCTTTCCTCTACACGTATGGGGATTGCCCTTGATGATTTGGAGTCGATGGCGGAGAATCGAGAGCTATGGAGGGTCCACTTGAGCAACCTACACCCAAGACCCACTTATTGCACATGCGGACCCAGTTGAAGCACCCAATACAATACATAAGAGCGAAAATCTTCACCTTTTTCGAATTCAAAGGCGCAAATGTTCTCACTGCGACAGATCCTGCAATGAGCCCAAGGGCAGATCGGACATCTACCTGTAGATGTAGATTATAGAATCGGTATCCAATGGTGTTGTATGACAAGGGATAAGGACATCATTCCTGAATGAATTGCGTGAAACTCACAAGCCAATATACGAGAAAGAATTGTCTGTTCTAAAGCGAGTGATGAACTAACTACACGTAGCCAATGTAGCCAAGCTACGTCATTATAAGGTGGTTATCCACGGGAATGTCACAAATACTTCCATAAACAAGGGATTGGTTGTCCATCCTTAGCCGCAAAACTTACAAAGAAAGAAAAATCGATGAGACCTCATACTTAGTTTAAAATCAAAGGTAGCGGTCATCCGAAACAGTTACAACCTCTTACCCTAACTTCTCAATTTGGGTCGCCAATTGCATGAAAACCAAAATAGAAACCTATTTTCATGGACACGACATACCAAATTCAATCATTCTTTCCACAGATGCAATGCAATTTCAGAATGTTTTCCCAAAAACTCTGCTCAACGTGACACCTGGATATCATTTTACCTTAACGCTTCGTCCAGCTATACATCTATGCTCGGTTACTGCAGCTGCATAGTTCGCAGATCTGAGTATTGCTTATGCTGGCTTATCAGACTGACTATAAAATGAGCAAAATATTGAATGCAATGTCCTAATATGCAAATGCCATCCGACAAGCCGTATATTTGCCAACAAAGGCTACCACCGACCGACCGGAGGCACCTCACCTACTACCTCGTCTGCATTGAAAAGGCATATCCTACATTCTTGGCACTCTTGACATTTCCAGGACGAACATGGATATGGTTGCTTTCCCCGCCTCTTGCTCAGATTCATGCTGGAGGTGCCACAAGGTGTGGAGTAGACAATTTTTCGGTTGCCCTGATGGAAGAGAGATAACCTGAGCGGGCGCAACGGCATACTGGTGGTAACAACAAGGATTCGGATCATGAGTCCTTAAATAAAATTACAACTCAAGTTTTTGCCAATTGTTTCTTGGTGATGCTAACATTGGTGGTGGTTGCTCTTGGTAATGGTTGTGTATATGTGTATAGATGAAATTTTGACTTACCCTAGGGCTGTGTAACAGCGGTATCCGATTGGCAAATTGTGCAATAGTCGTTGTTGCTGTTTTCCATGTTAGCGTATCCACCAGGGAGTGTTCCGTTACACCAGGACACGTTATGGTGACATTCTTACCAGCTTCGGCTATTACCTTCTCCGTTGGGATGTTTGTCACGTCTGAAAAGATACAAAGAAAAAAAAATTTCTTTAAATTTTCCACTACACTGAGATGAACTTATATAAAGCTCCTATATTGTAATATATATGTGTATAGAGAGAGAGTGAACCAATGGGAGATAATCCAAAACCGCCCGCAATGTTATTCATAGAATATTATAGAAAATTTCAAATATGTATTTGAGAAATTCAAGATAAATATGTACCTATCTAGGAAAAGTCTCAAGGAAAATATTTGCGAAACTAAAATTGAAAATCAAAAATAGTTTTGAATTTCGATTTTGAATTTTTGGTCAGAAGTAGCATGGTTTCCTGGAATTGGGTGGTTTCAGAATTTACACTGAACCTATACTCTTTAGTATTATGGTCATATAGGAATTTAAACTTTAATATGGGTTCGCATTAGCAATTTACAGTTCACAAAACTCCAATTAATTCGAAAGTTTAATATCTATAGAATTTCCTGGAAATTACAAAGTTGTTCAGCATTTTATCACACGTATGTGTGCTGTTTAGAAACGGAACTTAGGCGGGATTTACACTTTATCGCTTTTGATGTAGGTACCTATACATTGAATCACTTGAAGTGAATTCATTCAGAAGATTCATCCTTGTTTATAAAATATTTTTATCCAGTTCTGTGGTTTCACCTTTCACTGTCACTGTCAATGTTCATTTCGTGTCTATCCTATTTGAGGTGCAGAACAACTTGTGGTGCCATGTGTCAGGTTGTCTCCTTTGAACGTATGCACAACTACTGACTATGTTCAAGGACGTTGGTGGGTGAAGCTAACTACATATCTATGTGTTTCTGGAAGAGAAAAAATAAATTAAATTGGAGTTTCATTAACGGTGTTATGAAAATTTGTAGAAGAAAACCCTGAGGTTGTGAATATAATTGTCTATATATTTTGCACAAGTATCTAACTCCGCTAAAAAAAAAATAGCAAAATGTACGACTGGATCATGTACTAATCACATCCGTTTAAACCCGTCTAAGTCAAATTACTTGGTTGTTTCAATGAAGCCGCTTGATACTCCATGTTTCCCAAGAGTATATTTCAATTGTAGCTCTGTTCAATTTATTGAATCTGCCAAAAATCTTGGCATTACATTATTTAATCGAACGTTTACTTGGAACAACTACATTTGACTAGCTTTAGGCAGGGTTTATGGAGGTCTTCGCATGCTATGCGCTAAACAAAAAGTCACACCTCTGAATACAAGAAAAATCGCTGTCAAAACGCTTCTTATCCCAATTCAGATGTTTGATTGCGAACTTTTTGGCAACTGTGATTATGAGCACATGCTGAAACCCAATGTGGCCTATGGTATAATAGTATCGCGAGATATATTAATCGAAATCGACTAAGAAGATATGACCACATTTCCTCTTTTTCAAAATCGATTCATGGCCTCACTCTTGATCAGGGTTGGCCGAACTGTAACTTTTTTAGAAAAACCTACATTTGTTACGTCTGCTACGTAGTTTATGTAGTTAATGTAGTTAAATGGTAGTTAATGTAGTTAATGAAACAAATTGTAGCAGACGTAGCTTCAACTGTCAGATTTCAAATGGAACGCTTGCTTTTGAATTGGAAATCGCTTCTCGAATGTTCATTGTTCAATCCGAACATATATTGAAAGACTTTATTACCAGTACCCTCGCCAGTACCACTGGTTTTTTGTTCGCACAAAAACAAGGAACAGACTTTCACAAGAAGAGTAAAAAAACTAGTTCATATTCATTATACCTTGAAAAAGAATGACTCTAATAAAACAGACAAAAATGTTGAATAATATTGGCTGTCTACTTGCGTTTACATTGTTACTTCTACACATTATGTACCCGGTACCTAACTATAAGCGTAAGTTATTTGGAAAGTAAAATATCGTACTCGACATTACGACTACGAGTACCTACAACTAGTGAACAACCCAATCTTAGTTTAATACTTTCGAATCTTGCTGAAATTCTCTTATTTTTCTGTATGTACTACGTATGTAGCAGACGTAACAAATTGTAGTAAATAGGGCGTGTAGTTTATTTAATTTACTATACGTGTAGTTAATGATGTAGATTTATTTTAAAATTTCACCCCGGACTGACACTTGAAGGAGTTAAGTAGGCGATGAATTTGGAATTATATTTCTACTGAAGTTTTGGGCATTGCAAAAATATACCGGGTGTGAATACAGATCGGGATTTTAGAGACAATCTAAGTACGTGATCATGTTTAGAATGCTTGTGTTATTTTACCCCCAGTTTAACATCAGTCGGAGTTTAAACTACACTTTTAGTTTAAACCTTAGTTCAACAATTAATTCGGTTTCACAGTTTCGTCACCAAGGCTTTTGACCACACTTTTGATAGTGAACACGTCCATCTACTACTGAAATTATGAAGCTTGATTGACATCTACTGTAATTTTTTTTTGTAATGTAATTTTTGATTTAAAAGGGCGCCAACAGATAAAGTTTAATTTTGTAATCGCAAGGAAGCGTTTTTGGTTTTGGGTGGAGATCAAAGGACGCGTTCATGGTTTAAAAAGCACTGTTTTCAACTGTTTAGCTCGAAACTGAGCAAAAGCTATTATGTAATCTGGATTTAAGCATTACCTGCCAGTTACATTTTTATATCGAAAATGGAGTTTTTGAGATATGAGCAGTTTTTTAAAGTAGGTAGGTACTACTGTCAACATTTTTTTGTATCATTGCAAAAACAACATTGATTCTTTGACACGAGCTAAGGAGTTTTGTGTGGTGCACATTGACTCTAAAGTGTTAATAGTCTCCTGGCTGTCACGCTATATAGTTTATATATGGTGTAATATTATTGGCGATTTGGGTCGATATTAAAGGACGCTGTCATTTTAAAGAAAAACTGAGCTTGCTATAAAGTTATGAATGACGATAGTACCTACCTTAAAAATAAGATTTTTGTTAAAATCGTTTTTACCGTTTTCGAGAAAAGGCCAATTTTCAAAAGTGCCGTTGCTGAACTTTTTAGCGAAAATCTGGGTAGGTATGCAGTAATGTTTAATTAACTCAATTATTATTATTATGATTCAAATCGTTAGAGCCGTTTTCGAAAATTTCTAAATTGTTTAATATTTCGTAAAATGTTTATATGGGAAGTACCTACCGTTAATTATTAGTGCTAGAATAAGGCTGATAACCAGAGAATCCATGGTTTGGTTAGTTAACGAGAAATCGATAACCAGCCGATTTTGGTCGGTTAAGGGCATTTAACCAAGGAAATTCTGGAATTTTGTTTGTTCAATCTTTGACATAGCATTTAAAAACAAAACAACTTTACTATTTCAAAAATAAAAATTAATTCAGTGAATAATAAACGCAAAATAGTGTGTCGCTTCGTATCTGCTATGTCGACAAATTTTCAATTTCAATTTTTTTAGTTCAGCAGACTAACCACTGCGCTACTGCGCTACTGTACATGTATCTAAAGCTTAGATCAGACGATTTATGTATATACACAAATTTCATTTGTTTGTGACATACACAAATTCTAAAAAAATCATACTCAGAAGCGTTTTGTCTATTCCACAAACATTTGTGGTTCAAACGATTTGTGTATTTTGTCCTAAATGTACAAATTTCATTTATGTATGGCCATACACAAATGTCCCATACACAAATCAATTTGTGTATACAGATTTGTGGCTCAGACGAATTGTGTATTCCTACAAAAATGGAATTTATGAAAAATTTGTGTATTGGCCAGATTGTTTTTGATTCGCTGGTGTTTGACGTATCCTTACATATAATAAAACTGTAGGCATTTTCTTTGTCAGCTAAAAACTCGAAAACTACTGGACAGATTTCGATGAAACTTTTTTTAAATGTTCCTTAAGACTGTGAGACTGCTATAGGCTATGTCGTTTATAGCTACGTCCTTAGGAACAGTTTTTAGCCAAAATGTATTTTTTGAAGTGAAAATATATACATACACATATACCTTTCTACGAATGGATGTTTATACTTTTGCGATCGTCAAACAAACACATTCGATAAGGGTTGATTTGTTTTCGCAGTGAGTGCTATGGTCAGTTGCATATTATGTAGGTATGTATATTATGATTGTATGTCCGATTAAGGATGGGGATGGGGTGAGTCGTGCGTGCTGCAGAATGGCATGGGGTATATTAATAATCTTCATAAGAGAAGAGACGTATAATACAAAACAGGTTTCATTTCAGAATTTCATTCGATATGTGGTATGGTAATTGTGTTGGGTTGGGTTGGGGTAGGTAGTTGTTTGGATTCTATAGGAAGAGGGAAGCAAAGGAAAGGAAAGGAAAGGAAATGCAGTATATTAAACAAGTAGCAAGATCAATGAGAGGGAGGGCGATGCAGAGGGTGCACATTATATATCCAATGCATTACATCCATTATCGCATATCGCCACGCAACGCAGTAGGAATTTTATTCTGATATGACGTAACAGGGTAGGGTTGGGGTAATTGTTTGGATTCCATAGTTCTACTTTGGGGTTGTTGTCGCACATCGAAAGCAATTTTTCTTGAACAGATAGGTACTGTGTATGAGTGACTTACTTCTGTCCAGCCAGTTTGTGAAATATACATATACGAGCGGGCAAGGCGAGCACGGGTCCAGCTAGTATTCAATAAAAATAAATAAAAAATTGCTTGGATTCGGTCAGGTTTCGAATTTAACAAAGTTGATTATAAAATGTGTTGCGGTTATTTTGGCAGCGTATTTACTTGAAAGTGAAATGGAAGACGAAAGCCAACAAGTCATCAAGTTACCACGCAAGCGCCGTACTTGTTGGATAATAGATTGGCTTGGCCACCATAAGTGGTACATAGTTCCAGTTCCAGAGTTGGAACTACCTCTATGCGGGATTGCTCTAAATGCGCTAAATCCAATAATACTGCTCGCGCGAAATACAAACGGAAATCGGAACTCTTGTCGGAGTACTAACAGTCCACTGTGTACTGGGAAGACATACCGCAAGGCTTGGAGTTACCGCTAATGACTTCTGTCGAAGTTGCATGGATGAGGAGCTTCGGGGAGCTTGCGGATATTCCCGAAATGGATATCAGCAAAATACGGATATTTCTCCAAAATTCGAAATGGTTTCAAGAGTAGTGGAAATAACCGACTCTGTTTGTGGTATCACAATGGACCTTATCTGGTCTAAGTGAATTACTCCGTATTAATGGATAATTGCCACCTAACCTAGCTGTGCTGTTCCACTCAACAAAAACTTAGTTCCAGTTGCATTTCAAGTGCAGCGCAGGATCGCATAGAAATTCAATTGTAAATAGCGCTAGTAGTAGTGCCACAAAACAAAAACCTCAGTTGCAATAGCATTTCAACATTTCAAGAGCAGCTCAGTGTCCCGGTAAAAATTGCTTTTCGTTGGGCCGCTTTCAGACACCCAGAAACCACGCTTTGTCGGACCTATTTTTATACTTACTCTCCATGACCACCGTATCATTTTCATATTCGTCACTATGACTGCCACCGGGTAGTTCCATGTACATGGTCAGGCATACTTTCCCACAAAAATTTAAACGGTGGTAGTTTCCAAATCATTTATTTGGTAGTTGAAAGTGCGGATGCTAAAGTGTATATATCTACCTAGGTTCTTAAATATGAAATCTTGAATTGTAGTTTTATAACCATATGATAAAAACCTTATTTTCATGTCATAAATCATGCGATGCCCATGATCTGTATCCATCCTCATTTAATTGAAATATCAAAACCATTTGTGTATGCGAACGAATTTGTGTATGCTCTATTTTTTAGAATACACAAACTATAGGACATACACAAGCTGTACATAAATCTACACAAATTGTCATAAATTAATTTCTATACCCGATCAAACGATTTGTGCATGTACACAAATTCGATTTGTGTTTTCAATACACAAATGATACACATATCGTTTGTGTATGCCATATGTGGTTATAAAATTTGTGGCTCAGACGGTTTGTGCATTTTTTTGACAATAATTTCCAAATTTTTACACAAATGTTTGTGTATACACATATCGTCTGATATTAGCTTAAGATAATATGTATTTTTAAATTTCATTGGTTACAACAAAAATTATATATAAAAGTTGATAACTTAAACCGTTGCGGACACAGAAAATCAAAAGGGCCATATTACCACCATCAGATACCAGCAGGTTCTATAACAAAACCAAAGAGTATTATTAAACTCGGAGTATATTGTTTAACATATCACTTCAATAACATGCTATTACTCTACACACTTATGTTGTTTTGTCAAAGGACCTTGATCAAACGGACATGTATGTGACTGTGCGTGTTCACGAACTTTGTTGTAATGTAATTTAATTACAAACGAAAATTTACAGTACGAGCATGATTCGAAATGTATAACCCTGACAATTACGTTCTCCTGTATCGCCACCAACATATAACAAATTGCAATAAGCTTTCAATACTATTAATACTATTGTTAACGAAACACGTATAAAACTGGCTAAAAAAAATGCACTCAAATCAAATTTAACAAAATAAATCAAACAATTTTCTATTTACCAAAACGGCTAACAATATTCCCTCTTGTTACCAAAATGGAATCAAATAATTTCATTTGCAAAACGTTTCCATGCAAATTATTCGCAAGCGTAACAACATATGTGTTAAGGCTAAGAGGGGTAGCTTTCACTTCCGCCAAACGAATAATTAACTTAAAATTGGCGCCAAACAAAAGCCATCAACTGGCTGTTACAATTCATAAAAAAAAATTGTCCAATTTGGACTAATTTCTCTCCGTCCGCGTCCGTCGCTAGTATAATAATGGAAAAAATATATTCACAGCAATCAAATTCAATTTGTGAACCGATACCATAGTAACTTAGTACATATATCAACGTATTGATCTCTATCTAGGATATGTCCCTTTTAGCCACCACCATTCGATCGAATGTTCCAACAAAAACTCATTTGACAAAAGCAATTTAAATACACACATCCCAATCCCACACAGTGCGGCGCGCGCAAACACCAGCCCAACCCCACCGATATGGTGGTTTTCCAATTTTATCATAAAAATGTGTTCGCTCAGAAATATTTATTAAATCCTCTGAGCAAAACAAACACAAATACAAGAACAAACGCCAATGCCAACGCAAAGCAAAGCAAAGGCGGCGGCGGCCGGCGGCGAGTGGGTTGACCATGTGTATAGCGCACCCACCCAATTTGGGACAAATGTCCACTACCAGTTCCTCGTTTTCATTCCGCTCCACATGGAGTTTTCAATTTTATTTCAATTAATGTGAAACATTTTTCATGTTTCAACTGATGCTCGGGAATGATTTGTTATCCTTATCCCCCTTTTTCGTTTTAAAGGAAATTTACAATAATAATTCACAACTTGGAGAATGCGTCCTTTGTTTTTAGGGAAAATTTACTGCACTCGCTTTTTTTCCTGTTGTCTACTTTAAATGATTAAAATCAGCAAGGCAAACTGTGCTGTCAGTGGTTGCATTAGGAGAATATCCTTCGCAGTTGTAGCATCGAGTGACGTGTGGTAGCGGAAAAAAAACAGGAATTAAGCGAGATTTAGCTGGGATTGCGTCACACAAGGATGACGACGCAAATTAAACGCCGAAAATCTAAAAGACCTCGTGAATTACCATCGATGCGTGACACACACCAATTGCCCATTCCGCTTGTCTGCACATTAGCTTGGATAGTATATCTAGTATTTTCAAGTCCTCAAGTGGCAGGAGCAAGTGGGTGGTGATGGTGAATGTAATCGCGAAAATGGGATTGGATATATATTTTTTTTTTCGCCCGAATCATTTTCATTCCTCCGAGCGAAATTAGATTTATCAGTCTTCCAACTAAATTGGACAGGATATGGCGAGCAGGATGTCAGGATAATATGCAAACTGAATGCGCCTAAGGATTCGAGGGGTGGTCGGTCTATTGGTACCCAGTTAGATCGAACGATGTCGAATTTGGTTCCACTTGTTATATTACTTTCTCTCCCATTCCAATGGAGTCGAAGTCGGAATCTGAGTGCGATATAGCAGCGCCGAAAGGGGTTGAGGGTTGAGCACAGCCAGCGTCTGAATCTGAATAGCTTGCGGGATGATGTCATGTTGGCGTATTATGTGGGTGGGTCTTCGGTTTTTGTTTGACCGAAATTTATGGGCGATTCGGTTGGCAGCGTAGGAGTGAAATATTTCCAAGGGACTTTGCCATTTTGATCCGGTTTTGTGGTTTACTGTTACAGAAGGGGAATGACTGCTAACGATCCTTGGGACAAATCATCATTTTCAAGATTAAGATGGAAGAGCATTAATTAATAAAGTTGTTTAGTGCCAGAAATAGGGCCTGCAGTAATTATTATTCCCAACCGCAATGAATGCCTTACCAACCAACCAACGAGTATATGTGCCATGTGCTGAGTGTATCTGTGTGTGTATGTTAGGATTAGGAACCGAAGAGGTGCGAGTGTGTCATGTCATTAGGGTGTGGAAGTAGTTGATAGTGACGGAATTATCTTAATCTTGTAATGGAAGTTTGTAAGTAGTAAAGGTCAGTGAAGTAGGTTATCACAGAAGGAAGACGAATTATTGGTATATACATGGTTTTTGGAACTTTGCCATTTATTTTTGGAATTTCTCTGATGACCATAAGTATAGGAGACATGTGGTAGGTATAATGTATTATGTAAGGCATTTATATCGGACTACTTCCGAATAATTTTGAAGCAAATCGTAGCCAAGACAATAGGCGAATTGATATGGAGAAACCATGCGTAAGGCATGGTTGTTGCAGGATATCAGTTCATCGCTTGATGGATTGGTAGAACTAATTTGACGCTTTGGAAATTATTTAGATTAATGCGATTTGTCGTTGAACCATTGAAGTCAATTGGGATTAATTGAAATATGGTACTCTGGATTTTAGGAAGTATTTTATTACAGTAGGTATTATTGACATTGTGAATTGATTGGAATAGTGGAATCATTCTTTTGACATGACACACTGTGGTAAAGACCAGGAAGAAGTCCTGCCTCGCCACACACACGGCGAGGCAGGAAATAAAGGGTTTTCCAATAAGAGGTGTTATTTTGGCATTCAAAGAAAAATGCAATTTTTTGAGATAAATGATCGGATGTTTATTCCATACTAAAGAGGAAGGTATGCCGTTAATAATGAAAAACAACATTAGCCAAAATGGCCACCACGAGCACTCTTACAGGATATCCTTTTCACGAAATTTTCCATAACGAAATCGCAAAGTGGCTGCCCTATGTAATCGATAGCCTCACGAATTTTATCTTTGAGGTCTTGAATCGACGCTGGGCTGTTGGCGACGTTGTTGATGATCGGCCGGCTTGAGTTCTCGTTTTAACTGAACTTTATAAGCCTTAAGACCCAAGTATTTATGCAAAATACGGTGTAATGAAGTTTGTGGAATGCCCAATTCCAAAGAACGACGAGGAATGGACAAACCTGGGTTTTCTTCAACACTTTGGGCTACAGCAGCAATATTCTTCACTAACATGTCCCAACAGCTAGAATGCTGCTCATAAAAAGTTTAAAAAGTCGAATTTTCCTAACGATTATGCTATTTTTTCTCGTCTCAGAAAAGAGTATATTTTTTTGTCAAAATTTCTTTATAGTAGTTATGTTCATTCGGTTGAAAGTAACCTTAAGAATAATCCAACAACGTTTTGGAAATTAATTAACATAAAACGGAAAAGTACTGGATTCCCGAATGTGATGAACTTAAATGGCAAACATTCTAGCGACCCTAAAAATATTTCAGATATGTTCGCTGAATATTTTCAAAGTATTTACAATTCCACCTCCTCAGCTTCTATTGATTATAGCTACATACATTCCCTCCCATCTGTTATTGATTGCTCCTCATACTCGTTTGACGTCAGTGAGGTTTTAATGGTTTTAAACAATTTAAAACCTAAACGGAAACCAGATATTTTGGGATTTTTTCCGATCGTTTTACGTTATTGTGCAAGTTCACTCTGTTTTCCGCTGTTAGATTTGTTTAATGAGTCCCTTGCTAAGGGAATCTTTTTAGACGAATGGAAGGTGTCCATAATAGATCCAGTCTATAAGTCGGGTTCTAAACATCTTATTTCAAGTTACAGACCGATTACAAAACTATTGGATAACCTTGTAAAGGATAAGTTTGCCTTTACTATTAAGCAGTACGTCAGCAAATACCAACATGGTTTTTGGAAGGGTAGATCTACTGTCTCCAATTTAGTGGAATTTACGAATTTCTGTGTAATGTCTTTAGAAAGCCATAAACAAGTCCATGTTATTTACACTGACTTCGTTAAAGCGTTCAGCAGACTTAACTTAGCGATTCTTTTAGAAAAACTTAATGCTTACGGCTTTTATGGTTCACTTCTACAATGGTTCAATTCTTATTTACATGGCAGGACACAATATGTTGTTATTGGGGACTATTTCTCTAAGGAAATCTCAGTAACCTCTGGTGTCCCAGAAGGAAGCCATTTAGGTCCGCTGTTATTTTTACTTTTTGTTAATGATCTACCTAACTTACTAAAACACTGCTCCTGTCTTATGTATGCAGATGATTTAAAATTGTTTTTGAGGATATCAACAATAAATGACTGTTTCCTCTTACAGAAGGACTTAAATACTTTCTGTTCATGGTGTCATTCAAACGACTTGATGTTAAATATAGACAAATGTGCTTGCTTAAGCTTCAATAGAACTTTTCATTCTATTTTTCCACAATATTTTTTAAACAGTGCCCAAATAAAAGTAGTCGATGATTTTAAAGATCTTGGTGTAATTTTTGATGCAAAGTTAAGTTTTCATCTACACATTAACTACACAGTTTCAAAAGCGAACTCTCTTTTAGGTTTCTTTAAAAGGAACTCTGCAGATTTTAAAGATCCTTACACCCTTAAGGCTTTATTTTGTAGTATTGTACGGCCTGTCCTGGAATATGTGTCTGTTGTTTGGGGCTCTACTACTGCTTTAAATATTCGCAGAATTGAAAGTGTTCAAAAAAAATTTTTTAAATTTGCTTTACGACACTTATTTCTTAATAATGACATTCAAGTTCATCATTCATATTATTCGAAATGCCTTTTACTTGGAATTCAAACTCTTGAATCGAGAAGAAAAATGTTTAATGTTATGTTTATTCGTGATATTTTATCTGCAACTATCGATAGTGAGAATTTACTTATGTGTTTGAATTTATATGCTCCTACTAGAGTTCTGAGATCAAGGCCACTGTTATTTGAAAGTGGCCATACTACATCTTATGGTCAGCGTGAACCTATATCTGTGTGTATTAAAATGTTTAATTTGTTCTGTTCTGAATTGGATATATTTTTGCCCAGAAACATTTTTAAAGATATATTAATTTCTGTTATCACTAATTGAATTTTATTTTTATTTATATATTTATATAACTTATACTATTATTATTATTATGCATTTCGTAATCTGTTGATGTAAATCGTAGATTGAATAAATAAAATGAAAAAGGTGCTTCACGACGACCAAAAAATGCTTTAGTTTTGCGAACTGTTACTGCAAGATTTTCACCATTTTTGTAGTGCATTTTAATAATTTCAATGCGTTGTTGAAGCGTGTATCGTTCCATTTTTAGTAATGGCGTAGTTTCTACTTGTCAAATGTCAAAGAATAAAAGCTTCAAAAGTGACAGCTACCGAAATAGCGGGCCATTCACAATAACACCTCTTATTGGAAAACCCTTTAAAATGAAGCACGAGCGATATGAAACAGCAGAAAAGTTGTAGTCCAGGTGTACAATTTCTATGGATGTGTAAGGACATCATCCAAACTGAAGCCTGAAATGACAAAAACTGGAAGACTGTATAACAGGAACAAAGTGAAGGTAGTGAACATTTTTCCTATTCCTATTTCTTCAATCACTTGACCTTGCAGATATAAGGACGGTTTTGAAATCAGTTCCAGTCAAACAATCTGAAATGACCTGGGGGCTAACTATGCACTTCGCCGCGAATCGCATAATTTGCGATTCATTCGGTTCGATTCGCGGCGGACATGGCAACTATGCAAAACGATTGTTTGGAATGTCGACCTTCCAAGCCATTTCCACATTTCCCTTGGCATTTCCACAAACTTTCCCATTCATCTGTCAAAATGCTTTGGAATGTTGTAATTATTTTGTTCAAATAATTGCGCGAACTTTAAATAAACAAGTAAATTGGATATTAAAACAAAAATGTTTTCGATCGGTGTGTATTTTAAATGCTGAAAGGGACGAAGTCGATGTGTCTTCGAATTTAAATGTACAACGGGAATTAATAAGAAGTGGTTCATCCCCGCTGGATCTTCCGCACAACGAGTAAGATTAATTTGTTTTGAAAACGGGTAAAAGTGCATATATATGAGTTTTTTTTATCTTAGATATGTGCTGGAAAATATAAAAGACGAATTTCCAAGGCGAAGAAGTATTGCAACGCCCATAATATTAAAACTAGCAGCAACGCTTCGATTTCTTGCTGAAGGATCTTATCAAAAGAGCATTGGGCAAGACACCCACATCGGACTGGCGCAACAAACCTTTCGCCAGCTGGTCGTGCTCTTTCATAAATTGAACTAAACAAATGAACTGTTCAGTTGTTGTTGTTTGTTTTTCTGCCCTAAATGCAAAGAAAATATAAGAAATCACAATATTTTTCGCTGTCGTTTTGTTACTTAAATTTTTTTTTCACCATGCAAATGCACCGCTGACAACTTCATTCGCCATCAAAACATCTATCGCATTTCAAGTCGATAAATGACGTTCGCATTTGCATAGTTGCGCGAATGTAATAGAGCGAAGTGCGATAGTCTTCGCCGGCGAACGTAATAGTACCAAAATGCGAAATCGAATAAAAATGCGCTTCGCGGCGAAGTGCATAGTTAGCCCCCTGGTCGCCGAGCTTCATAAGACGAAAGCGAAAGAGTTATGTGGCAAAATTAAATTAAATTCGGGTAGGGTTTAATCTTTCGTTAAGCTGAGATCCGTACTTTTGCAATATTATAGTACAGACCTAACAGGTATCTGCAAGTATCTTGAGGCGCTAAGGAAGCGTTTAGGTACACTTTTTCCCTTGGTATTAGAAAAAATATACATATTAGGCTAGGCTAGGTCGATACACTCAACTTTTAGTCGGTTTTAAAGCCTGATATGAGATTGTATATCTACAGGCGTTATATATCGCGACAGCTGAATTTTTTATGCCTACTGACAGAAATGGACGCGCGGTCAGAATCACGCTAATGCAAACTAGAAGAATAAAAACATTCTAACTATTGTAAACTTGCAAAGAATCTTTGCAATGGGATCCGCCATCATGCTACTTCCTTATTATTATACTGGAGTCGATATAGGGATATCTATGGCTGCTTATATGACCGTCATTAGGGCATCGCAACTCGAAGTTTCTCATGGATTAAGCGCAGAAAATGATTCAATTTGAAGGTTATATGGAGCGCAAAATATTTACTTTTTGCCTCATGCGGAGCACCAGTCTAATAAATTTGCTCGGCATCATCTCCTCACCAAGCAACCATTTCCAATTTAACATACATATGCCTCCCACTTGATTTCAAATGCATACCCATAAACCTCAATTCTAGTGACGCTGGAAAGGTGATACCCTAATGGATACAAGCGGTGTAACAACGCCGCACATTCACCCAGAAACCCCACAACAACAGATGATGGGGGGATTTCCAGAAATAATCATTCTAATGTTCCGTTGGATCTACTTGCTTCCAACGCTTTTATGCAAATTGAAATGTTCGCCGAATTTAAACTAGATCACACATATCCTGGCCCCGCGAACATGTCAGTGCCCCTACATTATTCATGCATCCCATAATTCGAGTCATTAGGCGCACAGGTGATAGGTGCAAGCCCACCGTTGACACCGCATCCAGAGAGGAGTCCTCTCCTCATACCACAATAGAATCACTAACCATTGACAGGTATTGTTGGCAGTTCACTTCGGTATTCCCCATATACACGCAAAATAAGGACAGTACCCGCATATACTCACTCATGGGTGACAGATACTCCAGATTTCCCCAGGACTCGAATACACCCCACCTGGACCGAGCTCATTGAAAGTAACGTTTAATTAATCATTTAAGCATCGAAACCTTTATTCACTCAGATCTCTTTGTGCCTCTGTGCGTAGATGTATGCATCTTTATGCTATACGCGCAGTGTAAACATTAAATATTTGACGTTCAGCTAATCAAATTTGTATTTGTCTTAACTGTCACTTGAGGGGGTGTACATTGCACAGGAGCATTTATCTACGCCTATACTAGTACCTTTATCGCACGCTAAAATATGTCAACGATGTCGGTCGTTCAGCCCCTGTGACAAGTGAAACCACCCTGCGTGGTACGTTCCCAGGCAGAAAAGAGAGCGCTGGGTTAGCATGCGAAAAAGTAACAATGATGTTCATTAAAATCCCCTAAAGTGATGAGATGTTATGCCGCTTAATGCATGAGAAGATTTGCATATGGTGTGTGCTATTAAATCACCACCACCGGTGCTGCCATGCTGCATGCCCTCGTTTATCCGACGAGTTCCAAGTATACTAGTGTATCTCGTTGCTGTTTCATTAGGGCGTATATACTGGGTTTCTCGTTGACTGGCTATTTCGACGCCTTCGTTACTCGGATATTAATATTTACAATTAAAAGATGGCAGCGCATGGAGTGGGCTGGGTGGCCGTTCATTCTATTGCGTTACAATTTTGTGTATCTATTTGTAAAGGCCGTATAGTTAGATATTGCAGATACATCACGTATAGCCACCGCGGCAGGACATCACACCCCTTCTTGTTAGATATATTGCTCTGTGTCAGGAGCGGGAGGAGGAAACACAGAGTGGCGCTGTTAAATTTAATTGTTAAGAGTTAATTGCATGCCGTTCCTGTATGCAGTCCCGCGGGAACAGTTGATCAGAAAATTATGACGGCATAGTGAAAGAATGCTGGATATATGTTATATCCCCGATGGCGGATGCGAACATTGTAAGGGAGTCTTGGCAATTTATGAAGGCATGTGCGCCAGTGATTGCATTACAAATTGTTAAATTGGCATATATCGTTTTCGCTTACGTGGGACCGTAGCTATACTAGTTGATGAATACGATATTAGGTTGTTATTGTTACATATAGAGTTTTTCGAAGCGAGTATATAGTGTAGGTTGGATATATGCTAACAGGGGAGATAATATTTTCTCTTTTAGGCTTGAAAATGCATTCTAAGGAAGGTAAACTAGGTTATTGAATCGGGTAGGCATACCACTACGAGTGCTGTCATACTTAGGTCTGAATAGATTTATTGCGATAACGCAGGATCAAATCTCTCGCGAACGTCTGACAAATATCCGAGAGCCAAGAAGGAGTCACCGGAGACCCCATAAAGCAAGGGTGTTTTTGTTTTTTAAGTATAGAACTTAAAGTTGGCAAAACTATTTTAACTGGCAGCCGTTATGTTAGCTGTCGAGTGATTTATGTTTAGTTTGGTTTGGCATTTCAAAGTGAATAGACTGACGCCTGAACAACGCTTCCAAATTGTGCAAATTTATTTTGAAAATCATGGTTCTGTTCGAAATACGTATCGCGCACTACGTCCATTTTACGGTCAACATAATCGTCTCACTTTTGGTTGAATGGATACGTCAATAAACAAAACTGCCGTATTTCGAGTGATGATAATCCTCAAGGGTATGTGTATGTATGACACCGATACACCCACAGAAACTGACTATTTGGTGTGCTTTATGGGTTGGTGGAATAACTGGTGCGTACTTCTTTAAAAAGCGATGCTGGCCAGGACGTTACAGTCAATGGTGGCCGCTATAGAGCCATGATTACTGACTTTTCGTTCATCAATTGAACAACCATAATGTGCAGGAGCTGTGGTTTCAACAAGACGGCGCAACATGTCACACAGGTCGTGCCTCAATTGATTTATTGAAGGAAACGTTTGGTAACCGCATAGTTTCACGTTTCGGACCCGTGAATTGACCTTCAAGATCGTGCGGTTTAACACCGTCTGACTATTTTCTGTGGGAATATGTGAAGTCGCTAGTCTACGCCGATAAGCCCTAAAAAGATTGACCACTTGGAGGACGACTATCGCAGCGTTATTGCCGATATACGGTCACAAATGTTGGAAAAGGTCATCGAAAATTGGATTTCTGGATTAGACTACGTTTGAGCCAGCCGTGGCGATCATATGCCAGAAATCATATTTAAATTATAATGCCAAAAGATTTTCTTTCGAATAAAGTAAATTTCATGCCAATTTAAAAAATCATTTTTGATTTATTCCAATTCAAAGTTCTATACCTCTAAAAAAAAAAACACCATTTGTATATATTCTGAATTAGGATCACATTCTCGATTTAGCCATGTCTGTCTGTCTGTCCGTTGAAAGCACGATAGCGACCAAACAAATTGACCTAGGCAAATTACATTTTTTTAAAGGACTTCCTTTTACCATCGTCAGGTTGGTATTAAAAATCGTCTATGTTGGTCAAGTAGTTCTGGTGCCTCTCAAACAAAACCACTGTTAGACCCATGTGTGTCTCTGTCTGTTGAAATCACGATAGTGTCCAAACGAATCGACTTAGGCCACTGCAATTTTGTGAGAGGTTTTATTTTTACGGTCATCAGGTTGGTAATAAAAACGGTCCATGTCGGTCAAGTATAGTTCTGGTACCTCCCATAATCAGACACATGCGTGTACCTATACAGTGTGTACATACAGTTTAGGGTATCAAAGCATCGGCCAGGCCGATGACAACACTTTTAGTTGTCTATTTATTTTCTTAAGGTAGGTAAATGGATGGAGTTTCTAAAGTTCTTTAGTATCTAAAGAAACGAAGTCTGTTTATCTATTAAAACCATCCAGATTTGATTATGCATCTCAGTAGTTCTTTAAGATCGGGGTTCTGCAGATCCTCCAGTTCATCAAATAGCTTACTCTTGAGAATTCAGCAGTTTTTTTTAAGGGCTGATAGGTGATCACTAAGTAGGTGGCGAACTGATTTTATTTCTTCGGTGACCCTATCCCTACAAGCTTTTGCAGTATCCCCTAAGATCATAGTGTCAAGAAATGACTCCCTTGAGTATGCGGATGTCCTTGATGTCCATTGATACAATACAATGAAATCCCTTTTGGCTCACCTTTTGGCCATAGTTGTAGTTCTGTGTTTACATGAGCATTGAGATTCGTTTGGTTCTACTAAGGATTTAATTTCTACATTTTTACAAGCTTACCCAGTGGAGTCCGTACTGAGCGAAAAATGAATTCTTATTTGATCCGTTTCTTGCAAGTTCGTCCAATTTATCATTATCCAAAATAGCCTTAGGTATGCCCTGATGAAATTTCTCCCAAGTATTTCTTGCCTTGTTTTACCGCACCATGACTAACTCTATGGCTTTTTGGCCGCTTGGCTGCTATAGTGAAGCGTCTCTTGAAGTACTTTGCAGCCTGAATTGTGGCAGCTATATCTACCTGAATTAAGTCACTGCAGTTATTTACTGATTTTTATTCTAAGTAAATCCAATTTCGGGTATCATTTAAGGAAGTTGGGCGTTAGAAAGGATGATATTTGTAAGCTATGCCTGGAGGAATCTGAGACAGCGGCACATATATTGTGTCAATGTCCAGCTTTGGACATAGACCCATTGGATGACACAGATCTCACATAAACAAATGCTAGCGCTAACACTAGGAATCGAACTCAGGGAAGAACTCTGGAGAAGTCCAGAGAGTCTCTCTGGGTAAGGTTTATAGTGGTAGGGAGACGAAAAGAGACCCAACAATTGTGGACTGATTAGAATATCTCTCGAATGTTATATACATATATATAAGTAACTCCAGTAGATCCATAGTTTCGCTAAAGATATCTGCTCCAGTACCAATGTTCATCTTAGAATCGTCTGGCCGTGAATAAGTTGAGCCAAAGATTTCAATCAGTAGTTCTATAATTGTATAGCTTTTAAAGTCAAGAAGGAATAGTGAAAGTCTTTATAGTGTGACAAACACGTTGCCGCCCTTGGGTACGAATACCATTTCTATTGCTGTGCATAGCTACCAAAGGAAAGATATAGATAGTGGCTAACAGATCAATTGACACATTTGACAACGATATCATCATCATTTCTACTGAACAACAAACCGATGGAATTGCGAAAACCTCACTTTATTTCAAACATTTACACAAGGATAAGTAAAATGCAAAATATTAAAAGTAGACACCGCCATCCTTGCTCAATTCAAATGCCCTTCCTGCCTTGTTGTGCGGTCACACTTTTTAACGACTAATTGAAACTGTCAAAAGTTTTCCGACTGTTGAACATTGACATGCTTTGTTGCAGCAAATCGCTCGCTCTGTATTATATGTCAATCTCCTCCATCTCCTTCCTCGTGCCTCAAGTTTATTTTATTCAATTAATCTTAATTTCAATCACTTATAATGAATTTTGTATAAGTTCCATTCGGTACTTCAATTGGGGTCACCCAATATTGTCCCAAGCCGTTTGTTCGAGGACAGGCAAATTGAGACTGGTGCTGTACTCACACACGCTGCCACAAAGGCACGACCATACCTTTCAATTCCATTCAGAAGCCGCACTTGCATGTGCAATCAATTAGGGTCCTTTGAATTCGGTTCACCATTCACTCAATGCCCAGAAATGTAGGTACACATAGTGCTCCTCTACATCTTAACCGTAAAGTTTATAATTCAAAGCAACGCTCTGGAGGCATCCACCGTCTTCGCACATGATTGTGTATGGTAATGTCAACGGAAGATGTATGCGGTCGGCTTAGGGTCGGGTCACGGCTGGGTACCTGTAGCATCTTGCTAAAAATCGTAATTCAACTGACTGTAAGTATACACCAGAAGTAGAGTGTGGGTGTGATCGAAGACACCAAGCATCCATAACCCTATTATCTATTTGGTTGTCTCGTGTGCATGAACGATCAAGAACGAGAGTTAGTCTAAGTCCGACTACCGACCGTCGTGCATTGCCGAGCCGACTTTACATTTGGCGACGAGAAAAAGTGAAAAAGTGAAAAAATAAGTGAAAAGTGTTTATCCAAAGTAAAATACGGTAGTTTGACAACGAGAAACGAGAGTTTAAGAAAGCAAATAGAAAAGTAGGTAAGTGAAACTGATAAAAAAAAAACAAGAACACGCAAAATCTTGCGATATTATGTATGTACTTATATCAATTCAAAAAATAACAAACGAAAGAGTGCAAGTGGAATTGCATTTGTCATTATGAAATAGGAGCTGGTGAAATTGAAATTTGCCATGCCTATGTGCATATTATATAAAGATTATGTTTATGTGTATATACAACAAAATAAAAAAGGAAAAAGACATCTGGTTGTTAGTATGTATGTACAATAATTACATTGGTGCAAATGTGCCTTCATTAAATTGAAAAATGTGGTGCAAATGCGCCTTCATTGAATTGAAAAATTTGGTGCAAATGTGCCTTCATTTGATTGAAAATGTGGTCCACATATACCTTCATTTAATTGAGAATAATATCAAAGTGAAAGATTTAGAAATTAATAATTGAATTGGTGCAAAGGCGCCTTCATTAAATTGAAAAAGCATAATAATGCTGTATTTTGTTTTATTAAGGTTGAACCTTTAATTACGAAGGAGAGATGTCGAGCACCTTGCCCAATCTTGAAAACTTTTTGATCGACGCGGACAATACCTCGGTGGGGATAAGATGGGAACGATGGAAAAGGGGTCTTGACATTTATATGGAGGCGGCAAATATCGATTCGCCAACCAAAAAGAGAGCAATCTTACTTCATTTAGGAGGTCTTCGTTTGCAGGAGATATTCTTCAGCCTACCAGGGGCAAATGCTGATCCAGATAAAGAAACCGACGTTTTTAAGGTAGCAATAGCCAAGTTAGACACTTATTTTTTGCCAAAAAATAGTAAAGTTTATGAACGACATGTTTTTAGACTAATAAAACAAGACAGCAACGAAAAGTTCGAACAATTTTTAGTTCGTTTAAGAAATCAAGCGAACAAATGTGGGTTTGCAAATGTAGAAGATCACATAATAGATCAAATAACCGAGAAGTGTATATCAGAAGAATTAAGAAAACAAATTTTAACGATAGGTGATAGTGTCACTTTAGAAAGAATAATAACAGAAGCTAATACACTCGAAATTGTCAATCACCAATTAGGGGAATATGAAAATAAACAAAAAACACAAGAAATTAACAAAGTAACAAGTAAAAATGAAAACCAATTTCAAACAAATGTAAATTATAAAAATAGGTTTAAAAAAGAAGAACAAATAACATGTGGTAGATGCGGTAGTAAAAACCACTCCTCTCAAGACTCGAAATGTTGGGCTAGAGATAAAAAATGTCATACCTGTGGTCGTTTAGGGCATTTTAGGCAATACTGTAAATCACAAATAGGGCAAAAGAGAAAATATACACCTAAAACTGAAAATAATCCATTAAAGAATAAACGAGCTAGGGGAGATGTAGATTGCGTAGAAGAAGAAAAGGAATATGTTTTTCATTTAGATGGCGATACTAAAATTGAATGTCGAATAGGAGGAATAGCTATTGAGTTAATTATAGATTCTGGATGTAAATATAATTTGCTGACGGATAAGACGTGGGAAATGATGAAACTTAAAAAAGTCAAAGTTTACAATCAAATAAAAAAACCAAACAAAATTTTCTTAGCATATGGTAGTCAAAATCCTTTAATAGTAAGAGGTTCATTTGAAAGCGAAATAGAAGTAAATGGCATTAAAAGAAGGGCTACGTTCTATGTTATACAGGGTGGGACGAACAACTTGTTAGGAAAAGAAACCGCTATTCTATTGCAAGTGTTGAAAATTGGTATCCATGTAAACCAGATTAAAAAAGAAACATTTCCAAAGTTTAAAGATATTTTGGTTGATATTCCCATCGACGAATCAGTCAAACCAATTTCTCAACCTTGCAGGAGAATACCGATTCCACTGGAAACCAAAGTAGCACAAAAAATCCAAGAACTTTTTGACAGCGATATAATCGAAGAAGCAACAAGGCCATCGAAATGGGTATCGCCCATAGTCCCTATTTTAAAAGGAAATAACGAAATAAGACTTTGTGTAGACATGAGGCGGGCAAATGCTGCGATTATGCGCGAAAATCATCCACTGCCCACGATGGACCAATTCTTGCCAAAGTTTTGCAAATCAAACTATTTTTCGAAGCTGGACATAAAAAACGCGTTCCACCAGGTAGAAATTCATCCTGATTCGAGATACATAACGACATTTATTTCGCCAAGGGGATTATACCAATATAAAAGATTAATGTTCGGCATAACATGTGCCCCGGAAATTTTCCAAAAAATTTTAGAGAAAATGCTCATTCGATGTGAAGGCACCATCAACTTCATTGATGACATATTAGTGTTTGCAAGCACAGAAGAAGAGCACGATAGACGATTAAAACAAGTGATCATGACTTTAAAGGAAAACAATGTCTTACTAAATAATGAAAAATGTATCTACAAAGCTCAACAGATTGAATTTTTGGGACACCAGCTAAAACCGCAGGGCGTAAAACCTTTACAGAAATATATAGAAAGCATAACTAAGTTCAGAGCCCCAGCAACAATAGAAGAGCTACAGAGTTTCTTGGGATTGGTTAATTTTATTGGTAAATGGATCCCCAATCTAGCTACAACAACAGAGCCATTTAAAAAGTTGTTAAGAAAAGGACTTGGAAAAAATGCAAAGTTGAAAGAGTTCTGGTTAAAAGAACAAAACTTGGCGTTCGAAAACCTTAAAATATGTCTAACAAAAACGATCTCATTGGGGTACTATGATGTGAATGACAAGACACAAGTTATTGCTGATGCGAGTCCAGTGGGGCTAGGGGCAGTATTGATACAAATCAACACAAAGGGCCCGAGAATAATAGCCTTTGGAAACAGAACGTTAACCCAATGCGAGCGTAAATACAGCCAAACGGAAAAGGAAGCCCTAGCGTTAGTCTGGGCAGTAGAACACTTCAATATATATCTTTTTGGGAAAACATTTGACTTGGTAACCGATCATAAGCCTTTAGAAATAATTTTTGGTCCGAAATCAAAACCATGTGCCCGAATTGAAAGATGGGTCTTAAGGCTACAGTCTTACAAATATCGAATTATTTATAAGCCAGGCAAACAAAACATAGCGGATCCTTTATCGCGATTGTGCGAATATTCCAACACACTCCCCACATGTGATGATATATATGTACGTGAAGTGGTAGAGCAGTCACGACCTGTTTCTACATCAATACAAGACATTTGTAGATATTCAGAAACTGACCCAGAAATAACTAAGGTAAAGAAAGGTATTTATAATAGCGACTGGGACGATTCTGTGAAAAGGTATAAAATTTTTGAAAACGAGCTGTGTTTTTATGAAAGTATACTTTTAAGGGGAAATAAGATTGTCATACCCGAGAAAATGAGAAAAAGTGTCCTAGATGCGGCACATGAAGGTCACCCAGGGATTGTTGCTATGAAAGGTCGGCTTAGAACGAAGGTGTGGTGGCCGGAAATAGACAAAGATGTCGAAAATCTAATTAAAACATGCAAAGGGTGTACAATGATTGCCATGCCACATCCTCCAGTGCCTTTGAAAAGGCGCGAGCTTCCGGTCGCACCATGGGTTGATATCGCTATTGATTTAATGGGTCCACTTTCTAATAGCGAATTCCTTTTCGTTGTAGTAGACTACTACAGCCGTTATAAGGAAATAAAAGTTTGTTCAAGCACTACTAGCTCTAACATTATAAATATGTTACGAGAAATTTTTAGTAGGCTTGGTTTCCCTGTATCAATTACAGCCGATAACGGGAAACAATTTATAAGTGAAGAATTTAAGCAGTTTTGTGAACGGTGCAACATCATACTTTTCAATACCATTCCATATTGGCCTCAACAAAATGGGGAAGTGGAGAGGCAAAACCGTGATATTTTGAAGCGTTTGAAAATAGGACAAATCGAACGCAAAGGACTGAAAGACAGTTTGTGGGAGTACCTAATGATGTACAATAGTACTCCCCATTCTGTGACTGGAAAAACACCTTCGGAATTATTTTTCAATAGACTTAACAGAGACAGAATTCCTGCAATCGAATCAATAGAGAAAAAGGTAAATGATTCGGAAGTACGAGATAGGGACAAGCATATGAAAGAAAAGGGGAAAGAATACGCTGACAAGAAACGAAGGGCTAATAGTTCTGATATTAATGTAGGGGACAAAGTTTATATAAAAAACATGGATAGGCATAATAAACTAAGTCCAAATTTTAGCGAAACCCCGCATACCGTAGAAAGCTCTAGGGAAGGAGATATTGAGGTAAGGAACGACCTAACAGGCAAGACTTTTAGGAGAAATATTGTTCACCTCAAAAAAGTAGAAGGAGAATGGAAACATATAAAGGATTAAAAGAAAAATAATAGTTATAAAAAATGTTTACCTGAAAAAAAAAAAGTTTAAAATTTTGTAAAAAAATAAAATAAAATTTAAAAAAAAAGTTTAAATATATAGAAGTTGGAATTGTATCTCAAATTATATGTTGAATTAAAACTTTTTGTGTTCAGTTATTATAAAAAATATGTAACCCCTAATGAAGTCACTATGTTAAAATTGTATAAGAAGAAAAGGAAAATAAAATGAAATTGTAAAACAAGGAAGAGATGTAGCATCTTGCTAAAAATCGTAATTCAACTGACTGTAAGTATACACCAGAAGTAGAGTGTGGGTGTGATCGAAGACACCAAGCATCCATAACCCTATTATCTATTTGGTTGTCTCGTGTGCATGAACGATCAAGAACGAGAGTTAGTCTAAGTCCGACTACCGACCGTCGTGCATTGCCGAGCCGACTTTACAGTACCTTCATCCCAGTTGTGTACACACTCGAGGTGTGTGCATTATTGAGATTCCATAAGCAATTAGCAGTCGGTGTACGGATACATGGTGGTGCTGCTGGTACATATGGTACGCTAGAGGCGTACGTGCAATGGCGATGAGAAGGGCCTTCTACATCTACAGTACAGAACAATAGCACTCTTCGGAGAGTGTTCTTCTTTACGCAGCGCCGTTCCGCCCGAGATGGACTCTGCTAGATTAAAAATTAAGGCAATTTCTGCACCTCAATGAATGCGCGAATGAGGTATGTACTACTGGAGGTTTTTTTTTCTTTTCTTTTCATTCAAGATATCTGAAAGAGATAAAATGAGGACATTCTGTGGCTTGAGGAAAATGAGGATAATTGAAAGTGGGTGGCATCAGCCTAGATGAAAGGCGCACAGATGACTGAATGTCTTTATGCGGTGTGAACTCTATTATTTTTGAACATTACCTGAATTAGTTATGGAGGCGGGTTCGACTGTGTAGAGCAAAGTTTGTCGTGGTTCTCCATCTCCATTATGGAAGTTTTAATTTGAAATTTAAGGAGGTGCAGCGAGAAAAAGTGTTAACAGATTTTTGTTTTATGCGCTTCTTTGGATTATATCTCGCTGGGATGATGCTTTATGCGGGCCCAGCTTTATGGAGGTTTGAATAGTTTTCTACCGAATAGTTTTCATTGAAAGTCGTAAATTAGTATCTATTCACACAATGGAAGCCAATTAGAACGACCTGTTCCTTTAAATGAATAAATTGCAAACGAAATAAGTGTAGAGTGGTCTACAAACTGATGCGCTACATCTTTATCTGGGTGGTAACGTAGGAACTGTGGACTCAAATTGAATTATATAGGTTGAATCTAGTACATAATTATATGGAGTCTGTGTGAGTATAGAAAATACACTATGTCGTCCATTTACATATCAAGCAAAAGCTAATTCCGTAACTTATTGCTCGTTCCCCGGTGTGAAGAATCGGGCCCAGGTTTCAGCAGAAATTAAGAAAAAAATTTGTGCTTTTGCATTAAAAGAAAGCCTATACAGTGTCGTACAAAACTAGTGTCTAAACTACGTAATGTTAACACCCTGTAATCGCGACAAATGTATGAGACTTTAATTGGTATCCTTTTATGTACATTTAACGATCCATTGTACTTATACAACTACCTCTGCTAGTTTTGAAAATTAGTCTGACTCTTTGACTGGAAATACATCCCGCGCTTCAATGTGCAACTTACGATGAATATAAGGGACCTACCTACAATTCTATAGTCCGAGTTCGAACGGCTTAAAATGTAGAATTTTTTATTGTTGCGACGATCGAAAAATACCTTATTGAAAGTGATCAAAGAGCATTTTGTGGAGCACCTAAAGGTAGATATTCATGTAATTTTGACAGACTTTGAGACGGCATTTGGAACATAGATCCATACAGTATACCTACATTCCTGGAAAACTTTTTTTTCAAGTAGATAATACCAAAGGTGGTTGGGTGTGTATGAATCGGGTAGGCGCTGATTGGCATCAACTTGGCGGTGCCCAGCTGTTGCAACTTTTTCATACACATCAATTGTGCTTATTTTATCTCCGCGTGGTAACCACCGGGTACTGGTCTCGCCCATCCAGGCTTGACTTGCTAAACTTATAAGCGCGAGTGTTGAACACGAAGAAAATAGCAACACTATAATGCTCTGTCGGAACTGACTGTCTGCTCGAGTCTCAGAAGTCTAACATGAGCCCCTCAGAAAGAGGACGTGCGGCGGAAGAATTCACGCGATTGAATCAACGGTGACGTCAACAGTTGGCATGGCAGATACTTTAATGAGCTACTTCGACATATTTGGAGCTGAGGTCATTAAGGATTTTTCAATACTAGTCAGGGTGTTGAAATAGAGATGGTGGCGGAAGAGCCCTTAATGGGTCAACGGCAGCACTCAAATCCCCGAAGCGGGTTACTGACTCCGGAATATCCGGCCCCTTTCGTCCAAGGGGTCACAGAAAGGGCCTGGCCCTCCAGGTTGGGGGTTGTGCGTGGGGTTAACTACCCAACCACGGAAAACACCACCAGTTACGAAGCAACCAAAAGCCTCGGATATGGATGGATTTACTGTTGACGACCCTGCAAAACGAAAAAAGGACAATGACTTTCGGATCTGCACGTGGAATGTTCGAACCCTGAACAGACCGCGTGCAGCCGAACAATTAGCGGAGGCCCTAGACTGCTACAAGGCAGATATCACCGCCATCCAGGAAGTGCGGTGGGATGGGCCCGGCAAAAGAAGGATGAAAAACTGTGACATCTATTACGGTGATTGCTACAGAGAACAGAAGCAGCGTCTATTCGGATGCGGATTCGTTGTAAGCGGCAGACTTAGGCAAGAAGTCTTGAGCTTTCGACACGTTAGTGAGCGCCTTACAACTATCCGCATCAAGGCTAAATTCGCCAACATCAGCCTGATATGCGCTCACGCCCCCACAGAAGATAAGGACGATGTTACCAAAGAATGTTTCTATAAGCTCCTCGACAAAACATATGAGCAATGTCCTAAATACGACGTTAAAATCGTCTTAGGTGATTTTAACGCCAAAATAGGAAAGGAGGACATCTTTGGTAGCACAATCGGAAAGCACAGCCTACACGACACCACGTCTGGAAACGGACTTAGGCTAATTGACTTTGCTGCGGGACGTAATGCTACTATAGCAAGCACACGGTTTCCACACCTCAACATTCACAAAGGAACATGGCGGTCACCTGACCATCAAACGGTCAATCAAATTGACCATGTTGCGATCGACGCAAGGCACTCCTCCAGTATTCTAGATGTCCGAACTTTCCGAGCGGCCAACATAGACCCGGATCACTACCTTGTTGTAGCCAAGGTACGTATGCGGATATCCCAGACACCACAACAACGAGGAAATACTGTGAGAAGATTCAACGTTGAACGGCTACAAACGCAACAAACCGCCAGAACTTTTGCCGATCGCGTCTCCCTCAACCTCTCGAGAAGTCCTGTGCAGCCAGCATCAAGTGCTGAAGACCAGTGGCATCGATGCCAAGAAGCCATCAGAAAAGCCGCGACTGATGTGCTAGGTTTCACCCGACCACCACCGCGAAACCCCTGGTTTGATGAAGAGTGCCGGCAAGCACATGCAGCAAAGCAACTGGCCTACAAAGCGGCGCTGCAGAGAAGGACGAGAGCAGCACGTGAGCTCTACGAGCAAAAAAGGAGGGAAGAACACCGGCTTCTCCGGAGGAAAAAGAAAGAGCATGAGAAGCGCGCGATCGAGGAAATAGAGAGGTGTTACTCCAGGAACAATGTTCGGAAGTTTTACCAAAAGGTAAAAAGAACGTGTCACGGGAACAAGGCCCGAACAGAGACCTGTAGAGACGAACAAGGAAACCTTGTAGTAGAGTCACAGTCGGTGCTGAGGACATGGAAAAACCATTTCTGCAGACTGCTAAACGGCGAAGACGACACAAATTCCGCTGTCAGGCAGAATGAACCATTCAACCTGGGCGATGAAAGCCAAGACTTCCGTCCACCTGACCAAAATGAGGTAAGGATAGCAATATCCAAGCTGAAGTCCAACAAAGCTGCAGGACCGGACGGTTTATCGGCCGAGCTTTTTAAGGCAGCAGGGGATGACTTGGTAGAGAGCATACACCAACTCGTTTCTAAAATTTGGTCAGAGGAAAGTATGCCTGAAGAATGGAGCCTCAGCATTGTTTGCCCGATCCATAAGAAAGGAGACCCTCTAAACTGCGCCAACTATAGAGGCATCAGTCTCCTTAACATCGCTTACAAAATCCTGTCTTCCGTACTGTGTGAACGCCTGAAACCATTTGTCAACGAACTGATTGGACCCTATCAGTGCGGTTTTAGGCCCGGTAAGTCCACAACCGACCAAATATTCACACTACGGCAGATCCTGGAGAAAACCCAAGAAGTCCAAATCGATACTCATCACCTATTTATCGATTTTAAAGCCGCATATGACAGCATTTATAGAGACGAGCTATACAGAGCCATGTCTAGTTTTGGCATCCCTGCCAAACTTGTCAGGTTGTGCAGAATGACGATGGAGAACGCTCGCTGCTCCGTAAAGTTCGGAAACAATCTCACCGAGACCTTTGATGTCAAAAAAGGATTTAGACAAGGTGATGCGCTGTCATGTGACTTTTTCAACATCATTCTTGAGAAAATTGTGCGAAACTCGCAAGCCAACTCCAGGGGCACAATTTTCCAAAAGTCTGTGCAACTACTTGCATACGCTGACGACATCGACATCATTGGCAGGACACAGCGAGCTGTCACTGGTGCGTTTGCAAGTATCAGTACAGAGGCGGCAAAAATGGGTTTAGTGGTGAATGAGGGCAAAACAAAATACATGCTGTCAACGAGAAGGGACACACAACATCGACGAATCGGACAGAACGTCACGATAGACAGCAATAACTTTGAGGTAGTTCGGGACTTTGTCTACCTCGGCTCCGCTATTAATTCTGAAAATGACATCACATCAGAAATCAAGCGAAGAATTACACTTGCCAACCGCTGTTACTTTGGCATAAGAAGGCAATTGATTAGTAAGGCCTTGTCGAGAAACACCAAGGAGACTCTGTATAAGACCCTCATCATCCCAGTCCTGCTTTATGGCGCAGAATCATGGACGTTGTCAAAAGCGGATGAAGATCTCCTTGGTCGCTTCGAACACAAAATTCTTCGAGTGATTTTCGGTCCCGTTTGCGTTGACGGGCTTTGGAGGAGAAGATTTAACAGCGAACTCTACGAGCTGTACAGCGACATCGACTTGGTCAGAAAAGTACGTATCAGTCGACTAAGATGGCTAGGACATGTAGAGCGAATGGACACCAACGCTCCGGCCCGAAGAGTCTTCGATTCCAACCCGGAGGGACAACGCAGTAGAGGAAGACCTCGCCTTAGGTGGCGCGCACAAGTGGAAGGGGACCTCAACCAACTTGGAGTGCGCAACTGGAGGCAGTTAGCCAAAGATCGTGCTAACTGGAGAGGCGTGTTGGTTGAGGCCCAGGTCCACCCCGGACTGTAGCGCCATCTAAGTAAGTAAGTAAGATAATACCAAAAATTCTGGTCCGAAAAGGGTCTGTACAACAATATTTTCGGCTGCCAAATTTCGATCTGTCGCCGATAGTGGGTTATCACTAACGGGCTGTTACTCGGTATCGGCTGGCCATCAGTTTCGAATTGCATTTTCGGATCCAGATGATAACATCGCCATCTTGTATATGCTGATGGAATTTGCTTACCCGGCCCAGTGTCCCTCTTTAAATATAGCGCAACGGGTAGGTTAACTTCACCCCTCTTTCTTGAATCAAAAGTTGTCCGAATCATGGTAGTTAAGTCATAAGATTTTTGCGTACTAAAGAGCATCAGAGGTTGCTCTGCTGTATCGACACATTGTAGAGCAAAATCTTGACCGTATTTCAGAAGTTCATTTGTGTGATCTTTATCATCGCCACTGACAACAATAAATGAATTCCTAACACAAGGCTGTGCGGATGGTGCAACTGTCAGTTCACATTGGTCATTGATTCGTTGACTACTGCGGACTACTCGTTCGTTGATTATAGAGAAACAACCTAGGTAGCTAAGTACATATCAGGTTGAACCGATTGGAGTTTGACTGTACAAACTGTCAGAACAGCTGTGTAGTTCAGTGACCAAAAAAGTAAAAATATACATCGACAACCATTTCGGTAGACTATGGATAGTTAAATCAGTAGAATATGGAAAAGACGGTAGAATAAGATGAACAGTTCGGAAAGATGAAAAAAATATATTTTTATAATGAATCAGTGTTCCAAAAGACGAACAGGTTAAAACTTGGGTATGCTACTCGAAAAGTTGAAGTTGCTTTATTCCCAAATCAATTTTTCCTGTTTCAATATCTTTAGATCCCCTTATTATATTCGTGTAACATTATTCAGATTTGTTAACGGTACTTTTCTGGTGGATTTGTGAAGAGAAAATATGCCGCCAGTTAAGGGTCATGTTAAGCTTTAAGTGTCAAACAAAAGTGTGCAGTTTTAAAAGCGTGAAAAATGGGAATGTCGTATAAAAACATTACAAGAAAATATGAAATAGTTTTAACCACCTTATATGGGTGCCAGGCTGACGAAATCGCTAATCATAACACAACAGTTTCGATTCTACTGGAAAAAGAGAAATTCTGTATGCCTCTCGCTACGTGTAGACTTTTTCGATAAGCGATATCTACCAATTTTAGGTGATGAAACTGCACCACATTCTTCGTCACGAAACAGATCTGGCCCATACTGGATTTTAAGCGCTCCAAAAATCATGCATCAGCATCACTAAAAACATTCACTATGGTTGGGCACATTAGTTGGTGTCATTACATTGGATACTGTATTATTGGGAGACATGCTCTCAGATTGGGCTTCCCTTCACCTCCAATGCACGTGCAAAGCCCTCTCATACTGTAGAAAACTACATCTCGGACAAGACTTCTTCGACAATCTTGGCGAACTCGCTAATTTAAGCATTGGCAGCCTCCAAAGCTTTATTCCCAGCTCCTGCTGGTTCAGCGAGTAATTGTGAGATCATTCGATCCTATGGTATCGCAATGAACTTCATTGCAATTTCGTTTCAGAGACAATGTTGAAAACCAAGGCTAAAAAGTTGCACAACATTAATTCAACTCGAGCTATGGTTAGACTACATAATGTCTAGGCTAGATTTACCTTAGATTTGGCTCTTAGTAATCCAGCCCAGATCACTGTAGCGTTTTTCAGGCGGAAATAATGACAATAAAGGAAGTCTTATCCTGGCTAAAAGATATCCGCTAAAGATATCCGCATCTTCTCGGATAGTCAGGCTGCAATTAAGTGCCTGGAATCAACCTCTATTAACTCTACTACAGCCCTAGACTGTCGCACGTCTCTCAGAGAGATGGCGGAGCATTCAACATTCACCTCTGCTGGGTGCCGGGGCACAGAGACATTCTAGATAACTGTAAGGCTGACGAATTTGCCAAACTCGAAACTACACTACCTATCGTACCAAGTGGATTTACTTTAGGTATTCCAATCGCTACGTGTAAACTTATAATAAAGCTGGATGCCATTCAAAGAACAAACCTTAGGTGGACATGCGGCGCGACATGTCTAGCGACAAAAGAAATCTGGCCAAAGTTGGATCTCAAACGTTCTAAGAATTTGATCTCTCTTGACAGTGGGCGCAGTAGCGCAGTGGTTAGTGTGCTGGACTACTGTGCGAGGGATCCCAGGTTCGATCCCCGGAAAAACCCAAATTACATCTTAAAGTTTTTTCTACTGCGCCACCTCTCGCGAACGTCTGACAAACATCCGAGAGTATGACTGTCATGAAAAGGATTCTCAATTCAGCCGTTCGGACTCGGCATAAAATTGTAGGTCCCTTCCATTCGTCCCAAAAATTGAAACTCACACAAAACGAATGGTTGCGAGAAGCTAGGCCTTGGGTGTCACCCGCCTGTTGCGCCACCTATTTATTTATTTATTTTTTGACAGGAGGCATATCGGCGCCACAATAGGTGTCATTACGGGACACTGCCTTATAGGTAGGCATGCAACAAGGCTTGGCGTGTACTCTCAAACGACTTTTGTAGAAGTTGCTTGGAGGAAGAGGAGGAGGAAACTATTCAGTACTTCCTCTGCACTTGTCCGGCAGTCTCCCGAAACGGGAGCCTCCTACTACAATGATCTAAACGATCTAACAAACCTAGACATTCGTAGTCTCCTTTGCTTCATCAGAAGCTCAAACTGGTTCAACGAGAAGGACGAAATTTTTAATAGATTCATGTGGTATCACAAGGGACCTAATTGGTCTAAGTGTGTCGGCCTTTTGCTGGCAGCCACTTCAACCTAACCTAACCTAATCAAGCTCTAATAGACAAGCTGTGTGGTGAAGAATTCGGCTGTCGATGTATTCGAAGCAAGATACTATCTACACTATTTTAAAATTTGCTTCAAAAATTTGAGAGAGAAACCAATATTTTAACAACTTAATAAACCAGTTAAAGCAAAAAAAAAGTTTTATTGGGAAGAATTGGGAAGCTTTTTCAGGACAGTTATACTCTCGGATGTTTGTCAGACTTTCGCGAGAGGTGGCGCAGTGGAATAACCCTTAAGATGTAATTTGTATTTTTCCGGGGATCGAGGCTGGGATCCCTCGGATAGTAGTCCAGCATACTAACCACTGAGCCAATGCGCCCCACGACACTCAACCGATAGGAAGAGCAAAAACTAATTATAGGGTCGGTATAAGTAACAAAACCAATAATGAAATTATTCATTTGTTTAATGAGGAGATGCCGAACTAAACAATTAATTTGCTTATCGCCGCACCAACCACCTGCAATGCAAGCTTACTTTCCCCACAGTCCCTGCATTTGGCAGATAAGCCCAATCATATTCGTTTCCCGAAAACCCATTCACTGCTCTTCTCAATACATCAACCCCTAAAATAATAATAATGTAATTGAACCTATATATCACCAATTCCAATTACAAAGGCAATTTAATAATTCAGAAACAAAAAAAAGCGCCCTTCACTCCAGTGCTATCTCTACGATATAAAAATGAGAAGAGCAACCGGATGTTCAACCGGAAAATCTTGACGAAACAAAAATGATAATAATTCCGTATGTGTCTGGCTGCCAGTATCAATTTCGAGTCCTTTTTGGCGTACAATGAGCGGATCTCGCTACTAATTGCGATGCGACTGAACAAGTGCTTAAAACAGCCCTCTGCTCACATCCTTGTTTTTCAGTTTGGCCATCAAATTGGAAACTCGTGTTGCACACTCGAGTGGATCTCTTAGGGTCGAACAAAAGAATAACCGGCAACAAAATTTAATAACTCTATCCACTCATTAAAAATAATATCTTTTTTTTTTAGCGTAGATACATCGACACACGTGTCGATATACCAGCTATAATAGTAGCCACTTGAGTGTGCTGTGCAGTAGCTCGCCTGATGAATGAAGGTATATAGATATTAAACTATGCGCATCCCCGGTGTAATGCACACGCATCTAGGGATGAAAGGATAATTCAAATAGAAGGATGAGTAAATAGAATTACCAAAGAGAGTTTTGTTATGGCTACACTCGCGCTACTTGCAACCATATAGCTAAGGGTGCGTGTGTACCCACAGCCGCATCCCTTAAAATTTCCGCGAAGAGGGCTGAGTGGAAAATTAAATTGAAATGTTAACAAATCAAAATTGGGTTTCATGGTTCTATGAATCTATGCACACACAACATACCCGTCCCCGGCAGCTCATTTTGTCTAAAACGATCAGTCTAGCTGACAGGATAGCAATTGTCTGCGATTATTCTTTTTTTTTTTTTGACGAGTTTTGAAATGAATTCTTCCTCCTTGAAATGGCGCCGCGCCGTGCGCCGTTGCGTTGGGGTGAACTGCTTTGAAGGCTTTTGTTGTGCACATGACGATGGTGAGCAACCCCCCAAAAAGTACAGGAAATTAAACCCTGTGCTCATCAGAGATAGCTGTATGCTTGATATAGCTTAACGTTTCAGCTGCTTGCTTGTGCAGCGGCAGCATCCGAGTATAACACTCGGGCACATATACAATTTATTGAGGATATTAGGCGTGGGGTGGTTGCTTAGCTGCAGGATTGCGTTTTGCATATTTTAGTGAATTATGGCAGCTCGTTGTTTTGCGGTACCGTGTTTCGTGTTATGCCACGTCGAGTGCCCTGCCCATATTCGAATGAATGTATCTCTTGCAAACGAGCATCGAAAAGCGAGCGTTTTTCAGATGCGGTTTCAACTGCTGTTGACACATAGTGGCAATGTGCAAAGACTCGTAAGCTAGTTGTCTTAAGAATTTCGAATTGCAAAGTGAGACGGTGCAATTTTAGCTTACAATGGAGAGGGTAATTCGCTTCTTATGGGTTATTAAATTTGTTGTGAATGCGCCTGGGGCGGTGGTAATATCCTTACCTCAGGGACCGTGCTACTTGGGATTATGACATTTGGCTGAAATTTCTGGTTGGGGTTCCGTCTTGTGATGATTTTCTTTTGATTGACGGAGACGATTATTCTGCCGAAGGCGTTCTACGGTATTATGCATGACTTGGTAAAGTCATTATTTGAATAATTTTTCTATTTAAATAGAAAGATTATTACGCTCGAAAGCAGGGGTAATATGAGAATAAGGTATGGGCCGCTTGAAACGAGCCAAAGAAAGTTACGCAATGCTAATTTAGGGGTTTTGACGAAGTTTTAATGCTGGGCTATTCGATTTTAGACGCAAAACCGAGAATACAATGAAGCAAACATGGCATTCAGAAGACACACACGGATGGACCTCGTGGAGGGTATGTATACCCGCTACCAGCTTCGATTTTAAAGATATTAATTCTCATGTGTGGCAATTAGCTATTACGTATTTGAAATTAATACCTAGGTACTGAATTTAACATAAAATCAAAATTCATTCGTATGAGTGCTTAAGAAAGATAGAGTTCTTTGAAACCTAATCACGATATAGTATTCACATGGTGTTCTAAATCTCTATTGCGTTTAAGGTACTGTGAATATCCTAATAATATGGTGGATAGCGGGAGCTTGAGACCAACAAGAGACTAATCGTTTCTTTGCAAATAGATACGCCAGAAAGAGATCGAAAGATAGTGCGTGGACTTTTTGCTTTTGGTCTTTTAGCATTTTAATGTTTGTGGTGCTTCACAACTGGCAGAAATTTAAAACATACCAGCAGAATATGATTTGAATATGAGAGGAAGTTGTTCCCATATTGTGTTTGCTGCTTTGGGAGTTGGGACTTTCCTAATCAGCTATTCCTTTGAGGTGGCAATAGGCATGTTTTTTTTAAACCTCGCCAGCCAGCCGTTCATTTGGACAGTTGCCAGCACAATTGCCAGCAAGATAAAGCCAGCCGGTTGGTAGAAATATTAGAGAAACTCTGTCATTTTTCTCTGGAATGTTGTGTGCATGAGATAAGAACGCAATTACGATTTAAACAAATTGTACGGGAATTCTAAGCCACTTGTTGCTTTGAGCGCCACCTGTTTGTTCATTGCGAATTGAATTTAGCCAGCTGCAAGCCAGCAGCTCTCCGGCTGGGGAGAAAATCAAGAGTTGTTGACAGCAGTTGCCAGCAGGTTGTTGTTTTAATTAGCAAGTGAAATGTGCCTCAACTGCCAACTACTGGCAACTACTGGCTGGCGAGGTTTCATAAAAATACAACTACTGTGGAATATAGACTTCTGTTCGAATGCAATGAATTCCAACGACATCTCTGACATCTGAGGACGGAAACCCTGAAAACGACCTAAAAAGTTTCTCACTCTATACTATAGCTGACCAATTTCACCCAGAGATGTGATTGTAGGTGTACAAATCAATCGCAGATTTCAAAAACCTTCCTTCCTTACCTTTGTAGGTCCCTTCCATTCGTCCCAAAAATATAAACTCACACAAACGAATGGTTGCGAGAAGCTAGGCCTATGGTGTCTGTCGCTTGCTTATTTATTTTTAAAATGAAAAAAAAAAAAAAAAAAAAAACATAAATGACCCAAAGAAGTGCTGACATTTTTAGTTTTAGTTTTTAAGAGAAACGACATTGACTTATGCTGTTTCTCCACAAAACTGTTTTACTTTGGACGTCCTCAGATGGACACATGTTGTACGCGTGAGGAGCTAGAAGTAGAGATAAATATCACTTTTTTGAACGATGTGGCATTGTGGACGGCAGTTGCTGAAAAAGTACTACGTCTTAGACGAGCTAATAAGTTCTATTTGACCATTAAGTCAATTCAGGGAAAATTACAGTTGGATGAAACAAAAACTATTCGCGGGATATGTATTGACTACATGCAAAATCTTCAAATCCCGTGTATACCTGTACAGGAAACGTTCTACTTAAGGCAACTTACTTTTGCGTATTTTGTATACACGATCTTCGGGGTAACACCGCAACTTTTTTTGTTTACCATCAAGGGATCGCTGGAAAGGGACCAAATGAATTGTATTCTTTTTTAAATCAACTCTTTGAAAGTAACATACAGGACGCCCAGGGGTTGCATATTTTTTAAAATGGCTGTGGTGGCCAAAATAAAAATCACACAGTGATACAGTTTTTGTCATCTTAAGTATCTTTAAAAAAGTTCAAGATTATCGAACAGTATTTTCCTATACGAGGACATTCTTTTACGCCATGTGATAGAGACTTCGCAGTCTTAAAACATAAAATAAAAAATAAAAAGGTTATAGAATTTACACTGTTCAAGAATAAGCCGATTTGATACTATCCTTTACAGTATCAAACAAATGCACAGTACTTAAACCAAAAACGATAGACATTATCCACTACAAAACCTGGTGCCCATACGCTTTTATAAAAGAAGCAATGGAGTTTATTGAAAAACATGTGGCTAGAGAAAATAAGTATACGTTTACCAGAAGTAAATTTTCTCATTTTTCTCACTCGGATTTTTCAGATAGAACTGTTTTTGCGAGAGACTTTACATATTAATGGTTATACAAATACAAGTCAAACACTTAACCTGGGAAACCTTCAAAGAGATGAATTGAACTGCACTCTGCCGCAAAACCCTTGCTTAAACCTCTGGATAGGTGCCAATCAATATTAAAAAGATGAATAACTTTTTAAAGCTAAAATTGTATCTAGGATAGGGTGGGGTACTTTCGACGATGGGGTACTTTCGACTTTCGCAATAACAGAAAGGCGGTTAATTTTTAGATAAAATGTTTGATGGCAAATCTTACCACACTGTTCTCTCAGATCGTAAACGAACTATGGCTGGTCTTCTTCAGCAGTTGTGGTTGTCAGACCGGTTTTTAATTTTTTGAGTGATTTTTCGTAATTTTTCTATTAGACGAGGTAAGGGATATTTAATTGTTTCTTATGGGAATTCTTTGGTTGTGAGTGTCAAACGTTTGAGTTTATAATACATTTAAGTTAATTATAATATTTGATTGAATTTTCTTTATAAGTTTTGTGAAAAACAATAACGTCTACTATAAGAAAGAATGGGGCACTTTCGACAAAAACACATGGGGCAGTTTCGACATAGCCGAAAATAATGAAAATCAGATAAACAGCTCTAGAGATCCACTACCCCGCCTCCTTTACCCCTCGCCAGTTACCACCCACTCTTCGGACTAATTGGGCAACAAATTTATGATTAAGAAAAAAAAAAAAGCATGCAAATCAAATAAATATGGGTTCTAGAGTTATGGATGGACCAACAGACAGACATTGCCTTTTATATAGTAGTATGGACTCGAATAAATACCATGATTTCAGCAGTACGTTATACTCTAATATATAAAATGTCTTACTAATTGATTTTTATTACCATTCTTGTGTCTTCTAAATTAATGTCGAAAGTCCCCCACCCGGATGAAGATTGCACCCCACCATGGGGCAGAATGGTCTTTTTAAGGCAGTTTTAAATTTTCTATTTTTAAAATTATTTGGGTGAAGTTAACTTTTAAGAAATTATGGATTTTTGTAGTAAAATAATTATAGCTTTCAATAAAAAAACAATTATTCAAATATCTATTTTGGAAAAAAATAATTGAGGTCTGCCGAAAAAAGTGTTGAATCTGCCCCACCCTACCCTACTAGGAGACATTAACATTCAGTAGTACTATGATGAAATTTTTGCTTGGCCAACTTGTGAAAAGAATTCTAATCTAATCAAATCGATACAGATCAATAATATTTTCTTTATATTTTTGTAAAAAATTTCTTGTTTAAAGCTTATAATAAACTAGCTGAACCCCCTGTCCAACTTTGACAAATCTTCACAGGAGCTCTCCACGGCCAATACCTAAGATTATCTGTAAGTTTGAGCTCAATCGATTCTGTGGTTTTCGAGATATACGATTTTGAATATTTTTTTTGTATGGACGGTGCCACGCCCCTTTGTCCTATTTTGAATTTGTTTAGCCGTATCACCGTAATTACCGACATTTAAAAAAAAAATCAATAAAAGCGGTCGAAAATTACGGGCAACTGAGGGAAACAGTTTTTTCCACTTTGTTTATATAGAGAAGAGATAAAAAAAAAAATAAAAACCAAAGTTTTACCAAAAAAAGTTCGTTTATTTTAGAAACGACATAAGTCAAGCGACTCTAAAGGCTTAAAAAAGATTTAAAAAAGCTAAACATTTTAGCGGTTTTCGAATGCATCCTAAGCCAAACTATAACTTGGCATACTCAAAATTTGTAGTGTTGTGAAATTTTTTCATATAAAACACTTTTTTTTGTTGCTTCTGCAAAGTTAGTGCTCATTGACTTATGTTGTTTATAAAATAAACGATTCAAGTGAGGTCCGTGTCATACCGCCCAATACAAAAATTTCTGAATAAAAAAAAAACGTCAAATAGGCAGACATTTTGTTGTGCCGGTTAATGTAATCGTTGCAAATCATTCTGAACACCATTTAAAATCAATTCGACGAAAATTTCAAATTGTCCAAACTTAGTTATACCTTTTGATTTGTCTATTTACAAAATAGCCTATGAACGAAAAATGTTAAGTCGCCAGCAAACATTTATGGACGATTTGACATTTTCTGTATTTTTTGCAATTTCAGCAATTTGGTTTTGGGCGATCGAAAAAATTACTAAAATCGATTTTGACAAAATGTCCACACTTTCTTGGGGGCTTAGATAATTTTGGGCAATCTGTTGGACGATTTGGCAATTTTTCTGATTTAGGAAATTTGACAATTGACTGTTATATTCTTGAATGATTTCCAGACCAAGTTTCCACGTTCTCGTGGAAAAAATCGTTGTGCGGTCCACGCACAGTTGTAGTCTATTAAACCAACCACTGAGCCCCTGCGCCCGCATACCAAAGATGGGAGGCACCAATATGAAGTTAGGTGTATGCTAACAACCACCCAACGTTACTTCGAAAGCCACATAATGTTAATAATATGGCATCAAGCAAAAGTAGGTATACAGCTTAATATGACAAAGGGGCGGCCTCAATAAAGCCAAAAAAAACTCCCACAGTTAGAACAGCATAAAGGTCGGATGATATTCAATCGAAGTAGGCATTTATTCCACACACATGCTCCCACCATAGTCTGACAACTCGATTACAATCAATAAATTGTCCAACTGTGGTTTCTTAATAACCAGTTATATTTGATTATCCTTAATACCAACATAATCGAACAGAGAAAAATTATTATCAATCCTGTCCACGATTATTAATTAGACCTTTAAGTAGGTACACGACATCATCAGTTGATAGGGTTGCTCGTAATTCCGGCTGCCATTCGACCGCACATTTACAAATTCAATTTGACAGTGGCTCCAGTATATTAAAAATCCAATCTGGCGATAAGAAAGCAGTTACATGCGATTATAAATCAATTACAGGTGTTCCATTTGTCAACTTTTATTATGTTTACGTTCAGTAATGTATCGCCCACTCCTATGGAAAGCTGCTCCTTATTGCAATCCAATTGCTGGAATCCACAAATAGACCAGCAAAAGAAGATATTTTTGGGACATTTATCCGATTAAGTAATCACACCCCCACTATGCCTTTGCGCCAGGGTAGGTGTTGGTGGCTTACATTGTAAGGCACAGCAATATACATGTTACGTGCGCCGCAACGAAATTGCGCTCGAATTAGATTCATTCAGCGAAAGTGGATAATTGTGTAATAATATCCACCCAGCTAGGACGCGCGTTCCATCGGATCACTAGCTCCAGCAAAATAGCTAAGGCCAGTGTCATTGCTTTACGAATGTCATTGAATAAGACACAGCATTGCTCACAAGTCGTTTTAGGGTGGCGGGAGAATTCTGATGAGTGCGATGTGCCGGCTCTCAACGTCAACGTCGAGAACTCGGCTATGGCCGACGAATAATAAACGAGATGTGCCAAGAGGACCGAAATCCACAAAAACATTTTCCGCTGGAATGGGACTGGTATAAGTGAGTTGTGGGCATCAGCGTTGCCGAAGTGGCACAATTGTGCCATTTTGGCACCCTACAGTCCGATTGGCATCTTGGCACCTTCAGTTCTCATTTGGCACCTTATGAGCTTGATACGTTTTAATACATAATATTTAAAACAAAAATTTCTTAAAATGTTTTAAATTTATTGAGAGTGCAAGTAATTTTCTCTTTCATCTGCGAACACTTATTTCATATTCACCGAACTGAATCATTTTTAACAACATAGAACGCAGCCCTGGTGTATGAAATCTATAGCATTCTCGAAAACGAGGTAAGATGTCAGCGCTTCAGTCAGCGGCTGGCCACCTAACTCTTATAGCCAATTCACAATGCTGCTTTGCTGCGTGCGTGCGTCGACAGATAGAGTAGAACCAATGCTTTCATACTCTTGTGTTTCTTGTATTTTTAAATATCTCTCTGGCGTTGAAGGGCTGGTGGCACCCAGTTGGCACCTTTGGTTACCGTCAATGGCACCTAAGAAAATTTTTTTGCGGCAACGCTGGTGGGCATGTGAATAAAAGTCCTTGTGACGAGGCTTAACATGGAAAAAACTGCTGAAGGGGAATAAATGAAATTGTATATCTCTCTTCTGATTCGGTCGGAGTTAGTATGTATGTTTGTTGCTTCTTTTTTTTTCTTCGTCCTCTGGGTTGTTGGTCGGCTCGGTTTGGTGTAGTTATCCACGGAGAGAATATTCTTTTTTTCTTAACATTTCAGAGAACGAACCTCATGTTATTGTGTCCCCTGGCGAGGCGCGCGGAATCTCTGTCAGGCGTAATTTACTCGAAATCTGATGACGGAATGCCTCCAATGTTGCTTGGCCTGGCCCATTGGAACAGCAATGGTTATTTGACGCCTGGTTTAACCAGCAACGTCCCATACGCGTGATATGCGACTTGGGTTTTCATCTTCCTGCTTCTTTTTTTTTTGTGCTTTTTTCATTGTGATTTCTGAGGACGAGTGGGCTATTTTTTTTTGCCACATCCTGTTTTTAGTTCTCTTGTTTTGACATGTAGGGAATATCAACTAGGAAAGTGGGTACACCGAGGGAAAGGTGAAATGTGATGATACTTTTATCTCTGTGGCGAGATGGAAGCAATTTTCGTGCTGATGAATTTATTTGAAGAATTTTCTAATGTAGATATTTCATTATCGGGTTGTGGAAAAAATGTATCTATTAGTATGTATATACTTGTAGGCGTAGCTCGATATATTCTAGTCAGGCACGGTAAAGTTTAAGATCAAGGTTCTATTATAATGGATGTTAATTTGATTTTAGGAATTCCGCTAATGAAATTTGAATGAGAGCATTAAAGTAGAGAGAAGGCATGAGAAAGCTCAATAATTGGTTAAATATACTTTTTAAATATCACAGTATCTTCGGTAATTAAAGTAGGTACCCCGAACCTCTAGCTGCAGCACCGGATTAATGCTGACTGTTGTATTACAGGTTTAGAATATAGGTCAACAAAATTTAACAAAGGGGCGTGGCACCTACCATACAAAAAAAAATTTAAAAATATTATAGGTTCTCGAAAACAATCCAACCGATTAAGTTCAAATTTTGATAAAAAGTTTTAGTTATTAGCACAAAGGATTTTCTGTGAAGTTTGGTTGGGGATACCTACCTACACTATACCCAAGTGCAAAATTCCCAAACCCCAAAATCCCCACCTTTTGAAAAATACCTGAATTGACTATCCCCAAACACAAAATCCACCACATAAAAAATCGTTAAATCAAAATATTTAAAGAAATTTACTGTAAATGCATTTTGAATACACTCGATACACTTTTGGTTCTGGGGATTTTGGATTTTGGAATTTTGGGTTTGGGGATATTGACTTGGGGATTTTAATTTTGGAGTTTTCGTACCCAACCCGTTTGGTTAAAATTTGACAAAGAAGCGTGGTACTTTCCATACAAGGAAACACATTCAAAATCGAATATCTCGAAAAGTATCCAACCGATTGAACTCGAATTTTGAGAAAGTCTTTGTTTGTTTGCTTTTTTTTGTGAATTTTGGTCAAAATTGGACATAGAGGCGTGACACCTCCCATACAAAAAAAATACTCATTCAAATCGCTGAATCGATTGAGTTCAGATTTACAGACAATCTTAGGTATTGGCCCCGCCGGTTAGTTCATCTACCTTTACCGAAGATTGGGCACCTTGTCGGGGTGGGGCGGCTTAAGTAGGGAAACACGAAGCTAGACGAGAGAAGTGGCCAAAACTCCTCTGGTAGAGCTAAATGTAACCTGAAAACTAAGATCCAATCCTGGGCTGGACTACGGTGTCATCCGTACCGTGCCACGGTCAACCTGGCTGGGGGCCCAAAAATAGCTCAGTCGTTAACGGTGGGTCCAGATACCGGGCGCCCTCTGGTACTAAGTAGCCTTACACCCGTATAGGAGCTCTGCGGGTGCGGACCAACCTTTCTCGCTTTACTCGTGGGAATTATATGGACCAAGTAAATGAAAAAAATAAAAAACAAACTAACATAATCACGGAGTCAGATGAAGAAGCTCTACTCCGTTCGCCTGTATCACATACAGAGATGGAGACTGATGACACTATCTCATCTCCAGGACAGCCTCCAACTAGCGCACCCACATTGCTGGAAACGCATGACGCTCAGGTTAGCAACTTACCAAGCGATGCGGTATCGAAGAGGCAAAAGGAATTAGAAGAAAACAAAAAAAACTGAGAGATTCTTCTATTTCACCGGAGCCCAAAGAAGACGTATTGGAGCCCGGATCAGGGATGGCATGACACCAGAGGAAGCCAGGAGAACAATGCGCGAAGAAATCATGCTTGAAAGAGCACAGAGTCAAGCTGCAAATAATGACAACCCTCTACCTCCAAAAGGTGTCGATCAGCCGACAATTCCCCGAGGGATCAAAATCCTAAAAAACATAGACCACATCCAGGGCCACAAAAACGCACAGATGATGGCAGGACAAAGAAAGATCCCAAAAAACAAGGTGCACCGAAGCAAGTTGGAAAAGACACCTCTCATACGAGTAAACCTCGCTCAGGCTCCAATAAAGGACCAAGGGAGGATAAAAGTAGGAGCAGGAATCCAAACGAACCTTCGGTCAGCCATGCAACAGCAAGACCTTCAACATCAGGGCCGTCCTATAAGGGCGCATTAACCCAATGCAAGGTCGCCATTATGCACGAAATGCATCCAGAAGAATCCCTCTCTGAGCAACAAATTCAGCAAGTGAAGAAATGCCTTCTGACTGAGGTAGACAAAGCCGACAACAATTGTCCCCTCAAATTTGTAGCATTCACACCCAGGGATGGATGGCTATCTATTACCTGCCACGACACAGAAACCAAAGAATGGCTCATGTCGACGGTGAAGAATATAAAGCCATGGCCAGAAGCCAAACTCCGTATAATTCAGGGAAGTGAAATACCCAAATTATACACTTGTGTAACCTTTCTCCCAGAAGATGAAAAAATGCCCAAGGAAGTCGTCCTTTCGCGGATTGCCAAACAAAACCCTGGCATTTCCGTATCAGGCTGGCGCATCCTCAGGGTCTCTAAGGAAAGGAGCGGAGGAGAAACAATTACCTTTTCTGTCGACGAAAAATCAAAGAAATACTTGCTAGAACAGAGGTGCAAGCTATTTCTTAATTTCTTGCAGATACAGATCCGCATCAAAGGACTATCGCAAGCAGAAAAACATACCGCTGCCCCGAAGAACATAGTTTCTCAACCTCGGACCAGCGCGCAACAACGACTGCTTGATGCAAGACTAAATAAAAATCAATCAGGAGCACAAAAAGCCCAATTAGATTGCCAGCCGACAATAAATAGTGGCACAGACAGCACGATGGATGAGGACATAAGCTCTATTGCTGGAACATCAGAAGACATTATCTCTATGTCCAGACCTCTAGATGTCATCCCTAACCCGACGCTGTCTTTAGATACTGGCAACCCTGCCAGTATAACCCAATAAAACGCCAAAATGGGATTAAGGTGCATCCAAGTTAATCTACAGCATGCTAAGGCCGCCTCGGCAGTCCTAAGCCATAGATTTAACAAGGATCACCTAGACGTCGCCTTTATCCAGGAGCCATATGTCCTAAGGGACCAGGTAAAGGGACTCTCAGGTGAGCTTTTATACGATTCCAATAACCCTGGAAGACCCAGAGCTTGTATACTTACTAATACTAATACTAAACTCTTTCCAATTCCAGAATTTACCACCAAAGATCTGGTAGCTGCAAAAGCTGAGCTGCATACAAATGCAGGTAAGACAGAAGCTGTTATATGCTCAGCTTACCTGCCAGGCGACTCCAACGATATGGACTTCCTGCCACTGAAGGGACTATTGGACTACTGTGGTAAGAGGAACCTGCAACTCATCGTAGGCTGTGACGCTAACTCACATCACACGATCTGGGGCAGCTCAGACATCAACAAACGGGGTGAGTCTCTATTAGAATTTATAAATACACATAGCTTAGAAATTCTCAATCAGGGAAACAACCCCACTTTTATAAACAGTATTAGGACAGAGGTATTAGATCTCACCCTATGCACCACATTTATAAAAAATTTTATTAGTAACTGGCATGTCTCATCAGAAACTTCGATGTCAGATCATTGCCATATCCTTTTCAATCTTGAACTAGGTACTATTATCTCTGAAAAATATAGGCAACCCAAATCCACAGATTGGAACATATACTGCCAAGAACTCATGGATAATCTGGGCATATGCAATACAAATATCAGAGACATTGACAATATTGAGCTAACCTGTGAAAATCTCAATACAGTAGTCACGACCGCATTCCACCAAGCATGCCCAGAAAAAGAAAAAACAGGCAATCGACTTACTCCTTGGTGGAACAAAAAACTAGCCAAGCTTCGAACAGAGACAAGAAAGCTCTTCAACCGGGCTAAACGCAATGGTGAATGGGAAATATACAGAAACACACTCACCATGTACAACCAAGAAATTAGAAGGGCCAAGAGAGAATCGTGGAAAAACTTCTGTCATACGATCGATGACACCAGAAGTGGTGCACGCATTCATAAAATACTCTCTAAGCAGCACACTAATCCTATTGGTTCAATGAAAAAACCAGATGGCACATATGCCGAAAATGGGCTACAGACGCTTCAGCTCTTAGCCGAAACACATTTCCCAGGATCTATAATTCCAGAATCCCAAGAAAATCCTCCCCAGAGAAGAATAAACAGACCCCTCAGAGAGGACTGGAATAGATCAAAGGAAATTTTTCATGAAGGCAAAATAGTTTGGGCAATCAACTCATTTCAGCCCTTCAAAGCCCCTGGAGAGGATGGAATATTTCCGGCTCTACTACAAAAGGGCATCCCGCAACTGCTGCCTGTTTTAATTAACCTATTCAGAGCTAGCTACACGTGGGGATATATACCAAAAAAGTGGAAGGAGGTAGTTGTCAAATATATACCCAAGGCAGGACGCAGACCGTCCGAATTACCTAAGTCATATAGACCAATTAGCCTCACGTCCTTTTTCCTCAAAACCATGGAAAAAATCCTGGATAGACATATCAGAGACGGGGCACTTCAAAGAAACCCCCTTCATAAATATCAATATGCCTACCAACCCGGGAAATCGACCACATACGCCTTGCAAAACCTTACCTCTAGAATTGAAAAATCTCTCAGAGACAAAGAAGTAGCGGTCGGTTGTTTCCTCGATATAGAAGGAGCATTTGACAATACAGAATTCTCACAAATATATAGAGGTATCCAAAATATGGGAGTTGACGACACTACATGTAAATGGATAAAATGCATGCTGGAGGACAAAACAATAAAAACCTCACTAGGCAGCACTAAACTCAGTATGATAGCCACGAAAGGATGCCCACAGGGAGGAGTACTCTCACCCCTACTATGGTCCATCGTAGTGAATGAACTACTGACGATTCTCAGCAATGACGGTTTTTATGTCCAAGGATATGCAGACGACATAGCTATCCTAATCAGAGGCAAATTCGAAGACACAATCTCGAATCGCCTACAGAGGGCTTTAAACCTAGTTGCTGAATGGTGTACAAAAGTTGGCCTCAAAGTCAATCCTAAAAAAAGCACCATAGTTGCATTCACCAAGAGAAGAAAGCGAGAAAGACTGAGAAATGCTACACTCTTCGGCGAAATAATAGAGTTCTCAACGGAAGTTAAATATCTAGGAATTACACTAGACGAAAAACTCACATGGAACTCTCACCTTACCAAAACTATTGACAAAGCCAGGTTATCCTTATGGACCAGCAAAAGTCTACTCGGTAAAAACTGGGGACTTAACCCCAAAATGACACTTTGGATGTATACTGCAATAACAAGACCTATCATCACGTATGCAGCCGCCGTGTGGTGGTATAAAGCAACGCAGAAGTCAGCACAGGCTAAACTCAATAAAATACAGAGACTAGCATGTGTCTGTGCAACTGGAGCAATGAAAACTGCACCAACAGCTGCGCTCGAGGTTATCCTAAACATCCCACCACTTCATCTAGAACTCATGAAAGAAGCAATGGTTAACGCCTATACGCTCATCACAGAAGATGAATCAAATTCCAATATAGTCCACACTGATATCCTACAAGAATTCAGACAAAATGAACTACTTGGAATACATTTGACTGACAAATGTCTACCACGCTTTAACTTCCGACACAACTTTAAGGTTACATTCCCAGACCGTTTAAACTGGGAACAGAATAAACCAACATTTGCCAACGGTTCACTTGTATGGTATACAGATGGATCCAAAACAGATGAAGGAGTTGGAGCTGGAGTATACGGTCCGTGCACTAAAACGTCCCTATTCGCCAGTATGGACATAAATAGTTCCGTATTTCAGGCTGAAATACATGCAATAGAACTCTGCATTAGAGAGAGTATAGACAGGGCTATAACAAATAAGAACATTTATATTCTTTCTGATAGCAAGGCAGCTCTACTTGCAATTGACGCCTTTGAAATAACATCAAAACTGGTATGGGACTGCCTCCAAATATTGCAAATACTGGCCACCACAAACAAAGTCCACCTGATCTGGGTGCCAGGGCACAGCGGATATGAAGGCAATGAAAAAGCAGACGAACTAGCCAGAAAAGGATCCGCATCCCAATTCATGATGCCAAGACCATTCTGCGGGCTACCAATCAACACTATAAAAAGTAGTGTGAAAACTTGGCTGAACGAAAAAAAGCTTCATTTCTGGAGGAACACCGAAGGAAACAGACAAGCCAAAATCTTCATGCCAAACAGTTCCCATAAAAAAACGAAACAACTACTACAATTAAGTAGAAGTCAGATTCGATTGGTCACAGGCTTTCTCACAGGACACTGCAGAGTCAAAAAACACCTGATGACAATGGGCATAACACAAGACAACACTTGTAGGCTATGCAACGAGGACGCAGAAACAGCGGAACACATATTATTGGACTGCAACTGTTTAACCAAAACACGTCAACGTTATCTAGGTAAATTCTACCTCGAAGCAGCAGACATAGCTGCCAGCACACCCAAAGAGCTAGCCGCCTTTATTACAAACTGCGGCATCATGGATGAGCTATAAATGGAGGACATCACAATAGGCCCACTTGTGGCCGCAGTGATCTGGGATTTACTATACCACCTCCCCTCTACAATCTACAATCTACAATCTAGGTATTGGCCCAAAAGTGTTCCTGTTAAGATTGGTCGAAATTGGAAAAAGGGGGGTGGCGCCTCCCGTACAAAAACTATCTTCTATGGGTCAAAACTCGATGACGTTATAACTCAAACGCCGCGCGGGTCGATTTTTATGACTCTTTTTAACTTTCTCTTATACGTAGTAAGAGAAAGATATTGTTTTCGTAAAACATTTTGAACTCGAAATTTTGAACAAATGCTGATATTACGGTGATAGAGGAACTCAAAAAAGTGGGTCTCGCAATTCTGTCCGTCCGTATTTAAGTGTCCCTTAGCTGGGAAATCTAAATGCATGGACGGATTTGTTTCAAACTTCATATTTAGAGTTTGTGGGCTTCCCCTTACGACAAGTTTCATGCTAGACCTAATATTAACGGTACTTCCCATATAAACATTTTACGAAATATTAAACAATTTAAATTTTTTTTAAAAACGGCTCTAACCAGTGTTGGGACTTAAGGGTAGGCAAAAGGTGGTATATTCGGAAACCAAAAAGTTATAGAAAGTGGTCGATTTGTAAAACATACCATCAATGCTGCTATCAAGTTATCATTACCAAAAATATAATGAATAATTTTTTGCAAACATTCAAAACAAATTTTCTTGAGCTCTATAAACATCACCTCACAAAGCATCACAGATTTTTTTTTTCAAAGTTCAGTACCAGGAGATACCAATTTTCCGGTGCCCAAAAATTTAAAACTATTCAACCACTCGGTTTCTATTGTGTGGATAAAGGAAAATAAGTCTTATAGTGAGTGGGCATTTGTTATTATCTGCGTTATTCTTCCATTTTTTCCCATCTGAAAAAAGTGGTAGATTTGGATTTGAGGGTGGTAGAATTTTGGGTTGAGCAAAAAGTGGTAGAAATACCACTTAAGTTGTAGAAGTCCCGTCACTGGCTCTAACGATTTGAACCAAAATTGATAGTTGATTCAGTGTAGGCATTTTGTACTTAACATGACTGCCTACCCAGTTTTGAAAATTGTCTTTTTCTCGAAAACGGTAAAAACGATTTAAAAAAAAATATTTTTGAGGTATGTACATCTTGAGTGGGTATGATTTTAAACGTAAAATTTGCTGAAATGACTTTTAGATTCTGCGAGATTCGCAATAAACGAGAAAGTTACGTGCACATTTTTTATTTTGTTCGTATTGCTGTATTTTAGGTTTAAGCAGAAAGAAAATTCGAAAAAAATCGAGATTTATTCTCATTTTAGGAAAGAACATTATAATCTAAGACCTATGCAATTCCTGTACACGGGCAAACCTGGGCGGATACAGTTAGTACCTATCTAGATATAATAATAAAAAAAAAAATATTTTTAAATTTGCATACAACATTTTAGTAGACAAGTTCGAAAAACTGACATCTGGCGAATTTAAAAACAGAACCTCACAATCTCTAGCTGACTAAGGCAATAGAGACATAGATAGGCGCCTCATAATACCTACACAAACAGAACGCAGATCTATCAGAGATGCATGCCAGTTGTTGTTACACCGGTTGTTACCCTGAGCAACTGCAGAACATAAAAAATAGCTATCGAAGTACTATGGCCGTTGTCCACCGAAACGAAAGAAATTATAATGGGTTTTTGTAAGCAAGTGTAGCAGGTTACCGGATCCCACATATATTTCTTTAACACAACCAATTTTAGGTATTTGGTGACTTTCTGTTATCTAAAATGCCCTCGATTTATGAAGGATATCGAAGACGTGGATAAGTAGGTAAGCTTGCTAAGTTCTGCCGGGTATAGTAACCAAATGTACGTAGGTATTTGGCACCAATACCTATACCTTAAAAATAAATTTGCTCACTTTATTTTATTGTTTTTTTTTTTTTCACTATTATTTGTGATTATTATCTATATAAAAATGAAGATTCCGAATGACAGATGATCAACGCCCAGCATAAACCATTTGCTCTAGAAAACTGAAATTTTGCACAGAGGTTTTTTTATGATGTATACAAGCACTAAGGAAAGATTTTTTGACATTCGACCCCTAAAGGGGTAAAAGGGGGGGTCAAAGTTTGTACGGGAAGATTTTTATTTTTCATCGAATTGACTCGGTTTATATAAAACTCTATGAAAAATAAAGGAAACTAATTTCTCCGATTTTGCAAAATTCAACCCCTAAAGGGGTAAAAGAGGGGGTCAAAATTTGTATGGGAAATTTTAATTTTTCATCCGATTGACTTCAAACTCGGTTTTTATATTCTCTACTAGCAAGGCGCGCGGCTCCGCTCGCTGGTTTATTTTCTTTTAAATTAAATTAAAATTTATTTGAGTTATCATATAAATGCACATTTGTTTATATTTTGTCCTCTTTTTAAGTTTACAAAATATTTTATCGCAATGTCTTTTCATAAACTATACCTACATGTTATTTATTTAGTGGGCTCAAGCTATACACAAATTTCGCCTACAGCTCACACGCGAACATGCAATAAATAGCTGTCCATGTGAAAAATGTGGCTGGCGGAGGTCAACTCCGGCAATGGCCGAGTAGTTCCGAAGATAGCCCCAATACACTCGTTTCCCATTCCACCATCCGCACCCTAACTAACCTATATTGATCCGGAGGATGTAGCCGGTACAATGTTAAAAATATGTTTAAAATCGGCCAAATAGTTCCAGAGTTAGGTCGTACCACCCCTTTACCCATCCCCCGTCCCACACTTAGTTCTTACGTAACCTGTACTGATCCGAAAGTCTTAAGTCAATAGACATAATATTTCACATAAATAAAAACTCGTCACAGGTATAATTTGATTATTCATACTACGCGATCATATCGCTACACTTTCCATAGCTGCAGATCTCAAATATAGTTGTAGATATGTACAATTGTTTATATCTACATACTTACGCATCGCAAACTCCTTATAGCTACGTAGTTTGTTTTATGCATATCTATCCATTCCCTACATGAAATTCAACTACGCATTTCATGAACACTTACAATTATGCATTCTGAATGCCCGTCGTGCGAGTAATCATTCTATTTTTAGAGCGAAATATAAAACTACCCCTAAGCACAACCGCAATCGAGAAAGCATTTTTTTTCGCACTTGGCCAAAAAAGATCTAATTTCAATTTATTATATCTCACCCTCTGGATGGACCAGAAAGATGAATGTTAGCTCAAAATATTCGGTAAAATATTGCCTGACAATTAAAATCATATCTCGAATTGACATACATAGATTTATGAGTATAATGGCATGTTAAGCATAGTAAGGTCGAAATAGAAAAGTTAGTTTGAAAAGTTTTTCAATCGTTATAGGAAGAATTTTGAAAAACGATGAATGAGGCATATAATAATTTTAACTTATCTATCAACATACAAACTTTTAAGTTCATACGGCCAACGGTTCGTAAGACCCCTCTTATTTCCAGCGACCCCTTTACTCCTGAGCAATTCTCACTTACCCTACGGACTAAGTTGGCCGCACATCTATAAATCAGAAAAAACAAAAACATGAAAATCGGACGAATGGTTCTCTAGTTATGAAGAAACGAACAGACGGACGTTGAATATTATAAGTAGTATCGATGAGAAATAAAGAAAATGTTTTATTCGATTTTGGAAATTCTACCCTTAAAGAGGTAAGAGGGGTGTCAATGTTTATTTTTCATCCGATCGACTTCAAGCTTAGTTCGTGGCCCTTTTCTTAAGTCACGAACCGTTCGTCGTATCAATTTTAAACTTTGTAATGCGTCCCAATATCTTTCGCCGTTGAATATGCTTATCGCTTCATCTAACTCCAAAGATATTCAAGCGGAATTCTGTATGAATGGGGTCATACTGCTAGAAAGTGGTGCATCTTTCTGGTTGCAAGAGTGTAATAAGATCTGGGAGGTGTGGAATATAATGAAGGGGTAAAAGCTCCCCCTATTCTAAAGATGGTGCTTATCATATCGCTTCATTTGCCAGCAAATAAATATGTTTTGTCCCATAGATTGTGACTCAATCTGCTGTAGTATGATCTGTATTGAGATGCCAGCGATTTACTAACAAAAATATTGATCATATAATCTTTGAACTGTTTTCTCCAATAGGGCATTAAACACATTTTCCAGAGATACTAACTTCTTGGGTAGGTTTTCTGCGCGATATATAAATATAAAAGAAGGAACTAACTGACTGTGAAGGAATATCTGTGTACCAAATCCTGAGGACTGCGCGAGCGAAGCCGCGGGCAAAAGCTAGTTATTAACACAAATTTTAAATAAATGATTTGGAAACATTAATATTTGGAGACAACAGGGGTTTTATATTATATTAAACAAACAGAAACAATTTATAAATAAAACTCAAATTAAATTGGAAATAAAACGCATACGTACACCATAGATCGTTTCTGCCATTGGAATGCTTACCTGCAAAGAGAATGAAAAAAGTAAAATATTAGTAACAGCTTTAACACCATATTATACAAAGAAATTCAATGTAACATTCAAACATCTCATAACAAGTAAAAAAGAAACCATTAGGTAGCTATTTGCATATTCATTCCTCGAACCGAAGAACCCATTTTCCGCACATAAATCCCCGATAGACGATCAAAGTGCTCAGTTTTCAAATCAATGTTTCCAATTTATTCATATCAATGCAAATTTTATTCACCGCACCTAGAGAGCGGCACACATACACACACACATCCGTGATGTACCGTTCATGGTGCATCAATCAGTAGAGTAGAATGAAGCGCGTGCTCGCTCACCCCTTGCAACCCTAATGCATGCAGAATATTTCAAAGACTTAATTTCCGCTCCCTCTGTATATGCGGAGCTACTTCCACTGTGTGAAAGGAGTAGTACGACCAGCAGCAGTTCATCACTCATTCAGTTCAACTTGTTGTTGCTGGTGTCAAACGATTAAACACACAACAACCTGAGCATGAATTACCTAACTCGTATCGCAGCCCTCGTCTCGCTGTATCATCACAAACCCTGCACTGCACACCCGCCACTTGTATTGAGAAAAAAAAGGCAGCCAATGCACTACGTTCACGTGCCGACAAAGTGAATGAATTCAACCCTCCACCCTCTGAAACGGTAAAAGTGCTTCGGTAAGTACTTTCAACAGCTCGTTTCGTTTTTTTTTATTTCGTAAAAAAAAGGACATACGAATAAAAATGGATTATAAGCGTTCTGCTCCTTCGTGTCCTGTGACTGTGACTCAATCAAATATCGCGTCCAAAAAGGTGGCAGTTTATAGAAGCTTACCTCCTCACGGTTCGCCTTGCACAGTGGCAGCCAATTGGTTAACAAACGAGTTAGCCTAATTCAGTTTCGCGTCCTGCAGCGAAAAATGTGCGTCCAATTGATCCCTTGGCTGACAAATGCCGAGTCGTTCATTTCAAAGGGTTTATTAATTCTGAAATTAATATTTCATTTCCCTATTCGGTTTGGTCGACAGATGTGGGGCGATAAATTAAGGAGCGTTATAAACGGCCTCATTAATCTTTTAAGGACAATTTAATTTCTGGATCTTCGTTTCTTTTTCACAGGGCAAATGAACAGGAATACTCGGTTCGCAGAGTTGTGTTTGAGCGATGGCAGCAAATTAATAAAACTTCAGTAATGAGGTGGAAAGCAAAGACACAGCAAAAGACAGCGAGAAAGGAATGCTTACATATTTCATCATTAAATTGAGTTTCCCTGCCGGCAGCTCCTTGTGCAAATTATATTTTGAAGTGGTTGTCACTCATGGGGGCTCGGGTTTTGTTTTGGCATTTCGCACTACAGCAACAAGAACAACAGTATAGCAACGTCAAATCAATGAGGTGGTTTCCCCATATTTTGTGCTGTAATTAGATGTTTTTGGCAGACTGAAATAAGGGATGACATTTTGGGTTTCAGGTGGCATCAGTACTAAGGTACAGGTTAATCCTTGTGGTGTTAAGCAATGTTTCTCGAGATGGAATTCATTTGCAGAGCTTATACTTAATTTATTGGGGTTGTTTATGAGAAAAATAATGTTTTGTATTTTGGGAACAGAGTTAGGGTTAGAGGCTGACAGGTTCATGATTTTGAATATTGGTAAGGGTTTGAAACGCCACATACTTACCAATTCAAGAAAGTAGTAGTATGAAGATGTCTGAATATCTTAGCTGATAAAGGTCTAGACTCTAGGATAAGTCCTAGGATAAAAACTTGCAGTTTTATGATTTTATCATTGTTTTGCTGTTCCGCCCAATACAAACGCGACATTATATCTTGAGTAGAACTTTTGTTCAAAACGGCAAAGAACTGTTCAACGGCTTTTTTAATGATCCATGCCTCAGATCTGCTCTGCGGACTGGGACTATTAGGGTCTTATATTTAGCCTTCAGACTTTTAGAGGATTCATCGTCGCCATTTCAGGATGATTCTACTGCAAGGTTTCCCTCATTATCTCTACTGGTCTCAGCACGAAAGAGACCAAAAAGGCAGGTTTTCTCAATCTTTTGGGAAGACTTCCGTGTATTGTTCCTGAAGTAAAGTCTATCAATTTTTTTACATCAAATTTCTGCTGCTCATTTCTCTTTTCTTGAGGATTCGATGTTCATTCACCCCTCCCGCCTGTTATACAAGGTGGCGCAAAAGTAATCCTCCTATCAGAAAATGTTATAAATTTTGCGATTGGCCCCTAATGTCAGTTCTGTTTTGACATTTGTGTAGTAAACCCATGCGAAATACACGTTAATAAACAATGTTACGCTACCCTGCTCCAGAACGCGGAATATTGGTGACTATTTATTTGAGCAATAATCGGTCGGTGACTTTGGCACAACGTGAATTTCGTCGCAGATTTCCTAGCCGTCCAACGCCTACTGGTGAAACACTGCGACGTTTAGCCGCTCGCATCGAAGAGACTGGCACAACACGAGATGCTGCCAGGCGTGGCAGACCCCGGAGTAGCCGTTCTGCAGAGAATATTGCTGCTGTAGCCGAAGATGTCATGGACATGAAGACGTCGCGGGCCAAACGGTTACTGTGAATGGTGAGCGCTACAGAGCAATGATCAACGAGTTTTTTTTGCCGCAACTTAATGAATTGGGATTGGAAAACATGTGGTTCCAACAGGACGGATGAAGGATGCATTTCCCGGGCGCCTAATCTCCCGTTTTGGCGATTTGCACTGGCCAGCAAGATTGCCGGATTTGACCGCTCCAGAATCTTCTTTTTGTGGGGCTTTTTGAAGTCGCGGGTTTATGTCAACAAGCCTCAGACTCTTGCAGCTCTTAAAGACAATATCCGTCAAGAATGCGAGGACCTATCGCCGGAAGTTTTGGCCAAAGTGATGGAAAATGCCATAAAAAGGGCTCAAATGACAATCAACTGTGGCGGCGGCCATTTACATGACATCATACTCTCGACTTGATGTAAAAAAAATTAAAAGACCAAATAAAAATAATCCACAAGCAGAATCAAAGTTTTTAATTTTTTTTTTAAATTACAGCCAAAAAACATCGGAAGGTTATTTTTGCGCCACCTTGTATATGCAGAGCTAGCGTTCTGCACCGCTTTATTCGCCCTTTGTTTTGCTGCCTTTGCTAGTCGAGAATGTTCATCCAACCAGGGACACAAACTACATACAGTTTCACAGTTTACAGTTTCATACCAACCTATCCAATCTTCCCCGCAAAATTTGAAACAAAAATCTTCTCTCGGTTTTTCTATCTGTGAATAGGTACACTCTGCTCCATTTGAATAGCACACGCCCTAAGGTCGGTCTTCTATTACCAACTGGTACCAAACCAAGCATGCTAGAGACTTAAAAAAGGCGTCAAATTCTCACGACTCCTTTCAAAAATCTGGAAAAAATGTGGTCTCAAAGTAAGTCTCACAACTATTCGTCGTATTATTTCGAATGCTAAGGTTAAAAAAAGAATAAAAATCAAGAAAAAGTCACACCTTAACCCGGTTCGAAAAGCGCAACACCTCTGTTTTCGGCACGCACAAGTGACCTGGACTTTGTAGTGGCATCGTGTGGTCTTCTCAGGCGAACAAAATTTAATTTGGAAGACCCCGATGGCTATAACTACTATTTTCATAACCTGCACAAAGAAACTTGTTATTTGGACCGGCTAAATAGCAGAGTTGAAGGTGTGATGATGTGGGGGGCCGTTTCGCATTATGGCACCTGCAAATTACAATTTTTGTCAACCACAATGAATGCGTTGTCTTGCAATGATAAGGCTTTAACATATTTTTATAACCTTTTTGGGCATCTGCCGTGGATCTAACAACTCATGATCAAGCGTCAATATATACAGCACGGGTTGTTAAAACGTATTTATAGAGCCAAATTGTGGAGATAGTAAGCTGATAGGCCTACTCACCGGATTTGACTATCATCGAAAATGTTTGACAATGGTTGACAGGACAAGTTTATGGATCGGGACAACCGTATTCGACTATCTAAACCCAAGCCATCAAATTAACTTGGAGCTCGACTTCGCTAAATTATTATTTGCCCAATTTGTATATCCATCCCTTCCATACCGGATGTGTGAATATTGGAGCAGAAGGGTGGCTCAGAAAACAATTGGCCAATTTTTTTTAATCTAAAATACTCCATTTACCTTAAATTTAATGTTAGTGTTAAAAAGAAGCAGAATTCTCTAAAATGTTTTGTTCGTTTAGTGTTCTATTCAAGTGCCGCAAATTAAGACCCATACTTTGCCAGTTTGCAGTTAATCATTTTTTGTTATTCCTTAAAGCTTTGGTTTTAAATCTAGTCTCTAGCCTGCTTGGTTTGGGTCCAGTCGGCGATAGAAAAACGACCTTAGGGGTGTGCTATTCAAAAGCAAAAACAAGAAATTTTATCAACGCCTCAAGAAACGCTCCTCAAAAGGCCTCAGAAAACGTGTCGAAAATCGCGCCTAAGAGCGCCCCTAAAAACACCACAAAAACGCGTCTAAAACACGTCTAAAAAAAAAGCCGCCACAAAAACCGACTCTAAAAGTGCCATAAAAAAAGGTTAGGTTAGGTTAAAAAAGGGGTATGAGATGTCTCATACGGCACTAGGCGCCATAAGGGCCCATAGCGATCCCTAGGGGGAACCAATTGCAGTGACCTACAATGGAAAAAAGCCTAAACACTTGCCCTTGAGGAAGCCCCAATTTCCCTGCAAAAACCAAGTAGCCCCTTGAAGTTGGTATACTGTCTATTTCCCTAAATATTGGAAGTACCCGCCCAAAAATGTCCTTCTACTGCGACATATTGCCTCACATTCGCACAGTATATGTGTTATGTCCTCTTCGGCTTGCAGGTCATTGCAGAATCTGCAAGTGTCCGCTAGCCCTAGTCTTCTGGCATGTATTCTAAGAAGACAGTGCCCTGATAATATGCCGATCAGTGTGCTGAGCTGTTCCCTGCCTAGTTTGAGGATTTCCCTAGATCTTTTACGGTCGTATTGCGGCCAAAGTGCCTTAGATACTGCGTGACCGGTGAGGCCCCTTCCACCTCCGGTCGGCTTCCTTATTTATTTTATTCCCTATATCGCTTTTAATGATGCAAGGAGGTGTTTAAACGTGGCTTAAAGCCCCATAAAAAAGCCTAAAGAAACGAGTTAGAAAACGCCAGAAAAAATGCCACAAAACATGTCCCAAAAATCGCCCCAAGAAAAGTATTTAAAAAATCACAAAAAAAGTCTAAAGAAACGCTTCTATAAACCCGTCAATAAACGTTCTGCTCTTAATTCTTAACAAACAGTGCCTGCAGTTTGAACCAAAATTAGTTTAAGTAGTTAAATTCACCGCTCACAGTTCACTTTGTGAGTGCAAATTTATAAGCTTCCGCCAACATCCAGCAGTCAGTGCTTAAAATTTAGTTGCTAATCGTCATAACCATAAAGGAATGTTACTTTTTCGAGTAAAGTACACTTAAACGTTCATTCTGTCAAACGTTTCAAAAGCAACCCCCACAGCAAAGTGCCTACATTACCCATTCAAAGCAAACATTTTATTACCTAAAAAAAAAAACAATAATAAATTTAATTATCTCGAAACACCTCATTAGGTAATAAAGCTGGGGCATATGTTAGCCGCCCATCAAACCTGCCTTCCTCGAAATAACATTACACATGTATGTACTAGTGATTCCAAAAATTGTTAACTCGATAAAACGTACATATATTTCGACATCCTTTACGACTTCCAGCAGATGACTTTATAGCAATTGAATCAAATTTCTCCTCTGATATCCTATTCTATTCCACATCACACCGCAGTTCATCCCGATGTATACACTTTGCTTCTTTAACTTCTGTTTCTTTATGTCTTCCCTCACACAAAAATAAAACATAAAATGAAGCAAATAAAATGAAGAGAGAGAAAAAAAAAAAACAAATCATTATTCATACACACACATCAGAGTATGTTTATAGACAAAGAGCAAATCTAGGGAAATTGCATTACGGATTATATGACGCATATTTTACGAACCACCCCAGGATGAGAAAAAGAAGCAAGAAGAGAACAAGAAGAAAAGGATTATCATCAAAATAAAAACACCTTGTGCCGCTTTCAACGATATTAAAATAACATAAAGGAGTATCTGCCGTTCCGCAGATACTTTGCATTTGTTTTATGTTTCCGTTTTATTGTGTTCCCCGTTGCCGTTGAGTTGTTGGCTTCTGTTTTTTTTTTTTTTTTTCCTGAAATCATCGTAAAATCCACATTTCCACTGTGAATGGGAAGCTCTGTAGTATGTGCTTTCGGCTTAAATGTCGTGCATCACAGCAAATAGAAATAAAAGTAGATCCTTGATCCTTTTCTTCTTCGAGGAAATCTAAGACAACTGAAACCGAAACAGTTTCTTATGACGAAGACGACAACGAAAGGGGAGACCTCTTTCTGGCGAAGGAAACATATTTTCTTTAATCCATATCGGGAAACCCCCACTTCAGAGGAGGAGGAGGAGGGGATCAAGGACATATCACCAGTGCGGAGGAGAATAAAATGAACCTGGAACGTGACTTTTTCCCTACTTCTACGATGGTTGGTAGGATTTCATTTCATACTTTGCGTTTGTTTTTCTATTTATTTTTCTTGAGTTTTTTTTTTTTTTCTGGAAACATTTTCATCATCGTCATTTGGCATTCGTCTATTTTGCAAGCGAACACCCGAGGGATCAGCATCAGGGGTTTTGTAGGATAGGAATATCGTAAAACTGAGTACAGAAAAAAATCCCCACTCATCTCATAAGTGTGTATATTTGTCAAAGAAATGATTTTGAGTGTGAGTGGGAGACGGCCATTCCCTGCTCCACTAATTCCAAACTAAATCACCCCCCTTCCAGGAAGTACAAGAACAACAATACCCCCTTCTGCCAGTTGAAGGGAACATTATAATAAATAAATTCTATAGCAGGACCGGCCGGTCTTTCATATCTTTTTATCTTTATCGCCCCAAAGGAATCGCTTAACATTACAATTTTTTATTGCAAGGACGATTTATTGCAAAACGGCTCAGACTACATACATACACATCTACATCTATATGTCTGTTGTTTCCATATAGCGATATTATACGTTCGAGGACGCGTATGTTCTGATCCCTCTATTATTGTTCTAACTTGCGAGGCGGTGGCGGCGGCGGGCGTCGGCCGCGGCAATCAAAGTTTCTCTCAGTCCATAACATGTTGAGATGAATATCAATGTGGTAATGGCTGTGATATTCTGTATATGTAATACCCATTGTAGTTGGGAATAAAGAAAATTGGTTCTGTTAAATTATCCAGATAAGGAGTTTTATGCGCGAACGAAAAGTTCAGCAGAAGTTAAAAGTTTCATTCATATTCCATGTGTGATATACGGTATAAGAAGGAATCTCATTATACATACATATTTAAAGGACAAATTTAAGACACACATTTTCGTTTTATGTTGGCTGGGATCTAAGGAAAAATTTGGGAACACAGGTAAACCCATTCGCATTCAATTTAACATCAACCAACCAACACGTCGACATTACAACGCATCTAAATAGAGGCCTTTCCAATTGGAATGGGTAGAAAGTTTATGCCCCTATTGTATAAACTGAGTTGAGTTGTCTTTGATTCAACTCAACTTTCACACAACATAAACTAACTAACAACTTATAGACAACCACCGCCATCTTTGTTGTGTTTTGATAGACAACTTCTCTATCAAGGTTGTGTATGACAATAGGGACAATACCGAATTTTGAATGGCATAAAACCAAGAGACAACTAAACGGTAGTTGTAGTTGCCTTACAACACAATAGGGGCATTAAATTGAATAGATAATAAGAGTTCTGTGTGAAATATCAACGAAATTTTTGTCTTAGGTATTTGAAAAGCCTTTCAATGAAATCGTTCTGAAGATGAGCCCACCCACCACATCGGGGCGAAACGCATTACTGGAGTCGAGGCCAACACTAATTGGTCAGAAGAATTTAAGTTAGAGCCATAGTGCGGGTTATGTTGACTTTGAGATTGAGAGCCCGGCCGTTTTTCTGGCTTATTGGCAAAGTCGTACCCCTTTAGGAAACCTCACAAGAAATAGTCAAGAAACGGGTCAAACTGGACTATATCGGTGACCAATTCATGTCACCTTTGCGTAAGATAACCAAACCATGCCCTCAAATCGCTCGTGCAGAATGTCCATTTAGGTATGTGACACGTACCGCGCCGTCCTTTTGGATGCACATCCATAGATCATCCATTTTGGACCAGGAAATTGGTTATCATCGCTCTGCATTGACGGTGATAATATAATGCAATCGAAGAAGTACGAACCGATGATGCCACCGGAACACTATCCACACTAACCAGAACCAAAAATGGACCTCGTCGCAGAAGAATTATTTTGTTGCTTCAATATGGGGTCCGACGCGGAATTGGCTGGTTTGGGTTGTTCTGATACACACTCTCACGGAGAGCGGCCATATTTTAGTCACATCTTGCATTACGTTGACGTACGGGCGTACTTTGTCCGTTAGTGATCACGAATCGTTGAATAGTCGACTGATAAAGATGACTATGGGCCATGTAAACCGTAAAATTGGTAAAACGCACCCATATTGAAAAAAGTGTTTTCAAAAATGTGTTTTTTATGAGCGTAAGGTTTTGTAGACTATGATTATTTTGTAATTAAACTAGGTATTCGGTATATTTTTTTTTTTTTTAGTCCGAGGTAGAACTGGGCCTCAACCAACACGCTTCTCCATAGTTAGCTCGATCTTTGACTAACCGCCTTCAGTTGCGCACTCCAAGTTGGTTGAGGTCTTCCTTCCGGGTTGGAATGGAATACTCTTCGCACCGGACTTTTGATGCCCATTCGCTCTGTATATGCCCTAACCATGTTGGTCGACTGATACAGACTCTTTGACGAGGTTGATGTCGCTCTACATCTCGTAGAGTTCGCTGTTAAATCTCCTCCTCCAAAGACCGTCAACGCAAACCCGGCGTGTAATAAAATCATCATAAAAAAACACAGTAGCTCCTCTTGAAATATAAAGAGTTCTGTCCTGTTTAGTATTTTCTTGCTGATTACAAATAACTCTAAGCCTGAGCAAAGAACATCTCTATATATAAAATAAAGCGGCAAAAACTGTATGTTTCCTCTGTCGCCCGTAATTTTCAACATATTTAGTTAAAATTTTTTTTTAATGTCGGTAATTACGGTGATCGCAGTAGCGCAGTGATTAGTGTGCTGGACTACTGTGCGAATGATCCCAGGTTCGATCCCCAGAAAAATACAAAATCTTAAGGTTTTTTTTTACTGCGCCACCTCTCGTGAACATCTGACAAACATCAGAGAGTATGAATGTTCTGAAAAATCTTCTCAATTCAGCCGCTCGGACTCGGCATAAAATTATAGGTCCCTTCCAATCGTCCCAAAAATAGAAACTCATAAAAACGAATGGCTTCGAGAAGCTAGGCCTAGGGCGATCAATTGATAGGCCAAACAAATTGAAAAAAATAATAAAAATTTAGAAAAGAAAAAAAGGCCTGGCGTTTTATATATTACAAAGCTATATAGAAAATAAATTTCGAAATTTTTTTTGGGCTCTTAATCTAAATGCGGGCTCGAAAATTTCTTCAACAACAATTCTACTGAGTGTTGCAAATAGGCTTGCCACCCGTCTTCCTCCGCCAAAAGAAAAATGTCCTCCACTCACAATAATTACTAAAACAAAAAACATCAAATCCCTCACTTCTCAAAAAGTACGATTTTATTTACAAATGTGGCAACAAATAGGTACATTAGAGTCAAGTTTTAATATAAACGGCAGCGCCTGCAAAAGAGAGAGAGTTTCATGTTTCTCATCTCTTCAGATTTTATTGACCTCTGCAGTCTGCCTCTGCATCCGCATTGACCATTAAAGCCTAGTATGCTGCTACTGCGAAATAATCCGGCCTATTCGGCAAAATCATTTGTCCATTTTTCCTGTTATTCTGTTATGAATTTCCATACAAAAATTCGAACTGTCAAAAAATCTTTTACGATCTCCAAAATTGGTATTCTGCGTGCAAAAATCTTTTATAAAATCTGTTAGAAATAATAACAGAATAAAAGACAGAATTTTGTGACTTTTATCATAAAAGATTTTTATTAATTAGAAAGTTTTGGATTGAAATGGATATCTATACAATTTTTCGTCAACGAAATGTTTACAAAAGAAGACAAATGTAATAAATGTGTATAAACAAGTGGGTATGTAATTGAAAATAATTTATCAATTTATATTTTTGGTTTAGACGAAGACACTTCGATCCATTTGATCTTCCTGATGTGCGTTTTATTAAGCTCTTTAGATTGGATACGGTGAATACTAGAGGTCTAATGAACAAATTGGAACAATTTACGCAAGACATGAATACAGACATTTCATTTCAAATTCAGGTCAAGTGCATTTCTAATAATGTAATAACGATGTAAAGTTGAATATTTATTTCAAGTTTCTAATGACATTTTTACGGATACGGTTCATATCAGGCATTAATAGGAAGCAAACAAAGAACCTACTAAACAGAACCCGCCCAGATATCGCTAAAATCACGGCAATAACTACGGGGCATTGGCCAAACTAAGTATATACCGTACAAATACAACCCTCAATGCCGCAGTTGCGGAAATACAAATGAGAAAGAAACTCTCTCTTATTTCCTCTGCAAATGTCCAGCATCAGACTGCGTGCACTAGCCCAACTATTCTTTGACGACTTTAGCGACGTTTGGGGCAAAGGGATACTGCATCTTATTTATCCGCTTTCTTAATTCTACAGGCTGGCTATAGGTACCGACCGGATCACATCCTTAACAATCATCACAAAGAAGGCCATTTTTGGTTTATCGCATTTATCGCCCAGGACATCCAGATTCATTCAGTTGGTTACTGATTTCAACAGTGTTTTCTAATTGAATTTAGCTCCATGTAAGAGCAATATATTTGCTTTAGCTCGGTCGTGGTTTTTTGTTGTTTTTTTCCTAAAAAGATATTCCAGTGTTTATTACAGAATTATTTAGTTTGTAGTAATTCATAACTTATTCATTTCAGCCCGCATTTTAATATGTTTTTTGCACAAATTTGACCAGGTGCCTACCGACTATGAATAAAAAAAACTCTGTGGTTTGTTTTGACAGCTTCGTAACAGATTTTCAATTTTCGAAGTTCCATAACAGAATTTCATAAAAGTTCGAAACCCCGAATACGATTTATAAAAGATCTTTTATGGTCGAAATCTTTTATGATTCATAACAGAATAAAAGATTTTGCCGAATAGGCCTAAATGTCAAAAAGAGGTACCTAATTGTAGTAGAATGCTTGGTACAATTCTCCACTCTCTCTTCGCTTGCGAAATTGTACATTTCTTTTGGCGGTGGCTACACGATTCATGGGAATGAATTTTAAATTTTAAGCTGCTCTGCAATTGTTCTCTTCAAACATTAGATAAAATCGTAAAATCACAAGAAAAAAAAACTAACATGATCTGTCGAAATGTAGCTTGACAAAATGTGCCGAACCATTATTGGGCACCGCGCTAAATTTTGACAGATATATGAAGTACCTACAGTCTGAAATGAAAATTTAATTTTTTAGGGTACCGCTCGGCTAAATTAGATTGACCTAAATTTTGAAGATGAAAGAAAAGATTGCGACATTTATTACAGCTGCAACAAAAGATTGCATGTATTAGGATGCGGATTCGTCGTGGGAAATCGGCTTAGGACAAAAGTCATTGACTTCAAGCCGATAAGTGATCGCCTTTCTGTGATCCGCATCAAAGCTACCTTCCAAAACATAAGCCTAATATGTGCACACGCCCCTACCGACGAGGCAGAAGATCCTATCAAGGAGGAGTTTTATGACCTCCTGTCCGGAGTATGATGTAAAAGTTGTACTCGGGGATTTCAATGCTAAAATCGGAAAGGAAAACATCTTTGGCGGATTAGTTGGTAAGCACAGAATCCACGAAACGACAACAGACAACGGCTACCGACTAATCGATTTTGCAGCAGCTCGTAATACGGTGATAAGTAGCACTAGGTTTCCAAGGCTAAGGATCCACACAGCAACCTGGCGCTCTCCAGACGGTCGAACCGCCAACCAAATCGACCATGTGCTAATCGATGCGAGGCACGCATCCAACATCCTCGACGTGCACACATTCCAAGGGGCAAACGTCGACTCTGACCATTTTCTTGTTGCGGCTAAATTCAGAGCTCGACTGTCCAACGAAAAGAAGCTGCGAACTGCCCAGAAAAAGAAATTCGACGTTGGACGCCTTAGCACACCTGGAGTAGCCAGAGCCTACAGCGAGCGCCTGAGTATGAAACTCTCCTCTGTGCACTCACCTACCACAAACGCCAACAATCAGTGGTGCCAGTATCGCGACATCATCAAGGAGGTAGCCGAAACCACCGTAGGGTACCAGCCACCCCAGAGAAAGAGCCCGTGGTATGATGATGAATGCGTGTACAGGAAAAAGGTGACAGAAGATGCACACAAGAAAGCGCTGCAGCGCAAAACAAGGGCAGCGAGAGAAGAGTATCGAGCCAGGAGAAGGGAGGAAAAGAAAATCCTGCGTAGAAAGAAGAGGGCTTACGCAGCTTCCCAGCTCAAGGAGATCGAAGAGTCGCGCGATCGTAATAACATCCGGAGGTTTTATAAAAAAGCTAAGCAACTGGCTGCTGGCTACAAAACCGGAACGCAGGCTCTTCGAGATAGCGAAGGGAACCTAGTCACCGAAGCGCAGGGAATAGTAGATGTGTTTAAGCAGCATTTCCAGCAGCTGCTTAATGGGCATCATGTAGAGAGAGTGATAGGGCAAGAAAAGAACCCACGTCCAGTCAATGAAGAACTAGTTCCACCACCTAGTATAGAAGAAGTTGGCTTAGCTATAAAAAAGCTTAAGAACAACAAGGCCGCAGGCTCTGATGGTCTACCATCGGAGCTCTTTAAATACGGTGGTGATGTTTTGGTAGGGAGCATGCACCGAATCATCAACCAAGTATGGGTGGAAGAAAACATGCCCGATGACTGGACTATCAGCTCCATATGCCCCATCTACAAAAAAGGCGATCCTATGTCTTGCAAGAACTATCGAGGCATATCCTTGCTAAATGTCGCATACAAGATCCTATCCAACGTATTGTGTGAACGTCTAAAACCATTCTGCAACACACTAATCGGCACGTACCAGTGTGGCTTCCGGCCCGGCAGATCGACTATAGACCAAATTTTCACACTGAGGCAAATCTTGGAAAAGACCAACGAATTTCAAGTCGAAACTCACCACCTATTCATCGACTTCAAAGCCGCGTATGATAGCATACATCGTCAGGAGCTCTATATGGCGATGGCCGAATTTGGAATCCCGGCAAAACTGATTCAGCTGGGTCGCGTGACGCTGGAAAACACGCGCTGCAACGTGCAGTTTGGAAGCAGCTCTTCCGAACTTTTTCAAACATGCACCGGATTTCGGCAAGGAGACGCTCTATCATGCGACTTCTTCAATCTCGTACTGGAGCAGATAGTGCGCAGGGCAGGTGTCAACACGGAAGGCACTATCTTCAACAGGTCCGTCCAGCTGCTTGGCTATGCGGACGATATTGACATCATCGGTCGCTCCCAGCGTGCCGTGATAGAAGCATTCACGGCGATTGAAGAACAGGCGAAATCCGTTGGGCTTGAAGTAAATGAGGACAAGACTAAGTACATGCTATCAACAAACAAACAAGCATCTGTCCACCGCCTAGGACAAAACGTCACTATTGATAGCAACAATTTCGAGGTAGTTAAGGAGTTCACCTACCTCGGAGTAAACGTAAACTCCACGAATGACACCCTAGTGGAGATCCGGCGAAGAATTACCCTAGGAAACCGTTGCTACTTCGGTTTGGCAAAACAACTGGGTTCAAAACTCCTAACTCGAAGGACGAAATGTGTGCTCTACAAAACCCTTATCCTGCCAGTTCTGCTCTATGGCGCCGAGTGCTGGACAATAAGCAAGAAGGGAGAGCTGATACTGGGCTCCTTCGAAAGAAAAATACTTCGGCGGATTTTTGGTCCTGTGTGCGAGGAGGGCGAATGGAGGAGAAGATACAACCGCGAACTCTATGAGCTGTACCATGATGTGGATGTAGTCCAAAAAGCCAAAACACGTCGACTACATTGGCTCGGCCACATCGAGCGAATGGACAATAATGATCCAGCCAAGAGGGTCTTCGAATCCCAGCCCCCAGGTTCGAGAAGACAAGGAAGACCGAACCTCCGTTTCAAAGACCAAGCCATCGCGGATGCCAGAGCGCTTGGTCTGGACAATTGGAAGCAGCGTGCCCGGGATCGTAGAGGATGGAAGGCTGCAGTGTCTCAGGCAGAGACTCTTCACGGGTCGGGAGCCCGATAAGTAAGTAGTAAATTTTGAAGAGAATTTTGTATGGGAGCTAAAATTTAGCTCAAGCAGGGTACTAAGCTTAAATTACTATTTTATTAGTATTTATTATATAATAATTGGGCAATATGTATACGCATTTTGGGTTTTAAAAAAAGATTTTTTTTTAAGTCCTCCACGAGATTTTCTAGAAGGTGGCAAGCCTAGTTGCAAATAACATTATGTGGCGGCTACTACGAACTTAGTTTCTTCAAGTCGTATTTATCGCTGTTATAAAAATCTTACATTCCACATTAGATGAAATACAACCTACGCTAAAATTATGAATTAAGTTAGTAATATAAGAATACTAGCCGAGTAGTCGATGTGCCTGTCATTTCTAATATTTGGTACCTACTCAGCTATCCGTAACATTATGGAGTATCTAGCTACATCTGCCACAAAATTTTTAAAGTTAATTTCAAAAATGCAAATTGGAAAAGTCGTTAATGCTTCATACAACAAAAATCGCTATGTTATTAAGATTTCAATTATGCTAATAAGACGCCTGAAGAGCTTGACGGATGCTGGTAGACCATTCACATTTAGTATTAAGAAATAAATAGCTACTGCCATTTTGACAGTGGGGTCTTTCATTCGATTCAAGAGCAATGCGTTTCTATAGCGTAAAATCATTCACCGTGTTAAGAACGCCAATAAATGTCCGATAGGCTCATAATTAAATTTGTTGTGCTATACATCCTGACGCAAACATGCCGGATGACAGATGTCAGCTCGTCATTAGCATATTATAATTCGGTGCGTGACGAAGCGGAGAAATCTAGCAACGTGGCAGATTAGCAAATCATTAAAATACAACCGTTCGTCATGAAAAAAAAAAAAACTTCAGACAGCAATACCAAAATGAATTTCAATCTAAAAAAGGGCATCCATTGAAGGCTTTATAAATCTGGACGACTTCAACAATACGTTGAATCGCATAATATCGCGCAGTCAAATCCAAGTCATTCGCTTGTTTATTACTAATTATATTCCCTGCTAAAGAAAAAAATGTTTGTATTCCATTACAACAAGCTTCACAAAATCCTCTTCAATCACAATCAGTATTCATGTCACGACCTATCACTGAAATTATTCTGAATAAGAAAATTAAACCTATTACCCCCTTTTAGCCGACAAAGCTAAAATATTCCATGAAATAAAAAAGAAGAATAAGCAAAAATTCCCAAGAAAAATTTCCAATCCTCGTAGATTTTTAATTTCCCGAGGAGATACAACAACATGATAACAAAACGAAAACAAGCCAAAAATCCCCAACGAGCGCAATAAAGATATCGAAATCCAAACCAACCGAAACGAATGTTATACACACCACCACCCCTAAATCAGTCACGTGCCAACCAGGGATATCATATCTCATCGCCCTGAAACTCGAATCGAAAATAATCTTGAAATTAGAAAACATTAAATTATTTTTGAAACATTCAATCAACCCCCGGACTCATTAATCTGCCTCAATTCGATGACTTTTCAAAATTGTTTCGTCAGATAAAAATCTAGTATGTCCTGCGAGATTTTCTGCTTCCCTTGTTAGAGCAATAATGTGTTCGATAAATTAAATGTCAAAAAGTAATCTAATTTGACAGTGTTTGTCCTCAGCAATAAAAATAAATAAATACTCAAGGATTAGGGGCTAGGTACGAGTATACTCTCAGTCACAGCATCGAAGATATAGATCACAAGATGAACGAGGATAAGAAAAATTATTGGCAATTTTCTAACAACCACCAGCAGTATACCATGCAGCATATGAGCAGTAAGGATATGATATAGCATGGGGAAATAATCGCAAGCGTTTTGTGATTTTGATTTCTGATAGCGAAAAATAGGTCCATCCGTTGTCCCAAAGAAGCTGACTTTTTGTTCGAATTTTTTTAAGAAAATACATTCAGCTTTAGCATCGAACGAATGTATGTGGCAATAAATAGACCGACCGAATGAACGACATTGTCCGCCCGTATCCATATTAATACTCCTCCCTTCCCTACGTTACTGCTTATCTATGGATGCTTTCTTTAACTTTTATTATTATTTCCTATTATTTTTTTTTTCTGAATTCACAATGTTGTTGTTCACAAGTTAAGTGAAAAAAGAAATCAACGAGACGACGGAAAAACACGAATGCTCGGTTACACATGTGGCATGTACCTACCTATATCGTGCGCATATAGGACGCTAGCGCAAGCATGGTAGGTCATGGTAACGAAAATGATGAAAGATTCCTATGAGCGAGGACATACAATGGGAGGAAAAAAAAAATACGAAAGGACACGACACAGACAGATTCATGTGAGAGGAGAAAAATTAAATTTCAAATTTTGGTGAACATAAATTATGATGGCAAGCGATAATGTTGATGTTGTGAATGAAAAATGGTCGTCCGCGAGAGCATGTTCGTTCGTCCAGTTTTTATAGGTTGAACAAACAACGTGGATTGATTGAAAAATTATTTCAATCGAACAATAAATGCTGACCTGATAAAACTATGTACTTAATTTACTGGCCATCCTCTGCCATTGAAATGGATGCAATTATTTAATCAGTATCTAATCATATTATAGACTAGCAATGCCCGCGGCTCCGCCCGCCGGTTTCATATCTTTTAAATAAAACTAAATTTATTTGACTTATCATTGTACGTTTGTTTGTATATTTTCCTCTTATTTAGTTTACAAAATATTTTAACGCAATGTTTTTGTGTAAACTTTACACGTTATTGTTTTTAGTGGGAGCAAGTATAAACAAATTACCACTGCAGCTCACACGCGACCATGCAACATATATCTGTCCATGTGAAAAACATGGCTGTCGGAGGTAAACTCCTTCCACCATCTTCTCCCTAAATAACTTCTACTGGATCCGAAAAATGTAGCCAGTACAACCTTAAAAAAACTTTTAAAACCGGCCTAGTAGTTCGAGAGATATCCTTTACCACCCTCTTTATTTTCACTCCTCTACCACTACACTAAAACCTAAACGGGTATCAAATCTATAAATGAGAGAAATGAAATACATTGTACCAATAGTTTAAAAATCTAATAAAATATGGCTTAGTATAATGCTAACACCCTCACGGGATAAACATTGAAAACAGGTAAATTGTATTTTTTGCGTTGTGCTATTATTTTATTGTATGTATTGTGATTAGAAATTAACCCCCATGCAAAATTTCAAAGTCCTTAGTCAATGGACATAATATTTCACATAAATGAAAACTCGTTACAGGTATGATTTGATTAATAACGCGATCATATCGTTATACTTTCCATAGCTATCTACATACCTACGCATCACAAACTCCTTATAGCTACGTAGTCTGTTTTATGCATATCCATACCCTACATCAAATTCAACTACGCATTTCATGAGCATTTTTACAATTATGCATTCTGAACGCCCGTCGTGCGAGTAATCATTCTATTTTTAGAACGGAAATCAAAACTACCCTTCCTAAGCACAACTGCAATCGATAAAGCGATTTATTCGCACTTGGCCAAATAAGATCTTATTTCAAATTATTATATCTCACCCTCTGGATGAAGTAGAAAAACGAATGTTAGCTCAAAATACTCGGTAAAATATTGCCTAACAATTAAAAGCATAACTTGAATTGACATAAATCCATTTATGAGTATAATGGCAAGTTAAGCGTAGTAAAGTCAAAATAGAAAAGTTTGTTTGAAAAGTTTTTGAACCCTTATGGGACGAAATTTGAAAAACGCTGAATGAGTCATGTAATAAATTTGACTTATCTATCAATATACAAACTTTTAAGTTCATACGGCTAACGGTTCGTGAGACCCCTCTTATTCCCCGCGACCCCTTTACTCCCGAGCAATTCTCACCCACCCTACGGACTAAGTTGGCCACACATCTATAAATCAGGATAAAAATCACGAAAATTGGACGAATGGTTCTCGAGTTATGAAGAAACGAACAGACGGACGTTGCATTTTATAAGTAGTATGGATACGTCGCCAAACCGGTCGAAGAAGGACAAAATATTTAAAAAAAAAAATCAAGAAATGTATCAGTTTTTGTAAGCCATATCGGACGCTTGTTATGTGAGTTTTTTTCGACCAACAAATTATTGCGAAGTCAAAATTTAAAAGGTTCTAGATTCTAGAAAGGTTCGGAACTATTATTCAAATTTCAGAAAGTGCACGACTGAATCGCATGAAACTTTCTTGTTAATTTCATGATCAATTTTAATTTTTTTTATGAAGTACTAGCTGAACCGTGCTCGCCTTTAGCAAACAAACAACATTATATTTGGTTAATTTAAGATTACACTTTGTAACGTGAAAGAGGGAGACAAGTGCAGAATCAGGCTGAAACAAACTAATTTAATGGATACGAGAAACGAGAGTTAGTCGTAATGTTAACTTGTTTGTCGTGTCGCACGATCGTAAAAGTATAAGCATTCATTTGTAGGAAAGTATTTGTGTATGTATATTATATATATTCACTTCAAAAAATACATTTTAGCTAAAAACTGTCCCTATGTGGCTATAAACGACATAGCCTATAGCAGTCTCACAGTCTTAAGGAACATTTAAAAAAAAGTTTCATCGAAATCTGCCCAGTAGTTTTCGAGTTTTTAAGTGACAAAGAAAATTCCTACAGTTTTATTATAGAGTAAGAGCTAGCAGCGTTTTCTCTCAAGTCATTTTAGCAAGGCTGTAACTTTGTGAGCTTAGTTCGGGGTGACTACTGAACAAGAAAATATATTTTATTGCAGCGAAATAAAAAAAAAGGTTTTCGAAATACGAATAGTTTTTTTTTTTAAGAAATGTTACCCGCAATCATAAAACTTAATTTTGAGAATATCTATCAATTGTAATAGCAGTCTGTATATTCTGTAGGTCTGAGGAGACGAACAGATATTTAAGAGCTACCTTTTTAAGAAGTTCCCTTATTCTCGTAATTTAAGAATTGATTAAAATCTCGAGTACACAATTTTTTACGAAAGCAATTTTTTTTTAAATACTTCTCCCGGGAAAGGCAAACCTATAACGCTTCATCAGCGCCCTGAGATGCTTGCAGATGTATGTTAGTTCTGCACTTAAATTGCTGCAAATTTTAGTCTTCTGGAAATACATCCCCAGGAAGCGAGTTCCAAAGTTTGCTTGTCCTGTAACAGAAGGAGTTTTGGAAAGATGATGTCCTCGCGGTTGTCAAGTGTACTGTATGGTCAAGAGCATTAGCAGCCTGTCTTGTGAGGCGCCCAAAATTTGCATTTCGAGGAATAATGTCTTTGAGTTCATCGGAACATCTACCATGCGACTTGTCTTCTGTGCACCAACGGTTGCAGATTCGATGTGAGTGTAGGGTCTCCAATAAGTCGAACTGCTCGTCTCTGTATGCTGTCAAGTAGGTTAAGTGAATGTTTTGGGGCCGAGCTCCATATATGGGAGCAATATTCCAGGCCTGGTCTAACCTATGCTTTGTAGAGAAGGAGAAGTTGCTTGGGGCTAAAGTACCTCTTTGCTCTAATTAGGTAGCTCAACTTAGCGGACGCCGATTTTGCGATATAGCATATGTGGTCCTGCCATGTGATTCCTGAATTGACTGTGACTCCTAGAAGGTGCATTGAGTCCTTGGGATGGATTGGATGGTCATCCATTTCGATCTGAGGAACTGTTGATGCATTTTTCCTGGTGAGCTGTGTCTTGTTTGCATTAAATACAACCAAGCTGTGTCTTGTTTGCATTAAATACAACCAAGTTGTCTTTTCCCCACTTTAAGATTTTGTCGAGATCACCATTTAGAGAACTATAACTTGTTCACATCTCTGACTGTGTGATGTAGCCGCATTCACAGGCCCACTGTTCGAGATAGAGGATATAAGAGTGCTGTCATCAGCAAAGCTGTAGATATTATTATGTGTCCAAATTTTGGTTTTCAAGTTTCAATGATTTTTGGAAACTGCGAAAGAGTGTTCGAGAGAAAATCAGAGCTCAGCTCATTAGAACAATATTTTTTACTCCAAGTGTAACTATTAAAATAGTACTATATACTATGTACTTATAGTATTAAAAGAAGTTCGTTTGAATTCAAGACCTGTCCAACATTGCAAGTTGTAAATAGTAATTTTAACAATGTGAAAAATAAATCTGTATGTCTCTCTCTGTCGCCAATAATTTTCAAACAATTTAGTTGATTTTTTTTAAATGTCGGTAATTTAGGTGATCAATTGATAGGCCAAAAAAATAAAAAAAAAATTAAAAAGAGCAAAAAAAAGCCTGACGAAGCCGGCGGGGATTCAGCTAGTCCAAATATACTAAGCTTTTTACAAATTTCGAATTTCTTATGGGCCACAGATATATAAAGAAGTGTAAAAAAATCATTAATTGATTAAATAATCATTAATTGATTATTTTTTCATGCTACATTAAGGAGTTAAGAATAAATCAACATTTTAACACGTAAATAAACCACAACAATATCTAAATCCACAAACAGTAGTTCTGTGCCAAATAATCCACTTAAACCTAGTTCGTATAGTTTGAAATCTAAAATGTTATTCCGTTCATAACGCCGCAAAATAAAGCCTTCTCCGAGAGTCATACTCTGTGGCGTAGCATGGGAACGGTAGGCAAGCCGAGCCGATCTGTGCTATGTTATTTTTACGGGCGGTATAGAACTCTCTCCATCACATATCGGCCACGCTCTCCACGTCTGTACTACTAATTTAAAAAACAAAAGAAAAAAAAATCAATAAAACACCATTCACATCATATTAAATTTCCCAAACAAATATTTACGTGGCCCAAAACTTGCTACCTACCACGTCCACTCAACTTGCATTTAAATATTGAAAAGCTCCACTGAAATGTCTTTGAAAAAACCACTCCCTTTATTAGGATCCTTTTAAATTTTGCATTGCCATCACCTTTTGAAATTCAAGAACTCGTTTTGTAGATTGTTTTTTCTCACACACATAGTGCCACAAAAAAGAGAGAAGTCTGCCTGTCGACCTCTTTTCGCCATAGCATCCTGTTTTAAAAGCCAAAAAGAAAACAATCCCCGGGCAGGGAAATGTCCTTTTTTTAGTCACCCCACACATTTTTTTTTTTGTAGCTCGAAAGAGCCAAATTAATTTCGCCCTGAAAATGGAGCGGATTTAAATTGTTATTCCTCCTTTTTGTCTCCATTTAGTCCTTTAAAATGAAAAACAGGACTAATAATACGATACGTTTGCAGAAAAAACAACACGAGGCCAGCCAACCGAAATGCTAGGGTCGGACAAGTGCCCTCTGTTCGTATACTTTATTCAATACCCCCATCATTAAGTAGAAAATGAGGTAAAAATGCAACATTAAGCAGGGAGAAAAAAGATTCCCATTATTCGGACATAGCAGAGGAGAGTGCATCCTTTTTTTGAACCTGCAAAATAAACAAAAAAAAAAAAAAACAAACCGAACAACCAACATGAACAACATGGTAAGTTTTAGCTTGTTGCAGCCATATTGAAGTGGAGTTGTTGCTCCCATGTAATTATAATGCGATTAAATGTGGAAATTGCAAAGGACGAGGCGACAAGGAAGTGCACACACACGAACCAAAAAACTAGTCCAAATCCTTGTTTATACCGCGCCAACATTAAGGTTCACTTAAAGTATCATTAACGGGTGCAACGTCACTGCGTCGTGAAATGAGGCGAAACATTTATGAGGACTCACTGCATTCGCATTATCCTGCTGGTCCTCATTCAGTGTGTCTTTTATTTTTTTTTATTTTCTTTTTTTTTTGCTTGTGACGTGTGTTTGCATAATGCTGTACGGATGATTGACAAGAACGCACATAGTATTATGCATGCATACGGGAATATCCTTTGTTCACCTGCATTGTATACCGCTCGGCGGCGTCACAATTACAAAGTAGCAGCTCCTGACAAGCTCAAATTTAACATTTTCCCCAACTTAATTGGGTATTTTGTCGGCCGTTTGTATGTGTTTCCCGGTTTTTTTCTGTTTTGGTATTTTTTTTTTTCGTTCCGCGCATTCAACCAAATCATATGTAGGTCACAGGATATTGCAAATGCAATTGCACACATTAAGGCGCAGTCAGAATGGAGAGTATAGATGGGAGGAAATGAAAGTTTATTGTTTTTTGGTTGCCAGGATAATGGGTATATTTTGCGGGCAATACACAATGCACATGCTATTCTCGCGGGTCCTTGGTCCGATTTTTTTTTCTTTTGCAGATTCAATTAAATTGAGAGTTGTTTACTTTTAATACAGGATAATGGAAGTCCGTCGGTTTACTATGCACTTTTCGATCGTAATAATTGTGTTGTGGCATGCAATTGGCAGAGCTGGGCGTTTAAAATGCATTTCAAGTACTAGAGCCGGCATTTTTATTTGCATTTCAGATGTAATTTTGTATGTATTGATAAGCAAACATAATTATTATAAACGGATAGTCGTATATATCGTGTAGTGTCCTTCGATCAAATATGGTCAATACCTACTGGTTGTAGGGCGAGGAATGACTGCGTTAAGTCTAACATGATTGTTGGTGGTGGCAATAGAGGTGAGAGGATTAAAATTGTGTCGGGATAACATTTTATCTGAGGATATGTCGTATATAAATACATATACCAAATGGAAGATTGTTGTAAGATTGTTCGAACGATAGGCTACAGGGTTATACTTTACAAGGCTACTTAGTTTTGAAGGAAAGTAGTTTGTTTTCCTTTGAATTTTTAATTCAATTGTTTAAGAGGTGACCGCGATTCGCCCAATATGGTGGATAGTATTGGATGAGGCGCCACTTATATATTTTTGGACTCACATAACTTCACATACTGATAGTAGTAGTTAGATTTCAGGAGGATTTCTTTCCAATCTCACGATTAGTGAAAATGTACACTATGATCATTTTAGTTTTTAAGTGTTAAGGACTGATTTCGGCTTAATTGAAAAATAATTGCCCACTTGCGGCTGTATAAGTGTCCGTGAATGCGCACACCTTTAATACCAGTATTCAATGACATGGCACTCCGGTTAAAACTTGCTTTTAGCAATGATACTGAGACATTGTGATTATGTCCATTTTTGAGGCATTTACAACCAACCAGGCCGTTTTGGCTGTTATTTTTTACTTTTTGTTTGAGAATGGCGTCCGTAACCACGCTGATGTTTCTGCGCGATGCTAAAACAAGAAACTCTGTCCAGCTCTGTCTAGCTGCATCCAGTTTCTCAAAAAAAGTTGATTTAAGTCTAACGCGAACTCTGCGTGCCTCCTGAAATTATATCTGCCTGTGCTGCGCTGTCCCTAAAGGGTGGATTTGGATTCACAAACTAGTCCAACTGATGCGTTGTTTTACGCTCCGCACGTCATAGTCATTCTATATTGACCATGTTAAGGTTCGCTGTACAGCTGTACGGTTCTTCCACTAATCTTCCCCTCCATTGATACGAACTTGGCAAACGACAACCCTAAAACCTTTTCATCAGATTTCAAAGTGTGAAAACGTGATTGGCTGGACTGATTCTTAGCTTGATCTCTACGCGCGCCGATGTCCGTTTGCGAGGTACAGTCCATCTGGACACTATATAGGTACCTTTTACGTTTTTACTTTGGAAATGCGCCAATATGCATTGGAACTGCTGGATTTTTTCAAAAATATACCATAGTGTGAAGACTTGGTGGATATGTAACTTTTCTGACCTAAAACTACACTTATATGGATCAATCAAAAGGTTATGTATTCTGCTTCTAAGTAAGCTTACTAATTCCACTTATCGCATTCGTCATAAAATTGTAGGTGGCTTCCATACCTCAAAAAAGAAAAACCCCATAAAAATGAATGGAAGCTAGGACTAGGATACATTACTATTTTTTTTTAATTTTATATCACTATCCTCACTTTTTATGGGTCAAGTGGAATAAAATATTCATTACCATCGTCCAAGTTGAATGGACTATTCTGCCTGAAAGCGGATTGTAGGTTGTATTCGCTGATTAACAGCCTGAGATTATTTAACTCTCCTCAGCACTGAATATGTAGTAAATTCTTTTTGTAATTTATCATAATAAATCAATAGACTCTTTTATGTACCTATTGCATACTGCCTTACCCATCATGTATGCATTTTATATTGGCCATCCTTAAAGAATTTTTTGGCATTAAAGTCTATTAAATTTTCCCTCGTATGATAATATTATCAACTAGCTGACCCGTGTTCGCCTTGCGTCGATCGTACATATGTAAAGATTAGCAAAAGTGTAAACATCCATTTGTAGCAAGGTATATATCTATGTATATGTTTTCACTTCAAAAAATTCATTTTGGCTAAAAACTGTTCCTAAGAACGTGGCTATAAATGACATAGCCTATAGCAGTCTCACAGTCTTAAGGAACATTTTAAGAAAAGTTTCATTGAAATCTGTCCAGTAGTTTTCGAGTTTTTAGCTGACAACGAAAATTGCAACAGTTTTATTATAATACTAGCTGGACCCGTGCTCGCCTTGCCCGCTCGCACAAAATTATATTTGGTTCATTTAAAATTACACTTTTGAGTGATTCATTGAAATCTGTCCAGTAGCGCTTTTAGGAGAAAAAGAAAATTCCTCCCTCTCCTAGATCTTGCTACTTATTTGTAATACTGAATTTCCTTTCGTTTGTTTCCCTCTTCCTATATGGAATCCAAACAACTACCTACCCCAACCCAACACAGTTACCATACCACATATCGAATGAAATTCTGAAATGAAACCTGTTTTGTATTATACGTCTCTTCTCTTATGAAGATTATTAATATACCCCATGCCATTCTGCAGCACGCACGACTCACCCCATCCCCATCCTTCATCGGACATACAATCATAATATACATACCTACATAATATACAACTGACCATAGCACTCACTGCGAAAACAAATCAACCCTTATCGAATGTGGTTGTTTGACGATCGCAAAAGTATAAACATCCATTCGTAGCAAGGTATATGTGTATGTATATATTTTCACTTCAAAAAATACATTTTGGCTAAAAACTGTTCCTAAGGACGTGGCTATAAACGACATAGCCTATAGCAGTCTCACAGTCTTAAGGAACATTTAAAAAAAGTTTCATCGAAATCTGTCCAGTAGTTTTCGAGTTTTTAGCTGACAAAGAAAATGCCTACAATTTTATTATATGTAAGGACTAGCTGGACCCGTGCTCGCCTTGCCCGCTCGCACAAAATTATATTTGGTTATGTGTATGTATATATTTTCACTTCAAAAAATACATTTTGGCTAAAAATTGTTCCTTAGGACGTGGCTATAAACGACATAGCCTATAGCAGTCTCACAGTCTTAAGGAACATTTAAAAAAAGTTTCATCGAAATCTGTCCAGTAGTTTTCGAGTTTTTAGCTGACAAAGAAAATGTCTACAATTTTATTATATGTAAAGATGTATAGATAGGGTTAGGTTAGGTTAACGGGTTGACAGAGCAGGTATAACCTGCTGTGCCATACTTAGGTCCCTGTGGACCCATTGTGATGCTCTTTTTTGATGGGGGTTAACCAGTGATGTTGGGATGGTTAGCCTCGTGTTCCTTCTTCTAGCGATTACTCGACGCTGTCCAGCCATCCTGATATCCTCAAAAACCTGTAAAGATCAGAAAGTGAGACATCAGAAAGTTCTTGTAGGTCATGGAAGTAATGACTTCCAAGTGCTCTGCTGCTCAAGTGACAGAGGCTCGGGCAGTGACAGAGGAAGTGAGGTGTGTCCTCATAAACCTCTTCGTTTCCACATCCTTTACATATATCGTCATCTTTGAGATTTAGTTTCATTGTATGATTTCTTAGGAAGTTATGACCCGTTAGAGCCCCTACCAATTTAGACAGCGATGACCTGTCACACTGTAGAAGTTTGATGGTTCGGCCACTGTCGTATTTTGGCCGAAGCTTCCGTGATACTTCGCAGGTAGCTAGTCCCTTCCACCTGTTGTTGGTTTTCATGCAAATTTTATTTTCCACTCCCTCTCTAAGATTACAGAGTGGTGGCTTTATCGACTGCAGTGTCAGATCATGATCCATTGCAGACCCATTTCTCGCTAGTTCGTCGGCCCTCTCATTACCGGCTTTGTCACTGTGCCCAGGAACCCAGCAGAGGACCGTGGAGTGCTGCGAGCAGAGAACCTTTAGCTCTTCGCGGCAGCGTTGAACTAACTTTGATCTTATTTCAATAGCAGAAACTGCTTTAAAAGCCGCCTGTCTGTCAATGAAAATGGTAATATCGTTTCTTGGTATTGCCAACAATGACACCTTACGGGCCGCTTCCGCAATTGCCAGAATCTCTGCTTGGAAGACACTGCTGTTGACAGGAAGCCTGATTGAACAGTTTATATTTAATTCCTCCGAGAAGATGCCGGCACCGGTTCTATAGTCCATCTTCGATCCATCTGTGTAGATGGAAATCGATTTCCTCTTTGTGGGTTCATCTGTGTTCCATTCATCTCTACTCGGGAACGAGCAGGAGAATGGTCTATCAAAGTTTAGATGTGGGATCATATAGTCAGAAGTGACAACATTCCCAATGCATTTCCCTAGAATCTGTGCGTGATCAAAGTTGCCCAGGTTCCAAGTACCCGTTTGGCTAATCCAAGGCACTTTTGGTAGCAGATTCCTCCATGTACAGGTCTAGAGGAGTCAGATTGAGAATTGCCTCCAGTCCAGCCGTAGGCGTGGTTCTCATCGCACTGGTTGTCCCTATACATGCTAGTCTTTGTATTTTTGTCATAGACTTGAGATTGGTCGCCTTGCCCGCGGCTTGCCACAATATGTGAGTATAGGCCGCACGATTGCCGTGTACATCCACAGGATTGTTTTGGGGTTTGGTCCCCAACTCCTGCCAAATATGCGGTTACATGCGTAGAAAGCATTAGCTGCTTTTTTCACTCTTTCATTGACATTCGGCTTCCAATTAAGTTTAAAATCATTCCTAAATATTTCGCCCTATCCGTCACCTTTAGAGGAATTCCCTCAAGAGTTGGTGGCTCGAATAGTGGTATTATTTTCTTGTTTGTGAACAGGACAAGCTCAGTTTTCTGGGGTTAACCCCAAGGCCGCATTGTTTTGTCCACGTATTGAGTACTCGTAGTGAGTTTCCTAGTAGGTCACTTCTATGGTCGGTAAGAATTTACCTTTTGCAAGCAAGACTACATCGTCTGCATATGCAACTACCGTGATACCCATGTTATTGAATTTCATTAGTATCTCATTCATGACAAGTACCCAGAGTAAGGGGGAGATGACCCCTCCTTGTGGAGTGCCTCTCGAAGCGGTTACTCTGAGGACCGTGTCTATAGATGTGGTAAACTAATTCTTAACAATTTCATCATTTCCCTTACAAATGAAAAGTAAAAACTGTTATGCATAGCCCACATACTCCACCCCCAACCATCATCAGCTTGATACGAAAAATGTCTGCAATAGAGTAAACAGTTTGTAACTCCGTAAGTCACTTAGCCCAATTTGTTTACATTGTTTGTACCTTGTTTGTATTTGTTATACAACCAAAGTTCCAGCAGACTACCAAAAGTACCATACACTTTATGATAGGTATGTCCTGTCCACCGCAAATTTGATTAAAATCCTACCCCACATATGACAGACATAACAACAATAAATAATACTGATGCCCCAACAAAAAAAAAAAAAAAAAAACACATCATAAGGACTTTGGTAAACAAAGAGCCTTGATATACTTACATCGATGCAATTAGCAGTCTGTCATATTTTATCGGCACCATTCAATATTCACTTCCAAGAGCAATTCGGAAAGGGATTACAACCGACCAAATAGAGGATGGTTGCAGAATGTCGACAGTCTCCCAATTTCCTCTGCGAAACAGTTTATTGCATTCACCAGGATAACAATAGACTTTTAATACGTTCGGGAACGACATTTTACGTGCCATTATTTACCATATAAAAAGAGTTGTAATATATTTGTTTTGCATTTCATGAAAATGACCAGTGCCATAAGTAATGCTTGAATTTACCCCTGGATAGCTCGGCAGGCCGGTAGTGTACAAATATTTCACTTGCCAATTGCAAAAAGTCCACGATGTAAGAGCGAACATAATGGATGGTCGCCTACGAATGAATAAACAGAGTCCTTTTGAATTAAACGCAAAAAAAAAATGAGAAAGCCCTTTTATTTCGATTATTGAATAAAAGAGCGCGCAAATATACTGAAAGTAAATTAAGATTTAAACAATAAAAAAATGTGGAATTTTTTTTAAACGGATTTAATACTGCAACGGTTTGGAAGCAAACATAAACTTTAAAGTTTTGGTACGGGTTTGAACTTATTGCTGGAAATTTGGAATGTCAGCAATGGGAAACATTCTGCAGAAAATATTATTCCCGATAGCGGTGGGCATATTTTAAGAAAATGTATGCAAAATGATCCCAGTAAAGACGACAAATACACGAGCCTTTTATTACAGCAGATCACTTAAATAACTGGAGTTGAGTCGATCATTTCATTGGTTCCAAAAATAAAACCCACAACATAGCTCCTCGCCACTTGAATAGCACACCAAGTGGCTCACTGCTCCCAAACCGCAATCATGCTAGAGGCTTCATTTTTTTGAAATTAATTGTAGAAATTTGACCAGAAGGAAGATTTAAAACTTCCATTCGTCCCAAAAGTAGAAACTCGCACAAAACGAATGGTTGCGAGAAGCTAGACCTAGGGTGTCTACCGACTGTTGCGCCACCTATTTATTTATTTTTAAGATTTAAAACTAAAGCTTTAAGTATGCAAATATGTATGTAGATAATTATTAACCAAAAAAACCGACAAAACGTCTCAATCTTGCGCCACTTGAATAGAACACTTAAACGGGAAATACTTTTTAGAAAATTCTGATTCTTTCTAACACAACATAACTCCTAGGGTTTTAGATTAAAAAAATAAATTTTTAATAGTGTTGTTGAGCCATCTTTCTGTTCCAAAACTTCACACATTCGGTTTGGAAGGGATGCATAAAAATTTGCCAAATAATTTAGCAAAATCGAGCTCCAAACTATTTCGATGGATTGAGTTAGTTCAGATTATACTCGAATATTGTTGCAGTATTTCGATGAGTAGGGAAGGCTAGCGTAATGACTCCACATTTTGGCTCTCTCTACATACGTTTTACCAACCCGAGCTACATGTTGTACCTATTGGCGCAGTATCATGTAGATAAATCCACGGCAGTGGTCCAAAAAGGACGCCACCCCCTTCTTTCCAATTTTCACAGGAACTTTACCGGGCTAACACCTAAGATCATCTGTAAATTTGAGCTGAATTCAGTGATTTTCGAGACAGGAGATTTTGAATGTTTTTTGTATGGGCGGTGCCACGCCCCTTTGTCCAATTTTGAAAAGCCTTCACAGCAACTCTTCTAAACCAATACCTAAGATTGCTTGCAACTTTTAACTTAATCGATTGTGCCGTTTTCGGGATATACGTTTTTGAATGTATTTTTGATCCATACAAACCTGCTACATACAAAAGAATACCTTTCCAGCTGTCTCAACGCTCATTCGGCCCCCCAAGTTGTAGTCGCTTGAAAAATTAAAGGCGAATCTAAGAGGAGGTTCACTTACTGACCTGACAGGGGAACATAATTAAATTGGCTTCCAAAGAGGAATATCTACGGAAAATTGACTCTCAGAGAATTCAACTGTGCTGTATTTCGAAAAAGCTATAATCACTTAAACCAAAGGATTATTTATTAACAAAGTTATTGTTCTCTAAAAACAACGCCTCAATAATAATTATACCAGCTAAACGTGTCCAAAATTGTGCACCTAATATTTTATGAAACTCCGAGAGGTATATCCGTAGAGAAAGATTACAACTTAGTTAAAATTTTGTATTCGCTTTAAAAAATAAATAATATATACCCTAGGTCTAGCTTCTCACAACCATTCGTTTGTGTGAGTTTTATTTTTGGGACTAATGGAAGGGACCTACAATTTTATGCCGAGTCCGAATGGCTGATTTGAGAAGCTTTTTCAGGACGGTTATACTCTCGGATGTTCGTCAGATATTCGCAAGAGGTGGCACAGTAGAAAAAACCTTAAGATGCAATTTGTCTTTTTCCGTGGATCGAACCTGGGACCCCTCGCACAGTTGTCCAGCACTGTGCACATTTTTTTAAATTGACATCAAATTTATTTTATTCTAAAGATAAGCTTCTGGCATTATGATTTCTGGCATACGACCGCCGCGGCTGGTTTGGATCTAGTCTAATCTGGAGGTCCAAATTTCGATGACTTTTTCCAACATTTGTCCAATTGGACAACGCGGCAAATGTTGTCCTCCAAGTGGTCAATCGTTTCGGGCTTATCGGCGTAGACTAGCGACTTCACATGTCCCCACAGAAAATAGTTAAGCGGAGTTAAATCGCACGATCTTGGAGGGCAATTCACGGGTCCGCAACGTGTAACAATGCGGTTACCAAACGTTCCTTCAATAAATCAATTGTGGCACGTGCTGTGTGACATATTGCGCCGTCTTGTTGGAAGCACAGCTCCTGCACATCATGGTTGTTCAATTGATGAACGAAAAAGTCAGTGATCATGGCTCTATACATAGCGGCCACCATTGACTGTAACGTTCTGGCCAGCATCGTTTTTAAAAAAGTACGGACCAATTATTCCACCAGCTCATAAAGCACACCAAACAGACAGTTTTTGTGGATGTAACGGTGTCTCAACATACACTTGAGGATTATCATCACTTCAAATACGGCAGTTTTGCTTATTGACGTATCCATTAAACCAAAAGTGAGACGATTATGTTGACCGTAAAATGGACGTAGTGCGCGATACGTATTTCGAACCGAAAGATGATTTTTAAAATAAATTTGCACAGTTTTGAAGAGTTGTCCAGGCGTCAGTCTATTCATGTTGAAATGCCAAACCAAACTAAAAATAAATTACTTGACAGCTGACAAAATGGCCGCCAAGTTAAAATAGTGTTGCCAACTTAAAGTTAGTGACTAATTATACATAGCGCTTGTAAGTTTCGTTATCAAAAAATTTATCTGTGAAGGACGATGGTGAAATAATCTTTCCGCTCCGATATAGTGGGCAAGTCTACCATCAAAACCTTTGATTTTTTAAAGACTTTCTAACCTGGGGCTGTGTTTTAGAACCCTCGCATTGAGAAATTTTTTGATCTAACGCAGCGGTATAATTGAACGTTAGAACTGCTATTTTCATAAAATTCGTAGTTTTAAGTCATGGCTCAAAACATGACAAATGACATTGGCGCAGAGACCAATTTGTGCCGAAATAATCGTACCAATTGCTGTTTCTTTAGACTGAAAAGTCTTTAAAGAAGTAAAGCCATCAAAATCATCATCGCAATTTACTGATAAATTAAAATGGGGCTCTGAATCTTTAACAATACCTTGAGCTTTGATTCAAAGAGAAATATTAGACAATATTCAGTCAGTACAAAATATGTGCAGAATAATTCTGAAATGGAAGGTTTCAAACTATCTATCCATCAGCTTGCAATATCGTAAAGTCAAAAACTGAGAAACATATAAACCTGCAAACGATAGCGCTAGCATAATATCAATGTTAAAGAAATGTCAAAGAGGCGGTTCATGGAAATAAATTCCAAAGTTTCCTTCATCTTGAAATTCCCTTCCATCTACCGACAGTTTATTCAATCATGAACACTCTTCCATTCACATTCACCAAAGTGAGAATATTCAAAGAAATACTATTACAGTGCTGACAATCTGTTTTAGCTCAGCATTTCAACTTATAAAGTTGTAAATCCATTACAACTTCTCCATCACTCATTCTTGGAAAACTTCAATGATATACACTACCATGAACAAACCGGCTTCCTTCTATCGCAGATGTTTATGTCGTTCATTCAGTGTGAGCAATATTATTAAACATCTCTGCGAGTAAAACTATACGAATAGCAATCACAATCCGATATACACTTTCGCTTTATCCACATTTCGTTCGACATCCTGTGTGTAGTTCAGTGGATTTAGGATATACTACCAAAGGGATATCATTTTTCTGCTCCATTTCTGTTCTGGCATTCCTACTACTCGAATCGAACACACAGAGATCCGAGTGACATTAATAGACAAAGATTGGAATTGAAGTAAAGCGGAGAAAAAAAGGGGTTAGATACCGTACAACATAATGGACTTACTCCTTGTTCACCATATGAATTGATTCCGAAAGCAAATACATGTGTCATATCGCTCGTGCCTTAGTCAGTGCCTACTCCTTTTAAGTTTATCGGCGTTTTTAATCGAAAATGGATGACACAGAATGCAAAAATAACCAAAATCGATAGAAGCGCATTTTTAGTTCTTTCATCCTTTGAGAATGGAAATGGATTTCGTAATGAGACAGATCCACGAAAGGATAACACTGTGGAAAAGGGAACTAAAAAAATTCATTTCAATGGAATATCGAGGGAAATCGCGGTTTTAATTATACGAATGACAAAGGAGAGACGCATCCTGGGGACAAAGGAACTAGATTAATCGCCAGAACGGTGTGTTGACAATGCGTATTATAGTCCCGAAAGGACGATGTGATTGTTCTTGGATGACACATAAAAAACACAAAGACTTTTCCAATCAATCTTTTACCTATTGAATGGGTTTCCTTGTTTTGAATTCAAATCAAAAAGCCTCCGAGGAAATATCTCTCATCCGTTGTTACCGGTGGAAACCTATTCAAACAGAACGTGATCTTAAAACACATTCACACTTGGCTTGACAACAAAAAAAAAAAGATATATATATCTCCAAGACTTATTTCTGTTTATCCACTCTTCTTCATAAACACATATACCATCGTTTCCACCTACTCACGGAAGTGGCAGTGAACTGTGAACAAAAATAAATCCTCTGTCTCCCGAGTGGGATATAGTTTTACCCTCTTCAAGTCGCAGTCTGTTCGGCTCCAGTCGACCTGCCCAATCGGACTGGAAGGGAATGAAGGCCTGTAAGTCGATTGCACTGCAATTGGAGAGGAAACCTATTAATAGCCGGTTATTGTATCTGGACTACTATTTGAGTGAGGAGTGATGATAAAGACGTTCCGTTCTGTCTGTCCGTTCAATGACGATGAGGCTACATACAATTCTCCCATCTGTGCCTATGACAACAACACTAATAAAAACGGTTTAAAAGAAAACCTAAGTGCTTTTCCGGTTATTGTCCGCAGACTGACACTGTTCGTTCACTGTGGCGTATACGTAACTAAAAAAAAAATTGTTTTTTCTCTTTGCTTGGGCTTCCTTGGCCGACTATAATCTTTCTCAGGCTGTCCGCAGGCGGATACGTATTGTAATTATGTTTTCTTTGGTTCTGTGTGGCCGGCATTGTGGCGTTGGCCAATGATCTGGCAACTAATTAAATACCACTGTGCGCAATGGGCATGTTGAAATCGAACATGCAGAAAGCTGTTTATCCAATATCCATCAAGAATGCTAACTGGGCAGAAAATGGTTCTGGTTTCAGAATGGAAACTAATATCCGGTTGTGTGCTTGTATCTACTGCCGATAGAACAGAAGAGAAATGTAGCCTTATTGTGATGTTCTAATAAGGATGTTCTAATGAGGTAAGGAAATGTTTCCTTTGTCTCAATCAGGATATGGGATTCGTGTTCCAAGTAACTAACAAATTTTCGAAACGAAAGTAAGCATTAGATACCTGTATAACTTGCCAATGAGAGCCATGTTGGGCATGAGTAGATACAGCGCCAGCGCTCAGTACTAAGGCTGCTGAGAGAATGCGAATTTGCAAAATGTAAAGCGAATCTTCAGTTCACATACATTTGAATGAAAAGATATTGCTTTCAGTTGAGTTAAAGACCTAAACCCGTCAGGAAGAGTGAAAGTGGAGCAACAGTGGAGCGCAGAACTAACATACATCTGCAAGCATTTCGAAAATTTTACAGGGGACAATAATTTAGTTTCAAATACAGTTATAGCCATACCTATTGGCTGCCTTTTAGCTTATATATTTTTTTTAGTTCTCTTTCCAATGTCGATTCCAAAAATAAAAAAAAAATAACATTCTACTATTTTGTAATAATTTTAAAAACAAAAAACCCAAGAATGGACAACTCCCATACAAGTATGCATCATCATAGAATAAAAAATGGACTTAGAACAAAATATGGTACATAGTTACAACAATCGAGAACTACGTTATTGGCAATTAAAGTATATGACTCACCCCTTCATGTAGTGTTCTATGTCCAATTTTAAATTCAATTTTGTTAAAAAAAAGCACATTTCTGATTATCTCCTCAGAAAAAACGTGGCATTGGACAGAAATTTATTTATTGAAATAAACAAAAATAAAAGCCTGCTTAACATCCTTTGTCTATAAAGAAATAAACTGTAAAGATAAAGAGGTAATGTTTCACTGTATTTGTAGGGGGGGTAACTATTTATTTTTAATACGACAAAGGGGCGTATAAAAATTCAAAATCGCAGGTATATCCCGAAACCCATCGAATCGATTAAGCTCAAATTTTTAGGCAATCTTAGGTATTGTAACGTAGAACTTTCAGACTCCGTCAGAGGGGATAGGCAGAGGGTTAGACTGTTTCGGTCACCTTTTGTCGATTCCTCATGCCGCAGTCTTTCTTATCTTATCTGCACCAGCCACCCTCCTTAGTAACGAACTGTCAGAGGCTACTAGCGGGGGGTTAGACTGTTTCGGTCACCCTCTGTCTGTTTCTGAAGACTAACCGCCAATTGGAGGAGTTGATCACACCAACCAATCTCACCTCGATAGTTAGAGGACCCCGTCAGAGGCAATAGGCAGGGGGCAGATCGTTACGGCTGCTCTCCACCTTGACCCGAAGACCAAGCCGTAACCAGGTGATGAAAAATTTCAAAAGCTCCGACTGCCTCAGTCACTACCAAAAACCTCTCAACTTGGTAGGAAACCCAAATTCGCAAGTAGCAAAAGAATTCCCAGGGTAACGCCCGTTCTGAATATTTAGCTCTGAATGCCCAAATCTCAAAATTGTACAATCTGCATTAGCGAGGTGTCCGCACGAACGTAAAATTCTCCGATTTCATACGAATGGGGGGATTTTTGCTTTGAGATATTCGGAATATTCATGACATTCCGAATACATGCGTTTTGCGTTTTAGTGCGATCAAGCGAGAATTTATTTCCGATGTGCTCCGAATAGAATTGGTTGCGGAATTAGCTTATGATTTGCAGAGAAATATTGTTAAATGAAAGCAATAAAGAAAAAACATTTTAACAAAGTAATTGATTGTATCTGTTCGTTAAATATAATTTTTCCAGGGAAAAAGCAAACGAAAAAATAAGAACAAAATAGGAAAGCACGCATGTAGCACGAAAAAACATCATGTCATATCAGTGCGTCGCCTAGTAACGTTTTAGTTATTCTTTTCCGAAGACGGATGCTTTGAATGTAATACTTATGAATATGATTATGACTTATGAGAGCCCCCGACGGAGTATGCCATTGCGACGGATACCTCGCTAGGGCCGTATATCTTAACATTTTTGGCAGTCTTAGGTTAGGTTAGGTTAAAAAGGGGTATGAGATGTCGCATACGGCACTAGGCACCATAAGGGCCCATCGCGATCCCTAGGGGGATCCCTTTGGCAGTCTTGAAATTTAATAAATAAATGTTCATTGCCTGTTAAGATCATCTTATAAAATGTGAGCGGGATAAGGAAAATAAGTTTGGCACTTCTCATACAAAAAAAAAACACTGTACTGTCGCACTCATGACAACTAAAGTCCTAATAGACAAGAACATATTTCAGCAAAATACAACTAAATAAATACCTATCATGCTGGTATACCTTCCTACTTGTTATTTAAAAACCGTTTATAAAATTGGCCATCTTCTGTAGGCATCCAATCGTACATTTATTTTCCTTTCCTTAGATATAAAACCTCCAATTGATGTTATTGTTATTTGAAGCAAAACATTTACTTTCTTTTGATTTTTTAATTTTTTGTTGTTAAGAAATAAAGAAACAGTTTCTAATATTATGCTTGCCCCATATCCTATTCATATTCTTCACGGTAGTGTACGTATACGAAGTAGATTTTTCTTTCGTAACTTATCTCTTTGCATTTTGAGAATGGGATGAAATTTAGCCCAACTGCATCTAGCGATGGTTTTGCCTTTCGTGGCATTTATTTCCAATAGAAAAATAGACTGTATACAGACCTGGCAAGTCCACAACCAATGAGGCAATACAAAGTATTTTTGTTAAGACATTTTAGCAATGTACCTATACCTACTCATTTGAGATAGACCAAATGAGACTTCTTTGTCGCTTAGAACAAAATTCCCTAACGAATCATATGCACGGTATTTGACACCAATTGTTCTAAGTGCCATCGCAAATTGGACTTAGACTATTTTGGAATTCTTCTTGTTGAAACTTGAAAATATATGAAAAATTGGTCTATTTCATACAAAATTGTCACTTTGAACAATTTGGAATGAATTTTGCCAAAACAAATTGGCTCTTCGAACAAATGGATTATAAAATATCTGATAAACCGATGGAGATAGACTAAAACTGATTTCAGATTCGGAAAGAGCGCTCTCAAATTAGCAAAACTGCATCTTTAACTCATTTTGGATAAAAAATGGATATAGACCAATTTTGCTTTCCGCTGACGATTTATAGAAACAGGACTAATAAAGGAGGAGCAACAAATAAGCAAATATCAACCGACAATTGTGTCTCATCTCAAATTTATTTAAATTAAACAGTCTTCAGTAAATATAGATGCAAATCCAGAAATCTGTCCGGACTCATAGTCTCATTGTTTTGCTACAACTCAGTTCCTTAATATTGCGTTAAATTACTGGTGGTCTAGAACTTCTAGAAATTACATCTGACATCCATAGCCACATCATAGGGATAGATAGTTGACTGTTTTAAGTGTGCAGAGAAGAAGATCTGTCCTTTTTTTAAGAAGCTGTTGCCGGTGCTCTACCATGTACAGGGGGGAATAGACTTTTGAACATAATGTGGTATCTAATAATTTATTTCTGCTCAAAATACAATTAACCCAACAAGGGCCAAATACATATTAAAATTGTATTGACAGCTATAGCCATATGCACATTAAAGGACTAAATTAATGTAGGTCACTCACTTTCCAATCGCCTTTGAACTACTCTTTAGGCGCCACACCAATGCCAACCCTTTTTTGTTTTGTTCCACAAACCAATTTTGTATCCCATAGTGTCAATTAAAAAGTCAATAAACATGAAAAACATTTTTAAGTGCATTTTCATGAATGCGCGAACTAAGTAGTAACTGCACACTACCACCGATTAAAGTAGACATAAAAAAAAGTTCCCCTAACCAACTACTTCATACTACTCGCCTTTTCTTCGTCGAGACCACAGACGTACCCACAAACTTTAACACTCCGCCTTTTCGGCAGAACAAAAACAGAAAATCCCCCAAAATAACCACCGCTCTTCACATGCAAGAATGCCACTTTTGCACGAAAACAGGATGCCTGCGCCATTGCAACATGCCGTTAAATACTTCTAATTCAACCTTAAATTACTCATTTCCAGTTTGCAAACTAGACGACGAGAGAACATCAGAGCCGAGCCTAGTAAAAGTATAATAGCATGCAAGTGCAATTTCCAACACCAACCACCCCCCTCATCTATTTTCACACGATAAAGCAGAAGGGGTGGGGGGGGGTTATAGCGTCCTACCCCAATAAAAAGTGGCTGCCAACAAAAATCGTTGTACGTTCATTTACTGCTTAATGTAGGTATCACTCATGAATGGAGGCAGCAATGCATGCATGCACATAATAATGTCTACTTTAAAGCAAAGTATTATATTCAGGACCTCCTTTTTGTACCCCTGGATATACGAAGAAGCACACAAATCCAATGTGCGCAGCGATCAAGGAGCCGGACGGGTTTTGTGTGGCTCTAATTAAAAACTCAGGTTAAAATTTACGAACACATGCTCATGAATAGTGGAGCTGTGCTGTACTTTATATCTTGGTGGTTTCACTGTTCTACGCTTTGTGTGTAGGGATAGGGTTTTACGGTTGAAAGTTGAAAGTTTTATCAATATGCCAGCTCTACGATGGAGGTTGGAGTTGGCTGTTGGCTCCTAAGTGCGGATCTCTGTATTTGTCCTATCCCGTTGTTTGTGATAAACTGTGGATGCGGGGCTTGTGCGTTTCACACACACACACACATATACCGAGTAACCGGGTAACAAACCAATTTCTTGGGTTTGCTTTACTGGAGAGCTGTGTGTTTAATTTAAGTTTTCCTATACCTGCAGGTGGTAAATGATAATGTTGTGCGAGGGTACGCTATACGATATGCGGCTCCCGAAAACCCCGGATGTATCCTATTTATTTTGCTCGAAGTTGATTAATTTTCATGCTAACAAGGTTTTGTTGATTAGGCTCTGCGCGCACCACACAACAGGAGTGAGCTACACCTCGCAGCACATTTGGTGGCTGTGAACTTTTGCTGGTGTTAATGAGGTTGCCAATGAACGGAAGGTGCTGCAGGTATTACATTTAGACAGACTATTATTCATTTAGCCGCAAGTTAGAAGGATATATTGCTTGACCCGACCAATTCTCTTGAGTTCCACAAAGTGTAGACCAGACCGCCTCATCAGTGAAAATAATGAAACATCCTTACACATCAGGAAGCAGATGTAAATTGAGTTGTAATCAAATTGATGTAATCCCATCGGGAAAAGGGACTAACTAATTCAAATCCTGTTTGAAGAAGGCGTCAAAATGAATTCAAAATCAGCAGTTCTCTGTGCGAGTGAGTAGTTATTTTGAGTTGAATTGGGATCCTAACAACATGCCAATTGAGCTGAAAGGAAAACAAATACGGAAACACAATTAAGTTTTCCATCACGCATCCTTCTGCAAAAGGAGCACAGCACACCTTCTTCGGCAGGAATGAAATCATAAAAAAATATGAAAGCGAGGACGATACCCGTCTAAGGATATGCTAAATGCGTTAAATTTACCCTGGGGCCAGAAACATCTTGAGGGAGGTTGCCTTTTCTCCGTTTCACCTTTTATTTTGCCATCGTAAAGTCGTTTGTCCTTATGTAGCACTAACAACCTCTGAGGGGTGTTTACAACGGTTCCCGCTGAGTGTACGTGAACTAGATGACGATGATGATGATGATGATAATGATGACGCAACGGCGACGGCGGCGGCGGCAAGAGAATGAAAAGAAACTGCTGTGCTAACACAGCTCTTCCGGGAGACGACTACCCACTTGCATGTACATGAGAGGCCATCGTCTAGCTGTTGTATGTGTACGCTAACGCGGAAAATTCTTCACATGCGAGAGCGGAAGTTGCCTTTTTTTTGTGATGTTTTGTTTGTGCTTTTGCAAGGTATCCGTACGTCACGTACGTCATGTTCTGCTTTCTGTTTGGCATTCGCTGTGCGAGTGCATGTTATTCATCGCCTACACTCTACCTAGGTGTTGTGAGCGACGCGCTTATTATCCACGTTTGAATGCTTTAAAGTTACTACAAAGGGAAATCCTGCAGACCAATTTACTGAAGGAACACACAACAGATATACAACATTATATAGTACTCATAAAAGTGCTCGGTGTCGTATATAACATCGCATACAAGGGTTCGAAGGTTGAAGTCTTCATTCATAATTTTTTCGGCTCGGGTTTTATCTATTTGAAACGTTTTATCATATGGAGTGATAACAAGAAGCCATTTTGTAGCAATAACCCTTAAGGACATGAATGGATAACTACCCACTTCTACTTGGGTGCTATTTTTTTTTTTCTCAATGCGTTTGTCTCATTTTATTTCGAAAAGATGTATGAAAATGACGTCGTTGCGTGTAATTGATGTTAAGGGTCGATCGCTGGAGGCTTTTGTTTGTGTGCGTGTGTGTAGCATTTTGCATACTGGGAAGACATGTGTGTGTGTTTGTGAATTAGATGCTTCTAGAGCGCTTGGGGGTTAATAACCCTACAGTCCCTTTGAATTAGATGCGGCGGATGGGTGGTTTTTGGATCTCTTGGTTCAAGGGAGATGATAACTCACTGTATGAGGATATTGTGCTCTGGGACTTTGGCAGTAATTTATGTGCGGCTGCATGCGAATGATATGAGAAATGATCGCCGTAGGACGATATTTGAATTTGACTTTAGGTAATAGGTAGGTATTTTGTTTTTGAATGATTGTCGGCTGTAGAATTTATTGAAATCGTTATCATCCTAAAGCGAGGGTCTTTTAATAGGCAATGGTGTTGGTCATTACTTTTGACAAATCGTTTTATGAGAAGGTATTGGTTGATAAAAAAAAGGGAAAACAAGCGTGAAATATTAGGGGCTGGCTGTTCATGATAGAGATATACTAGGGAGGCGGATAGGACCGCAGGGTAAAAGCTAGGTGGGTTGATATTAAGTATGTGCAAGTATTGGTGCCAGCTTCCCTAGAAATTTCAGATAATAGAGGCAATATCTGTTACCATAATCTAGAGCATAAACCTCGGTATAAATATTTGAAGCAAAGATCCATCTTATGGCTACAGAATGAGCATAATTCCGATAGACCTCAGAATCCCAAAATTTGCAAAAATTGAGGGATTGAACATATCATCTAATTTATCATTGAAACCAGCATCTAACTAATCTGGTTAAAAACAACCTAAAGATCCTGACAGGATTACTTGCCATGGTCTTATGAAAAAACACCTTCACCGAATCGGAGTCTCACCAGACCCCACATGTGTAGACTGTGCCCTAAGAGTGATATGGAGTAAAAGATGGCTCTAGGACCCTACCAACGATGGCATAATAGGCTCTTTTAGAGAGGCCGCAGTGCCAAGGCCGGTAAAAGCTCTCCCGACAAAATCATCTAATCTACTCTAATCATCGAAATGATTTTTCTTTTTTGCGCACGGCCTGGCGTATTTAATCAAAAGCTTTTTTAGCTACTTTCGAAATAGTTTCAATAGCATAGCTAGCTTCTGTGAGCATAGATTTATGACCACTGAAAAGCTATGAAAACTAAATTTACCATTGTGGGATTGAAAACGCAGAATACACTGTTGACAGCAGTTACCAAATTACCTGACAAAATTTGGAAACTATGGGGTTCCCAGTTTTTATCCAGTTAGGGAACGTGGATGAATTCTTTATAGAGAAGATCACAACAGGTCTACTTGTGGTCATGGCGATTAGGGAATTGTTAACATGACCATAGTATTCCGTAATCTAACCTATTTAGCATATTGATTAAACACTGAATAACAACCGAAAAGGCTTTTGAGTCGAATCTAAAAGCGTTGATAACATAAACCCCCTTCGTGCAGGTTTTCGAACTATGTTCTCGGCACAAGACTGCCTATACAACGGTAAAGGTTACTACAAAATCGAAATCTGTGGTGGAGTTTGAGATTTCAATCTTTTAGCAGTCCAATACTTGTCCTTGTTTTCAGAAAAAATATCCTCCTTCAAAGTATAACAGTTAACACCCCTATCGCGAATAATATTTCCCCCGGAATGTTTCCTTTTCAGCAATTTGATTTACATTGCTGACAAGGGAAAAAATTCCATCGGAATTTATTCGCGATACCCCTATAAATCTAAAGCTGCTTTCAGTTAGATGTTTGATGAAAGGTGGAAAACTATGTTTTAAACACTAAAATTAATCTGAAGCTCTTCAGTCCTAATCTAATGTGGAATCTGTACTACTTTATGGATTTATAAGAGGTTTATTTTAGGTCCAGGTATCTGATCGACAAGACGGGACCTCCACAGTAGTATCTACCGTCTAAGCTAAACTCACCCTCACAGATGTTTTAGAGACAGAGAAGAGAATCGGAGCAAATTTCTTAAAAAAATAGCATTTTGTGTGGAAAGTCAAAAAAGTGGATCTATCAATCCTATATCTCAAGATGGTCTCGTATAGAATTGTTTTGCAGGCTTCCTGCTGATATTGAGATTGGGGTCGACCACTAGGTTTCTAAAATGAACTGGTATTAGGCGTGGCTCTTTCGGTCATACAGTGTTCTCCTTATAGTGTTGTAACTTACTATGGAGCCAATCGAAGTTGCCTCTTTGCAAGTTCTCGTGATGCAATGTACTTCATTTGTGTCTAACCTAAAACTGGGATAATCTCTTTACTTCCCTTGCCGATAATTTGACTATAGAAGACCCTAATAATATGCAGTATCTAAAATATTAATTCCCCGCCAGTGCCAGGGAAGGGTGCCTGTCCATTTGAGAGTAAAAGTGCTGCGAGCAGCTCTCAAGTAGCTCTCAAGCAGCTCTCGAGAGCAAACTCGCAAGCGGACATAGCCTTGAGAGTAGTTCCTGGAGAGCTAATTTTTTACTCTCGAGATTCGAGCCTTTTGAAAGTTACTCGCAAGTGGACACATGTTCTGATCACTATCGCAGAATAGCTCGCGAAATTCCAACATGGTTCGTATTTTGCGAGCAGCTGTCGAGAGTCGACATGGCAAAACAATGGACATCGGAGGAAATAAAACAATTTATAGAATTGCCATACACACTCACAAGCCATACCAGGGCTTCCCTTAATTTTGTATCCTTTTTAAAAATATTTGGCCCAACAGATTGAATAATTATAAATTTTCTATTTCACTTGTTGTCAAACGGTTAAAATCCCTGAACTCCTGATGAGAATCTTCAATTTGAAGCCTTCTTGCAAGATCAGACCCTTCACCAGCATTTCTTTTTTGCTTTATTCTTTGTTTTAAGAACAGTGCTAATAATTATTAACGCAGCGGCAACTTTTTGCTTGTAAGAATGCTTGCTTTAACTGGAAAGACCCGTTTTACATGCATCGATTTTTGTCTTACGACTCGAGAATGTGATGGTAAAGGGGATGAAAAGTGCAGGGGATAGTCGAACACGGATGGGCCGCGAATTCCCATCCGATTGTTGTGTTCTCTTTTCGCTTTCTTTCGTAATTTTAAGCGTTGCTTTATCTATTCTTAAACCGTAATCGGTCGCGTTAGACGTCTGCATTTGCTCTATTTTCGAATTGTGTGCGGCCTGCGATTCGAAATTGCAGCTACCACCGCGAACGACGCACGAATGAGAAAAAAAGGAAACAAAGACAATTTGACAATCACAGGGCTTAGTTTCCTACTAATATTATTTTTTTTTTGCCTGGGTACCGCTGATGTTCCTGAGACTTTCCATTTGCAATGACCTTATTAAAAGAAAATAAATCAGTCGAATACTACTTGTTTCATTTAATGAGCGCTAGAAAAGGGTGATGTAACATTGTCCCAGGAAACCTTGGTGATAATAAACTTCGTTCATATTTTTCCCAACTGCTGGAAAATTTGGCCGAACTGAACGAAAAGAAAAATGGTAGGCGGCCTTTTCCGCCTGAGTGAGTGGCTCCTTCTTTTTAGATTGGTAACCGCGGGAGACAGATCTATCAATACCGATTGGGTGAAAAGTCGCCATAACGAATTCGCTAAAATCCGGGTAATCGTATCGCGATTATAAAATTGTTGGTGCCCAAATTCATTTTGTCGGTTAAATTGACATTGTAAGAGCGACAGAATTAACCCCATATATATATTATATGTATAAAAAAAAAGGTTAAAATAACCTAATCGACAAGCAAAAATTGTCTTAAAGCTCGTGGTTTTTTTTGCTTCGCCGCTTTCCTAACTTCAATAAACAAAAAAAAATTGGTGATAGTGCGGTTCTTATGGTGCTCCAAATTTATGTTGCTGATCCCCATACCCAATCAGAAAAAAAAAATTAAAAAAAAAAAAAAAAACCTCTATAAAATGATATATATAAAAGAGTGAATAGAAAAAAAAGAACATCAAAAGCCTCCATATACCCTTTTCACATAGTTCCTCTTCTTATCTCAGTATACGGTTCTAGGCCGAAAACAAAAAAAAAAAAAACTGTGCCCACAAGCAAATACAAAAGAGAACAACAAAAAAGAAAAAGAACAGAATTAAAAGAATACGGCACGAAACCCATACATAAAACAAAACATAAAAAAAAAAAAAAACGGTCCGGAGCAGTTTGGGAAGGTGTTAAAAACAGCGCTACTTCCTGATACATTCCGCCAAAAAGTAGGCAACCTTGTGACGATCCTCCATCATTGCTTCGATCCCGGCAGTTGGCATATTTAATTTGAAATTTCTAGTTTTTGTTTGTTATATTTTTAATATTAATTTTAGTTTGTTACCTTTTCTTTCGTTTTAAGTAAATATAATAATTAAACAGATATAAATAATAAAAATAGAATAAAAGAGAAATTTATGTTGAGCCAAATTGTATCCCTCGCGTCCATAAGAATATCCCTGCCATCTCCTGTGTGTTTTACTTTTAGCGATCCTGTGTTGTGCACACCACCGGACCAGCAATTCAACAGGTAATTTGTTTGCTACATTGTTTTTATCTTCTTTTTTTTTTTTGGTTCAAAATAATTTCTTATGTCATTTGGGTTTAAGGTTAGCATTTCTATAAAATAATTTTGTCTTATTAAACAAAATTCACATGCTTCTGAGTGTTGGTTTCATAGGTTCTAAAAAGCTTTTATTGAAAGCACTTTTGTTTGTTTGAATTTTTTTTAATTTTATATACCTATATATTTTAGTTTCCTTCTCATTACATTCCTAATTTTTATGTATGTGTACATAGTTATACCTTTATTTTTCTCTCTTTGCCAATGTTAGTCAATGGATACCTACTAATTTTTTTTCTTGCTGTTAATAATTTTGTTTTTTTTTCCTTTTTCCATTAAGTATTGAGTTGTAATTATTTTTTTTTTTGTTTTTTTTTTTGAATAAATCATTGAAAGTTATCTTTACGAAAAGAATTTTGATGGTGTCTTTTCAGTTTGTTTGTTTGGCACTATTTTGCTGGGAAGTTAATTTAAGATTTCTCTCGCTACATGAGGGCACAGTTTTGTTTTGAAAACTTAAGGTCAACGGTCAACGCAATGATGTCTAATTAAAAAAATCAAACACCATAGGGGTGATCATAGGTGAGTAAGCATGGGGAGGCGGGACAACCAAGTGGCATAAATAAAGCAATTATTTTTTTTTGAGTTAGGGGTTGCCACACATTTTGAGCAAGTGGCAGCCATGGTACCCTACCTAACAATTAGGTACGGTAAAGGGGAGGGCAGCTCATCGGCACCAATACCATCTCGGGTGCCGAAGTTTTGAGAGAAGTGAGGGGAGGCTTGATGTGTCTGTTGAGCCTGTAGTTGGCTGAGCTCAGCATACCAAGGTTTTTAGTTCTGTCCATTTCTTCCAGTTTTTTTTTCTTCAGTATCCCATTTCATACCTTTCCCATCCAGTTTTTTGTTCCTTTTCCCTTTCCCATAATTTTTTTTATTGTTTTTTTTTTTGACTAGGCATGAAAACGTACGGTAGTCCGTTAGGCAGGCAAAAGACCCCACCCCATCGACGAGCTAAGCACGTGCTTTTAGCTAGCATGCCTACCTTGCCTTCGCCCATCGGACACCCTTCCACCCAATCACAACATCGTGGATTCCTGTATCTACCAGGGTGGAAGGTACACCCCAACATCGTATACCGTTACAAGCACTAAAGTGAAAACACTGGACGTATTAATGCACCATAAGTGCCCAAAAGAGAATTAAGAGTGTCGTAGGACAAAAATCGGTGCGTGTAAAACGGGTCTAACTAGCAAACGAAATATATCAAGTGGACACGGTTATGAGAGTACTCTCAGGGAATATTCTATCTAAATTTTATCGCAGAACTTGCGTGATTAAAATCTCGAAATTATTACTCTCAAATGGACAGCCACCCGAGACCCGAGAGTAACTCTCGACTCTCGAGAGTTTACTAGCGAAAGTACTCTCAAATGGACAGGCACCTTAACACCGCTTTAAGACCGCATTTCCCTCTTTGATCTTTAAGGGATATCTTGATCTCTTATTTATATGTGAGTTTTTTTTTCATTTATGGTTTTCTCTTACACTACACTAGTTCAAATTAAACAGGCCATGAGGATCTTACAATCCTAGACATCAATGAGATCATAGCAATACCTCCCTAATTTATTTGAATAGTTCCAATATTCCATTCCAGCTTTAATCCAGTAACTTTTCTTTGTAAAGTTTTTCTAATTTACAACTGAATAATGTTTCAAAAACAACCAACAATTTAGCAGTCAACCAACAAGAGAGGAGATATTGCAATCTACATACAATACACTCTCCGCGTCAATTCTAAATTGGTGCACTCTGTCAGAGTGGCTTAACAAATTGTTAGAAATTAACCCTGCACTTCAATTCAATAGAAAACGACTTGCCATTTAGAAAATCGAAAAATCCTCTCTTACCTATTTTGCAATTCTTTACCATGACTACGAGTATCTCATGTCGAAGTGAGAACCCCAAAAACTTTATAAAACTCCACATCACTTCCATGCAAACAGCATCATCACTCAGCACAAGTACGATCCAACCACATACTCTAGCTCTAGTCATGCAAGGTATATACAACAAACACACACACACATACTGATGTATTGCAAAGCGTGTTTTCGTGTTCTTTATTTTAACAATTTTCACCACTTAACTCAATTGCTCTCAAATGTGAGAGTCACATTCTCCTATATGCACGTGCAATGAAAGAAGGACCCATACACAAAAATTGAGCGACAACTTTGTAATCACAGCAAAACAGGACTTTAAGTGATACCAATTTAACTGCATTAAGCAGAGAAACGCTGTATTTGTTCTGGCATTCGACCAACTTTTGTTTTAACTATATATTCCCTTTTGTTTACCCCCCCTCATTCCTTGGGTGACTGAGTACTATTTCCATTGCTCGGTGCCAGTGTCCTTTTATGTAACCACAAATTTCCCATTTAACGGAAGGAAATTAATTTTTATAGTTACGGTTGCTCTGTGTGGCGGTGGGTGAAAGGATGCGGCAGGTCGAAAGGAGACTTTGGAATGCTACTATTCGGTTATAGAGAAAAAGAATAAAATTCAGAATTACAGATAGGAAAAAAAAAACAACAAAAACTGGAGATAGAAGCGAAAAACCCAATTATAATTAAGATAAGTATCTTCGAAGAAATTAGGAACAGCAAGCACTATAATGTGCTGAGTGGTTAAGACTAGGCAAGAGATATGACTCTGCTCTGTGTTCAGCGCTCACCAAGTCCAAAAGAAATTAGTGTGGAAAAATTAATTCTCATAAATTTAGGTGCCGACCAAATAGCAAAAGTACGAGTAGGCGGGGAACAGGACGACTACGTCGACGACGCCGAAGAAATAAAATGACCACAGAAAATTGGTGCGCAACGTTATCCAATTGGGATTTGTATGAATTTTAATGAGTGTCGGGATGGGATTTTTTTTGGGCTTGTTAAGCCCTATGTAAGCTGTTTTCCAGAGTGGAATTTCGGCGGTTCGTTTTTGTAGTTATGACATTGAGTTATTTAGCCGCTGAGAATTATAATGATGCTGGAACGAGAAATAATTTATTTAATGAATTAATCGGTTCCGGAGAGTACCTACACGTAATGAGTAATCAATGAGTGCGATGTTTATCATAATTTGGATAAACTTCTTTTGCTTTAGAGACCGACTAATTCTTGAAGTTTTCTCCCAGAGGATGGACTTTGCCGAGCACCAAAATGTTCTCTATTCGTTTCGTTGATTCTGATGTGAGGTGGGGTCCATTTGATTAGAGGTTTAGCATTAATTTTTGTTTTCGCGAAGTTAAAAATATTTAAATCAGTAAAAGGGAGTTGAACGAATATAATAATGAAAACAGGAAGTGAACAAATTGAAAAGGCAAAACCAAAAACCATTAACCTGACGCAATAGCTAGTAAACAAAAATGCATTTCGAGAAACAGGTTCACGAGCTTCCGGCAACTATTTGCTTGGATTTTTTTTATCGAATTCCTAATCTTTATATCATTAAAAATATTAAAAAATGTCTGCGGTGCTTTAAGTGAACACCCCTCGGAAATGTCATTGCGTAAGTCGCGTAAATCTGGAATCAAACGAACAATTCATACGACTGTTTGACATTTGTGACTTGCGTAACTTTCCGCGGTTGATTTCCGAACCTAAATCGTCGTAAACTATTCTTCTTCTCCATAAAAAATCTGACAGTTCATTTACGAGGTGGTAAATTTCTGCAGTTTACGCAGTTTATGAGGCTTTTACGCGTTTAAGTGAATTGAATACCCTTATTGTGGCATGTAGTCAAATTACATCGGAAGTCTTTGGGCCTTAGTTAACTAGTTTAAGGTTTAGCTCTCGGTTAGAGGAACTGGTAGACAGACCATTGTGCATACCACAGGGATTTGGGGAGCTATATTATGTAAATCATTTGCTGCCGGTTATAAAGCTAAGAATGTTCGCAGCGCATGTATTCTATTACCTAGATCTCTGAGATTATTGAGAAAATACTTCCTGGGCCATTGCATGGCAACTGCAAAGAAACTTAGTGATGGACTCGTCCTCTTCTTCATCTCCGCAGTCATTGTATGGCAGACAGAGCCCTTGCGCATATCTACCTAATACGCAGTGCCCGGAGTTGGAGATGACATTAACGACCTTCGAGATACTGGATCTTTCAAGTTGAAGAAGCTCCATGGATCCTTTTGTAACCAGAGATGTCCAGGTGAGCTTTCTGCATTACCCTGTTCTGCTTGCTGCGTCCGCGTGAATTATTTGTTAAGCGTAGGAAAGTGGTGTATATAAGTTGTGCAGACGTCAGATGTGCTAGTTCATCTGCTGTCTTTCGGCCTTACTAATAAGCTATTAAGTCAAAACTTTCAGATTGAATATTATTCCTATCTCAAATGTAGATAGCTAGCAATAAGCAAAGAGCTAGTCATTTACTTATAAAGGGTTTTTCAACAGGGACGATACAAAAGTAGAGCGACAGGGACAGCAAACGACGCCGAATTTCTTGCTGCTCTTTTGACATTTCTCTTCAGTAAGGTTTGCCATTTCATGATGGAAAGATATACGAGCCAACAACGAGTCGAAATTATTAAAATTTACTACCGAAATTCGGAGTCAGTGGCCTCAACGTTAAGAGCGCTATGTCCAATTTATGGTCGTCATAATCATCCTAGCAGATCAACAATTGAGCGTCTAGTGGAAAAGAGACAGACAAAGAAGTGCCCGTAGTGTCGAAAATATTGCTGCCGCTGAGGCTTCAGTTGAAGAAAGCCCAAATGTGTCTCTCACACGTCTTTCTCAAGCGTTGGGCATCTCTGTGACCGTCTCTCTACCGTCGAAAATTGGGTTCAGCGTCTGGACTTCTGCAAGAGTGCCCGTGGTGGCCATGTAAAAGAAATCGAGTTTCATACATAATGGCATCGAACGTACTTTCACAGGAATAAAGATATCCAAAATCGTTTTTGTTTTATTTAAAAAAAAACTTTTTTAGCGCTCTTATTGAAAAACCCAGTTTTGTAAGTTCTTCTAGCTCGCGTCACATTTACTTCTTTATTTTACGTTTCCAAATTTGCACGTGTATGTATAATTAAACACTATTTGGGAAAAGGATGTCAAACTTAAGCGAAGACAGAAATCAATTACAGTAGACGCTCAGTATAGTGAACTATCCAATATAGAGAACCACCAACATTTTACACAGACTCAGCTTTTTCTTTGCATAATTCGACGAAAAATGTTCCAGTTTTGCAAAGCGCCCAGAAGTCAATTATTTTTCAGAACAATTTACAGTTCATTTGTGTGTTTTTTTTTTTTTAAATATTTTAGTTATTAAGGTTAGGAGGTTAGGTGGATGTCCCAAAAACAGGACACAGGCAGTGGCCAGAACACTACAGGTGGGAATTCTATTGGTACATACGAATTTTTTTTAAAGAGAGATATCTCCGTGCATCTTACTGTGCTAGGAGGTCGTAATGTTGGCTATCAAGTCAGTTGGTTAAAAATATTTGCATTTAGTATAACTCCTGGTGGCGGTTTGTCTTCGGGTATGGACGAAGGGTAACCGTAGCAGTCTACCCCCTGTCTATTGCCTCTCAGAGTAAACCACTGAGGAGAGAGAGACTGATGCATGGCAGAAATGAGTGGTTTAATCCGTTCTTCTGCTTAACCAAAAATCAGTGGAGAGTACCGTAGCACTCTGCCTCCGTTTATTTCCTTTGACAACGCGTCTACGAGACAAAGACTGGTGCTGACTAGAAGAGCTTGATCGGAGCAAACAATTGTAATGCTTGGTACCGAAAAAAAGGTTAGATGTTCTTCTTCAGAGAGAGCAAAGGCGAAGGGTGACCGACCGATACAGTTTACCCCCGTCTGTTGCCTCTGGCGAGATGTTTAGAGTCTCGAAATGAAGTTGACTGATGTAGTCAGCTCCTACAAGTGTCGGTTAGTCTTCAACGATGGCGAAGAAGACACAAATGAAGGGACAAATTATTTTTTAAAAATTTAATTATTGAAAAAAAAATATATATATATATTTATCTCTGTGTTCCTCAAAAAAATATCTTCATCTCTGTGTTTTTTAAAGATTAATAAAATTTTTTTTTTGTTACTTGAACATTTAAAAACTCTCGCTCGAAACAGTGAACAATTTCGATATAGTGTTTTTATTAGTTCACTATATAGAGCGTCTACTGTACATTATTTCAAACCAATTTATCTACTGCTTTTTTGTACTGATCGATACATTAGCTACATAATTTAATTTTGTTTTTGAATTCCTTACTAGGCGATATATATCGTATTTCCTATAAAATACTAACGACGGAAAAGGGAATTCAGTTCGTATGTGGAACATTTTCTTTCATCGAGTGCGTATAGCAAAGCACACTACGAACTTCTGTAACGAGAGAACAAAATTTTGTCTTTTCTTCCTTTAAATCTTCATAAATCTAAACCACTATAAAAATACTCGGGGGAGTATTTTAAGCTATCAATCATATTTCTGATACATTCAGCGGCTGAGCTACGATAAATTCAAATCAGATCTTATTTGCGAAAAAATGGAAACATTTTTATTTATTGTCGTTTTTGTTAGGGGTGGTGGGCGGCCGCATATCTACTCTAATCATATACTGGGTTTCATGTTAAACGTTCAAAGAGCTAGTCACTGTATACATATATCCATATCCATCCATACTACTTATAAGATGCAACGTCCGTCTGTTCGTTTCTTCATAACTCAAGAACCATTCGTCCGATTTTCATGATTTTTTTCTGATTTATAGATGTGTGGCCAACTTAGTCCGTAGGGTGGGTGAGAATTGCGCAGGAGTAAAGGGGTCGCGGGGAATAAGAGGGGTCTCACAAACCGTTAGCCGTATGAACTTAAAATTTTGTATGTTGATAGATAAGTCATTCTTATTACATTCCTCATTCATCGTTTTTCAAAATTTGACCTATAAAAGTTGAAAAACTTTTCATTTCTATTTCGACCTTACACGCTAAACTTGTATAAAATAAATATATTAGTTTTTTCTTTTTCTAATTTTAAGATTTCTGAATGTTAAAGAACAAATACAAAATTGTATAGTTTCAGTTCACTTAAGTAGCCTATTGTAACTAACTACTATTTAATTTGATATCTACAGTGATGTGAAAAAATATATGTATGTGTCTAATCTAATCATGTGACTTATTCTTTCGGTAAGCCGTTACCTACACCGAAAGAAAAACGTTGGTAAAATCAAGCATGAACCTTATTTGATTTTGCGTCAACCAATGGGCATTGTCATTTCAACAAATGTGACATTGTCAATTTTTTATAAAAAAACATAACGGGTATTTTTGCATAAATCTATCACGCCATTGTCAATTTCGTGTTTAAATAACCACGCATTAGGTTATTCGTAGTAAAGCAAGCACGGTAAGCGATTGATTAAGCACGATCATTGTTGATTAACAAATTCAAAATTGTACAATGGTCGTGTTTCTTTTAACACGTCCATGCTTACTTTATCACAGGGAAGCGATTGATCAAGCATGATCATTGTTAATCAACAACGAAAACATTGTACATGTACATTTTTCGTGATTCTTTTACAATGCTCACGTACTGGATAGTGTTTGATAATGCATGACCATTGTTCATCAGCAATGGAAACAATGTAATGTTTTTGTGCTTCTTTTAAAACGTCCATACTTACTTTACCATTTTATTTCTACTCGCACCCAGCTGAAAATACTATTAAAAACTGGAAACTAATAGTAATCTACGCAAAATTACATTACATTTATTTACATTAGTATTTATTGATCTTTCATATAACAGTTTGACTTAAGGCTAGTTAACAAAATGGTGATAAATAATTAATATTTTAATATGTTGGCTCAACAACCCGGGGTAGACCACGGCCTCAATCAACAAGCGCACTAAAAAACAAAACGTCACTGTACACTACAAAGAAAAATACACTGTTGACACTCGCTCGTAACGTAATGCACCTACTACTTGCACTTCTGACTGAATACTGAAGATTTTTTCAAGAAAAAAGATGACCGACGCCAACGAGGCAAACTGACAAGACAAATTCCGTTAAGCATGTCGCGACTGCGATGTTTGTGGTTGGTTTAACAAGAAAACATGTAAATTAACTACATTCGTGATAGTTCTACAATGTTTGTGTTTCTTTAGCAATGTTTATGCTTGGCTGCATTATTATTTCAACATTTTCGAGATACATTTAACTGAAGTGTGATACTTTAACAACGTTTCTTATTGTTACACGTGACCGCTTTACAACACATCTTGGCAAGAATGTAGGTTGTGATAATGAGAAATATTTTTATAAAAACATGTCCGTAGATACTTTTAACATGTTCATGATACTTTAGTAATAGTCAATGAAATTTTGCCTTGAACATGTTTGTGTTTAATTGTACTGTAATCGTTGTACTCCAACTACGAATGTGTTTAATTTATAAGAATTATGGTTGATTTTAAATTTATTGACCACGTTTGTGTTTAATTAAAAACACGTATGGTCAAATTAATTGTAAAGTCCCTAAGTTGTAATTTCATCCTGTTTATTGTTGTTTAACAATGAAATCAACAATTAAATTGTAGGCTAACAATGTTACCATTTTTGAAACAACTACAAACATGTTCAAACTAAACATATCTGTGATACTTACGAGCATTTTAATCAACAACGCTAAAGTAGTTGTTTCAAACATGCAGCGTTGTTTGATTTAATCACATACGTATTTGATTTGACAATTTTAAGCCCATTGTTAGCTAACAACGAAACATTTTTGATTCAACCAATGTTTTTTCTTTCGGTGTATATCTATCGTCTTAAACCTATGTATACACTTGTCTCCTTGGCATTTCTTCATAAATCAATACTTCTACTACTTTACATTTTATAACGAAATGGCCCAACGCCTCACCCAAAAAAGCAAATTCCGTCTTTTAAGCGCCACCTCTTGCGCCCACCACCACCTCTTGCGAAACTGACACCCGAAAGAAGTATACCTACACATAATTATACATACCTTTCCTGCCATATCGCATGAGTAATGAATAACTTCAAGAAATCCAATAAATCTATATCCCGTCTACCTAATTCTCCACCCGCAGTGAGTTTTTTTTTTCCATGCAAAACATTTCGCAACGTCCTACATAAGTTCAGGACTATTAAAACTGCATCAATATCTCGGGGTTTTCAAGTTGTTGTCAGAGATATCAGCACACAAGAACACGGAGCGCATAATTAGGCTCCGTGTACACAGACAGAACGGGAGCGCCGCCGCCGTCGCCATCAATTTATCCAACCGGAGCAACAGTGAGAACACCATAAACGGGATATTTATAGATCAACACCATCCGTTCTCAATCCACTTGTCGTATGGCAGCCACCCCCTCCATAATTAACTGCCATTGGCAACATTTACCCAAAAATGTGTCCCAGCCCGGCGCACTGTTGCATAATCTTGGGCGGAATTAATTCCAGTGCCGTTTGAGTGTGCATCCGTCGGTCGCAACAAGGATACAAATATCGCTATCGCTATTGCTACTACAAATCGCCGAAACACAGTGACAGTGGTTTGCTATTGCTTGTACTAGCTATCTGGAGCATATCGGATGGATAACAAGAAGGAGATACATACAGATACAACTACTGGCATGTAGAACAGTGTGGTTGGCAGAGGATACTCGTTCATATTGGCAAATGAGATATGTAATTCTGCCGCGCCAGCCGTGTCGCTACAGATGTGTGCCTGGTATTTATGTCGAAAATTAAATAAATCACCCAAGCAGCGGTTCTTCTCCACATAATCTCAAATCTGGTTGCCCACCTCCACCGTTAGCTTGTATAGCTGTGTATATATAGTATCATAAGCCTTGTATCTCAAGGTCTCCCTTCGTTCCGAAATGACCCACTTTACACCGCAGCCAAGTCAATTTATCATTCCGAGTGAATTTCCAATCCATAATGGTAATAAATTTCGAATTTTTCCATTCGAATCCTTTCGGGTAGGGGGTGGTAGGTATGTGTGGTTTGCCTGCCACTTGCGAGGATGTTTTCAGTTGGGCCGGGCCAAAAATCACAGAAACGAATTTATCCATTTCAGTAGGCACACAAATACATTCGATTAAATGTGCGCTTTTCTCATATATAGTATAGCCAGGCACGCACGGGGAGTCAGATTCGGGCACACACTTATTTATATATAGATGTGATGGCTGGATCGGATGGGTAGGGTATATTGATTTGATTAGATTCCGTTTGGATTCCTTCGGTTCGGCGAGCTTGTTTTGTTGTGTGTTATTTTGTCTTGTGGTGTTGCTGTCGCATTCAATTTGAAATTCTTTTGATTGCGGATGTTTTTTTTTTACCCTTGTTCACTTGGTCTTCTTGAGAGGACTGTAAGGACTGTGTATTGCCTATTGACAAATTGTGATTGGTTTTGGAGACGTTCCTTTTCTTTGGTACGCCTATTGTGACTGTCGGTGTGTGTTATTGATTAAGTTTGGGTTGAGGGTTAATGGTGTGTGATTTATTAAGTGTCGTGCTGTTTGTATTGCTAAATACCTCAATTAATAATGGCTGATAAAGCTTTGGGGCTACATCGAAGGAGTTTGGAGATATGATGGAAATAAGGGGTTTTCGGTTGCCTTGGGGTAGGTATCCAAAATTTGTGGTTACCCGGCTAGTAGGTATTTAGTTGTGTCGTGCTATCACGAACAGAGATATCACAACGCCTTGGGGCGCGGTAGGAGGGTCCCCAAAAATAGAATTGGGTCAGTGTGGGGATTTATTATTTTTTCTCTTCAGTACCTGGGAGTTTCCATGACCCCAAGAGAGTTTTTTCTTTGGAAAGCAATTGAGAAGGGGTTTTCGCACACTATTTTGGCAAATTTATTTGAGCTCTAGTTTCGAATTTTTATTAATCCTATGTATGTATAACCTTTTGCAATAGTGGTGGTTAGTGCCAAGCCAATTAATTTTGATTTCACTGTCAACTAACCGTTTCTAATTGGCAACCCCAATGTTCGCAAACACTCACCCCTTTCAATCAAGGTGACCATATTGTCAGAAGTAGTCATCATCGGACTAATTAAGGGTCAATTGATTAAAAAGGGCTTTTGTGTGAAAACTGACCACATAGGTACCAGAAAGTCCCTTTTAGTTTTAGTCATCGAATATAGTGTTGGTTTAAGATCTTTGTTCAAACGAGTGAGTTATGGGACTTAAGGGATCTGTAGTTGATGTTCTTTGGAGTACATAAGAGCTTACATGTGCTTCTATGCTATGTTTTGATTACGTACATATAAATTATTGGTAATTTGCACATAAGTAAGCACACCCACATCAAACTATTTAGATATCCACCTGTAGTCTCATGTCTTAATCGTTTGAGCTTTACTTGTGACAGGCTTACCTTTGTAAATTTTGTCAACGAAAGATTAGTTTGTATAGTGTGTAATTCGGTACATAGGCTGTGTTATTTCATTAACATTATTTTAAGCTGCATTTTCTACTCTCCCAACGATTATAAATGAGGTGAGCAAACTCTTTGTTAATGCGTAGATGGCGACTATGTGGAACTTCTTGTTGTACATTTTCAATTCGGTTGTACCTAATGAAGTACTTCAATGTGTAGTTGAATATGTCACAAAATGTAGCATTTGAGGGTTCCACGACTCATAATATGAAATCTTTTGTATGTTGTTCTAAAAATACCACATATATAGCACGATGCGAGGATACCTAGGATGGGATGCAAAGGTCTATAGGACAACTTTAACAGTTACAGTTTTAAACTTAAAACATTGATGTGCATTGTCCACATAGACAAATCTTAAGCACGGACAAAGCTACTTAGGTATATAAATAAAAATTTAATTCTATTCATTGGTAACCGCATCACTGGAGAACGGCTGGACCGATTTGGATATTTGTTTTCAAAAGTTCGTAATAGTACAAATATTGTTTTAAAAAAAGAAAAAATGAAAAATCTGAGAGAGTTTATTTTTTTCAAGTTATTTTTGATTTCAGTTGTATTCGTTCTATTCGTTAGGTATGCGCAGCAGCGCAGTGGTTAGTATGCTGGACTACTGTGCGAGGGATCCCAGGTTAGATCCCCGGAAAAACACAAATTACATCTTAAGGTTTTTTCTACTGCGCCACCTGTCGCGAACGTTTGACAAACATCCGAGAGTATGACTGTCCTGAAAAAGCTTCTCAATTCAGCCGTTCGGACTCGGCATACAATTTTGTAAGTCCCTTCCATTCGTCCCAAAAATAGAAACTCACACAAACGAATGGTTGAGAGAAGCTAGGCCTAGGGTGTCCACCCCCACTGGTCCAAAACCAAGCACCGTAGAGACCTAATTTTTTTTTTTAATTAAAGTTCATTTAATTGTTATTATTTGACTAGAAGTAAGATTTAAAATTAATGCTTAAAGTATTAACAAAAATTTGTTAACTAAAAACAGGAGAAATGTGGGCCCCTAATTTTGCGCCAATTGAATGGAACTTGCATTTAGTTTGACGGTTATCTTCGGCATGTGGACTCATATTTTTTTTTGAAAAAAGCCTTAATCGAGGCGGAAAGGACAACTCAAACCTTAAAGGACGCTCGCCTTTTTTATTGCCAAATTGGCTAAGGAAATCGAGAGGAGCCGGCCGTATACACACGACTCTTTTCCAAAACCCAAGAAAAAATGTGGTACCAAAGCAAGTTTCACAACTATACGTCGTATTATTTCGAATGCCAAGGATATAAAAAGACTAAAAATCAAGAAGAAGTCACCCCTTAACCCGCTACATAAAGCGCAACGCCTCCGTTTATGTCGCGCACATGTGGCCTGGAGTTGTGGCACAGTGTGGTCTTCTCCGACGAAAAAAATTTATTTGGAAGGCCCCGATGGCTATATCTACTAATTCTATAATCTCCGCAAAGAAACTCATCACTTGGATCGGCTGCATAACGGAGTTGAAGGTGTGATGGGCCGTTTCGTATTATGGCACCTGCAAATTACAATTGTTGTTAACCACAATGAATGCGTTGTCTTACTATGACATACTGAAACAGAGCTTTCATAACTTTTTTGGACCTCTGCCGTGAATTTATTAACATGTTTATGGCCCAAATGCCCGGGTTGTTAAAACGTATATAGAGAGCCAAAATGTGAAGCTATTACGCCGGATTTGATTATCATCAAAAAATTTTGGAAATGGTTGACACACGTCAAGTCTATGGATCGGGACAACAATATTAGACTATATCTAAACTAGTCCAAGCCATCAAATTAGCTTGGAGCTCGACTTAGCTAAATTATTCTCCAATTTGTATATGCAAACCGGATGTGTGAAAATTGGAGCAGAAAGGTGGCTCAGAAAACAATTGACAAATTTTTTTAAATCTGAAAATACTCCATTTACCTTAAATTTAATGTGTGTGTTAAAAAGAAGCCAGAATTTTCTAAAATGATTTTTTCGTTTAGGTGTTCTATTCTAGTGACGCAAAATTAGGACCCCATATTTTGCCGGTTTTTAGTTAACAAATTTTTGTTAATACTTAAGCTTTAGTTTTAAATCTTCCTTCTGGCCAAATCACAACAATTAAATGAACTTTAAGAAAAAAAAATAGGTCTCTAGCACGCTTGGTTTGGGACCAGTAGGCGAAATAAAACCGACCTTAGGGGTGTGCTATTCAAGTGGCGTGGAGTGTACATTATTTGCAGTAACTTTTATCATATTCACAAAACGATCAGAAAGAAATTTATCGAAACTTAGATAGGACAAAGTCTAACTCTGTTTAAAGTCCGCATTATGTCAGCCCTAACTGACATAAACTATAGCACTGAGTTCGCTTTGCATTGCACTGAAATTCAAAACTTATATTCCAGAATCCAGATAATACTGTGGTGCCTCGTATAGTTGATGTTGAGCACTGATCAAACCCTGTGTATGTAGTTAGGTCAAGTGTTCAGTTCTGGATGTCGCTGATGTCTATTTTTGTGAACTACTGAAAATGTCTTTTTAAGCAGCATTTCGATCTATTTTTCTTTCCTTAGTTAATCGGTTAATGGGCGCAGTAGCGCAGTGGTTAGTGTGTTGGACTACTGTGCGAGGGATCCCAGGTTCGATCCCCGGAAAAACCCAAAATTACATCTTAAAGTTTTTTCTACTGCGCCACCTCTCGCGAACGTCTGACAAACATCCGAGAGTATGACTGTCATGAAAAAGCTTCTCAATTCAGCCGTTCGGACTCGGCATAAAATTGTAGGTCCCTTCCATTCGTCTGTTGCGCCACCTATTTATTTATTTATTTTTAGTTAATCGGATAGGATAATTTTTGGCATTTTTCTTAAGCATCTACCTTTCTAAAGTCTATTAAAAGCTTAAAACCATTTGCTTAGTAAGCGAAATTGGAGGACTATTTTGGCGCATTATTACTTCCAGTCATCATAATGCGCAATACCTTTCGAATACGAATAAATCACAACGAACTACTCTTTCAAATTATCGACACCAATAAAATGATTTCCTAACCATTTAACCAACATTCAGATTATAACTAATTTCATCGATTTAAACTAAATTCTCTTTTGGTTATAAAACAGCCCGCAACGATAAATCAAATCACTTAAATCCGCCCAAATACAATCGGAAATCAGATTGAAATCAATAAACTTGCCAATTGAATTTTGCACAAATCCTTCCTCTGCCGATTCTCATCAGCTTCATCAGTTGGGCGAACAAAAAAATATGTAGGTACGCATGCAAAATACAAACTACCAAACGCCGCGCCGCATTACAAGAACGCATAGCTGCACGAGTAATGTTCACACACATGAATTATACCAGAATTGGTAATTTCAAACTAAAATTCCAATTAAAAGTATATTAAGCAAACAAAACATGATGACCGCCGCTGTTTGCGGTCGAAATAAATAAAATCCGATCTACATTCAAAGCCCATCCAACACGTCCTTCCGTTGCGACGCACCGCCGACAATCTGCAATACCGTTCCGCTTGGTAGCCAACACCCTATACTGCATTATAGCGGCCAAAACCTTTCTGACTGTGCGCTTTTGCTAAACCATAACAGCAAATAATCTCGGAAAGTATTCCCGAAAACGATGCAATTTCGGCAGCGGGGTACCGTACATTTTCGTTAATTTACATAAAATTTACAAATCTGACTGTGAATTTGGAAATTAAAGGCTTTTCGGTTTTTGGCGAAAAGGATTTGATTCCGCACACGAGCGCCACCACATTGTTGGCACTGCTTTCATTTACGTATGTACCGACGCATATACTCGTAACGTGAGCAAGACTCTGCATAGTTTTTGGGGATTAAAGTTTAGCTCTCCCAAGATGTAAGGGCTATTGTGTGCCTAGTTACAAATTAGGGGGTTCCGAGATTTGACAAATTACATTGCCCCAATCTAACCATTCATCGTTCATAGGGACGTTTTTATTTGCGAAAAGTATTGCGTTAATTTCCGAATAATTTATTTGGATTACATCATTCGTGAATTTTTTCGGCCCCCACGTCGGCAAATAATTGCTGTGCAAATGTTTGCAAAATAAAAATATAACCATCCTGAAATATTATGCTCATAGTTAAAAAGTATTCCTCATGGTCATGATGAATGTGCAAGTGGAATTGGGATCCTTGCTCGTTACTTTTTTTCTGTGCATTTGGATATGTTTTTTTTTTTTTTACATTTGTTGTGAAAATCTGCAAAAGTTTCGAGAATTGGAAAATGTTGAGATAAAAGTTTCGCCAGACATTGTTGTTGATTGTAAATGGAATTTACCTGTTTCGTTGGCTTTCATTGTGAGAGGAATATATTTTCCATGCATTCGTATACATAGTTAAATTAGGGGGTGGATTGCATATAGCTAGTATCTTTTTGGAATAATGAAACTGTGATGAGGGATGCATAAACCCGAGGGACAAGAATTTTCTTTAAAATAAACATTATAATTCGATTAGAAGTGTTGGAATTGTGTTAGTTTTTATAAGCCATTCTAAAATGTAGGATTAATATCTTAATGGGTTTCCTTAGAGAAAATTCGGTCGACAGTCCACTTAACATTGACATAGGTTATTTATAAGTACATTTACACCGCACCTAAACTCAACATTTCAGCAGACAAAATTTCCGAAATCGAATTTTGTGTTCCCACTGAAATTTCAACATTTCAAATGACAGCTAGTATCAGAATTGATTACCTACTGATGTTTTTTGTGTTTCGAAATCAGAAGTGGTTTGTACCTAATGAATTCATTTTTTAATTATATTAATCTAAACATGAATACAAGTCATAGGTTAGGTTAGGTTAGGTTAGAGTGGTAGGCCGCAACAAGTGCAGCCTCACGTAGGCCAGAGGAGGCCCATTGTGATACCACAGGATCTGATGATCTCACAACTACCCGTTGAACCAAGAGGAGCTGAAAATAAAGCGTTGGAGGCAACTTATGCTTGCATTAGCGAGTTCGCCGAGATTGTCAAAGAAGTATTCTCCGAGATATAGCTTTCTCCGAGTTGAAAGGGCAGGGCACGTGCATAGGAGGTGAAGAATTGTCTCTTCCTCCTCCTCGCCCATGCAGCTTCTATACAGAAATCATTGGAGGGGAGGCCCAGCCTGAGAGCATGTCTCCCAATAATTCAGTGTCCCGTGATGACACCTACTAATATGCTTATGTTGGATCTTTTTTGTTTTACAAGATTGTTGGAGAGCTTAAGATCCAGCATGGGCCAGATCTGTTTCGTTATGGAGCACGTGGTGCAGTTTGACCACCTTCGATTAGTGGCGCTTATCGCATTTTGTTGAATTAAAAGTCTACACGTAGCGAGAGGCATATAGAGATTCTCCTTTTCCGGTAGAATCGACAGCGTTGTGCCATGCCCAGCGAGTTCATCGGCCTTGCAATTCCCTGGAATGTCCCTGTGGCCCGGCACCCATATAAGGTGAATTTTGAACTGCTCCGCCATCTCGTTAAGAGACAAGCGACAATTGAGGGCGCTTTTGGACTTAAAGATGACAGAGTCCAGGGATTTAATCGCGGCTTGACTATCGGTAAAAATCACGATATCCTTTGCAGATATTACATTATACCGTAGCCACGATAGGGCCTCCTTGATTGCCATGATTTCCGCCTGGAACATGCTACAATGATTGGGAAGACGGAATGAGATCGTACAGTTTAAATCTTGGGAGAAAACACCAAACCCCACTCCTGTTTCCGTTTTTGACCCATCTGTATAAAGGTAGACGGATTTCCTGTGAGTCACTGCAACACTCTCTCAGTCAGTTCTGGAGGGTATGCAGGTTTCAAAATTCTTACTGAAGTGATAATTCACTATTCAGACATATTTTTCCTACTTCCTACTTTTTTAGCTTTTACAATCTAGTTTTACAGCGGTTTTATTTTTGTCAGTGAGCTCAAAAGTCATCAGAATTAAGCTACGATTACACGGCCATTTTTTCGAGTCATTTAACTGGCGCTGTGACGTCAGGAAAAACTGTCGCATTAGAGCGACATTGAAGCTACGATTCGTCATTGAAAAAATGGCGATCACACGAAATGACTATCATCGTCAGTTTTGTCCCAAAATCAAATGACGGACACTGCGAGTCATTTAGAATTTTTCGTTGGGATGCCATTTAAATGACGAGCGAAAAATGGCGATCACACTGTACTGACTTGCCTCATCAAAATGGCAAATGGCACCTTTTCTATTATTTCGATTTCGCGCTCATTTATCTGTTTTGTGATCAGACGGCAATGACCTATGAGAAAAATATACCTACTGTCATTTAGAGTTTTTCTCTCGGCCACGGCCCACGACGCATACGTGCGAATTTTTTAATTAAGTTAAATAGGAAAAAAAATTATTATCATAAATAAAAAATGTCAAAAAGAACTTTTGGGATGATGGTGAAAATTGCGGAGACGGCGTATTTAGCAGCGTGTGTGCTGGAAGAAGACGCTCTTGATTACGAGCCAACGCGACGAAAGCGGAGTATTTGGCAAAAGAAGTGGTTGAGCCGTCGCGTGAAGATTATATTTTGCGCTGGATTACTACTCGAATTGCGCGAAGAAGAACCTGAACTATATCGCAATGTCCTTCGTATGTCAGCCAATCAATTTGATTATTTGTTGAGGTTGGTGAAGCCACACATCGAAAAACAGAACACCAACATGCGAGAGAGCGTTTCAGCGGAAGCACGACTGGCAATCACGCTGCGCTACCTCGCCACTGGTGAGAGTTTTCGATCGCTGCGATTCCTTTTCCGCGTATCGCAGCCAACGATAACGTGCACCATTCCGGAAGTTATGGACGCTGGTGCTGGCGTGCACAGTGCTCCATAATTTTTTAATCACCACGAATAAAGTCATGTACGCACCACCGAACCGACCTCATTCGACAGTTATGACTTATGACGGTTACATCAACTGCGTCGATGGCCAGCTCTAGTATAACAATTTCCCACGAATCAGTTTTCACATGCTGCAGTTTGTATTCTGGAACTGAGCTATCCCAAATCGCCCGTTGCTTTTGCACCGCCACAATCAAACGCGATTTCTCTTCGTCGCTCCACGAATGGCAAATTTTCCCATCCCGCGCTTTCTGCGTTTTGGGTAATTTTTTCGTCTTCGTTTCGACTTCAATATTCACATTCACAACTGAATTCTCGGCACTTGACGGCGACGGTTCGTATTCCATTTCAATAGGTACGTACCCAACAACACAACCACAACAAAAGTAAAATAGAAACCAGTTTTTACACGTCGTCCTTTCGCCACGAGTCAAAAATCCAAATGATATCAGCACAGATATCGTATTAAATGCTTTGTCATTTGCCATTTGCGTAGAAAAATGGCATAGCATGAATTTCGAGCCTTGCCATATTTTGGAGGCTGACATTTAAATGGCGCAACAGCCAAAAAATGTAGTCATTTGTCCTCGGCGTCATTGAAGAGCGATCACACGGCCATTTTTTTCCGCCATTTAAATGGCACAAAATTCATGCCATTTGCTCCGCCAGTTTCCTAGTCATTTAAATGACGCTGAAAATGGTATCCCAAAAAATGGCGATCACACGGAACGCCATTTAAATGACTGCTATGTGACGCGATTTTTACGTCAGTAGCGATGAAATTCAACATTTCGCTGAAATCCAACATTTCGAAATTTTGGAAAATATATGGCGAAATGCTGAACATTTGACCTGAAATGCTAAATTTAGCCGAAATGATGAATTTAGGTGCGGTGTAATAGTACTATAAACGTGCTATAACCTAAATATTTCAGGCATGCATTTTCTAACAATTTGATCTTCGAATTATGGATATGTGTTTAGTTTACGTACGATTTTTTTGTATTACTTGCAACAATGAACTCAAACTTACATAGTTTTTGTAGGCAGAGAGTGTTTCTGCGTAGTGAAATTGTGAGTGATTGTAAAGCTTACAAAACTATCAAGCAACCACCACTCAATCAAGCACGCAAGCAACAGTGTCTTGAATTTGTAATACATAAAAGCGGTCTCAAAAAATTGGAGCAAAGTTTTCTTTTCGGATGAGTATACGTTTACTAAACTTTGGTGGTCGTTATGGCTACAAATATGATCACCGGCAAGAAAATATGTTGCTAAAGCGTTGGCTAATAGGTCAAGACAAGGACAGTCATGCTATGGGATGCGATTTCATAGTATGGTGCTCAATTAAAAAAAAAATGTTGGTGTTCCTAATATAACTCTTTTGAAAACACTTTTCCTACAATGAAAATGAAAGTGGGTTTTGGACATATTCCATGAATATTACGCCAGTCGATAGTTAACCCTTGAAATTTATAGGGAGCAAGTATATACACTCAGAGAAAAATCGCAAGCTAAAATTTAGTATACTTAAAATGAATGCATGCATTTTCATTTCTATTCGTTCGTAAAATTCACGCTCACTTACTGAGTGAATTCTCAAAAGGCAACATTCAAAATTTAATATTATTACCTGATCTATTGATGTGAATGAATGATGTGATGATATATTATTAGATATAAGGTTTAGTACATCTTGAATAAATTAATAAATAAATTCGTTTCAGGCTTAATGTAAAAGAACAACATTCTTAAAATAATCGCGAAACCGGATTGAAGTAAAATCTTGAAGAAACGAGCTTAAAATAAGATTTTTGTACTTGGAATACGATTTTCCGAGATTACCATACTTCCGTCCATTAACAGGCTTCAAATGACACTGATATTCTTGGTTTTAGCTTGTTTTTTTTCTGAGTGTAGTAGGTGTATTATTATATTAGGTATCAAGAAAAAAATAGCTTGTATTCGCGATCTTCTTCTTTCAGTCATTACCCAAACCTCATGAGTCATGACAATAGGTAAGAGTTGGAACAAACACCGAATTAAAAACTGACAACTTAGCTTTGACACCACGAAGTCCAACGCCCACGGTGAAAGGTATTGATTTAATTCCATTCCATTCGCCCCAAAAACTGAAAACTCACACAAACGAATGATTGTGAGAATCTAGGCCTAAGGTGGCTATATGGACCTGTTGCTGCGACTATTTATTTGTTTTGTTTAAATTTTTAACGATTTACTTTAAACAGTTATTGGATGTAAGAATTGGGATTATGCTGAGAGCTGATAAATAGCTCCAAAGTCCGTGCCATTTCATACTTATACGCCATTTAACTTTCAGGTCATGCTTCTAGAACCCTAGCACGATTCTGAATTAATGTCTGATTTTCGGTGCGCTTAATGTACGTTCTATAGTAAGCAAGCAGCCAGTTTTGCTGCATTAGTCATAGGGTCCCCTCCCCAGTAATATTAAAATCAAAATAGTGATTAAATAATGTTGGATTAAGAGTTATTGCCACTTATTTAAAGACAAGATCACCCACACCGATTTAAACACCCTACGTGAACGTAGGCAGTTTCCCTCCTTGAAAAATACGATGTCCTCAATTTACATAGACCTGATGGTAAAATAAATAGGAGTGCGATTGAACAGGGATTTCTTAAGAAATTAACCTGCAGGTGCGCACACCTACACCACCTACCTTCCCACGCTAAATAGGTTCGAAACATTTTATGAAATATTCGAAATTTCAATATATCTTCCGCTCGTTGGATGTATACCTTATAAGATGGCTTTATGGCCGGCGCCGTATTATAATTTTTCATATATATATATACTATATACAGCTAATTAAAGCGGTGGCTGTGGCAACGTCTCCTTCTGTCGTCGGCTTAGTAAAGGATAATATGAGTAATAATAATATCCAAACATGCAAAGTCGCTTATATTAATTGATTTTCTTAAGCCAACGCCAACGTCAACAGAAAAAAAAAATATCCTTAAAAGGACGAACCATCAAGCATTCTGCGATCCGAAACATTTTTCTTCCGTTTATTTTGTTTAAATAGGATAGCATCCGCCTACTATGAATATTCCACCACCCCCTTGCTTGGTCACTGAAAATAATTAAAATTGAAAGGAATCAAGTTCTTGCTAAAGGACGAGATCATTGCAAAACAAACGATTTTTATCAAGATAAAAGAGATTTTCTTCGGCTTGCTGTGCTTAGCTTCATCTTTCTCATCGTCTTCGTCATTTTCTTCTAAAATGTCAGAGTTAACATTAAAAAACGAAATGGCGACAGGATATTGTGTATACCTCGTTTTATCATTTTTTTTTTTGCTTATGTTAGTGTTGTGTTTAAATTTTTTTTCTTCGAGCCGGTATATCATCCTCGGCTTTCATGAGGAAAATGAGGGAGGATACTATACTTCTGTATGCTGTTTTTTTTTGTGCGTCTCCTATTACTTCCTTTTTGGTCGGCCATTACAAAGAGAGAAAGCAAAATTAAAAACCCTCCACGAATAGAGGGAGGATACAAAAATATAGAAAAAGGAAATGAATTTCGCAACAGTTAAGGATGGTTTTTCATCAGGGGAGCAAAAACCAGTTGGAGTCCTGTAAAACCAGAATGAATTCAAGCTCTGTTCCCTTTGCTGTTGTATGTCCATTCATTACTCGATGTCGCGCTGCTTACACATCGTCAAGAGGATGTCATTTGTCACAATGAGCAGCACAAGAGAAATGAAGACGACTTGTGTAGGTATACATGTATCCCGATTGATATAATATATTTCGTTGAGTTTACACTGCACTTAGATAAATTTTGTGCCCTATGGTGGAGTGCCGCCTAACAAATCAGGTTAAATGGAGAAGTTGATTTGAGTTGCCTTGTTCAGCTTCAGCGGTGACTGCCACCTTTGAGAAAATTGAATGAGCTCACTACCTTTGATACTGATTTATGAACTGGGATATTTTAAGAGGAAAGTGGCTGCTGCAGCAACACAGCAACCAATTTGACGCCACTCGAAAGGATTGACAGTGCGAGTCATGCATTTCCCATCTCTTGCTTTTAGTTTAATTTCATTGCTGGAATTGTACCTTTTTGTGCTCGAGCTGACAAATGGATAGCATTGTTGAAAGTGATTGGTTTATGTTTTCACTGCGATTTTTATATATCGATCAAAATGTATTATATCCTTGACATGTTTCTGATTCGATTTGAAATTTTCTGTTGCAACAGCCACGACGAGAAGGGAATTTCTGAATTCAAAACCCTTAAGTGGGAGAAATTTTGAGTTTTAAAACCAAATTTAAGAAAAAAAAAATAAAAATTGTGAAAAAATACTTGTAAATGCAAATGAAAAGGCTACAGCCCGCTTAAGACAAAAAAAAAGTATGTACTTTAAGTGTAGCATAGTTACAAGCCCAAACCTTATAAATTACCACAATTTGTAGACAAATTAGGCGGGAGCTTGTAGGTCTTGTCTACTTCTAAAAAGAGTGCCCCAAGTACCCCTAGGAACTTCTACAAGTACAACATGGAATTGGATACAAAACAAATTCGATCTTATCACGTAGATACATTTAAAAAACATTGTAGGACTTGTAAACTTGGAACTAGAAGATTCATGACAATAACTAGGTACGTATCGCATAAGTAAATTTCTACAAGTGTAATATATTGTAACCCAGATTTACGCGTTCAATAGAACAAATTAAATAGAAACTTTTATGACTTAACACCTTACACCTATTGGGAGTGTACTTTAATCAGCAGAGCAAACCCTAAAGGAAGGTGCTGGTAAAAAGATCTCGAATCTCGGTCTGGTCCCACCTCAACAACCCTACGTTCACTTATTCTAATCACAGCTTTCAATTTTACCGACAATTTCACTGTCACTTCAACCAGAACTACGTAATCGTGTTCTCCAGCTCCATCATTCCGTACTTCCGTAGTGTAAACACTTCATCATTACAGACGAATAAATTCCCAATGGAGCGCACACACACACAAACAGAGCAATTTCATAATTTATTAGCAAATTCGAATTTAATTGTCATTAAACTCGATTAATTGCATCATCAGTCGAGCCCGAAACCGATGTGAACGAAACTCTAATGAATCACATTCGGTTCGTTCACACTTGAAGACACTTTCACCGTCAATCGGCACCGACACCATCAACTCGACCACCCATTCCAATTTTATAGCCGCCATTAATTAAGGCGCAAAACTTTCACAAAATTCACCGAAATCGAACGACGAATAAAAAAGTTATTTATCTAACTGGAGGATGTCGAAGAAGGACACCAGCGTGCCACGCGCCGGAAGCACACAGATGGACACTTGCCGATGCTGCCAAATTAAATGTTCGCCTGATTGCCTTCTGGGGGGGGATGTGTAACAGTTAGCCGTTCATTAGGAATTAATTTAAATTAGTTGTGATATTCAAAGTTGTGTTTAATTTAATCCTTGGGACCTGCTCGCTGGTGCGCCTCCGACATTAATGAGTGTAGTTAAACTAAGAACCCGGCATTACGATGCCTAATCACGACTGGCCATCGTAGAAGAGAATGTTGGTGGACCGTGAACGTGTCCTCCAGCTATTCTTGCCGTCGTCATTGTCACATAAGCAGGCGAACAACGAACACTACATTGAGCTTCAGCATGCTGCAGGATGCAGTTATGTGCGTGATTAATGATGCGAATCCTTTTGTTTGGCACTTCTTGGGCCACCGCGCGCACCGGCTGCTCCAGTTGGCAAATGAGCATTTCATTAATATTGTGCGTGTGTTTGCGGATTGGCCCAAAGAGGTAAGCTTACTCAACTGAGCTCTAGCCTGGTGGTGTTGCTATTATGGTTATGGTAGTCCTTTGGTGCAATTACAGTGATTTGTTTTGATTGTCCAAAGTCCGAACCATGAATGGACGAGCCGGCCATAGTGCCAGTACGTACATATGGCTTTTGTTTTATTATATGGGAAATTTGTTAGGAAAACATGTGGGGATGTGTCTCACTAATTCTCTTTATGGTGGTGAATGGCACAGCACCTGGAGCTGTATGAGTATCCTGCTGTCCTATTTTGCTAAGAATATGATTTGTGTATAGGAAATAGATATGTGCGTGTGTATGTGCGAGAAGGCGGACATGTGTGGTGCTAGTGGCGGATTAATGTTGAATAATTAATGTGATATCATTGGGTATTCAACCCAAAGACATTTTGCCCAAGTCCATGTGTATTCTGGAATGATTTGAGTATACTATATCCTTTATTGCATGAGCCAGATTTAGGTCTTAAGTTTCAATAATTATTATGAATCATAATGCTGGCTAGTAAATAGTGTCTTAAAGCGTTCAAGAAGGATAGTTTCTTGAGAAATTCAGTGAGTATGCCTCAAGATACGTTTGGTTGCTACATATATAACTTAAAGGACGAATCGTTGTGCAATATCCATCAGAAGTACACACTGAAGAGACACACATGCTTACCTGGAAACGTAACTTTGGTGAAGTTTTAAGAACATTACACTTCTGACCTTAGTAATATTTCACATTTATTCATGCTGCAAAAGAGGTAAGATTAAAATTGTTTATGCTACGTGTGCAAAACCCGACGTCAAAGTATGCAATAAAAAATGTTGCATGTCATGCAGGTACCTAACCTACTCGGTAAATTTGTGATGCTGTATGTCATTGTATGCGTAGATAATTAGGTATGTCAGCCATAATGTTCCACCGTCAATGGCATTTCAAATGCCAAAATATGCAAATACATACATGCATTATGTATTATACTATTAAAAGATTTTCCCTGAGCCTTGTTAGTGGTAATGATAATGAAAAAAAGCTGGAATAGTAATAAGCTGCTGTCTTTCAAGGCCAAGGGAGGTCTGTATTCTTTGGTACGATATCGATACGGGGCAAAAACAATGAGTCGAGTTAGAAGATTTATTACATAAAACAACGTTTTTAGGTACATACATAAAATAAATAAATGCTTCCATTTTCCAAATCTGGATTTAAATTTAATGTAGCTCTGCTCCTAGATGGAGCAGAAAGCTGAGTGATACGTTAAAATACTCAGGAAAGTATTGCCCAAAAACGATTTCAAGACTTTTTTCTATTTATTACGATTTCTGAATGAACAAGGAGAATAAATCAAAATCACAAAAACGTTTACCCTCCAAATTTTTTCAACATTTCATCTGTTTTTATCGAATCGTGCATTGTCACTATATTTACGAACTAGCTGACCCGTGCTCGCCTTGCGTCGCTTGCCTTTAGCAAACAAACGAACTTTGGTCCATTTAAGATTGACTACACGAACTATAAAAAAGTTAGCAAGAAGAAATTAAATGCGGCACTATTCTTACCTGGGCGCAGTAGCGCAGTGGTAAGTGTGCTGGACTACTGTGCGAGGGATCCCAGGTTCGATCCCCGGAAAAACACAAATTACATCTTAAAGTTTTTTCTACTGCGCCACCTCTCGCGAACGTCTGACAAACATCCGAGAGTATGACTGTCATGAAAAAGCTTCTCAATTCAGCCGTTCGGACTCGGCATAAAATTGTAGGTCCCTTCCATTCGTCCCAAAAATAGAAACTCACACAAAACGAATGGTTGCGAGAAGCTAAGCCTTGGGTGTCACCCGCCTGTTGCGCCACCTATTTATTTATTTATTTATTATTCTTACCTGATGTGCTGGGATTGTACATGTGTTTGTCGTTTTTTAGTTTATTCAGTTTTCAGCCGAGAGATACCTATTTCTGGTGTTAATTGCCAAGAAGTAAGGACATTAAAAGGATTACCAAAGGTATAGATAGCTTTTCTTGCTTAAAATTTGTATCTTCCAAGAGTTTACATTAAATATGAACAATATTCAGTTTCAAAGGTTTCGGATAGTTTGCCGACGCATAACGCTATCCACCAGATAAAAGCCGCTAATATCTTTTTTTTCTGTTTCATCGTCAAAGTCTCTGATAAACTAACTTACGGAAAAATGAATCAGCCACTAAATTTGTTTCTATACACATGTCCTTTGAAATGATGCCATTCTGACCGGATTCCGGTCATATCTGACCGAAATCTATTTATTCTGACCGGAGAAAATTTTGAAATCCGGTCTAACCGTTTTCTGACCGGAACAAAAAATGTTTTTAACCGGAAAACGCTTTTTTGACTGGAAAAATAAAATTGTTCTACTGACTATAAATAAGGATAGATTTCTATGGGTAATTTGAATAAAACTTTGCCATACATTACGAACACGCTCCCAAGTTCAAACAGAAACCAATTTACTGCGAATATTGGGACGTTTACAACATAATACATGGAATTCTCCTTCGGGAGCAGGATAATAAATTATCTTATAGGCTAATTTTTGGACGTTTTCTTTTGCTAGATGGTGAAGAGGAAATTAAATAATGCATTTCAATTAAAAGTGTGAAATTCGATAAATCTCAGATAAGAGTTTGGTGAACTACTCTTTTCAAGTGTTAGAAAATCATCCAAAAATAATTATTTAGCCATAGACGTCTTTGCATGACTTTTATTTCCAGTAACGACTTGGCTACAAACAAAAACGAGGCGTCATTGCAATGAAATAAAATTTGACAGGTAAAAGAATATTGAAATCGGAAAAACAAACAAATTTTATAGTAAAGCCGAAGCCGACGCCCGTTTTTGACGCCCTCACTCTATCAATGCAAATATCAAATGCAGATTTACATCGAAAGCACAATGGTACGAAAAAGAACCTTTATACCCTGCCCAGGTCATGCCAGAATTATTTCTGAAAATGGATTTTCTGCGCATTTCCTATGCTATCTACTTTTCTCCGTTCTACTCACTCAAAATCTACCTGCCTCATGGACATTAGAAGACGTTGTATGGTCATGCACTAAATATTTCAGGACTTAAGACACGTCATATTAAATGAATGGCCTAAAATAGTTAACTTATGTTTTATATTTTTAGTAATACATATTATATTACAATAATTTTTTTTGACCGTTTTTCCGGTCAAAAACTCTGATTTTAACTTTTGACCGGATTTTTTAACCGGATTTAGAAAATAAAAATCCGGTCATACGGTCAGATTTTACCGGATTCACTTTTTTTTAGTGGCAACACTGTTCGTGTTTTCTAATATATTTTGTTGTTTTAGGTAAGCAAAAAGAAAAAAAGACATTAAAAAAATTAACGGTAGGTAGAAAAAATTGAAGAAGCAAAAATCTAAAAAAATAATTCTAATAGAGGAGCCTGAGAAGGTATCTGGACACTTCGTTTGTGGCTGAGCTATTCTTTAAACAGGGCCCCCAACCAGCCCAGGGAAATGGGTATAGGATAAGAAATAGAGAGAAGGGTAATTTGAAGATAGGAGTAGGAGAAGAGGGGGAAGTAGATACGGGTAGTTCTTGGGTAGTTCTTAGTTCGTTATTCATCGAAACTGCCTGTCTGTCATGGGTTTCCCCACTGACTGGCGACTAAAGCCGAATACAACATAGCTTGATGAATCTTTACAACCTAAGCCTCCACACCACCAACGTCCAGAAAAGGCGCAGCGGCAAGTTGGCCGCTCCTTCGTGGTAAGAAATTTTATGAGAAAAGTGAATTACATTTTCCTTTTAAAGTCGCATTTTCGGCCGTTTTGGTAAGCCGAAATAGAATTCTAAAATCTTCGTGGTAGTCTTTTGGCCTTGGGCGAAGTACACTGTTCCTACAGAGCAATCTACGCTCGTCAACGAAAAAATGCTCTGAAGCTATATTTTTCTAGCCACTTTGAATAAATACTGCTACATATTATAGTTGCCCCTGAGAGAAAACACTTTCCCGAAGGTCTACCCCGATCTAGACTACAATCAATAACATAAAATATGGCACATGTCACTACTTGCTTATAAAATAACAACAGAAGATGTTGCTGGTTCTATAAACAAAAAATAAAACAATTTATTAAGACTTTGTGCGCCTGTTGGTAAAATAAGAATTAAGTCCACTAATAAACAAACAGGCCAGCAGACAGAATTTCGTTGATGTCAGTGTAACGTCTTATCGGAAAAATAAATCACATGTTTGGATAGTTTTTGTTCACTTCACTGAATGCTTATGTGCTAAATAATATATTGCCCTATACGATTCAACACAATAATAATTAACTGTTGTTAAAAATATTGCACGAATAACGAACACAATGTACCTCTCATTCTTTCTACCAAGCGCTATGCACCGTACGGCCTACTCGCACATAACCCACATAAGATCATGATCTGATCATGCTTGCGATTTACGCCCACCACCCCAAAGCAGAGAAACAACAGAGAATTATTGGTTTAGCATTGATTTCCAATTTGATCAACTAAGATCTGATATTTAACTTATTGTTTCTCAGCTTCTGGATAGAGTAGAATGATAGCTCAAAATACTCGGGGAAGAATTGCCTATGAACAGTTAAACGCTTTTTTATATTGATTGAGATTTATGAATATTATGGCAAGTTGAATGAAGCAAAGTCAAAATAAAAAATAAAACTATGGAGTACGTATAGCGTACAAAAGAAAATTTCCTTTTTCCGTATAATTAAAGGAATAAAACGCAATTAAATATAGCCTACTGCACGCAGAGGTACTCAGAGAATATTTAAGTGAAGGTTTCATCAAAATCCGTTCAGTAGTTTCTGAGAACACTGCGAACATAGTTTACATAAAACAGATAAACAGAAAGTCAGTTTGTAAACTTGTCCAAACGATGTCAATCATCTGTTATGTGTTTACAACCTTGAATTCAATTTGAAGAGCTTTGTCGATTCGACGGTAACTCAGTGTACTACACCCTTAATATATCTTCGGTATTGCCTAAAATATGCATTACGTGTACTGATTTCCGAGCTACCACGCAAAATCAATACTCTTCTCCTATAACACTTTTCGGGCCAAAAAAGTTCTAAATTCCCCTACTGCTCTACATTTCACTGAAAAGTAAATCTCCTCCTACTACATTATCAAGAAAAAAAAAACTAATTTCCATTGTATTCGAATAACAATAAAAAGCAACACGTCCTTTAGATTGTAACTTCGAGTCTGCAACTTTTATTGCAGTTCAAGTCATGCGATTGCCGTATCTACACAACAACAAATTATGAATTATTGTTTTACGATAGATCATCTCCGGGGGCACACTTGGTCATGTACTCAATAAAGTACATGAAAGTCCCTTTTGGCACTGCCAGATAACCATAACGACAACTAGACCGAAAGAAAGAAAGAGTTTTCCATCAGCGTCCACCCAGGCAACCCATTTCACTTTTGTATACAGTCCTTTCTCGGATGTCCGCCCACGGAATGTAAAGCGAAAACGCAAATACCAAAAACCACAAGTATGCGGCAGGGATTCCAATGAGCCGACAGATGACATTTCGGGGTAGCGTTGTATTTTATTATATCCTCTTTATACTCACCACCCCCCCAATATACCCACACTGGGTAGCTGGTAAACCGAAATTCAATGTCACGCCCTGGATTGTGTATACCCTTGTTGCGCAGTTAAAAAAAAAAAACAACAAAAACTGTGAAGACAGAACAAGATTGCCGATGGGATCCTTGGAAGGATTGCAATTTCAATTTGTCGACTGATGTCCATAGAAGAGGCAGAATCTATTTCGCTAGTTAAAAAATTGTCTTTTTTTTCTTTAACTCTTCGGTATTTTCGGCGGTTGTTCCGCTTGAAGGAATTAATTAATATTTTGACATTACTAGAGATATATAACGATTGGATGCATATTAATTCGCCAAATCAGCATTCCATGAATAATTATCCGCGAGCGAATTTTAATTGGGGAGAAAATTTCACTCAATTCTGGCAAATGCGTGAACCTGACTGTTTGACTCTATAGTCTTGATTGAATCGCGCTCATCATTTCTTAGTGCGGTTCTCATAAATTATTCAAAGGAATCTGCTTTGAAGAAATTATTATAAGGATAAGGATTATTTTGGATCCCTCTAACTTAAAAGTTTCAACAATTTCGGATGAAATTTAAATTACATCGTATTCGCCCAGCACAGATGTATCTATCTGTGAAAAACTCATCCGGAACTGATGGGATCTTGAATTTCGGATGTGGTATGCGCATCAGAAAAGAGCCCAGGCTCTATGAATTATTAACTACGTTAACAGGATTTGCGGCAAAATGATTTCGAATATGTACACAGAGTGTTTGTGTTTGTGTTGTGTGCTGCATAAGATGTGATGAATTTTTTAAATGATTCATATTCGTGAAATCGAATACCCCAGATGATTTAATGAGACGTAGAAGAAGGAGTTGCCCGTGGAAGTTCTTAGAGGATTTATTTCGCAAATATACCCAGTCTTGAACTGATGGTTAAAAGCCGCCACAATTAAGTTTTGGTAAGAGAAATCAAAAGGATCTTCATCTTCACTATCGACTCGCCTCATGGCGAACCGTAGCTCCTTTCGCTTAAAATGGACTAATAAAATATTCTGCTTTGATTAAAAGTAGATATATACAAATTGGTATGAGATGAGAAAGTTTCATGGAAATAGTGGGAACTCTAATGAGTCCATCCACATGGAGTCCTAATCCACGTGTTGTTCCTCTTTTATTATTATTTAATGACGAAGAAACTATTTTCATCACTCTGTTGGTACAGTATAGTTGTGACGAGTATGTGTGTATATAGTTTTGAAACTTTTACATTTCTTGCCACAAGGAGAAAAAGTTTCTCTGCCATGTAATAAAATCCAGCCAGTGTACACTGGAAAAACACTAAATATTTTCCAAATCACGAAACTTAGAGGCGAATAAGAAGGTTAATTGAAAATACTACTTGAAAGGATGTGAAGCTTGCTTTACTCTGTATGTGTATGTATGAAATGTGTACGAGCTTATAAATATGTATACCTACAACCATATGACTGAGAATGGACAATCAGGAAGAAATAGTCCCTCAAACTAAGAGCAACAAGCAGTAAGTATAAGTAGTACTTGATGCACCCATATGTGTCATGAATGGAACCCAGAGTCATTAACGACGCGCCACGTCAATCCAATATTAAGATCACGCGTATGCAGGAGAGCTCAGATGTATCTTTCACAACTCTCCATCTCGAGAGATGAAGGTCCTGTCCATACCTGTAGAATGCCTGCCTGGTGACATTGCTATCATTCAATGTTTGGCGAAGTAGCTGCTCGTCATTGAAGAGGTACCTCACACATTCTCCACTTTAACAATATAGTACCACCTCTGGTAAACTCGCTCAGGAAAAGTAGTATCCTCCCAAAAATTCTTTTTTACGACCACTTGGACTAAATGTATGTACGAGCAATGTCAATGAGCAATATGACACTAAAATCGTCCTCGGTTATCTTAACGCTGGAATAGGCTAAGAAAAAGCACTTCTGCAGACTGCTAAATGCCAAAGGCGACCCAAATTCTGCTGTTAAGCAAAAAGAACCAATCCAAACGATAAAGACAGATATTCCTCAACCCGACCAAAATGCTGCTGTATCAGATGGTCTGCCAGCTGGGCTAAATATAAAAGCACCAGTCTCCTTAACATCACATACAAGATCCTTTCTGTCTTACCATTTGTCAACGTACTTTTTGGCCTCTTCCAGTGCGGTTTCAGTCCACAACCGACCAAATAATCACACTACAGCAGATCCAGAATAACGCCACTGAACTTCAGATCTGTATCCACCATCTGTTCATTTTAGGGCCGCATATGACAGTATTCATAGAGACAAGCTAAAGCTATACAGACTCACCCACCTCCAATTATCGCAGAATAGCGATAAGAAACACTCGCTGCTCGATTTAGGTCGGAAACAATCTAACCGCAATTCTTGATGTCAAGAAAGCATGTAGACAAGCCAATGCGCTGTTTTGTAACCTCTTCAACATACCTGCCCGAGCAAATTGTGTGAAACTCCACAGCCAACACCAGAGGCACAGAGGGTGAAGATATCTCTGGGTCATTCTAAAAGCAACATACTTTGAATTGACAAAATTTGAATGAGAAATTTCGCCAACAAAGTAGTTATAAGAGTTATATATTTAGCTCTGCCACTGCAGACTGTCCCTGTCCAATATACTGTAGAAAAGTTCAGTATTAGATACTCCTTCCATCGCTATACATATCCACCTTTAATATTTACAAAATATAACACAAATAGAATATCGAGATACGCGTATGGACAAAGAAGGAAAAAAGATCCTCGTGCCTGCTTTGAAGACGCATCTAACAAGCTCTAATGGCAGGGATAATAGGGATTTACGACATTCCTGACGCAGTTTCCGCAACATAAATTTATTCCCACTCTTGTGAAGATTTTTATTTTGTGCTACTTGCATGAAGGTCAATCCATTTCCTTCATAATATAATTTTCTCCTTTTGACTGTGCCCACCGGTGCTTTGGATTTCAAAGTCGTCTCGTTTGTTACCTCTAGACATAAATTATTACCGGCTTCACGCATTTAAGGTTCCATTATCTGTCATAAACAGACATTTATATCAACCTTTTTTGACGTCATATTTGTACCCTTTTAATAATTTTCTAGGAATAGTTACACCCTCAATCTCAAACAATGCGACATAACTCTGTGACGGTGGTTTGTATTCTACGTGCTTAGCTTATAATATTATCTCAAAGGGATGATGTCAGTAGTGTACTTTTCCAGAAAACATAATGTGCTAATAATGAACATTTTACGAGAAGCATTGTGAAGCTTACAATGATTTGACGTTTATAGATACTTATATCCGCACAGAAAGCACAGAGGTATCAATTTTTGCAATTGGCAGGAAAGTCTGTCTGTGGCAATGGACAATAAAATGGATTGCATCTAAATTTAGCTGAAAGCATATGTGAGCTCAGATTTTACTCTATTCTGATGGAAGATTCGATGTTCAAATTTGTCAATTCCAAAGTGTATTCGCAATTTATTACTTGAGTCATCAGTGGCGCTAGAGCCCGGGATGGACCTCTCCCACGGTGCCATGAAATAAAGTCTTATGCAAAAAGGTCCAAAACGTAATTTTGGACTTTATTGCACTTTTGAAATTGCAATAAGATCCAAAACGAGTTTTGGACTATATTTCATTTTTGAAAGTGCAATAAACTCATTGGATATTATTGCACTCAGTAATGTAAAAGAAAGACGAGCAGGGGCGTTGTAGGGGGGCAGCATGCATGTATAGAGTACTGCAGGCAGGATCTTGTAGGTATGTAATAGGTACTATGGAGATTGATGATCTCTATATTTGTATATATAAAACAAAGTGGAAAAAACTGTTTCCCTCTATCGCTCGTAATTTTCAACAAATTTTGTTGATTTTTTTTTTAAATGTCGGTAATTACGATGATCGGGCGATAGGCTAATCAAATTCAAAATCGGACAAAGGGGCATGGCACCGCCCATACGAAAAAAATACATTAAAAATCGTACATTTCGTAAACCACAAAATCGATTGAGATCAAACTAACAGATAATTTTAGGTATTGGCTCTAGAGTGCTTCTGTGAAGATTGGTCAAAGTTGGAGAAAAAGGCGTGGCACCTCCAATACAAAAAAAAATATATTAAAGCATTGTCGCCCGTAAATAAATAAAATGAAATAAAAAATTAAAAAAGCAAAAAAAGGCTCAGCTAGTTCTATATATAAATCACAGTTTTGAGGGTCTTTTTTTTTTATTGTGATACTGAGGTTCCATTCATCTAGGCATTCTTTCTTCCAACCAATTCTGCGAAATGAGTTGGTGCATCTTCTCCATCAAGTCGTCTCCCGCTGGCTTACACAGTTCAGCCATCTGCACCAACAACCTTGTTAGATTTAAACTTAGATATTGCTATCCTCGCTTTATTTTGATCGGTTGGGTGGCAATTTTGGCTTTTATCGTTCAGATTGAATGGTTCGTTCTTCCTGACATCAGGTCTTCTATTTATATTGTCTTCTACAGTCAGCTGTAGCGGTTTCTCAACATAGTCAAAAGTTCTGGCGGTTTTGTTGTGATTGTAGCGGTTCAAAGATAAATTTCCTCACAGAATTTTGTTGTTATGTAGTCTGAGATATCAGCGTACGTAAGAGTATCTACTTTGGCTAGAACAAACACATGATGGCCTGAGTCTATGTTGGTAGCTCGGAACATTCGGACATTTAAAATACTGTTAGGAGTGCATTACGTCAATCGGACATCATCATAATTACCATTATATCGGACAGCAAAGACAATTAGCCTAAGTCCGTTACCAGGTACCACGAAACAACAAGTACATATTGTGGAATGGGAGCATTTTAACATATTGCTCTGATAAATTGCTACTGTTTAACAATACTTGTTGCTTTGTGATGGTTCCCGAACCCGATTGTACTACCAAAAATGTCGCCTTTGCTAAACTGGCGTTCAAATGACTGAGTGCGATTTTATCGTAGTACTAAGGATATTGTAGGTATAGGTAGGTACGTTATATTTTTTTGAAAAGCCTCTTAAAAACTAATTTTGTGGGGCGTTGCTGATGCATATCATCAGGCTTATGTTAGTAAATTTAGCCGTCTTTGAATTTAATATGGCGGACCAATTTGACCATAATTAATTTTTAAATTTGCGCTGTGTCCTAAGAATTAAATTAAATAAACAGATGGCAATGGTTCTGATGTATAACGTCTCAAATAAGGGACGTTGATGACAGCAGATCGTCTTATATTCCACCCCTATAATTAATATTTGTCGTAAACGACTCGTGTTTCACTTCGTTTTTTATTCGGTGTTTTTAAGACAAATGAATTGAAATTATGGTGAATACATAGAAAAAGAAATAAAATTGTAAAAAAAAAAGTTTAAAAAAAATATGATCATCGTTTTACAACGACACGAAACATGAGTCGTATACGACAAACGCCAACGGGAATAGGAGTGATTACTTAAAGTCGTCCCACTTGAAGGTGTTTATGAAAAAATGTCTCTTAATCTTTTATAACAATCAATCGGCAAATAGCTGTATAAAAGCGGAATTAAAGCATAAGCAAATACATTTTTTTTTTTTCAGTGTATACATATTTCGAAAAAAGTGACTTATGCTATGTACTTCCTGACCTATAATTCAGCGACTGTAGAAATGGGGAAAAATTTTGTAAGGGACGGCGGATATAATCGAATTAAACACTTACAAATTTGGACATAATTCGACTTAAGCTGTTATTGCTTCTGGTAGCAGAGATATCTCCTCCAATTGGTGAATGAGATTCTTTCAATGCCAGCTATTATTTCATTACCTAATGGATAATTTTTTATGATAAATATATTATTATTAAAGTACATTCGACTTTGGTGGTACATATTTAATTACATTCGGTTGGAATTTCTGCAGTAAATTACACAGAATGTACTAAGGGTAAATATGATTTGAATCAGTAATTTGAAAATACTAAATGAACATGACGACTATGTGGACGCAGTGGATGGCGCAGTGCTGCTCCAATTCATTTAGCCGGGTCAACTCTGGTCGATTTTGAGGAGCGCATAGAACCAAATGACATATCGCACATTATGATTCATTACATAAAATATTGACAGGTGACACAAAACACAAATCCCCGGAAAAACACAAATTACATTTTGAGGTTTTTTCCACTGCGCCACTTCTCGCGAACGTCTGAAAAACATCCTGGAGTATAACTGTCCTAAAAAAGATTCTCATTTCATTGTATTTCGAAAGTATGTATACCTACCTACTCCCTCCCACTTGTAACGATCTAAGACAAATTTAAAAATGTCAAAAATTCGAAGTAATTTCGAATAATTTTTTTTTATGTAGGTATCATTGTAATAAATAAGATTGTTAATGCAATTTAAAAAAAAAGAAAATAATGCACCAATTTCTCATGAATTTCATTGGTTTAATTTTTTTAAAAAAATATGGTTCTAACATTTTTTCCTACATTAAAATTCTTATATAAATCCACATTAAAAGAATAATTAAAAAATGGAACTGCAAAACAATAAGGAACAATTCTACTTTTTTCAATATTTACATACACCCTAAAAATAGACGCACCACAGCAAAAATAATCACTGACTTATAGCACACGTTATACACTGGTCGGCATAAGTATTTTGACAAAACGTTAAAGTTAATTCTACTCATAATTTGAACTTACTTCATGTAAATTTTGGTATCAATGGAAAGGTCATTTAAATTCCGTTTAAATGAAATAAAACTTTCCTTGGCCCATTAAGTACCCATTGAAAATTTGGAACTTTTGTAAAAGTCTACTTTTTTGACTTTTTTCCTCGGTCCAAAAAAAAATGTTTTGAAGCAAAAAGTTTCTTCAAACAATTCTAATAGTGACAGCAAAAAAAAATGTTTTCAAAAATCTGTTCGCTAGATAATATTCTTTATGATTTTTTGAATGGGATGATCTCAGAAAAATTTTGTATGAAAAGGAGGAAAAAGTGGCTAAAATAGTCATTTTTAGCAATTTTCAAAAAATCAAAAAAAAAAATTTTAGCGAAGAGATTTTTGAAAGGTTTTTTTTCCTTCACTATAAGAATTGTTTGAAGAAACTTTTTGCATCAAAAAAATTTTTTTTTGGACCGAGGAAAAAAAGTCAAAGAAGTTGACCTTGACAAAAATTCTAAATTCTTAAATTTTTAAATGGGTACATAATGGGTTAAGAAAAGTTTTGTATCATTCGTACGGAATTTAAATGACATTTCCATTGATGCCAAAATTTACATGAAGTAAGCTTCAAATTATGAGCAGAATTAACTTTAGTTTTGTCAAAATACTTATGCCGACCAGTGTAGGTACTTTATTGCTCGATTCGTAAAGTAGTGATGTATAATTTTCACATAACTCGAATCCACATGTGTATTTTTTTTAATAATAACCTTGTATGTGTGCACGTTCTCGAAATGTAAAAAAAAATAAAACCTACCACAGCGACAAATATAATCAACAATCAAAAGGCTATTATTCAAATCGACCCCTTTTGTAATTTATAATAGTAGTGTGAAATTAATTAACCCATTCGATCCAGCTCCTTTGGCAAGTAACAATTATGTTATTACACTTTTCGAAACAAAAACTCATAAGTATACAGTACTGCGTTGGTAATAAATAATTAAACCGCGGATATTTTCATCAACGCATTGTCCTCTGATGGGGAATCTCACGCAGTCACGACGCATTTGTGTTAATTAAAACGTGTATTATATCTTACGCACTCACACAGCACTATGTGCATAAATGTATAATTACAAAAATCCTGTCATTAGAGCTACATAATTCACCATTTCGCAGGAGAAAACATTTCGTTTTTGTCCTAGTTTTATCCAATAATTAAAAAAAAACACACACACAAATTTAAGGAGCAAATTAAATCGTTAAAAAAAATCTTATTTGAACTCAAGTCCATTACATGCACCATCTAACGATATAGTCTTGTACACCACAAGACACCACTGCACAAGCAAAAAAGGAGTAAAAACTCAGGACAATGCAATACCATAATAGGATTCCACTGACGAAGGACGAAAATTGTTCCACTTAGATAGCATATGCGTTTTCTGCGGTTATTCTATGCTGAACTCAATGCTATGTCCTATATTTTTGTTTTGTTCTATTTTTTTTTCATTTAAAATAAAATGCAAGTGCACTTCCAAGTCCTTAAAAAAAAACCAAACAAAAAAACGCTAAAGGAAAGGGCAAAAAGTAAAGTTCTGTTCGAAATTTATTGTCCTCGACAAAGAAAATGAGAGCATATACTCGTATTGAGAATCGAAAGTTTTTTCCTATTTTGAATACCAACTTTGCTTAGAAGTTAGCTCTGCGGTAAAGGTATACCATATACGGTAATGCCGTGTCCACTAGGGTTGATTGTGTTTGTTCTCCTAGATTGGTTAGAGGGTTTTTTTTTTTCTTATTGTTGTTTGTTTTCCTTCTATTTTATTGTTGGCTTAAAAAAAAAAACTTTCAGATATGAATACATCTCAGGATTTATGTATGAGGTTAAGGCTAGTGAGTTATTTAGACAATGGAGTATATAGGTCCTTGAATGCGGCTCTTTATGACCCATTGAGGGGAATGTATTTTTGATAAAAAGTTTTTTCTGGAAAATTCATTCTTCTCACGAAGGGTGGGCATATTTAGAGGTTAGCCAACCTAACCTCTGCATACCCAAATTGTTCCGATGGTAGTATGAAAACATTATTATATTTCCATTGGAATTTTACATCGAAAATGTTATGAATTCCTATGTCTTCAACGAATGGAATGTGCAGTGCAGCCAAGAACGAGAAAATATATTCCGGAATGATATGAGGGCTGGGAGCCTTGCAGAAGGATTAAAGTGGTTTCGATGCTTCGCACGAGAGATTATGGAAATTATTTTAAAAATTTATCGATGAACTTAGAATCGAGAGAAATAGTTTTAGCATGAGGGAGATAGTTAAGGGGGGATGGAAGTGGTATATTTGCTGTCTATATTTAACATTTTTTTTTTTTTTTTTGCGTCTTGAGTTGGAAAATTCGTTTGTGATGGGTATTTTTGTTAGAAGGTTTGTTTTTTGAAAAGGATTTCATTTGCGTAGCTACTATACCAACCAATTGACATTAGTTCTGCGCAACAGGCAGTTTGTGTTAAGGACTTTCAGTGAATCGCATTTTTAGCTATGGAAGTGTGGCTTTTTCTAAATATGCGTCGAATGGTAATGTCAGTTCCTAATCCGTTCTCTTTCTCATCGATCTTGGGAATTAGAATTGTAATTAGGCCAGAAAATCCTTAGTATTTTTAGCAGACATCGGTTAACAAACATTTGAAGTTTTTTATTAATAGCGAGGGTGATTTTGCACACATATGACATTAGAGTAGGACCGGACGTATAGCTTAATGCTTAGGCTAATGGCATTGCTATTGGACAACATTCCGAATGTTGACTTTTCTGTGCCGAATCGATTAACTATGCTTACCATGTTAAAGGTGGATTATGTGACCAATTGAATAGTACCTAGTCATTTTGTTTTGAGGATACTAACGGGTTTTTCAACAGGGACGCTACAAAAGTAGAGCGACAGGGACAGCAAACGATGCCGAATTTCTTGCCGCTCTTTTGACATTTCTCTTCAGTAAGGTTTGCCATTTCATGATGGAAAGATATACGAGCCAACAACGAGTCGAAATTATTAAAATTTACTACCGAAATTCGGAGTCAGTGGCCTCAACGTTAAGAGCGCTACGTACAATTTATGGTCGTCATAATCGTCCTAGTAGATCAACAATTGAGCGTCTAGTGGAAAAATTTGAATCCACAGGCACAGTACAAAATGTTCCCGTGCCAGTGAGACAAAGTAGTGCCCGTAGTGTCGAGAATATTGCTGCCGCTGAGGCTTCAGTTGAAGAAAGCCCAAATGTGTCTCTCACACGTCTTTCTCAAGCGTTGGACATCTCTGTGACGTCGTTGTGGCGAATTTTGCGAAAAGATCTTGGCCTACATCCTTACAAGTTTAAATTGACGCAAGAACTGAAGCTGCTTGACCACCAGAAGCGTCGTATGTTCGTGAATTGGGCTGAGCAACAACTTGAAAATGATTCGGATTTTCATCGAAAAATCATCTTCAGCGATGAGGCTCATTTCTGGCTGAATGGCTTCGTCAATAAACAAAATATGCGGTATTGCTCAGGCAGCAATCCACACGTACTCCATGAGTCATCATTGCATCCCGAAAAAATTACGGTTTGGTGTGGTGTATGGGCCGGCGGCGTCATTGGGCCGTACTTATTCCGTGATGATCAAGACCGGCACATTACTGTGAATGGGAATCGCTACCGTTCAATGATAACCGAATATTTTTGGCCCCAATTGGATGATATGGACTTGGAGGACATGTGGTTCCAACAGGACGGCGCCACAAGCCACACAGCGAATGTCACAATCAATTTATTGGAAACCAAGTTTGGAGAACGTGTTATCTCACGAAATAGTCCAGTCACTTGGCTGCCTAGGTCGTGCGATTTGACGCTATTTCCTGTGGTGCTACGTCAAGTCTATGGTCTATGACAACAAGCCAGCGACGATTGATGAACTTCGTACGAATATCGAACGTGAGATTGCAGCAGTATCGGCCGATTTATGCTTGAAAACCGTCGAAAATTGGGTTCAGCGTCTGGACTTCTGCAAGCGTGCAGAAGAAATCGAGTCCCATACATAATTGTAATTAAATAGACATTCCTAGCTCGAAAAGTACTCGAATTTGAATTGCTGAAGGGGCGCAATTTACCTGGCAATTTGGTTTGATCACTGTTTGTTAAAAACACGATAGAACAGCGAGGGACCCGTTTAATGTATATCTACAAATGCACAATTTTGAAGAAGAAGAGCAAGGACCTGAACATGAGGAGTGAATTGTATTAGAAGTTACAGATAGCTATTGATGAGTTTGAGAAAGAGAATCGGAGACAAATGAATCTATGATCAGTCTCAGACTTGAAACCATTTAAAACGACTTAAATTGAACGCCCAGAAAGGTAGTTTTTAATCAATTGAATGAGAGTAGCATTGATCCTAAAAGCATGCACCTTCGACACAAAAGCTGTTTCAAATGTCTTCCTTAACAATAACTCGAGATCGAGAACCAATTGAAGTGATTTATAGAACCTTTTGAATCCACAAAAGGATAGTGTAAAGTGTGCCTTTCGGGGTGGTGGACTCAATCAAACGTTCGAGCGCAACTGACCCATGATAACTGACTTTTTCGTGCCCCCAGGTTCAATTGAACGATATGAGTGTGGAAGAGCTGATGTACCTCATTCGGTTGACAATTTCGTCACTGATGAGTTCACCTACTTCGAAGATTGAAGATAAACTCTCGAATTCTCGTAACTTTCAAAAGAAAGGATTCTTTTATCAATTATTGTCCCTATTATAGAAAGAGAGTTGTCTTTAATTCAATCCAACTTTTACACAACCCAAACTTAACTAACAACTTATAGACAACCACCGCCATATTTGTTGTGTTTTGATAGACAACTTTTCTATCAAGGTTGTGTATAACAATAAGGACAATACCGAATTTTGAATGACATAAAACCAAGAGACTGTAGTTGTAGTTGTCTTACATAATAGGGGCATATGAAATATTTTGTAACAAACAATAGAAACTAAGAGAGTCAGCCCAGAGGGTGTTATATAATTCAAAATCAACCTCCCAAGTTATTCAGAGTACATAATATATAATCGCACAATAGAATCTTAAATTAAATTTGTCAAACCATATGATTAATAATAACATCCATCAACCCACCTACATCCTGTAGCACATTGCTCCATCAAATCTCAGAACAGTAAAATGTTAAAACTTTAAAATGCCTGGAGAAATTAGAGAACGTTTTCTATTTGTCATGCATGACGTTTGACATTTTTTCACTTTCGAACAAGAAAGTAATTATTTTGAGATAACATCGCTCATGTCCTTCTTTTGAATAGACTCTCGAAAGACAGACTGAACCATGTAATTTGATCGAAATATAAAAATAGCAAAATCATTGTTTCCCTTCAATGATTGATTCGAAATGTTTTTTTTTTTTTATTTTTATTCTGCTTGTTCAACATCTTGGCTTTCTGGATATTTTTAAAATTAATTGACCATAAAGAAAAAAAAAAAATAATAAAAAATGTAGGACATTAATCATTGGATTGACATTTTTATTATGAGCGAAATTTAATCTTTCGAATTTGACAACATGTCAAATTGAGCAGACGAGAAATTGTCCCCGTCTTGTTAACATTATTCGGGGCTATATACTGTAATCAATAGAATGAAGTCAAATATTGAGTACTGATTCGTTGTGGAAGTTGGTAGGTACATAACGTACCTACAGAACATATTTTTTGCTTGTAAATACAACTGAACTTGAAGGCAAACTTATAGTGGAAATTTGTCCATATTGATGGATTGGCTTCTCGGTAAGCAATGCCACTTTTATTTGGTAACTCGAACATTCATCTAATAACGCATTTGTTAACCGATGCGATGGTGTCAAAATAAATGCTAAAATGTGTACTTGTTATAAATTAAAAATGATTAGCTAATTTAATTTCTTGACGAGTTCTTAAAAGTTGCAAGAAAGTTACGGGCGATAGAAAAGTTGCGTTACATACAAATATCAACGATCATTCAACCTGGACGATGAAGACCAACAATTCCGTCCACCCGACCTTGACGAAGTGAAGGTAGCGATATCTAAGCTTAAGTCCAACAAAGCCGCTGGGGCAGATGGCCTAACCGCCGAGCTATTCAAAGCGGCAGGCGATGACTTGGTTAGGAGCATGCACCAACTCATCTGTAAAATATGGTCGCATTAAAGTATGCCCGATGAATGGAACCTCAGCATTGTTTGCCCGATCTTCAAGAAAGGAGACCCTCTGAACTGCGCCAACTACAGACGTCAGGTATTAGTCTTCTTAACATCGCCTACAAGATCTTATCTGCCGTGTTGTGTGAACGCCTGAAGCCTTTCGTCAACAACCTGATTGGTCCCTATCAGTGTGGCTTCAGGCCAGGAAAGTCTACCATCGACCAAATATTCACACTGCGGCAGATCTTCGAGAAAACTCAGGAAGTTCAAATCGATACCCACCACCTTTTCATCGATTTTAAGGCCGCCTATGACAGCATTTATAGAAACGAGCTATACAGAGCAATGTCTAGTTTTGGCATCCCTGCCAAACTCGTCCGTTTGTGTAGGATGACAATGGAGAATGCACGCTGCTCCATCAAGGTCGTTCGATGCGCTGTCATGTGACTTCTTCAACATCTTTCTTGAAAGAATAGTGCAAAACTCAAACGCTAACACCAGAGGCACTATCTTTCAAAAGTCCGTCCATCTACTCGCCTACGCAGACGATATCGACATAATCGGGAGAACGCAGCGTGATGTCACTGGCGCGTTCGTGAGCATTGAGACGGAGGCGGCAAAGATGGGTTTGGCGGTCAATGAGGGCAAGACAAAGTATATGCTGTCATCGTGAAAGGACACCCAACACCGACGTCTTGGACAGAATGTCACTATAGACAGATATAACTTTGAGGTGGTAAAGGACTTTGTCTACCTAGGCTCCGCTATTAACTCAGACAATGACACCAGCGCTGAGATTAAGCGAAGAATAACTCTTGCCAATCGCTGTTTCTTTGGGCTAAGAAAGCAATTGAGTAGCAAAGCCCTCTCTCGAACAACTAAAGTGACCCTTTATAAGACCTTAATTATCCCAGTCCTAGTTTATGGTGCAGAGGCATGGACTCTATCAAAAGCGGATGAGCTTACTCTTGGTTGCTTCGAGAGGAAAATTCTTCGAGTAATTTTCGGTCCCGTCTGCATAGACGGTGAATGGAGAAGGAGGGACGGCGCAGTAGAGGAAGACCGTGACTCACGTGGCGCACGCAAGTGGAAAGGGACCTTAACCAACTTAGCGTGCGAAACTGGAGACAGCTGGCCAAAGATCGTGCTGGCTGGAGACGCTTGTTGGTTGAGGCCCAGGTCCACCCCGGACTGTAGCGCCATCTTAAGTAAGTAAGTAAGTACATACAAATATCGTCGTCATTATGGTTTAGTAGTATTCTGGGCTTGGTAGTATTATCCGGGCCTGGAAAAGTTTTCATGAAGCTACTTGGCTACTTTTCAGTAGTGAAAAGTTTGAAACCAATGTTTTAACTCTACTAGATACTGGAATAGGGAACCATATTAAATTTTCAATATATCCATAAACATTTGGTTTGGAAAAAATGTAAAATGGAAAGTGTATTTTAATCCGATAGATTCATAAAAGCTTCGAAACATTAAATATGAAAGGCATTTTGGAATATCATAGAATGTAATATGCATGCCATGAATCTCATTTGGTAAGATTAGGTTGAAGTGGCTACATGAATCTAGGAAGAAGATGTATCTCCTATATGCATGCATGGCACCTCAAGGGTCAATATTGAACTTTGGTCCCTCATCGCTCTAAGACAAAAGTCACAGTCTATTTACACAGTTTATTTACGCTGGAAAGACTCTACAGTGACGAGGAAAATGACAAGAGAGACTAAATTCTCGTCCATTAGAGATAACACAGAGAAGGATCTACCTGTGAAGAATTTATTTCGGTTCCTACAATTTATATCTTACGATCTTACAATTTGTTGTTGATAAATGAATCATTTGGCACTATGAACATGAAAGAAATGTTATCAACCAATTTCGTAGAATTGAATTTAAATAAGCCACATTGAGACTTTAGCCGAAAAATATCTACAAATAATAGTTAACATCTTTTATCTTTTTTTTCAAAAATTTGCCTTTCAGATCTCACTCTCCCTCTCTCATTTCATTTCATTTATTTGTACATAGAATCTTTTACCAACTTGGAGTGCGCAACTGGAGGCAGTTAGCCAAAGATCGTGCTAACTGGAGAAGCGTGTTGGTTGAGGCCCAGCTTCACCCCGGACTGTAGAGCCATCTAAGTAAGTAAGTAAGAATCTTTTACATTGGTCTTAAGTGAAGTTAAAGTCTATATAAGTAAAAGTTAAATAATTTAAGTTTAAACAATGATTTATTTATTGGCTTTGCTGGAGGGATTACTCTGGTTTGGACATGTATCATCATCAAGTTTAGTCTACTACGTCATTTGGACAATTCTTCTTTCAAGCAGCCATTTTTCATCTATCTATTTTTCTATCTTTAAAAATAAAAAAAAACTGTAGTTGGCGAGCTACATATCGCCAGAGTATAGCGAGAGGGAAATACGTATACGTAGGAGTTCTGCAATGATTGTGCTGCAAATCTGTGTGATATTTTCGATATACCGAATTCATAACAAATATTTTCATTATGCAGAAATAGTTAATCATAAAAAGGCTGTTACTTTGAGAGGCACAAAACTTTGATTTTGAAGAATATTTAAAAATGCTGTAAATGCAGACATATCTTTCGGCTATTTCTGACAAAGCTCATCCTTTTGGTCAAAATTTGGGAACTCTTTCTGAACATTCGGGAATATTTCTCCAAGGCCTGAATGGTTTGGGGTTTATCAGCATGCATACTGCATACACCAAAGAATTTACATAAACCCCCCTAGAAGTGTCGTCAAATCGTTAATCGTCAAATCATTAATTTAAACCTTTCAGCGATGTAATTATTATGTACTTTCTTCATTCCAGAATTTTAAAATCTGCTTCTTCATCGCGACAAACCAATTGAGTCAAATGGGCCTCGCCGAATAAATGCGTGCTCAAAAAGTACGGGTAGGTAGGTATATCATTTTTGACAATCTTTGATGTGATTGCGGTCTTATAGTTTCACATCACTGAAGTCCTATTTCATAAAGTTACCCCAAAACTACTCTACTCCACTTTACAAACAAATTTGTATCCAAATTATCCTTGTCGAGTGTGTGTGAAATGCAAAGAACAAAATTTGGAAATTCACAAAAGTTGGTTTCACTACCTACAAACTCGTAATTAAATTTCGCTGCTGAATCAACGGCACAAAGTTTGAAATCCTATTATTAAAAAGTCAAAATGTTTTATTCCAGTAGTTATTGTTGATCCCAACAAGTTCGAGTTTAGAAAATAATAATTCTAAACATAATTAAATTACCATCTAAAAACTGATACCCGAGAGTAAGTCCGAAACAATAAATTCAGTTTTTCAGAAATTTTTTGAAAATTAAAAAAAAATGTTTGCTCTTTTGGCCTGCAAATTTAGTCAAATAGTTAGTTCGTTTTAATTACCTTTGTCAAAAATTTGACAGTAGGCTGTTTGACTGTAACATAAAAGAAAATTTTTCAGGCACTATTATCGAGTGCATAAAGGATATTGCCAAACCATTTGACAACGACTCTAAGCGAAAATTTTCAATTTCTGTTCAGAAGTAAAAACCATTAAAATAGATTCAAGAAACTAACGAGAGACAAAAAAGTCCTGACATTGAAATTAAATAAGAAATATTCCACCTAATCACTATAGCTAGTGGTTTCACTTAACTGTATAGAGGCAATGGTAATAATTTTAGAACACCAAATTGGAAAAAGATAGCGAAGAAGAATGAACAAATCCAGGTAATTGGTAAAAAGCCAACAAGAAAAACTTATTTTCGTTTAAGCAATTTGCATGCATCCTTTGAAACTCAACCTTATTGATGTTTTTCTCTGTTTTTTACTAACATTTTATGTCAAAAATATGTTTTTAAATTGTTTGTAAGAAAGGTAATCTATGTAGGTATCTACTTTAGGGATTTGACAAAATTTATTTTTTTTTGTACATACTCAAAATATGTATGTACCTAAAAATAAATAAATAGGTGGCGCAACAGGCGGGTGACACCCAAGGCCTAGCTTCTCGCAACCATTCGTTTTGTGTGAGTTTCTATTTTAGGGGCGAAATGGAAGGGACCTACAATTTTATGCCGAGTCCGAACGGCTGAATTGAGAAGCTTTTTCATGACAGTCATACTCTCGGATGTTTGTCAGACGTTCGCGAGAGGTGGCGCAGTAGAAAGAACTTTAAGATGTAATTTGTGTTTTTCCGGGGATCGAACCTGGGATCCCTCGCGCAGTAGTCCAGCACACTAACCACTGCGCTACTGCGCCCACCTACCTATGTACCTACAAATTTTAATTTGGCTACAATTTTTTCGTCTACAAATAAATAGTATTTTTCAGAAAAAAAAATTGGAAACGTCGGCAAAAATCGAAAAAACGTCTGAAATTTAATAGAAATCGTCTGAAAATGAATAGAAATCATCAGAAAATCGTAAATATAGATAGGTACCTATTGAAAACATTATCATAAGTTTGAGTAAAAGGGAATATTCATAGATGAATTTTGAGAATCGGCATTGCGGTCTTTAATTCTTTAAAATATAATATAGTTTAGTTAAAGGGGTATCGCTGGGTATTGACATGTGACGAATATCAAACATCTGAGTTGTAATATTATCTTTGACAAAATAAAAAAAAAAATCTGCCAATTTAAATTTGTTTTCTGGCAAGATTATATTTTTTTTCAGCCAAAAATAATGCTGACAGATTTTCAGACGAAATTTCAAGTTTTTCAGACGAATATTTAAAAAAAGCTGACAAAAACTAGCAGATGAATGTGAACAAATTAGAAGATGAAAATAATTTCTTTTCAGACGAAAATGTTTTAACCATTTTAATTTTAATGTTCCCAAAATACCTACCTACCTAAAAGATATTTGTATAATAATAGTGGAGTGTGTGTCTTAATGGAACATGACTCGAATCTTAATGTTATATATGTAATATTGATTTAGTGATATCTGCCGATGTTAAACACAAAGCTAATGCAGTTGCAAATAGGATGTATTATTATACAGCATATTCACAAAGTCGAGAAACATTGGTTATTTTTTCAGTTATTTAGTTTCTTGAAACTGTTCCGCTCAAGGACCAGACAAGACACAAGGGCCACTGATACCACCAAGAAAACATAATTCCAATTTTGATAATTTTCTTCCTTTGAACACCGAAACTGCTGCACAATTAATGCCTGCAAAAAACAGCTCTGTAAAGTAAGGTCCAAAAAAAAAGATGAAATAAGGACCCAAAAAATTATACAGGAAACATTATTCGGCAATGCATGTTGTGGGGTACACATGTATCGAGACAATCTTTTGCAATTTTTGCGATCTTGTCGTCGGCTGAGTTCTATCTTGTCCAATAAACCATTTTTGGCGAAATTGAGTTAGGTATGCAGTCTTACTAATTTGGGGACACTCTTTCGTTTGGTGAAATCCGTTTTGCTCTATTTCCTTCAGTTTTCAAGTTATAGATATATAGTGTGTTCAATAAGCACTAAACTAAGAAGACTTTTTGTTCAATAGCACCTACTATTAGTTACATTGTTTTCATAGTTTCGTTTTATTTATTTCTATCTTGTTCAATATAACTTTTTTTTTTTGTTCAATTTCATACATTATGTGAACTAACTTTTATTCATCCCATACATCACTGTCCAATATCCAAAACGACTTAATGGTACATTTTGATTTTTATTTTAATTTGCAGATACTTTAAGTACAAAAATATAATATTCATTACATATATGAAATATTCTGAGCTTTCATAAAAAAATTGCTTGACATTGGACAAGATAGAACTCAGCCGACGTTGTCTTTATTGAAAATTATAAAATTTAAAATTTTCCTATATCAAAACAAAGTTAACATAGTGCTTTTGATTGCCCTTTAGTTGCTTTCCCAAATTATCCGAGTGATTTAAATAAAACAAACCACAATTATTGCCTTTGTGAGAAAATAGTTGAACGCAGTGACATTAAAGTCGAATGCGATGAGTGCAAAAAATTCTTTCATGGGAAGTGTGTGAACGTGTTGGCTGCCGATCTCGAATTTACTCCAGGTACTTAGAATTGAATGCAAGCTCAAAACCAAAACTAAAACAATTAAGAAGCTAACAAAACTAAGCACTTGGTGGGGCATTGTTTAATATAATAATTTTTTGACTTCTACTGTACATAAATCTGTATTCACCAACACAAGTCAATCATGTGAGCTCATATTGTAACGGTAAACTTTCGCTTTTCCTTTAAAATGCCAATCGGTACGGTAGTGCAATAGTTACTTTTGGGTGGGAGCAAAATAATCGCAGTGTTTATTAGTTTTGGTTGTAAAAATTGTGATTTTGTTTGAATTTTTAATTTTATATAAAAGTAAGTTAAAACATTCTATTTTATGTTTTTAATCAATCTGAGGCAAAACCGATTTATTTTTTTTTCTGCAAAAGTGGGTCGTGGGAAACACTGTACACCACAGAGGCGTGAGTTAATTTAACTGCTCTTAAAATACAGGAACACATACAAAAAATTCAAGATCTCCTGGGAATGTTCTGCTAAAATGATGAGCAATGCTTTTAAATATAAAGAAAAGGTTGAGACACGCGGCCGAAGAAAAAGCTGCATCCATCAATAGTGAAACGTGTTACAAGGTACTCCAAGTCGCATCCTTCGGCAGCCGCTACCCAGATTTTGGATGACCTAAACTTGGGATGTGGTGTTCACATCGTTAGAAGACGCCTAAGGGAACACAATCTCAATGCTCGCAGTCCACGTAAAGTCCCACTTCTTAAGAAAATCCTCATAGAAAGAAGGCTGATGTTTGCGAGGGAACATTTATCATGGCCGCCTGAGAAGTGGAGGAATATATTGTGGACTGTTGAGAGCAAAATTGTTCTCTATGGCGGAAAAGGATCTCTGCAGTATGTAAGACGTCCACCCAATACAGAATATGATCCTAGATTCACAACAAAAACCGTTTAACATATGGTGGATCTATATTATGATTTGAGGACCCTTCTCATACTACGGTGTTGGTCCAATATACTGGATTAAAGGTATGTATAATGAACCAGCACTCTTACGTTGACATACTCCAAAATATCATGCTGACATTATGTGGAGGAAGAAATGCCGCTAAAATGAGTCTTCTAGCTTGACAATGACCCAAAGCATACCAGCCGAACAGCTATAGGCAGTGATTTGAGGTAAATAGAATTGAGGTGATGGAGTGGCCTGCTCATTCTGCCGATCTCAATCCTACTGAGAATTTATGTGCAGATGTTAAAAGAGAAGTGTCCAGTAAAAAACCGAGGAATAATAACGAGCTGTGAGCGGTAGTTGAGCCTTGAGCAGTCTTAGAGAGCAATACCACCCGAAAGGTGCCAGTGACTTGTTGACTTCATGAAGCGACGTTGCGCATCCATAATAAGCAATAAGTTTTTATTAATTTATTATATATATAATAATTTAAATAGTTTTAGTTTATCGTTAGTAATATAGTGTATATTTCATTATACATATAATTAGATTCAATTCAGTATTTTTTTTCTAATTTTTTTGATTAATTAAGCTGGTGAAGAAGCAGCACAGCTATTTTTTTTTGCTACGTATTTTTTAAAGGTCTTTTTGAAAAAATTGATTTATCGTAGTTTAATTTAATTAAATAAAAATCTAATTCATGTTAATATTATAAGAAAAACATGATTGTTTTTGCTAATAAAAATAATTTTTTTAAAATCATCTCGGTTATTTTTTTTTTCTCGCAGCTAATGTAGCTTAAAAATTTGTATACTTTGTCACGTTAAATGATGTCCGGAGTTGCTTCAAAATGTTAACAATTTTTCTGACCAAGAAATCAACTTCTATGTCGTTTCTTAAGGTAGAAAAAGACACTTATCAAATACAAAGAGTTTTTGCTGATATTTTAAAGAAAAATATTGGTAAAATTTTTTAAATTTCAATATACAACACTCATTATTTCGTGAATTCATAAATCAAACTTTTTCAAAACATTTAAGAAAAATATTCAATTTTAATTTTAATTATTTCCCTCAAAATATACTTTTTTTTGTTGCATATTTACTTTTTTTTTTAACACATGCGATAAGGTACACCCACCCCACCCTGTTTGATTGTAGCCCAATTACATTAAAAGCTCCACTGTATCATAACAATAAAAACCCCCAACATTATTCTATGCTAATTAATCAAAAAAATCAAATATACAGCACTCACCAAATATCCTTCCGGCATTTGTCGTGCAGATCGAAAATAGTAATCCATAAATAATTAATCCCAAATGGTGACTGTATTTGGCTGACACACGCACCGTCATTATGGAAATTTAAAAACGACACTCGCTGTATACACTGAAAACCAATTTTTATAAATTTTTATTTTTTTTTTGCAATTTTCACATGAGCATGGGCGAATCACTTTTTATTTTCTGTAAATTTTCTCTTTTTTTTTTGTGTTTGGTATTCGTTAATTATACCTATATGATGCTTTGAATTCACAGTTATATTCTCAGCATGAATACTACTTTTCGATTTATTGGAAATTAAACTTTAAAATTTCCATTAAACACAATATATACACAAGTGTAGCTGTGCAGGAGAAAAATACGCACACAGGGAGCGGCCTCAAAAGCCTTGGCTTTAAATTAAATTCGAGCAAAAGACGACCGATCCGTTTTTGCATCAGCACCACACATTAACACTGTAATATGGGGTGTACGACCCGTTTACATCCTTCTTTTTTTTTTTTGTTCGGGTGTGATAACGGGATCGCCATACGACAAGGACTTTTCGCAAACACTTCAATAAAAGGTACAACTGAAGGGAAATCGTGTCAGCATCCTGTTTTTACTTCCTCCACTTGTATCCCACAATTATTATTACTGCTTTTCTACCGTTATATGACGAAAACAAAAGAAACTCGGTTTGTTTCCATTGAACTTTTTTTTATCGCACCTGAACTTAGCTAATTTACTTTGTCACCGCTTGCACAATTATTTTGTTGTTAACATTCACAGTGTATGTACTCGTTCACACTTGGTATCCTGCCCGTATATCTTTTAAGTAAGAATTCGCTTACAAAATAAACACACGTCAACGACCGACAACAACGACGATAACAACGATGATGATGATGCTTCTGACGATAGAGGCGACGACGACATTGCCAGCGAACGAACTACGGCTCAAAGCGTCCAAAGCGACGACATAGGACCAAACACCAAAGGCAAACAAAAAGAAAAAAAAAACGAGCAAAACGAGGATGCACAACGAAGAAAATTTATGAGAAAGCACACATTATTATGTACTTGCACTTGTGCCACTTCTGGACCATGCACATACACACGCATACACTGTGCAGCAACTATCCTATTTGGTTTGGAGGATAACTTAAGTTTTCAAGATTTTCTTGTTCGCAATGACAAGGATGAGCGATGTGAGGCGGGTGAGTCCTTCATGAGGTGCATGCAGCAGGCGAGATAAAGAATTGTACAAGTTTTCAAAACAAAAGATGTCTGTGATGTGCAGTCTGCTGGTTGAGAGTGCTTGGCTTTAAGATAATTTTTAATAACCTACAAAATTTATTTTGAATTTAAATTCGCGCCAAAAAGTCGAGCCTGCGAGTTTTGTGCACTTATAACCGAAACAGAATCCTTGTGGTATCGAAAAGGCACATCATTTTTGAAATTAAACTTTTTTTTTATTTTTGCAATTGAAGGCTCTATGATTGTCCTTTTGATGATAATTTTCCTGGAAATTGTACTCACAAGGAAGATTGCTTTTGTCGGTTGATATCTAGGTATACCGCGAATGTTATCCACTATCGAATATGAGCATAGTTTTCCGATTAATATAAAACCGCCCGCCGTATGCAACACATCCTAACAATCGAGCACATAACACGGAACTGGCAATTGCCTGTTTTCTTATCCGATTTTCTGTCAGGGGGTTGTGAGGAATTTAAGAACACTGTGGAATTTTGGAACACCAGTCCATTGAAGGTGAAGCTCAAGGGATGAAAGTTGAATGGAAAATGTGTAGTGAATGAAATGAAAATGGAAAAGGAGTGATAAGAAAATGCGGTGCTTGAAATAAGTTGAATCGGCACAAGAAAACCCACCACACTTTGTCGTGGTGAAATGAGAGCAATAGGGTAGGTCCAGTCTGGTGTTTGAAGTGGAACACCACCGTTGGGAACGACGTGTATTTAACGGGTTTGTTTTTACAGTTAGGGGATGACTTCGAGCTGGAGTGGATTCCTGTCCTGTCCTGACCACCAGTCTCTACCAAAATTAAGTGCAGGGTATCTAGGTAGAGATACATACTCTTTTGAAGAAGAATCGAGATACTATTGTGGTATATAACGTACAAGCGTTTCTACAACAACAGAATAAACCAAGCAGAGCAGACACTATAGCCTCGAAGTACGTACCTAGGCTTTTAAGGTATTCGTTTACACACAAGGGCTCCATATAAAATAAACTTATTAACTCCAATAAAGGTGATGCAAATGTTTAAAGTGGTTATGAGTAAAAGCAAATGTTCTCCACTCTAATGGTAGTTATGACTGACTTATTAATTTAATTAATTATTTGATTAATTTATAATTTTATTTATTTGTTTTATTGTCAAATTATTTATGTGTCAAATACACATGGGCGGAATATAGGAACAACAATACGGATATTATTTTTCATTGATGTAAATTATTTTCAGGTATATTTAAAATATTTTATTTATAGTTTATATTAAAATTTGTTTAAAAAGTTATAAAATTTTGTTCTTATACGTTAATTGAACAAAAAAAAACTACATTAGGATTTTGTTGGTTAAAATATCAACTGCAAACGGTTTTGCAATAGCAAAAATGTTAAAATCAGAATGTATCTAATGGTGAAATAGTATTGATAAAAAATAAACAGAATATTGGACATGGGTTTTGACATCCTTGACATAGACATTTTGACAAACTCGAGTCATCTGACCCATTTATTTAGTCAGTTCAACTACTTGCCTATGCTGATGATATTGGCATTATTGGGAGAACGCGGCCAGATGTCAGTGGAGCATTTGCAAGCATCGAAATGGAGGCGGCGAAGATGGGTCTCGCTGTTAATGAGGACAAAACGAAGTATTTGCTGTCAACGAGAAGGGAGTCTTAACATCGGCAACTCGGACAAAACGTCACAATGGACAGATGCAACTTCGAAGTAGTTAAAGACTTTGTCTATATGTGCTCCACTATCACTTCGCAAAATGACATCGGCGCAGAGATCAAGCGAAGAATCATTCTTCCAATATCGCTGTTTCTTCGGGCTAAGAAGGCATCTAAGAAGTAAAGTCCTCTCTCATAGAACCAAGGACATATTACATAAGAACTTAATCATCCCGGTTCTGCTGCATGGTGCAGAAGCATGGACCCTGTCAAAAGCGGATGAAAACCTTCTGGGATGCTTTGAGAAAGAGATTCTTCGAGTAATATTCGGTCCAGTTTGCGACGATGGAGTGTGGAGAAGAAGATTGAATGACGAACTATACGGCCTATACAGCGACGCTTACCATAACTTCTCTTTAGTGAAGTATTTCAGCTCGTCAAAAAGCTAAAAATACAACACCTCAGATGGCTGGGACACGTGTAGCGTATGGACAACAACGCACCAGCCCGACGAGTCTTCGAATCCACCACTGAGGGACAACGCAGCAGAGGAAGACTCCACCTTAGATGGCGCGCACAATTGGAGAACGACCTCAACTAACTTGGTGTGCGTAACTGGAGGCAGTTAGTGAGGGACCGAGCTGGCTGGTCTTCTCACATTTTGACGAACTCGAAACATCTGGCTCATTTTTGACAGTCTTTTCCAATCTTTTATCAGAGAGATTCTTAAAAATTTCTTTTTTTTGTAACTTTGAATAATTATATAGCTTTTAATAATAATTTAAGCGCAATTAGGTACATTGGGTTATCCCCTATATTAAATGACATAATTGTAGTTTTGAACTGTCAGCTGACGACTCCTGAAAAATGCAACATGGAATTCATGTGGAAATTCATGGATTTCAGTGGAAAATCTGCTACGAATTTCGAATTTCGTGATATTAGGTATAGGAATCGCTGTATCCGAATGAAATGGAAAAATTACCTCTTTTTCTACTACCAGTTATTTGTGTCGAGAACGTTGAGAAAAACTATGTTTGCGCAGCATTATTTTGTGTTTTGTTTTTGTATAAAAAGTAAGTATTTACCAATTTTTTAGTTCTTAATAATATCTGTTGCTGTTGTTGCTTTAGATTTATCCGGGTCAAACTTATGATCCAGCTCCTCTAATACATATTATTTAAATGCAGGTTTTTGAATGCTCCGGCCCGGAAGATCTTCGAATACACACCCGAGGGATGGCGCAGTAGAGGAAGACTACGACTCAGGTGGCGCATGTAAGTGGAAGGGGACCTTAACCAACTTAGCGTGTGAAACTGGAGACAGCTGGCCAAAGATCGTGTTGGCTGGAGACGCTTGTTGGTTGAGGCCCAGGTCCACCCGGACTGTAGCGCCACCTTAAGTAAGTAAGTAAGGATTCTTTGATACGGCTGAATACTTTGTACCTAAATAAATAAAAACGTACCCGCACTTTCACAGTGGAAGTTTAAACTAAAGTTCAACTGAACCTGAACTTGAGTTTAAATTTGAAGTTCAACTTTCGGTTTCAAAATGTAGTCTGAACTTCGGTTAAATGGAAGTCAGTTTAATTAAATTTAATGAATAGAATTTGGCAGTATTGTTACTTAGCTTTTATACGATTTTTCAAAATCGTTCCTTGTTACGAGTACCTTTACCTTCCACAGGAGGTAATTCACTTTGCCATTACATTTGTATCTGTTCTGTTGAAAACACGATAGCGTCCAACTTCTACTTCTTTTTACCGCCGCGTCGTCATACAAAACTAATATTAGATCCTTTTGTTTTAGTAAGGTATTATAATTGGGTTTAAATTTCATATATTCGAAATAACTTGAAAGATGATGTCATATCAACCAGCAAAGTATTTCGTTCTTAACGTCTGCTAACATAAACAACAAAAAAACACTAACACAGAAATTAAAAACGCGACTTGAAACGAAATTACAAAACTACGACATTTATGTCTAAAACAATATTATATACATACATAGTAGATTATGTGAAAGATGGTGTTGGACCATGCGACTGAGCGAGCCACTTGTTTGACAATATAAACACTTCTACTACATTTTATACACTTTCTAGACGCTGTTTAATAATGGCCTCTGCGCTGTCTTACCCAAAGATAAGAACGACTCAACTCAACCCCAAAGGCGAACGACGCAACAGGCAAACCACAAATAAAAAGCGATTTGGATAAACAAAGTGTCAGCCATGCCAGGCATTTGTTTGTTTGCACTTATTGTTATATTCTTGTTTTGTTTATATTATGCGCGCACTATTAGTGATTTTTACTATCTAAGCATTAATGAACAACCAACGATTTAATGAACATTAAAATGAAACCTGCATTCAATGTCTGCCTTACCAATAGGATTAATCTTATACGAAAAATGTCGGCAGTTGGATTCTATAAAAAATTGCGCTTACCCATTTCAAATAGTGATTGAAGTTTTTTCAGAAGTAGCTATATTTATTATTTTAATTTTGTGTCTTTGTTTTATTTCTTTTTATTTTTTACCATAGGACATAAATGGAAAAAGTGTGAATATGTATAGTCTACCGCCGCCGGCCGGCCGCGCGCCGTCGCCCGTGAGTACATTATACCCTATTCACACCAAGCCGAAAACTGGGTTTTCGCGACTGGGTTTTCGCGAAAACAGAAGTTTTCTCATACATATTGCAGTTTTCAAAACGAGTTGTTTGAGGTCGTTTTCCATGAAAACGCCACGAAAACGAGTACGATCGTTGGGTTGTTGAAGCCAGAGTATATCCATTAAGTATATGGAAGATATTACACGTGGAAACTGTGAGCCAACTGCTAACCTGGAACTTCCAGACATTGAAGTGCAGATGGAACCACAAAAACAAAATAAGGACAATTTGGTTTACGCTTTCAAAACTGAACCTGACTATAAAACTGTGGACTTTGGCATTGATAATGCATTCTACTACTTCGCAGGTTATATTTTAAAAAAATACCGCCTAAACCACAAGTGTGAGTTAAAATTGAGTCCGCAACTTAACGTTTCCTCCCTTTTTACAGGTTTTAAAGAATATGAAGATGCGAAATTGACACGGCCCAATCAAGAATTTTTAGACTCGTTAGAGAATCTTGAACAAAAATTTATTTCTTGTTTTCCAAATATGTACTACCTAAATAATTTTGAGGGGAATATTTTTAACTTTTTGAAAAATGAATTTCATTACAACTGTTGCAAAAATCAAAATAAGGAATTTCTTATCAAATTTTACGTCCGAGTACGGGTTTACTTTATTCTAAAACAGTTCAATAAAATAACAAAAAATGTACCAACAAACAAAAATATTTAAGTGTAGCACACATGTGAATATATATTAGATATAAAATGTTCAATAAGAAATATTACAAATTGATTTTGCTTTTTTTTACGTCACACCCTGTACCACATTTTGAAATAGTTCGACTACTCTTCCATCCCTCTTTTACTAGAGCACTTTTAGTGCCGTCTATTTCTCGTGTATGTGTACTGCAAATTGTAAACTGATAAGAAACACGTGGAGAGTGTCCCTACTCATTAATGGATATACTCTGGTTGAAGCAGACACACCTTTTGCAACATTCAGCGAGCTCAGCAAAACTGCTGACAGGATGTGAGAGACTGAGTGAGAGTGAGAGTGAGAGTTTTTTTTGTTATCTTTGCTGTTTGCTTGCACCATAAAGAGCAAACTACCTGCCACAACGAAATGGTATTTTCAGATGTTTTGATTTTGAATGTTGCTTATGATAATTGTTTGATGCATTTAACCATAATTTAACGATTATCAAGTAGCTTAAATAATTCTGTTTTTATATTATGTCAATAAAAGCGAAGTTTACTAACTAAAATAAAATTCTAGTCGCTACAAACATTTCATAGCTAGTTTCACAGCTAATTGAAACGTCAAACGAAAACGAGTTGGTGTTCGGTGTGAATGCATCTACGAGTTTTCTAAACTTTTTTGACGAAAACTCGGTTTTCGGCTTGGTGTGAATAGGGTATTAGTGTCAAAGCAATGAGTATATTTTTCAGATGGGAAGTAATGGTTTCCCATTCCCATTCGTTCTGTAGATTCCTTTGACATTCAGTATTGTAGGAGAGTCTTATGCGATTCTTTGGGGGGGCTGCTGACATGTTATGTTTATTATAATGCATGTTTTCGTCTTGCGCGAACAAACAATTTTGCTCTGCAATATCTTAACCACAAAATTAGCTTTTATGGGCTCAATTTTCTTATTGTTTGTCACTTCCGACAATTTTCATTACCCAGTCGTCAATTAATCCTTATAAGTAGATAAATATATTATTATTTCGTTGTTTGTCCAGACATACGTATAGGTACCTACTATAAAAAATAATATCCAATGAAAGTTGGGATATTGCAGCAATAATTATAATAATGTGTTGTGACCTTTATGGACAATTGGACAAGTCAAAATAAATAATATCAACTTGAACTCAAACTTTAGGGGTATTAAAGGAATTTTGTATAATATGCCTTGCCTCATAAATCTCGTAAGATGCGTCCGTTTATCATAAATCGTAAATCAAATGTCAAAATTATATTATACGCTACGCAGGGCTGTTATGTTTGCGCCATAATTTTGCTGCGCAAACGAGGTGATACACTCGTTAAATTAATCGGTCCTATCATGGTATCCGTTCCGAAAGAATTTTGCTTCATGGTAATCGTTCCGATAAGCTGTTCGGAACATTTCTCCGACAATACGTAACGCACACCGGCAATCTACGTTTCATTGCGATGGGTTGCGTTTTTTGCACCTGAACCTGGTTTTCGCAGCCACACGTAAATTTCTCTCCGATGGTCTCCGACATCTGTTTATCGAGGAAAAATGTTAGTGAAGAAAATGCGTTGATGATGCTCGTTCGGAAAACGGATACTATGAACGTAGATTAGGGGTGGGATTCTGTAAAATACGAAACGAAAAACGCTTTCGTTTTCACTAAACCTGTCTCTATCATATCTGTGGCAATAGACAGAGACAGCTATTGTCGAAACGATGTCGCTCGATCGTTTTTGTTTTACATAATCTGGCCTGGCCCCAGTATCCAACTTGATTTGCGTTGCGGAGAAAATTACTCTCCGAATGGATACCATGATACATACGAATGTCAAGAAAAAAATTAAGTACCTAATTAGATATTTTTTTATTCAAATTTGTATGATGTAGAAATTCGGAGAAAAATAATCTAAAAGCGAAGATTTTTTATGCATTATGCCACACATTATTATTATAATATGTTGACACTCCACCTTATTCACATTTTGATTTTTCAAATGTGACATTATTTTGATTCTGGCATCCGGCTAAATAAACCCTATACGGTGTTTGTCTTCGACCGAAGACACGTTTAGGTTTATCGTTCACAGTCAGTTTTAGACAGCAGTCAGAAGTGTCATATCATGGATTTATTTGAATTATTAAATGTCGAATTAGATGAATATTACAACCATATTACAGGGCCCCGTAGGAACAGAGTAGGTACTTTAAATTATTTTGAGAAACCCTCGATGATGAGGTTTTCTGAGTTTTCACTATTTTGTTCAACTAAGTATATATCCATGCCCAGTGAATACCTTTCGCCGTGGGCGTTGGACTTTGGACGTTTTCTTGGCGCAGAACGTTTCGAATTGGGAGATCTGAGGATAAGTCATTTGCTCTTCGCTGATGACTTGGTCATCCTTGGGTCCACTCAGGATGCGCACTCTATCCGTTTGTAGCGGTTTGTGTTGAAGCTGAAATGAATATGAACGTGAACAAATCTGAAGTGATGGTTGTCTCCAGAACGCCTGTTTAATGCATACTCACGAGTGATGGAAGGTGCAATGCTAAGTTTTTCTGTAGGATTGGTCAGGTTGGTAAATTTTGAAATAGCTCGGTTATTCTTTTATTATAATATGAGGACTGAACTTGGTGTAAAAGCTAAGTTGTCAAGTTGTCAGTCGTAAATTCGGAGTTTGTTCCAACTCTTACCTATATTTGGGTAATGACTGAAAGAATAATATCGCGGATACAAGCTGCCGAAATGAGATTCCTCCGTTGTATTGCTGGTGTGACTCGTAGAAATCGTATTGGAAATACCAGAATAGGTGAGGGACTCGATGTCGAGCAGCTACTGCTTCGGACAGAGCGGTGGATTGGTCATGTTAAATGCATGTCCCCAACCAGGATCCCACGACGAGCTATGGAATTTGTACCATCGGGCAGGCGTCCTATAGGTAGAATTTATCCATGCTAAATTACCAAAACTAGAACAACACAATTCACTTAAAAATGTGATAAACGATAAAAAACATCATTTCCATTCCTGTCAAACATTTAGTGTCTGATAAATTTTTCTACCCGATAGTTTATCAGAGACTTTGACTATGAAAAAGAAAAAAAATATCAGCAACTTTTATCTGGTGGATAGCGTTATGTATCGGCTAACTATACGAAACTTTATCCGGAACATTTGAAACTGGCCCTAACTGTTAAAGTTTCTTATATCGTATCTGCCAAATAAAGTTCAACTTTTGATTTCAAAGTTCTCGGATAGTGATATCTATTGTTCAGATAAAGTGTCTGATAGTCTATCAGCACCTCTAGGTGCAATTCAATTCGGGATGACGAAGGTCAGTCCGAAGATCAGCCCCTCGAGAGATTTTTTTTTAGATCGGGTTTAAGTCCCTCACTATTGCAGAAGTAGGTATGCCTCGCGTAATTAGCTCTTCAATGTCTTTCGATGATTTTTCCATCCAGTTTATTCACATTTAAGTTATCTCTTCGGTATCCAAAGGGGAACACTAACCGGTTAACAGAGTGTTGGGTTTGTGGAAATGTCTGTCTTCTATATCCTATACATATTTCCAATAACTAACATCCTCGCTCATGCATCTGCATCGACAAAATTAATATTAAAACAGCAATAACCATACAGCAGACAATTGTATTAATTTATTTCCTATTCATCCCCCGATGGCTTAACAATGGCATTTAATTCGTTTCACTTGAACATTTTGATTTATTTTAATAAAGGATGACAACAGCAATCACCCGAAACCAGAACAAATTTCTGTGGATGCACACTCTGCGCACAAAATCACCCCTCTCTGTTTAGGGGTGATATGATTACCAACCGTGACTGTGTAAAACACAAATTCACCACTCAGACTCAACAGGGGTAGTTAATGTCGGAGAATGGCAACTCTGTCGAAAAATACTTTCACTTGTTCTTTGGCATGTGCTGCGTTGCACTTGCAGTGTCGCATGTTGTTGTAGCTCTTGGTATAGTGGCCCTCATTGCTGACTATGGAGTGTGCGGATATATGTCAGTATGCACACTTTTGAGTGCGATGCACTCAGCGCCATTATGTAACTCGTTGTTTTGCAAAAAAAAAAAAAAAGGAGGTTGACCGCATAATATTCTGTGCAGGGTGTTTGAGAGACGACGCGATGCCTGGTTCGGGTATCGGCTGCCACGAATTAAAAGCAATAATCGCAACCACATGTTGTAACATGGGAGGGGTGGTAACTATAGTCCCATTTCTGATGGCGGTCTCCACAATGGGATGGAATTTGGTTTCTTCGTTGCTATCCTGGGAGAGACGAGATCGAGAGTAGAATAAAAATGCAAAAAGTATCGAACCGTATACGTACCAACGAATGCCAATGACATTTGACAGTGATTTATGCCCTCGGTGGTAATGATAGGGTGCGCGCAATGTAGTGGTAGTGTATATAGTAGCTAAGCTATAGGATCCTTGCAAAAGTATCTCGTGCAGAAAAATGCATTGAAACTGGATGAGTAGAGCACCAAACCAACCACTGTGCGCAACCATAACAATAGGGGATGAATGAAAAAATGTTACAGTTTTTATTTTCTGTCCTTTCTATTATCCTTCACAGCTTCAGAATGGAGTATTTCAGTTAAGGGCTTATTTTTTTACGCTGCAAATGTTTCGAATTTTCCGGACGAATTACGTTCTGATGCATTACGGATCTGGAAATATTGGCAGATGTTCGGTTCGAGGTTTTTGTTGTCGCTGTCAGAGGATCCGTTTGCTATACAATTTTTATTTTTATTTTATTTTTTTTTTTTTGCATCAAAAAGGTCTCGAGCTGCGGGGCGTTAATGACACATTGGCTTCCGAATTAACCTTATGTCAAAACCAATTTACGCGATTATTTAAATAAAAAAAAAATATGTATTCATCACTGTAGCAGACAGTCATTGAATTACGTATAGGGGATGTTTATGGGGTGGCGCCGTGTTGGGCTGTTAATGTGTGATTTTTGTTTCGCACTGCATCTCACCCCTTGTCGGCCGTCGGTCGGGTGCTGTTGCTTCACAGGGGATAATGTGATAATTGCATTGGCTGACAGACACTCGCTACTGGCAATGAGTGAAATAGTGAAGGCCAATTTAGAAAGGCCATTGAATGCGGAAGAGGGCTGATGGATTACCGCAGTGCGATAATAGTTTTCATTGTGCGAACGAGCATATGAATATTGAGATGAGATTAAAGGCGGATTTCCTTCGAGAGATTCATGTGCTTGGGGTCGCTACGCTGAGCAAGTGTGTGCTTATGCAGTTGATCGCTAGATAGATTTTTGTTTGTTTGGATATATACGCACCGGGTGCAGAGTATGAAAATATTTCCGGAAATCATATTCTTTTTATGGCAATATTCGAGGGAAAATTAATTTATTAGACGCCAGCGGAGTTGCGTGTAAGCCCAGTGAAAGTTATCTTTGATTAATGTATAAAATTGTATAATATCCACCACCACCACCACATGCTAAATTGGAGCTATCTGTCCCAGGGATATAGGTAGATAGATTTAATCTAACCTAAGGAATCAGAAACAACTAGTTCTGGGTTGGCAATGGGAATTAAGTAGGTACATACATGTAATAGATTTAGGCACTAGTCCTTTGTTCGCCGAGTGTTGGAAGGCGTTAGTTCAGATTTGGCTTTTGATAAGTAAGCTTATTGAATGCAGCGTTGACTTAAGTAAAACTGAATTAGGTATGTAAGCATTATGCATTATATTGTGTTTGATCAATTAAAAATGCAACCAGCTTCAATATACTTCAATTTATTAATTATGACTAAACAAGAGATGCGATTAGTTAGAGCAACTATGAGCGAGTGCCCTGTTACATTGAGTGCACACAGTAAGTAACATTAACAATCATATAAGAGGTGGGTGAGTATGTATGAGTATGTAAGCGGGTTCTCTACACTCCTCCCTTCTTAAATTCCTAACGTCTTCTGCGGTCTCGTAGGTATATTAACTGCTGACTGGAATCTGACTATCGCTTTTGATGGTCTCGAAGATCTTCTTGGCTCGATCGGTTTTACATTTCCCGGAGTTGACACTGATGTGGATGGAAGATCATCAGTTTCTGCCGACTCCAATTGTTGAGAGCTGCTTGCTATGTTGTCATTCAGAAGTCGGCCGGCATCGAATTCATTTGATGATAAAACACCACGCATTTGGTTCTGATGTCGACGTTCACTGCCTCTTGATGTCTTAACCTGGTACATCTTCTTCCCGATCTTATTTTGTACTACGCCTGATATCCACTTCTCACCTCTGCTGGCGTAATTGCGAATGAGAACTTGTTGCCCTGGATAGAACTTTGGAGGAACAGTTTCGACGACTTTCGGAATTGAGATCGCTGGCTTCAGTTGCGATAGCAATGAACGCATTGGTCGCCCGTATAGTAGCTCTGCTGGCGACTTGCCAGTAATGTTTGGCGTTGATCTGTAAGTAGTCAAGAAAGTTAATAAAGCATCTCTTTCACTGACACCTTCAGAAATGTATTTTTTAATAGCAGTCTTAAACGTCCGAACCATTCTTTCTGCTTCACCATTTGAAGATGGATGAAATGGAGCGGTTTTGATATGAGTGATACCCAGCTCCCTACAAAATGTTGCAAATATGGAGGAAGAAAATTGGGTACCGTTATCAGGAACAAGTGTCTCTGGCAAACCTTAAATGGCAAATATATTTTGAAGAGCTTTTATAGTTGCATTGGAAGTTGTTGAGCCCATCTCGACAACATACGGAAAGTTGCTGAGTGCATCAACACAAATAAAGTACATGCGATTCAAAAATGGCCCCGCGAAGTCCACATGCACCCGACTCCAAGTGTTGTTGTTGTTCGGTGTTGGCCAGCTGACGAATTCCTGTCTCGGGCTATTACTGTTTGATTGACTGGGTTCACATTGGCTTATCCTCCTTTCAATGTACTCATCTACGGATGGCCACCAGCAATGAATGCGCGAAAGTTGCTTAGTCCTCACAACTCCCCAATGTCCGATATGTAATAGCTTGAAAACTCGGTCCTGTAAAGCAGATGGTATTACAACTCTGGTATTATTCGATTGATATAGTAGAACTCCATTATGAGCAAAATATGGTTTTGAGAGAAGGTTCCAAGTTTTTTGCTGTTTCTAGCCAGCCGCTGTCAATAAAACTTACAATTTGTTTAAGAACAGGATCTTTAGCGTCATTTTAGCAATGAATTTAGCGTTGAGTGGAAAGTTAGCAGTTTCTTCATCCAGTTCAAGCTTAGTTTCATGACATACCTCAGAATCATCGAATACCTGGTCAGAGCCAGCAGGTAAACGTGAAAGCCCATCAGCGTTTCCGTGCGCGTTCGTCGGTTTGTACCTGATAGAATAGTCATATCCCATGAGTATGATGGCCCATCTTTGCAACCTATGAGCAGTCATCACCGGAAGCTGTTTGTGTGGATGAAAAAGAGATAAAAGCGGTTATGAGTTCAAAGCGTCTGCCATAAATGTATTGGTGGAATTTCTGAACTCCAAAAATTATGAAAAGCTCCTCTTTTTCCACCTGGCTATATTTCCGTTGTGCATCATTGAGAGTTTTACAGGCGTGAGCAATGGGACGCTCGGTCCCATCCGGATACCTATGCAGCAACACCGCACCTAAACCATAGGACGAAGCATCACAGGCTAGTATAAGTGGGAAGTCAGCTGTAAAGTACACTAGCTTCGTTGCATCGACAATACTCCGTTTCAGACTTTGAAATGCTTCCTGTTGTCGATCCGTCCATACGAAAGGCACTGATTTCTTCCGAAGCTCATTAAGCGGAGCGGACATAGAAGAAAAACTCTTCAAAAACTTAGCAAAATAATTTATTTTGCCTAAAAATGCTTGCAGCTCTCCTATATTAGTAGGTTGTTTAATCTTTTGTATCGCTTCCACCCTATTTTCTAGTGGGCTAACACCTTCAGCGTCTATTCTGTGTCCTAAATAATTAACACTAGATTGAGCAAACTTACATTTTGATATATTGCAGTGTAATCCGTAGGCAGACAAGCGGCGCAAAAGTTATTCCAAAACTTGGCAATGTTCAGCTGGGTTGCGACCTACAACAATCAGATCATCTGTTCTAAATTAAAAAGCCAAGGTAGCGTCTGCCGATCTTAATCCTTGGATAATGTAGAAATGAATTTATATCGAGACCACTGCCATTTTTGGATAAAAAAAATGTAACCGATAATAATTTAAGACACACAATGGGCCTCCGCACACGAGACTAATTCTGCCGGCATAAAACCGATTTTGTAGGAAGGGGACTGAAGTGAGGGGAAACAAACGGAATAAAATGTTCTGCCGAGTTTGAGCGGTTGAACAAGGCATAAAACTAATACATACACAACTTTTAAAATATTTCAATTGTGAAAATAATACTGCACAATGACAAGGGGTTCATATATATAATTTTTCTGCCGGCAGAAATCATCCCGTGTGCGCTCGAAGAATGACATAAAAACGTTTTTCTGCCGGCAGAATTAATCTCGTGTGCGGAGGCCCAATGAGCTTCAAAAGTAATGGAACAAAGTTTTCTGGAGAACTTACAGAATTACTAGTATATGTTCGAAAATTTATTCACCGTAATGCGGAAAAGATATTGCCAAAACCGTAAATTGTTGCCAGTCCAGTAGCAACGAAGCATAGATAGCGGATTTTACGTGGGGATACTTCGTCCTTTGTTGTTGATGGCTTCTATACATTAAACAGAGTATGAAACATCTAAGCATATGATTAAATGCAAACTGTGACGATCAACCCTTGCATATAAAATGCCAAAAAAAGCTGTTAGAAAAAGCTCAGAACTGGATCGGTCGTCTGTCCAATTCGACAAAGAACGCTCCTTACGAAATGCTACCAATTTTACACAATTCCTGTAAGTGGTCGTGGCGAGGTAGTATGTAGAAACACGTAATGGACGGAAGGACATAGACGCAGTACCTATAGGTAACAATTGTCACTTTATATAATGCAAATTTTCCATTACTGATTTTGACCTTCGAATTATTCAGATAGTCCTTATAAATTGGTATACTCTTGCAGCGATTATTCAAAAATTATATCTCGTTCGATTTCGAAACGGCTTTCAAAATTGTCCATGGATTCAAATTAATCACTTTCATTGTCATCCTCAGCGTATTGTGAGCAGCACTACCTCTAAAAAGATAACAGGAAAAAGTTTCATCAAGTCGAGAGAAATCTTTTCCCCCAATGGCTATGGTGTTAAGGGATTATAGGAATTCCCTTGAACCATTTTTTGTTGTCTCGAAGAAAAGTAGTAAAACTACAGTCTGTAGGCTGTCTTCTTAAAATTTCACCATACATTCTGCCACCTTGGAGAATATCCTTTCCCTCTGTTCACACTAAGTGAAACAATTCAAAACTTTGTTAACGTCGCCATCCACCCGGCTTTCCCGCATCAGAGATACGACGTCGACGACGACGGAACCCCTTGGTTTGAAGTTTTAAAGTTTCTTTCTGAATTCATTACGGTCGTTAGCGGCGCCCAAAGGAGTTGTGCTGTGAGCACAGGTCGCTACATAAGAACCGCTTAATTAATATTATTCACTCACGTGATTTACTGAAAAAAAAAAAATGTTGCACTTACATTATCGTAACAAAGCCGATGATAAAGCAAGAGGAACACTGGTTGTGTCCGCTTTTAAACTAATGTTTTCTTTTTTTTTTTTTTGCATAATTAGCTATTTTAAATAACTTAAGGGTAACTCCTCTTTTTCCTGTTCGGGCCATGAAACATTTGTCATCCCTGTCATCTTGGGACTCTTACGCGTAGAATAGGTTTTTGTTACAATGTGAAGGTGGGTAACTACAGTTTGCGGCAAAAGTTTGGAATATAGGTACTTAAAAGAATTCCCCAAAAGCTACAATAACGGAGACTAGAGCCTTGCAATCCGACGCCGGGTATCTTGGGACAGTTTCTAGCCGCGTATAATGTATTTGCGCGGGGTAATGTTGAAAATTAATTTTAATATAATATAGCCTCTGGGTAAATGAATTTAAATTTGTTCTTATTTGATACAAGGACAGTGAGTATGACTGCCATTGCCCCGTATTATGTGATACTGCGATTTTACATAGTAAATTGTTCTCTGATGTGCATAATATGGGACATGAATATGGACTTTTAATTTTTTAATGTTGAGCATGGAGCTGTAGATTCAGTACATAAAGGTATCTCGTATAAAAATTCTAAAATGTTCACATACATTTTTGTTTCCCAATCATGTGTTGCCCAGAAGTCCCTAAAAATGGTGCATATTTAAAATCCTAAAAAAAATTATGATTTTCATGCATTTTTTACCCTTAACCCTTAAACCCTAAACACTAAAAGCTGTTTACTTACAATAATTAAAAGATGGTTTTTTTGTTTGGTTGGCGCATTGGACGTGGTAATCCTCTAAAAATGCGCTAGCCCGTGCTACCAACGTGCACGATTCGTAAACTCGAATATTCGATGACAGAAGTGTGTCTTAATATCCTAATCCACAGCCACACCCCAAAGCTTATTAGACATTGGGGTTTGGTAAGTTTCCTCTCACCCTGCAAACCGAATACAATGGAATATTGTGTATTCCGTATCTTCGTCTTTGTCTGTGCATTCTGGACAAAAAGTCGAGCTATCGTAACCAACTCTCGATAGCCGCCGTGCCCCGATAAGAACTGCGTATAAAGTGGTAGTTGCAGATTCTGGTTGTTCTTTTTGGCCAGACTTTTATGGTGGGAATTAGTTTATGAGTCCATCTGCCTTTTGCCGTATTATCCCACCTGGGCTTGCGATAGTGTTTCTCTCCCTTTTACTTTTATCCTTCTATTAGTTACCTATTGCCGGTTGTCTGTTTGCCTAAGGTAGATTCTCTGCATCTCGGTATAGGTATAGCTAGAATGTCAATGGGGATAATTCACGATAAAACGCATGTTGCTTCATTCGAGATTGTTCGAAATCCGCTTATGGTTCTTATTGCTCAGAGCCAGGGGCGGACTAAGCAGTGATGCCAGACTTTTCGCACTGACTTTCCCACGACGATTATCAAAAATACCCTTTTTGCCCACGCCGTTGTTAGTAAAAACCCCACGATATTCCCCACGAAAATATACATATATAAAACTACTATGCACAAAAATTGTTTTTTTGTGAAAACATTTTGCTTATTTGTGGCGTTTCCTTGATTGATTTTAGATTTGTTATATGTTTGGATCCCATACTATGGCGTAACAATTCGCTCTTTCCACACAAAAAGGATGTGCCACATGCTTTACATGATGCCTTGAAGTCATCATTTGGCAGCGGCCTCAGCCAAGCCGCAAATTTTGGATCATCAAGCCAGCTCGCCTGGAATCGTTTTTTGCTTCCTTTTTCCGTAGACATTGTACTACAATAGATAATCAAATATGTAGGTCAACACAACCACTAAATGTTAGCACAAACTTTTTAATAAATTATTATTTAGGTACCTATCTACTATCTGGCGAAAATAACAAATTAAAACAGACAAGTGCGCAAGGTATTTAAAACTATTGACTTATTATATATGGCCTGCTAGTGAAATGTCAGTCCATACAAATTTTGCCCAGAAAATGCCGCCAACATAAACTAGTGCTCTTGGTTCGGAGCGGAAAATAAGTGAAACAAAATGACAAACCATCTTGGATTTTTCCATAGAATGCTAGAGAAACCTATTGGGCGTCAGAGAAATTACGAGGTAAAACGGTTCAAATTCAAATTGTTGCGTTACTGTTTACAGTATATGGCATTGGGAAACGGAGCCAAAGTGACAACCATCTTTGATTTCTCCATAAATTTCTAGAGACACCTATTGGGCGTTAGTGAATTTGGCAAGTAAAACGGTTGAAATTCAAATTGTTGAGTGCATTCATTGAATGAATCTAAGTGGGTTGCTTCAGAGTATGCATTATTTAATGATTGCATTCAGATATTAAAATAATTTAATAAAATGAATATTGCTAAGAGATTAGATGAAGTATTTCAAATACCCTTTTTTTGTTCTGAGAGATATAAAAATGCCCTTTCGCCCTTTTAGCTAATTTTGAAATGCAAAATGCCCACGAAATGGGTAATTACCCACGATCTGGCATCACTGGGACTAAGAGGCAGTGGCACCCGGGGCGGTAAAGCAAGCTTACATGTAAGGTGTAAGCTTGCTTTAACCCCTTAAAAATTTAAGAAAAAAACACGAACAAATATTTTATTTAAAGGTGCTTTCGAGGTTTTATTGCACTGAATATTTCGATTAAATCATTAAAATCTATATTTTTTGTAAGTCTCCTTTTCGATTGAAAGTATAGCCAGATTAGTCAACCTATTTTGGCTCATTGTTGGTCTTAGATAAGTCTTAATTAAATTCAATTTTAAAAAGTTTCGTTCACAAGCTGCCACTGCGATGCAAACTGTTAAAAACATTCTCATCGCCAATGACAGTCTGAAAAGTCACAATCCAAATTTCTGCATCTTTTAATTTTTTTTTTCATGTGACGCCGTTTAGCGATAGCAGATGCGCTATCAGTTCTGAATGTTGACAGCTCACTTTGGGAATTGATTAATCTATTGCTTAATGGTCGGATTATCAACTCCAAGCTGGGTAAGGTGTCCACAAGAGGATCTCTTAGTAGAGACACTTCGCAAGGTGGTGTTTTATCCCCCCATCCTTGGAATTTGGTGGTCAACGAACTACTGGAAACTTAACATCCAAGAAAGAGTCAAGAATAGAAGACTACTACTGCAGGTAGGTATTGTTAATAAATGGGGTCTACAACATTGAATAACTCACTGGCTCTATATCTCAGTTATAAGACCGACTTACCTATGGGATAATTGTCTGGTGGACAGCCTTGGAGAAAGCCATAAATAGAGACTATCTAAGCAAGGTTTAGCACACAGCCTGCATGTGTATAAGCGGTGCACTAAGCATAACACCCTTTGCGGCACTGGCCATTATTGTTTCATCTATTATCCCTTGATATACATATTGAACTTTCTGAAGATATGATCCTTAGTAAACTTTGCAATTTAGAACTCAATTTTAATCCTGGACCCGATGGTATTCTATCAGGCTTTTTAAAATGTTGTGCACTACCATTGCACTCCATACTTTGTCACATATTCAATGCATCATTGAAGACTGGTATCTTCCCAACAATATGGAAGAGTTCTTTTATAGTTCCTATATTTAAATCTGGAAGGAAAAACAATATTGAAAACTATAGAGGGATCTGTAAGCAATCGTCCATCCCTAAACTGTTTGACGCATTGGTAACTGATAAGTTAAATTTTCTTTGTAAGAATTTGATTTGCAATAACAAACATGGTTTTGTAAAAAACAGATTCACGGTTACAAACCTTCTTTTATGTACAAACTTCGTAATTACTGAGATATCTAAGGGTAATCAAGTAGATGCCATTTATACTGATTTTAGCAAAGCATTTGACAGAGTAGACCACAAGATTCTTCTTTACAAACTTGAGCGGATAGGGTTTCCTACCGACTTTCTTAGATGGCTATCATCTTATTTAACAGGCAGATATCAATTTGTAAAGTTTCGAGGTTACATATCCCAAGAAATCGTGGTAACATCAGGTGTTCCACAAGGAAGCCATATTGGTCCACTTTTATTTATTTTATTCGTTAACGATATTGTCAAATTTGTCCTCATTGTAATATACTGATGTTTGCCGATGATTTCAAAATCTTCTCCTCATGCAGTGATGCGTCCAGTTTTCATCGTTTAAATGCTAAGCTAATCTTCAAAAATTTGTTTTGTGGTGTTCAAAAAATTACTTGTCTCTTAATGTCAGTAAATGTTCTGTCATTACTTTTTCCCGCCGTACTTCACCTTGTATTCACGATTATTCCTTAGTTGGCAGTGCTATTCCTCGTGTTTCTTTGATAAAAGATCTAGGTGTTATGCTGGATTGTAAATTATCCTTTAATTATCATGTAGAATACATTACAAATAAAGCTAACAGAGCGTGGGGAATGCTAAAGCGATATGCTAGAGCGTTCACCGACCCCTATTCTCTAAAAACTTTATATGTGTCTTATGTTCGATCTTTGTTGGAGTATGCGTCAGTCGTTTGGTGTCCATACTACAAGAGTCATATTTCAAGAATCGAAGCAAATCAAAAAAGATTTCTTAGGTTTGCCCTTAGAGGACTTCCATGGTCTGATTTCAATAACTTGCCCCCTTAATCAGCACGATTGCTACTTATTGGTCTCGAGTCTCTTGAGGTTAGGAGAAAGGTGTCAAGAGTTGTTTTTCTCCACAGAATACTTATTGGGGAGATTGACTGTCCTGACATTTTAAGTCTTGTTAATCTTAATGTTCCGTCCCTCAATTTGCGTAATAACAGATTCTTTTATGTACACCATTCTCGTACAAATTACGGCAGATCATCTTCTTTAAATGGCTTACTGTTATTGTATTATGATTGTGCGTCCTTAATCGACATTAATATGACGATACCCTTAATAAAATTGATCTTGACTAATTATTTCCAGTTATAATTGCTTACTCAATAGGTTTAATTCATTTTCATATACTCTACAGTTTTTCTTATGTACATATTTTTTTTTTCTCTTTTTACTATGATTTTATTTAAATTTATACTTTTTGTTTGCTTTCATTTTCTTATCCAAATGTCTTAGAAAGGCTATGTACTTTGATGACAAATCAAATAAATAAATAGATATTTTCAGCTAGCAAGCGGCGAGTGCATCAGCCTCACAGTGGTCAAAGAAAGACTTTAGCCACGCCTCGATTCTGAAGAACTTCGTAATCTCAACCGAAAACACTGACTAGGTACCACCCCATCTCAACATTTTGACAAGAACTTTCTCGTCACTATCCCTCCAGATCCAGAGCAATCTGGAATGAGGATACTTTCGCAAAAGATGAATCAGTTCACAAAAAAAAATAAAGCTGGATGATATCGAGAGTGCAAATCTTAGGTGGACATGTGGCACCATTTGTCTATAGTGACAAAACAAATTTGGCCTAAGCTGAAAACGATCTAAGAAATTGATTTCGCTCAACAGATTGCATATCGGCACCAGTGGAGTGGGTGCGCGGTATTTTGTACGTAAAATTCGGACCTGCATCCTTTTTCTTTCAATTCTCCCCACATATTTGTTGTTTGGATTTTATTTCCACTTCGATTTGAACTTTATTGCACTTTTGAAAATGAAATAAAGTCCAAAAATCGTTTATTTTGCTGTTGAGCGTCTTAATATCTCATTGAGTGCTATTGAAAAGGGCAGCAACGATGAGATGACCTCTAGAATACAACAAGAAGGTATATACACCAATATACTAGAAATAACTCATCTCTCCGTTTAACCAATAAGTTTATCTATGTTTCACCAGCTATCTCAGAACATAAAACGTGCGTTGATGACTGCCACAGTTCACAATAACTACACAATTTTAAGAGATCATACCCGAGAAGATATATGAAAAGCGACCACATAAATCCAAAATTACCTACCATTCAGCTATATGTCAATCGCCATAGCAATTTGAACTTCGCAGTACTATCTGCCTAGGGCATCAAGGTTATGACGCACATGCCGACATTTATGGCAGAAACCAAATCTCCTGCTCCGCTTACTTAAACCACGACATGGACTCGGCGAAGTTATTTTTTTTTGTGCTTTTCAGCCTTCAACCTACTTTAACCAGATCCTCTTGAAGTAAATACTCATTAAATACTTTTATTGCTTCGTCGGGACTATACCTAGGATTTTTTCCCAAGCCGAAAACTTCCCAGGCACGTTGAGAACATCAAGAAAATATGTTCCACACACTTGTAGGTACATTAAATTATGATAAAACTTAGTTGCTACAAACAAAGCAGGCAAGGCAAGCGAACGAACCAGCGGAAAAATGAGCATCATAAAGCAGCTCTTCACGGGCTGGCTCTCCAGAGGACATAAATAACTTTTTCTTTCCTGAGCTTTGCCACTTCAAAGTTCCACAACTTTCGCTTAAAGCCAAAGCCTTTAACTTTTGTTTTATTTGCATCTTTCCTGGTGTCTTGACTTTTTTTTTTTGTTTGGGGTGTAAAATGCGGCAAAATGTGTATTTTGAGGCTCAAACACAGTGTGCTCCACTTAATACGTAAACCGGCGAAAAAAATAACACCCGACATATGGAAACAAATTCTAACGCCACAGGCAAGTAAGGATGTGCATCCTTTTGACATTGCGTGAAAGCAAGCGCAAGGGAAACATGAGAGACAAATAAACAGTGCAGCAACAGACAAACAGATTATCTAACAGACGCCAAAGTGGAAGGACATGGAGAAACAGAACAAAAAAAAAACTACAACGTCTATATGCTTTGCGGTGGGGGTGCATGCTGGACCACCACCACCTCACTGGCTCATCCCAGAGCAAGAAGAGAAAAAGAGTTTTTTGTCACTTTCCGCTCGCGAGATAAAATGTGTCATTTGCTTTTTATCCTTTGATTTATTCTACCAACACACAACATAGCACATAGGATAGGAATAGGACACCAGCCGAAGGACTTATATAGGAACAACCGGCTGCGTTCAGAGTGTGTATGTGTGCATATGGTTTGTTCTGTTGAATTTTATTATTTCGTGCGCTCCGTCTGAGTTTAACTTTGCATTCAGCCAGACAACTGATCCCACTGATATCCTGTGTTTTTATGGTTAACTTAAGGACTCATCGTGTATGTAAAAGTTTCGCACAAGTTGCAAGCTCGGGATAGACGAGATTATTTTTTTCGTATCCATTGTTGGCGGGCTGGTGGTTAGCTACATGCGTCACTATTGCATTCGACACTAAGCCGGGAAATTGCAAAACATCCTGAAATGGAGCAAGACACAATATACTGAGAGATGAAGGAGATTTACATCTCACATGGAGTTGAAGTTTAGTACGGCTGTGGAGATTTTCGCACTGTAATCCTTATGGATAGCACAGGATGTGAGTGTTCATGATAAGGCTAATGAATTGCTGAAATGAAAGTTAATATTCAGTCGTGCAAAGCGCATCTTACGCGGAACTTTTTAATGCTTAAGATGGTTGGGTAAGTATATAGATGCGATTGTGGCATGTAAATAGTGAGGTGGCATCCTATTTGCAGGATTAGCAATTATAAACAGCAAAGTGTTTTTGAGGACGAGTGATAGACAAAAGTAATTTTGAGAATCTTTATCGGGACAGTAATACTCTCGGATGTTTGTCAGATTTTCGCGAGAGGTGGTGCGGTCCAAAAAGCCTTAAGATGTAATTTGTGTGTTTTGCGGGGATCGAACCTGGGATCCCTAGCACAATAGTCCGCACAGTAACCACTGAGCCACTGCGCCCCATGGTGAAGGTATATGAGATGTAAAAATGTCAAGCTGAAAGGAACTTCGATGGATGATCGTTTTCAGAGCACAACGGTCGAAAATTGGGTCCTTTTCTCTTGGGCGGACTTCAAATCCTGAATAAATACTAATGTGCTATTTGGAAGTAGATCTTTCGAACTATATCAAATATCTAAAGAATTTCACAAGGATATGAAATCTTCAATCTCGATCCATAGGTATTTTTATTTTATTAAAGGTTTTTTTGGGCATATTTAGCATTTTTTGGCGCATTTTTGGGGCGTTTTTGATTCGTATTTTATTTTGTGAAGTATTTTAGTGCGTTTTTTGGGACTTTGTTCAATTCGCTTTTTTTAGGCCGTATTTTTTTTTTTTTTTGCGTAATTTTTCGTCTATTTCGGAGAGTTTTTTGAGCGTATTTTTGGCACCTAATTTAGGGCATTTTTTGTATGACGCTGGCTTAAGCCAGGTGCGAATAAGATATACAAACACCATCCAACCACCAAAAGGCTAAAGGGACATGGAAGTATTCTTAACCTTAGTCCTTTATTAAAATGTGATTTTTTAGGGGTTTAGTTTTTCCATTGGTCACATTTCTTAGGCGAAAACCAATTTGGCAGCTGACAGCAAATGTATGCTAATTTTGGTTTACCTTCCCTATTCTATTCGATCCAACCCGAAATCATAACAATCAGTAATGCCATAAAATTGTTTTTCCAATAAAATCAATATCTTTGCTGAAGGCCCACAGATATGAACAAAATCCCGGACGTTGTCGCCTTCTTTATAACTAAGAATATTTCCTCAAATACTACCCGAGTGCAGGAAGGGCCAAACCTTGAGTCAGATCACTCAACTCAACCCACGCCTAGTGAACAAGCAAACTGACTGGACATATTTCAGATATTTGCTGGAGGAACAGATCGAACTATCCACAACAATTGATACAATAGAGCAACTAGAAAATGAATTACATACTTTCACTCTAGATGTACAAAAGGCTGCTTGGGCTGCAACGCCTGAATCAACTACTAAAATAAAAAGAAACGTATATCCCAAAGAAATATGAGACATTATATCAGAAAAGATGAAAGCTCGTAAACGCTGGCAATTGTCGAGAGCGCCAAATGATAAAACAAGGACTTAGCAGTCTAAACAATAAACTAAAAAAAACGATCGAATAAATAAAAAAAATGTCGGTGGAAAGATACCTTACAAACCTGACGAATGATGCCAGTGCAGCATTTAGACTAAGGTATGTTCCACGCATGTGGAAAGTCGCGCAAGTTATTATGGTACCTACCAAAGCCGGGCAAATTGCCCAGTGAAGTTACCTCATATCGTCCAATTTCATTGTTGCCAATTCTATCAAAGCTCTTCGAAAAGATTCTTCTGAAACGACTTAGAAGAAGAAAAAACACTGATACCAAACCATCAATTTGGATTTAGAAATAGGTACTCAACTCTAGATCAGGTTCACAGAATAACTGATAAAATAGAAAAGGCCTAAGAATAAAAACAAATATGCTCTACCATCTTCATTAATGTAACACAGGCTTTTGACAAAGTCTGGCATGAGGGTTTGGTCCATAAGCTACAAAAATATCTTTCCAAACAATACTCCGAAATACTGGAGTCATATAATCCAGCGATTATTTAGAATTAAACAAGAAGATGAGTACTCTGAATTAAAATATATAAAAGCGGGAGTACCGCAAGGTAGTGTGTTAGGACCTGTACTTTTCCTTATATACACGAAACGACCTACCAGAAAATGACGAAACTACTGTAGCCACATTTGCAGACGATACTGCTGTACTTGTTGTGAGAAAAACCATGCAGGAAGTTACAGAAAAACTGCAAATGACAGTTAGTGATATATCGGATTGGACCAAAAAATGGCAAATAAAATTAAATGAACTGAAGTCAATCCATGTTCCCTTCACCAATGATACCTGTGTTCCTGTGTACATTAATAACAATAATAAGTTCTTCATCCGAACTCAGCTAAGTATTTAGGCATGACTCTCTAGATGCTAAGTTGCGCTGAAAAACTCATGTCAAAAAAAAAAAAAAAAAAAAACAAAACGAACTAAATATACGATACAATAAAATGTATTGGCTCATAGGCAATGTCTCTCAATCTCTCAATCGGCCCTAGCGAGGTATCCGTCGGAACGGAAAATTCTCCGATTTCATACGAATCGGAGGATTTTTGCTTCGAGGTATACTTCGGAACAGCTTTTCGGAACTTTGTTCCGACAAATATGCAACGCACACTGGGGTTTTGCGTTTCAGTGCGATCAAGTGCGTTTTTACTTATATTTTTGACAGCTTCATACGAATTTTCTTCCGATATGCTCCGACAAGAATTTGTTGCGGAATTTGTTTACGATTTGCAGTGATGTGTTGATAAATGAAAATAATAAAGAAAAAAAACATTTTAGCAGAGTAATTGGTTGTATTTGTTGCTTACATATGTGTTTCCAGGACAAAAACAAACAAAAAAACAAGAATTAAATAGGAAAACCCCGATGTAGGTACCACGATCCACAAAACAACATCATGTCAAATAATGCGTCGGCGCATGTTAATTATTCTCTCCGAATGCGGATACCTCGAATGTAATTTGATTCTCCGACAGGAGTATGCGTTGCGGAGAATTCTCCGTTCCGACGGATACCTCGCTAGGGCCGAATATATAATAAACTGCTTTTATATAGGCAAGTCCTAAAACCAATGTGGACATAGGTCTCCAGCTTTGGCCGTGCACAAGTATATGACAAACCTACAAAGCATTCAATGCTTCCAAAACAAAGTACTACGCAATATTGTTAATGCGCCCTGATACATACGTAACGCTGATCTACATAGAGATCTAAAAATTGAAAGAGTAGAGGACGAGGTCAGGAAGGTCGCAAGAAGACATGAAGGTAGGCTTTGCAACCATGCTAATTCAGAAGTAGTCGAACTACTTAATATCAACAATTTAGTTAGAAGATTACGAAGAGTAAAACCATTCGAACTAGGAACTAGTGGGTGAGCCAACAGCAAGTCCCACACTATCGCAAAGCTCGCATGCGATGTCTGTCAACGATTTTAAATCTCTTCTATTTTCACGGTTTCATAAATGTGTCACGAGAATGTACTGGTCTTGAATTATTCCTTAAGCTTTGCGAAATTATACCAGAAATTGACAAACAGAATAGTTTCAGGAAACATTTACAAACCGAGATCCTTTGAAATAGGAATTATGTCCAAACAATTGTACCCAAATCAGCAACAAGCTGTCAACAAATTTCTGATAAAAAATTACATAATTCTAAATAGATGTGAAAGTGATACTTGATAGCGGCTCTCTTTAAATTCCACTAACTTCACCAGCAGACCCTATCCCATCAAAGCGACTACATAAGTTTTAGTATAGCCAAAATTGATTTTTTTTATTTAATAAACGAATTTGTAAATCTAAATTCATTCCACTTAGTCTTCGTGTTTTCAAATTATTTCTAGCATAACATATTCCTTTTCTATGTAGACACATGTCCCATGTCATGCTGTCACAATCACTGGTCTTAAAAACCCAAAACCTTCAAATTGAGTACCCAACTCTCCCAACAAGAACTTGGAATTTCTCCTAATTTAGATATCCAGCATGTGTCCCCAACACACTGAACAATTTTTAAGATAAAAGAACAGAACCAACACTCATCACCAATGAATAGCGACAATGACATGGGCTCTTTGCAGTGAACGAGCGCATACTTGTCAGACCCATGTCATCTTAGTGAAATTAGGCAAGAGTGCTTAACTTCTTTATTTGAGGAAAAAACAAAACACAGAAAAAAAAGTTACCCCCAAAAACCATTAAGTCACCATCCCCCGTCATATGGATTTTCGTTCACAGGATATTTATCACTTCCTTAAAAAAAAAAAAAGATTCCCTCCCCACCCCCATGCTTAACAGCTTTACCCCGTTAAAATAATGTGCACAACTTCACTGTTCCATTCAATTTCAAGGGAGTTCCGATTAAATATTAACAACTCCGAAGTTAATGGAGTCCGTGTCCGTCTTTACGAGTTGGGATGTAAGGAGGTATGTATCTATATAGCGGTCGTGGTAATCTCGGCAAGTTGCCAACTAATTCCTTGTGTTTCCTTGTTCTTGTTCTGCATTTGAATAAACCCGCTGACCCAATTGTGATTGTTGCGGGGAGCTAATGCCAATGCCGGCGTGGTTTCACATCAAGGACTTATGCAAGTATGTGTTGGAGCGCTTTGTAAATGGGTGTTAATATACCTCAACCCCCGTGACCGGTCGGGGTAATTCGCGCACATTTTTATGTGACTTATCCTTGCGGAAGGATTTGTGACCTAAAGCAGAAGTATACACACACGCGAGGACGAATGGAAAATCTCTCCGGGGGCATTCGGTTTGCGTGCTGAGAATTACCTTTGCGCGCAGATAAAGCAAATAACAAAAACAAAGACAGAGTGGGAGCAACGACGCAACCAGAAGGGATAACACTTCGAAAGGATCGAAAAAAGTAAACATCAGCAAACACACATAAAGTGAAAATAATAAAATCCTAACGAGAAGTGAAAACATTAGGACGTGCTCAGCCAGCCAACCCTATGGAGGCCACTTTGGTCGAGCATTTACCAGGTTTGATAATGCCACTGGAAGTGCACTAGAAGCAAAAGGATTTTCGGTTTCAGATGCTGACTATAGGGCACAGGGAGGGGATAGCACCGACCGACAAAGCGCGGCTAATTGCAGCCAGAAGTAAGGTCATTGGCGGTGATTATTGCTCTTTATGTGTCTCGTTTTTATTGTTATGACGATTCCTTGGATTTTTGTAGGTAAGACAGTGATAGACAGTGTTGTCGTGTTTTCAGTGGACGTGATGGGTATTCTGATGACTACCCTGTTGTGGTGCGGTCCACGTTTGCGGAGAGTAATTCATTTTTAATACGATAATTGCAACATTTTGTTGGTCTGCAGGACACGAGTAAGTGGCTGGACGGGAGTAGCTTCTGGACGTTATGAATTTTAATGGCGCATGTGACCATGACCTAGAAGTCATCATGGAGCGCTTTGAATGTTTATTTGCATCCAGTGAGAGTAGGTACTTCGTTTGAGGTGGAATTGCTTCAAGCTGTAAATATTCGCTGGAGTGTTGTTTTGGTGTGAGTTAGATACGTGACTACAAGGAGAATAATAACATAATCCTACAAAATTATTCCAGGGACTTGTATTATAGGAGTTGGTTGCTGCTCTGATTAAGATAATTCTTTTTGTAAGTGAAGGGAATACATAGATGGAAACTATACTGTAAAATTGAAAGCATTTTGCTATTTGGAAGTAAAAAATTCTGCCGGAAAATACGTACATCCAGCGAAGCCCTAGAGCTAGAGCAGCCCAAGATGACCAGCAGCGGCTGTTTGGGCAAATGAAAGTACGAATATTTCGATATTAGGTCTTTAGTTAATTAAAAAAAATGTTAAGAATTTTTTAAGTGACATTTAGAGGTCGCTACCAAGGTTTAAATTTAAAAAAAAAAACTCAAAATCTGTATTTGTTAGATTTTTTTATTTTTATAGCCAAGACATAAAAAATATTACAAAATTATTGTTGTTGTTATGAATAAAGATATTGTATTAGATCAGGGGTTCCCAAACTTTTCCATACTGCGACTCCCTATACAGGTTATAATATTTTTGCGACGCCCTTCTTATAGCACACAACGGAACAAAGCACAGATATGTGAATATAAGCTGAGCTTACTGAAGATTCACTAAAAGGGTTTTCAATGAGGATTGGTCGACATTGAAATGGAATAAACCAAGCTGTGTGCAAGGTATTAAAGAATCCCATGTTTGCCATTATTGTATTGAATATAACACAAGGCGCAAATGTCCGCCGCAGCTTCTCACGTTGTCACGGATCCGAGTGGTCCAATCTGCCGCATAGATCCGGCTTAATTTGATCCGGCTTAATCAAGTTTTATTCTTTTTAAGTAATCTTCTGTGCCTTAAATTTTCAGTGCTTCTACCATTATTTTCTTCTCTTGAACTGAAAGTTCGTCATCGAAAAAAGCAAGCGAAACTAGCTCTTCCGACAAATTTCACAAATGATTTAGAATCTATTTCAGCGCAACAATAGCTATATTTTTTTTAAATCTTTCAAAGGCTTTAAGGTGAGGTCTTTCAGTAATTGTAAGTCGTTTCTTGGTGCTGCAATTCGGTAGAGGCTTGAAACCAATATTTAACATAAATCATCACTGTGAAAATGCATATTTCTCTCACAGCCTTTTCGTCCTTATTCGTTAGCTTAAACTGATGCTTAAATAAATAAATTTTCAAACAGTACAATGCTCTTGCCATCCATCTAGCTCGATGCAGACCAGCAGGTATCCTAAATAAAACGCCTTTTTCAGGAACACCTCCTAAGAAAATGATAGGTAGATTCAACAGTTCTCTGATGTAGTCATCTCGAGGTTGATGTACTTGCAGTTGCTTTTTGGCGAAAGAAATCCTGTCTGCGGCCACTTCTGCAAGAAGCCTCATCATCATCTGTTATTGTTTTGAATTTGCTTTGGTCAATAGTGTTTCAATTGTTCTTAAATAATTGTATATTAGGACCTCTCTTCTGTACCGATGCGTCGAAATTTAGGCCGTTCACACAATCAAAAACATAAGCCGTAAGACGTACAATTTACGCATGCGCACAAACCAATTTTTAACCTATAATGATGTTATAGTGCGCACGCGTACATCTTAAATTGTACGTCTTACGGCTTATGTTTTTGATTGTGTTAACGGCCTAAATCTCGACGCGTTGGTACAGAAGATAGGTCGAGGGTCGGACGGGATAAGAACCGATTGTCTATGCGAGTTTCACTTGCATATAAAATGTAATGTAATATGTGTGTAAATGAAACATTAATGAAACCATCATTTAAGCTGTCCTTCAACGCTTATTGTAAAAAAAATTGACAGCTGGCAGCGACCTCTAAATCCTAACAAAAAGAAATTAAAAAAACTTATTTCATATTTACAGGTATATAATCAAATGAGAAAGTGTCCCGGTGATAATTCAAAAGTCGAAAAATAAGGACCACCCTAACCTACACTCTACTTGACACTTCGGAGATTGATACTCAAAAGTAAAAATGATTTGGAAGAGGCTAAATTCTTTACGTTAGTTGAAATGTACAGATCATGCTCTGCTCATAGTAGATGTATTTAAGGAATATTTACGCCATTCTCTTTTAGCCGGTACTACAAGAGGAAATTTTATCAATCGCAATTGCAAGATATTCTATAAACATAGGTACCAGTTTCTACCAGTTAATCATATACAAAATATTACTCGGAATGGTTGCATTTGTCCAGTTTAATTTGCTTTGATTTAGCCAAGATTGCCAGACTATAGTGATTTTAAGCGTGCTCATAGTTGATCTTGTTAATAGGCTTGAATTTAAAATTGTTCAAAATATTCAAAGCATTAAGTTAGAAAGTGGAGGCTTGATCCATTGACTTGATTCTGCTTGATTCTGTTCTATTGCAGACCCATTTCTTGCAAGTTCAGCTACCTTATTCGCGGTTATGTCCTCCTGGCCAGTGTGTTAGCAGCGATTTAATATATTGTGTGTGAACTAAGAACATCAATTTCTTCGGCGTCGGACATGATTTCTGTAGCAAAACTTGGTTTAAAGGCTGCCCGACAGGCAAAAAATTGTTACATCTGCTATCACCTTCACCATTCTTGCTGCTTTTGTCATTGCAAATAACTCCACTTGGAAGACACTATACTTTAGTACAGTAAAACCTGTCAAGTTGGCCACCCTTGTAAGTTGGCCACCTGCCGAAGTTGGCCAGTATATAGTAGCATTGCATTCAAATATTCGACCAAATACTTTCGTATGTTGGCCACCTGTCTATCTTCGAACTTGACCACACATTGATATTTATTTCAGTTCAACTTTCGTACTAAATAACCTGAAAAAGTTGGCCTTGTGTTAGTACTTTTTCGTGTGGGTGTTTAAAAATTCATAGAACAAATTGGCCGCGTTGAATACGCTTTTGCTTAGCTAGTCAATAGCTTCTGATTTTTCGATTTGCCTGCAAATCTGTGCAAAAGTTTCGTGTGTAAGACAAGATTTTCAAAAATGTCTGCACCACAGGTGGCCAACTTACGCAGGTTTCACTGTATATGGAAGTCTGATCGAACTGTGAAAGAGCAGAGAACGGGAGCTTTGATAGGTCTCCTTCTATTTTTAGGCCTGAATGAAAATTTAAATAAAACACATCAATGTACTCAATAACCACTTATCAGTGTTGCCACTAGAAAAATTGATTTTCGGTCAAAATCTGACATTTGACCGAATTCTATTTTGTTAAATTCGGTCGAAAATTCGGTAAACCTTGTAATATCATTAAGAAAATGTAATAGACCGAATAATTGGCACCAGATTAGTCAGACGCCGCCAAAACAACATGGTCGCCGCATGCTGTCAACATCGAACATTGAAAAACCCGTATTTAAAAACCTATTTAATTTTGCTGCGTTCTTGTTTATTATCAGTTTCTTTTTAAGCTTTGGTGCATTGGCTCAGTGGTTTGTACTGGACTACTGTGCGAGGGGTCCCACGTTCGATCAATCCCCGAAAAAATACAACATCTTAGGATTTTTTAAAATGCGCCACCTCTCGCGAATGTCTGACAAATATCCCCATCCGAGTGTATAACTCTCCTGAAATAGCTCCTCAATTCTGCCACTCGGTTTCGGACTCGAAATAAAATATTTGTAGGTCTCTTTCATTAGCTCCAAAAATAAAAATTCACACAAAGCAATGGTTGTGAGACGCCCCTTTAGCCAACTATTTTCTTACTAGTTGGTTGTACCCGCTTCGCTGGGTATGCAAAGTAATATTTGATAAACAAATTGACTTTATTTAAAGAACTTCTTTGAAAACTACATTGCGTGTAAATTGTCTCTGGTTAATTAATAATCTTCCTTGCTGTGGATTAGATTCAATATACACCTTCTTTTGTCTTGCAACTCTTGATTGTGATAAAGCCACATACAGTTGACCGTGTGAAAATACTCCGGTCTTCAAATGCATGCCAACGTGATCAAATGACTGGTCTTGAGCCTTGTTTATTATTATAGCGTATGCTAGAATTTATCGGAAATGGAATCATTGTGGTAATTCATGCTCTTATCAAATTTCGTCCAGGCTCTTCCACAATCAATCGAGTTCCATTGCAGTCCTTTTTTAGGGTTCAAGTTTTTCAGCAACATGATGATGACACCTTGCTTAAGTACAGCACATGAGGTGGCTTGCTGGATGGAGTTTGCTGATTGAGGAATTCAACAGGGAAATTTGGTGCATCATTTGGATCTTCAGTCTTCACTGATAACAGAATCGCTCCTATTCATTTCTAATGTCTGCACATTTGTCAGCGCGGCAATGACTCGTTCTGAAAGTTCCTGCATTGACTTTTGCAGCAGATCGCCAAAAATTGTCTTAATTAAGTCTCCTGTTAATATAATTTCCGTGGGAATTTCAACAACGTCGTCTTCATACATTTCTGCTACCCGCGGCAATTTTGCAATAATGAGAAGACTCATATTTTAATAGCCCTCAGGATTTTGTCCACAGAGATTCCTTCACGATCGGTTAGTTTTCTCTTTTATATTTAAATATCGCGAAATAAAATTTCCTATTAAAGTACCTGAGGAGCAGTTAGTAAATCAGTGATCTTAAAATTCGTAGCAAAGTACATATTGCCTAAAAACGGTTTCTATTTTTTGTTTATCAATTGATTTAGAATTTAGATTTATGAGTATAAATAATATTTTACTTCTTTTTACTTCTTTATTATCAATGTACATAGTTTCATATTGATACGACAAACTCCTTCGTGAGTTATGAAAAAGTTCTCATTAAAATCATTGCCAATAACTCGAGCCCAAAGCAAAATACCTACATATTTCTTATATAGAGTACACAAACCGAGTTTGAAGTCGATCGGATGAAAAATAAAAATGTTCCCGTACAAACTTTGACCCCCTAAGAAGGGTTGGTTTTATTTGGCAATTTCCTTTTGAAAACACTTGCCGAGCATTACTATAGTAGAGTTTGAACTTTGAAGAAAAATAAAATATATGAAAAATAGGCGGTGCGTATTTGAATAATGAGAAAACACAAACATTGAAAATTTATTCAAATACCCACCGCCTACTTTTATTTAAAATAAGAAAAGTAAGGAGCGTTACAGAATCAGTAAGGGTAAATATATATATGATTTATGTTTTATTTTGCATTCAATAAAACGTATTTTGAAAATTTGAGCCGTTTAGATTTATTTAATTTATTTAAAGAGCAAGAGTGTGGCAGGATAATGCGGGAAACACAAATACAATTAGTCTTCGAATGCAATGTGGTTATATTGTGGACTTGAATTTTGCTTCGATGGCCTGCTTTGTATCGAAAATTAAAGAAATTTTATTTCAAAGCGACTACAAAGTTGAGGGAACGTCGCATCGTACTACATGCAGTTTTTCGATGTCCTTTGGATAGATCCCTGTAGTAACTTGTCACTTGAGTTTTTACATTTCAAATAAAGAAAGCTTTGTTCGTTAGGTTATTTTTTTGTTCAGTGTGCATTTTATTCATTTGATGAAAAGATATTTTTGGTAATAAACGGATAGGTAATTCGGTCAAAAAATATTGCATTTGACCGAATTCGAAGATTTTCTTCGGTCAAAACACTTCGAATTCGGTCAAATTTGTCCGAAATTATGCCAAAATAACATCCCTTATATATGGATTCTTTTAAAGACCATTTATTGACATTTTGTATTTATTTGGAGGCGGAACTTTGCCATTTACGAAGCATTTATGTCAGATTCTTCTTGCTGACTGCTCACAGAACTATGCATGTGTGCTGTTCCTCAGCTCAACACACTATGATTGCGAGAACAAGATATCTATTAAACAGCGATTTAGGTATAGAATTGGTTTTCTATCAATTTTGTGTTGGACCATTTCAATAGCACTGGCACTCAGAATATCAACGACAGAATGAGATCCAGCCCCGTAAATGAACAATGGTGAGCAAGTCCTTTCACAGAAAAATTAACTTTACTTATTTTCTTTCGTCTTAAATTCATAATCTCATCTCAAAGTGAATCTTTCTATAGCCAAGAATAAAATTTTAGTTCAAAGTAAACCTACGAACTAATAACAAAACGGTTCTTTATGCAGTTCTTAAAACTTGATCGGTTTCCCATAAAAACTTGTTCAAGCTGTCCACCCTCTTGAATGGCTACATTATGGAAATACGCAAGCAAACTCAAAGTCCCTTTTGTTCAGGAAAATCTTCTCATGAAAATAAAACCTTTTCTCATCTGACTGCGGTTAGTGGATAAACTTTATCTTGATCGATTATAATTTCAATCGGTTACTAAAATTATTTGCATATAATCTATCCTCCAACTGCAGAAGGAACTTTGAAGCAAATAAACTTTTCCAAAAATGCGAAAGAAATCGTACAGCACAAGAAAAATCTATAGACGCATATATAGCATATCCTTCGCTTTGATGTCACATAACCCAGAAGGACAATGATTAATTTAATTTTTGACCTCTCAGGCATTAGGTATCTACGGCAAACGAGTAGCTTACGCTCTGACGTATTGTACATAATTTCAACTACAATTTGGGATCTGAGATATATCTAAGAATCTTCTCTAATATCATGTTATCCTGAAGGAGAGTTTGGGTTTTCATATTCTTTTATTTCCCCCTTACTCGTGGCACTCTGTTTAGGATCATTTGTAATAGATATGAAAAGTTATGTCACATCCATCAGGGATTTTGACAGCTACAACTAATCTTGCTGAAGTGACATGCTGCCAGTTTGATGGGCATGTGTGTTTGTGTCTATAAACTATAATGGGTGTGCGTGTGAATTGTAATTGCCAGCCCGCAGCACTTTTTTGATTGATACTCTTTAACCCTAGAAATTAAGGATTTTTTGTTTGTTTTTACCGATCGATTTGGGCGAAAGGCAGAGCAGAGAGCAAATTTTCTTTTGCAAATATGTAGACGCATTTGAAAATAAAAACTGACAGATGTAGGTATATGTGCCGTGAACCAAATATGAAAATGGTCATGTCCTTTTCAAGGCAAAGTCTATGGATACAAGTCGCCTCTTTGAGTTTTTCCTATGTAAACACTCATCGCGGTGGTGTTTGTCTTCGTTGCTCACTCAATATTTGCAATGTTATTGCAGTGAGAAGATTGTGTACTCATAAAGTGAATTGATGGGCCTTTAAGCGATTGAAGTGTGTATTCTCCGAAAAGAGGGTATTAGTCGGATGGATATATGTATTAATGTTTGCAATTGCTTCGGTTTAGTTCTGCTTAAGGAATGTGAGTGTTGTATCTATAATATGCGGGAAAATATGTTTAACGTACTTAACTGTCTCGAGTTATGTATGTGTCACTAAGAAAATTAGAAAATTAAAAACCAAAAATTGTTTTTAAAAATAATAAATAAATAGTTGGCGCAACAGGTGTGTAGACACGTTCTTAGACCTAGATTCTCGCAACTATTCGTTTGTGTGAGTTTTGTTTTTATTTTTGGGACGAATGGAAGAGGCCTACAATTTTAAGCCGAGTCCGAGCGGCTGAACTTGGAAGCTTTTCAGGACAGTTATGGACCATAGTTGCAAAAAGGCTTACTATTGTACTGAATTCAGTACAATTTGACTTTCCCGAGTACGCAAGTACCACTTCTCAATTATCAGTACTATTTTTTATTTTTGAAAGTTTATTTTTATATCTTTCAAAACAGACATATATAAGGATTAAACAAAAATAAGCTGAACGCATTCATTACTCACCGTACTACGTTAATAATAAAGTTTTGAAATTTGCTGCATTTCTCGAAGATGTGGAAAAACGATTTCATTTCGGAGACATTTTTTTGAACTCATTACAACATTTTTCACAAACTGCCATTTGGACGATCAAGTAAATTCAATCGTCCAAATTTGTCTTAAGGTTTTTTTCCTGGTGAACAAAAAAGTATTGAAATTATCAATCATGAATATAGAGCTCTATCTGACTACGATAGAAATAGGTACATACTTCTATTTCTGAGTTTTGGGCTGAAATAGGTCTTAGGCAAAATTAATGCAACGAGTTCATATTTTCAAATCCTACACCGCATTGTCCAGGGTGCTTTTTGTATTTCTTCTTATTCTTCCGCAAACGTTTAAAGAATGTGTTCTTATCAAAATAGCTATTATCAAAAAAAAAAAAAAAGCTAAAAAATCGAATGCAGGCGTAATGTCTGCACTATTAGAACCCAAACATCTTATTAAAAATTAGGGCTGCCACAGCTCTATGAATAAAACAGATCTTTACAAAATAAACTTGAAAATGAAGAAGAACTTGTATAGTAGATTGTTATCTGAATGTGGTACAGTCGTATTCAAATCACTTGGACAATGGTAGATTTTCTGTACAAAGTCTACAGTTTACTCAATCGACCGTTGGACAAGTGATTTTGAACACGACTATACAAAGATTAGTCTTAATCTGTTTATATGTATGTACTTATACATGGACTAAAGTTCCTATCCGGCGTCTATAAGACTTATATTACCTTGAGCTTGGTACGCTGCTCGTGCTAAATTTTAGCTCACATACAAAATTGTCTCCAAAATTTAGCTAAGCTAAATTTAAGCGAATCCATTTAGCCGAGCGGTGTGCTGCTTCAGCTAAAAAATTAAATTTGCATTTCAGACTGTACTGCATGTATATGTCACAATTTACCGCGTCCATTAATGGTTCGGCACATTTTTTCTAGCTAAATTTTTACAGATAATGTTTTTTTTTTTTCTTCTGTTCTTTTGTGTTGCGGAAAAGTAAATAAGTATAAGGTTTTTCAATGAATACCTTCCTCCTACCTACCTACCTTCTTTCAAAGTGATAAATTTGATATCAAAGAATAGCAAAAGAGAAAGTGCAACGAAAATATAACACATTTTCGCGTCGATGAATTTTTGAAGGAAGTTATTTTCAACGAACAGCTGGGGCCAGATCACGTAAAATGAAAACGATCGAACGACATCGTTTCGACAACAGCAGTCTCTGTTTATTGCCACAGATATGATAGAGACAGCATGCGTGAAAACGATATCGTTCAATCGTTTTTATTTTACGTGATCTGACCCCTGTTTTCTGTGACACTTATATTGACAGCGTACTCTAGTCAAAATTTAGCTAGGATTTTATTTAATGTTTGGAGAGCAGCTAAAATTTAGATTCGCTCGAACTGCGTACTAAGCTTTAGATTCAATTAAATGCGACTTTATAAAACCATCCACTGGAAAGTATAAGTATTCACTTACATTTCTAACACCAAGAAGAAGTCACCCTATACCCTAAAAGCCATAAATATTCTGAATCAGGATGCATTTCTGAAACGACGTACCTACGCGTATCTGCCCGTCGGTCTACCTGTCTTTTAAAAACACAACAGAGTCCAACCATACGAATCGACCTAGGCGAATGAAATTTTGTGAAAGGACTTCTTTGTTTCGGTACCTACCTCCCTGCACGCACAAAATCATTATAATAATTCCTTATCATTTTGCAAGACTTGAATGCTGTTGTGAATGTTTTCCTTTGGTTTTATAAATTTAAGAAATTTGAGTACTATTCAGTACAATTTTGTTTCAGTTTTCAGTACAATTCAGAAAAGTCGATTTTCATCACTGTATGGACCATTCATATGGGAGCGAACGAACGAATTGATGAAATGCGAATAAACCACTTTTTATGCATTTATAAACAGAAAATTCCACATTTCCAATTTATCCTCCTCTTGTAATAAGGTTAAGTTCGAACGAATTTTTTATTCGCTGCTTTGTGGAACGCGATTTTAATGATGTGGATTGTGAATAGACTGACAATTCGCGCCAGGGTGTTTTCGTTCGCGGAAAAAAATTTGGATTTCCAAATTTCGTTATTTAAACTGTTAATAAACTTGTTTTCTTAATAAAAATTTTGATGGAATAATTAATTATCCTCATCTTGGAGTAGTAAAATGTGCAATTTTCTGTTTATAAATGCATAAAAAGTGGTTTGTTCGCATTTCATCAATGAGAAAAAAATTTTTGCAGTACGGATAATGGAACAATAAATAGTCGGACTTGCGACTGTTGTACGACATATTTTTCACTGACGTATCTGACAATATTGTAAGATCTGACAATCCATGATTTCTTCTTTATGACATACTAGCTGAACCCCCGCTAGCTTCGCCAGGCCTTTTGTTGCTTTTTTTTTTTTTTTTATTATTTATTTTCGGGCGACAATGTTTTAATTTTTTTGTATCGGAGGTGCCACGCCCCTTTATCCAACTTTGACAAATCTTCACAGGAGCATTCTACGGCTAATACCTAAGATTATCTGTAAATTTGATCTCAATCGATTCGTTGGTTTTTGAAATATACGATTTTGAATGTTTTTTTTATAAGCGGTGCCACGCCCATTTGTCCGTTTTTGACTAATCTTCACAGGAACACTCTACACCCAATACCTAAGATTATTTGTAAGTCTGATCTCAATCGATTCGGTGGTTTTCGAAATATACGATTTTGAACGTTTTTTTGTATGGGAGGTGCCACGCCCCTTTGTCCGATTTTGAATTTGTTTAGTCTATCACCCAATCACTGTAATTACCGACATTTAAAAAAAAATCAACAAAATCGGTTGAAAATTACGGGCGACTGAGGGAAACGCAGTTTTTTCCACTTTGTTATATAGATGTGTGTTCCTACAAACTAAACAGACTACGGATACAGACACAGAAGACAATCATGTCATGACTCATGAGAGAACAGCTCAGCTCACTCTCTTAGGTATACCTACTAGAGATGTAACGGATAGTAATTTAACCGGATACCGGATACCGGATATTCGGTATGTAAAAAGGCCGAATAGCCGGATATTCGGCGGGCGGGTATCCGGTTGAAGAAATGCATACTGCATACATTCATGCTTTATCCTGCAAAAAACAACTCGGCCATCCCGTTAATGGCCATATGGCATGCTTGAAAAATGACAGATGGCAGGCTATGAAAAGTTGCTCGTGGAAACGCGGTGTTAACTGGATGTGCGGTAGATGAATGAACTGAAATGTGCAGTGAACAAATTTACTGGTAAAACGTAGTCTCGGAAATTCAGTGAGCGTGATCCGAACAGTTTTGCGAACGCTTTTTGTTGTATTTTACTACTAAAAGGACTATCCGGCAACTAGCCGGATACCAAGAGTCTATTCGGCAATGTGCCGGATATCAGAAAAGGAGCCGGATAGGCCGGATAACGGATACTAACCGGATATCCGTTACAACCTACCTTTTTTATATTTTCAACAAAATTTCTATTTATTGTATTTTCTGTGAATTTGACTATTTTGAACTAAAATGAGCGACTAGTTCAGTAGCTTGATTTGAACTAAATTGATCGATCGCTCAAATGAACTAAATTGCCCAACTCTACCACAAATTGCTTTTGCAATTAGTAAACTTACTAATAATTCGTAGATATATAGGTTTAGCACAAATTGGTTATATTGCAGTTAAAATAGAGTTACAATTGCACTTAAAATTGGTTGCGTTACCCAGGTAGTGCGGGTGAACACCTTACATCGAAATCGAAGTTACATAATATGTACCTACATATTTTGAATGTACTTTTAAATTTCGAAAATGATAGGTATTTTATGGATTTACACTTTCTCTAATTTTGGACAGTATTTCTTCCAATTGCGATTAATGTACGATCCCTGAAGATGCTATACATCTATGTACCTTTCTATTAACCACGTTTCAAGAAGCTAAGAAAGTTTCGAATGTGGGCTCCCTTGAAAGATATCTTAAATGATTGAATAGCGAGATCATTCTGGGAGAAAGGGGCCATTCTTTGATGAAGAATCGATCCAATTCTTTACAGATGGATTAAATACAGTGGTCGAAAGTAGTGCCGATAAAATTTTTTTAAGTATATCTTTTCAGATAGCTAGGCCTAAAATGTTTGTATGAGTAGGAGTAGGAGGTTCGTTAAATTTCAGATACATTACGAACCCTCCTTACTCGAAAGATTAAAATTTATCAGACTCCAGCTTTTAACCTCGTTACGCCAGTTGTGGAAAAACGTTGACTGATCCCTTCCAACAAGACCTTCTTTTTATCAACCAATAATAAATATGGAGTTATCTTAGTCCAGATCAAATTTTATCCAATAATCCCGAATCAAATCCCCAGCAATTGGATATGATTTTAACGCTTTAGCCGAAAGATTATCGACCTCACAACTATAGGTATATATATGTGTGTCGCGCCCTCTTGTCGCACACTGACGTGCAGCAATAAATACGTGACCAGAATTTAACCATGAAATTCAATTAAAAACTTTAGAGCTCCGATTATTAACTCTTCCGCTTAAGTTTTGCGAACCCTTCCATTTCGTTGTTGCTATTTATTAAGGGAAGATATGGTTGCCAACCGAGCGGGTGGAATAAAAGCAAAAAAAAAAAAATAAATAAATAAAGGAAATCAACAACCATTCCAATCTGTCCAAGTAAACTAAATTTTTGGGGGTTTTTCGCGTAACCAAAAACAAACTTTATGAATCTTCGTCCTTCGTGCTCTCCGGTTACTTCCTAATCCCATTTGCCACGCTTCTTTCGTTCGCTTTTAATTAGCCGACTTCCCATTCAAATTGCATGAGAATATTCAAACTGGTTGGTCCTTACAAGGTCGATTTTTGCGGACCAATCTGTTGTACCCACAGAAGGGTAAACAGAACGAATTTCTATGACTTTACTTGGTCGTCATCGTCGTCGTCGTCGTTTCTTGGTGAACTTTTAATCCTTCACGCACAGAGCCAAAACCAAGAATTTGGAGACAAAGAAAAGTAAGCTCATCAAACATACAAAAACTTAACTGATTTCTGACCTAAATAAATACACAGAGGACGAACGCTGTGTATTTACCTTGGAGCCGAAGGATTGAGAGTGGTATAAGATTCCATTCCGTGTGCGTTCTTGTCGTAAGGAACTTCCATTTGTGTGTAAGGGACTCGTTTTTCCGAGAAAGATTTAGCTAATTTTTTAATCAGAATAAAACCGAAACTCATGAGAATTTTTGGTTGACTTCCAAGGATTATAAGTTTATGAGCAACAGCTGGCATTGCCATGAGGTTTTCAATTCTTTGTGTGTACAACGGTGCCAACTAAGAGCAGAAGCCAAAAGAAGATATTTAGTTTGAGAAAATGTTTTTCTTAATAAGGATCAATATTAACTTGTAATGGAATAGTCAACATAGTGTAGTGGTTAGAGTGTGAACCGAGTAGAGTAGCGTAGATTCGAGCCCCGGTCAAGGGCAATAAAGAGAAGTGAATTGGAAAGTTTAGTTTCTTCACCACTACACTAAAAAAACCGGCCAAGTTCGAGTCACTCGCGCACCGAAGGTCCCGTTCTTGGCCTGAGTTGGGACCGATGTCGGTTGCTCTTTGATTTGATAGACGTATAGGAACAAAATTAAACAGTTTTTTGTATGAAGAAAGCAGTCCAAAAGCAGTCAATGTATCGCTATCATTGGTATTTGTCGTTTAACTAGGGTTTATACTTATACGTTGTAACCTACTTAAACTATCAGGTATAGTTGTGTGGAAATGTCAGCCTTCTACGTCAATTATAGGTTTTAAGATATACCTATAGGTACAAAATTTGCTTAGTGGGTCCGGACGGGTACATGTCATAACGCCCTGGGCCTGGGGCTTTAAGGCTTTATTTTAAAGGTAAAATAAAGTTGGGTTAGACATTGTAAAATGTTGGCAAAAACCTTTACAAGTTAAATCACTTTTTTGTTTCCTTTGTTTTGTTCCCTTGAATCCCCCCTCCCTGCGCAATCGGCCGATGATGGCTTAAGTGATGAGTCCCAGCCCCAGGAGATGTAGACATTTCAGGCCATTCAAAAGCAGACGAATTAGCAAGGCAAGGTTCGGCAGCTGTTTCAGATCAAGCCGATCTTGCCTTGCATTATGATTAAGCTTGAAGCAGGCAGAAACAAAAGAAACAAAAGAGGCAAAAAAAGGCGAGCGATGGATAAACCGCCCTGGAAACTTATTGCAGGTATTATAAAAATCAGTCCTTCAGCCAAGCCAGAAACGGGAGACTCATACGAAGCTCACTTATCACCATCGTAGAAATCGTAACGGGAAATAATACCACATGGGAAAAATGCGCCTTACTCAAGAAGAACTTTGCAGTGACTGCAGTCATGATATGTCACTGTCCAGTCCAGGTCTCCATCATTCTAGAACCAAATTAATTGAGAGGCACTTCTCCAAGACCCAGACGAGTCTTCCAGCACATCAACAGGCAAGAAAATTAACTTCATAAGATTCTTATAATGGTGTGTATGTAGCAGTAATCAATTGACTATACAGCATTTAAAGACAGGGTTACAATTGGTAAGGGAAAAACTCTCAACCATCAGCCATACCCTTCACAAATCTAATCTTATCTACCAGACTAATGCTGCTTTGATGGCTTTTGAAGTAATAGTTGCGTACAATTTTCTAAGTGCTTTGTATTATGGAATAGATACATCTTGATACGTCAGAGTAGCATGTCGGGCTTACCATATCGTGTACTCGATGAGGAAAATAATAACCGCATCGGTTCTGGTTCTGTTCCACAAGTCCTTACTCACCTAAGACCTGTATAGTACCAAGTGAGGTATGGAATGTATTTTAAACCAGATGTTGGAAATACTGACCAAGAAATGTATGTCCAAACTAAACGATGTAATCACATTCTGGTACGCTTATTATAAAAATCACGTCCACATAGGTAAACCTACCTAACTAAAACCATCAGTTTCCTGATGACTTTTAATTTAAAGCAAATTATATGGCATTGCGCACAAACACAAACTAGTGTGACATAGACATCCATTGACACTATGCTAACAACCGGAATAGCCGACAATTGCACGACAATCACAACAAAGTCCATTGTTAAGCGGTGCAGAGCACTTCACACCCTCTATATGATGAGTAAAGGGTGCATTATACCAGTCCAGGTACATGTCTGGTGGTGGCGGACGAATATGGCCAGAGCAAACAAATCCATTACACGGAACGATTACACAACTCATTCGTGACGCCGCAAATTCTTCCTTCCATATCTCGCTGGCAATTGCTAACCCCCTTCGCCTGTCCGCCCACAGGATAATCCCCAAGAGATGCGGGTCCGTGTATACTGTGTTTATTTTGTACTCCAAAAAGGATTGCAAAGGCATATACTAGAGCGCCAGAAAGGAAATTGTTTTATATAGAATGTATGCGGTTGGTAAAGGGCTTGTTGCCTTCACACACATACTAAAACAACACAAACATCCGCATGCACTTTTTGTCTGGTGTGTAAATACCTATTAAGGACCATCTCATTGCCAGAGCACTAAGTGCAGCTGAGAGCAACACCGCGCCACACTGATACGGATATACCCACTGACTGCCGCTATAGTGAAGGAATTCATCGCTGCCTCTGTTCTTCTAATGCTCCAACAAATGACTTGTTACACGGAAGCACATGATTTGTTTTGTGCGCGAGGATCGGCTTGTGTGTGCACATGAATTTATTGCATCCTTTTCGTTAAGTGAAGAAGAGATTTGAAGGACATTAAGAGGATAAAATCCATTGGAATCCTGCTTCATCTTTGTGCAGTATTTACTGACCCCTCTAATATGGAGAAGAGTCATTCCTCTTTGTGTTGTGCTAGCGAGTCCCTTTTCTTTTATCCATGGGGATAATTTAATATCGTTTAGAGTGAAACGACGGTAGAAGTGGTGCAAATCAATTTCATCCTTCATTTGTTGCAGCTTTCGGTTGGTGCTTGTCATATTGTCTAAGCTGGTGGTGGAGTCGCCCAAGCGATGGTCATGACAGACGATTGAACGCAATGATCCTGAAAATTTGCCACTTGCAAATCATAAGGCGTTCAATGACCTCGTAAGGGTAGAACGCGAGTAAATTAAAGTGTCCTCTGATTGAGTGGATGTCATCCTCCACAGGATCCAATGGATGAGCTATGCGAAGACTATACAAAAAATGTTTGGGTATGGTACCTAGGTGTCATGTTACTTACTTATTTCACAAAACTTGCAGTTTTTTTGGTTTTCATCCGCCACGAGCCTGTCTTCCCACAAACATGCATTTATTGCACCTACCTAAAGGCTAAAATATTAGAAGCTTTCTATTCGTCCTTATTCAATAGCTGGCTTAGTAATTTGTGTGCTGTGCTAGGTAACTCTCTCAACTAGCCTGAGAAAGGAAAGCTTCTAATATTAAAAAAAAAAACAGTAAGACAATTATCTTCGACTATGCCGAAGCTTAAATACCCGGTACTATATTATTGTAAAAATAAAAAAATATTTTAGTATTAAAAAATTATATATTTGTATGGGAGCTATGGGTAGTTTTATACGACCAAGCTCAGTTTTTGTCAAAAAGTTTTAAATATCATTAAAACAATATGTGCAAAGTTTAAACTTGCTATCTTTACTGTAGCTATTTAAATTAAATTTTTAACATAAAATAGCTATATATTTTGTTTAGGAGGTAGTAGTAGTTTTCATCCGATCTTACTCATCTTCGAACTAAGCCTCAGTTTGGTGGATAAAAGCTTACGTACCAAATTTCAAGTCGAAAGCTCTTAAATTACGGCCGTAATCGTGCGAAGAAAGTGATGCTGATCAATAATATATATAGTTTGTCATACCTATACAACGCCTCCTTATGTGCGTTACAAATGGAATGTCAAAGTGAATATACCCTCGCCACAGTGTGGTACCGGGTATACAAATTAATAAATAGGTGGCGCAACAGGCGGGTGACACCCAAGGCCTAGCTTCTCGCAACCATTCGTTTTGTATGAGTTTCTATTTTTGGGACGAATATTTCTAATATTTTAGCCTTTACAATAAATGCATGTTTGCGGGAAGACAGGCTTTAATTTGTAAGTTGGCGGTACACAACTTGATCGCTGGTGTAGGACGCTCAAGTAGACACTTTATAGCTCTCGACCTTCCGAAACTGGCTCTAAATTATCAAAACCTATTTCTATACTAGAAGCCGGTCTTTTTACAACCATCTCACCTATAGAGAAGCCCACCTGATAGCACGGCAATTGTGGTAATTTAAAACATAAAAAGATGTGGATAAAGTTCATATTCACTCAAATATCCGGTACATTATTGATTTTTTTCACTAATCTGAAAAACTCCACAAATGTCCGATGTGTATTCTTTATCTTGTTCAATATCACTTAGGTAAGCTCCGATTCAAATTCTCTTTGTAAATCTATATCATGCGTCATGCGGAAGCTGCTTTGCTTTCAGTCTAAAAAGATTCAACCTCCCTTGTTTGGATGGCACTCATATCGTAAGGAAATTTCTATATAATCATCATCCTTTGGTCACATCCTTTATTATACATATACACGTCTACGTCTATCCATTTGGAATTATATTTCAGTGTTCTCCAAATCGAATGGCCGACCCCATTTTCGTCACCATCATCTGCCCATCCTGACTGCTTTTTTGCAGAAAGGAATTCAATTTCCTCAACGAAAGAGTTCCACAGATTAGAAGTCCTTTTTTCAATTCGCTTACCCCACCCACCGCACTGAATCCGTTCTGATTCAGCATAAAAATAATAAATATCCATTCCGAGGTTTGGTACGGGGCACGCCCCCACCACAGCACAACCAAGCCGAAAAGTAATAAATTAATGAATGATAAATTTGCGAAATGCTTGAGAACAATATTTCAGTTCGGGGGTAATTGCCATTCGAGGCTCTCTTCAATAGAACACCCGAGTCCAGATCGAGCCAGAGGCAATACAAAGGGATAATGACATAGCAGAACAAGCGCCATTGTTTGAACTTTTACGCGGTTGTTTAGGCAGTGTCACCACCACTAATACAAACCACATGGAGGGAGGTATAAAAATATGAATAAGGACTTGGTAATAAATTTAATCACTTTGCAGGACGAACAAGAAAGAGTCAAGCTCAAGCGTCTATTCGCCATTAGGATTGTGTTTCTTCCTTGGAAGTGCCGGTTGATGATATCCCGGAATGGCTAAGAAGGACATCATTCTCTGGCAGACAGCAGCTAATCCCTTGGGCGATATAAAATTAAAATTTTAATGGTTTATGTCATTTTAGCGGATGAAATATGAGGAAAGTTAGAATTGTTGTTGATTTATTTTTGGTGGCCCCTGGCCAGGAAAGGGTTATACGCTAGGATACGGGACGACCGACGATCCGGTTGAGCAAAAGAAATGCGTTTTTAATATGGAAATTACATTTGTTGATGGGGGAGAAGAGTTCTGCTATTAATTTATTATTGATTCTAAAACAAGTGTTTTGGGGGTGATTGCTATTAGTGGCGAGCAGATGGTGACACTTTGGTATGGTTTATGCGGGGCAGCTACAATTATGTTGTTCAAATAATTGGAGTTTGAGAAATTTCTGCTCCAAAGGACTACTATGAAATGCAAGTAGGTCAGGGATTATGTCGTAAATGTTTTATGAGTTTGGGTTTGATGACGCCAATTGATGAACATGTCAATTAAAATTGCATTGAATCATCATCGGACTAGTGATGTTTGCTAATGGTAGGAGCACACCTACAGCGGAGTCGTTGCGAACAAATGTTTATTAAAATCAAAGGTCGCTATTCATATATCTTTACTGATAAAGCAGATTATGGGTTCGGAATGCAGATGGTGCCGAAAAAAAAACCCACTGTCCATTACCTATTTTGGATCATTGCATTATTGTAGCCAAATAAGTTTACAATTTCATGTTGAATTTGGAACTGGATAGAATCCAGAATCGTGCATTGAAACTACCTAATCGGAGACACGAATATCGCGAATTCTATTCATTCGCTTGAACATCGCAGAAATGTTACGTGTCTCTTGCTGTTTTATCGTTTTTTTAAGAAACAGTGCTCAAATGAAATTGCCAGCTATATTCCATCCCTTCAGCAATTTAACCGCAATACTCGCCACGCTAGGAATGCTCACAAGTTTCAGCCTATCTTCGGTCGTACTATGAAATATAGAGATTCATTTCATTCATAAGACGTACAGCACGAATGTGAAATGCTCTACCTAACCCTGTTTTTCCTTCTTGATACAATTTGCAGACGGGTTGGGGTCGAAATTCTGACGAGGTTCTGTTTTACAAAATTCTGCTTTCAAAATTCTGCAAATAATAAAAACAAGCGCGCGCTTTTTAACATTTTCCAAACCTTTTTTTTTTTTAATTATTTATGTAAAACATTCTTCTACCTATACTCACTTGTTATAGAAAAAGTGGTAAAAGGAGTTTTTTTATTGGTTTTAAGTTTGCTCTCTTGGTTTAGTCCAGGGGTTCCCAAACTTTTCCATACTGCGACTCCATATAATATTTTTGCGACGCCCTTCTAAAAGCACACAACAGAACAAAGCACAGATATGTGAATATAAGCTGAGCTTACTGAAGATTTATTAAAGGGGTTTTCAATGAGGATTGGTCGACATTGAAATGGAATAAAACATGCTGTGTGCAAGGTATTAACGAATCCCATGTATGCCATTACTGTATGGAATATAACACCAGGCCCAAATGTCCGCCGCAGCTTCTCACATTGTCACGGATCCGAGTGGTCCAATCTGCCGCATAGATCCGGCTTAATTTAAGCGATGGCATTGGTTATGTTGGGTTTAAGGACATTGGTCGATTGCGGTTTATTCGCATGGAGCTGCGACTTCAGGCAACGCCACAAGAAAAATTTAGCGATCGCACGATCTTGGTGACCAATTCACGTCACTTCTGATAGAGATCAGATAACCATACACTGCAGCTAAGTGACACATCTTGCTGGGACCACATGTTAGCAGCATCGTTCTGTAGTAGTCGCGGTTGATGGTATCGGCCTTACCAACGTCATGAAAAAGTAGTAGTTAGGGAACTCCTGGTTCAGATAAAATATTCTGTTAATATACAAGTGTCGTGCTTCTAGAGTGAAAATGAATATACATATCTGCAATTAAATCCAATAAGTAGATAAGTTGTGCGTGGATGGATATTATGTATTATTGTGTGTTCCTGGTACCTACCTGTGTACCTTCTTTATATGAAATATATTGTAATTTGTTGACAAAGTTGAAAAATATTTGTTTTCTTTTAAATTCGTAAATTAGGAAATAAAAACAGAATTTATTTGTTTAAAATATTGCCTGTCAGAATTTTAAAAAGCAGAATTTTGTAAGACAGGACAGAAAAAAAAAACAGAATTTTTAAAAGCTGAATTTCGACCCGCTCCCATTTACAGACGTTTAAAATCAATGTGCATCGGTATATCCTGTTAGCGGGTCGAAATTCTGCTTTCAAAATTCTGCTTTGCAAAATTCTGACTTTTAACACAAAAATTCTGCTTTTCAAAATGCTGTTTTGCAAAATTCTGACTTTTGACACAAAATGTCTGCTTTTTTTTTGCAGAATTTCACAACAGAATTTTGTAAAGCAGAATTTTGACCCCAACCCGTATATCTTGCCTTATGTATCCCCATTTCCCTTACCCCCGCGCTGTGAAGTTCACACTACATTAAAAGGGTAGTCATAATCTCTTTAGTGCGTGTCTGTTATACAAAACAAAAAACATAATGTAAATGCTCCCTCCCCGATAAACGGATATGTTTTCGAAACTTGAACCATCGAATGAGGACTTAGATATCGGATATTATATTGGGCATCCTCGGTTCAGAAATTAGATCGGTGGGTGGTGAGTTTTAGTATTAGTTTCTAGTTAGATGAAAACAAGAGCTTGCTTAAAGCTTGAGCTCTGGATGAACCTACATTTTCTCCCATTCTGTGCTGCTTCAAGTTGTCTGTGCTTAAGGAAAGTACTTATGAATGAAGAAAAAGAGAAGAGATTGTTTATACAGAGAGCCACAAGAAATTAAGCCTGAGTGGGGAATCTGTCTATTTCCTGGCAGGTGTGTGAAGGCATCCTATGCCCAGCTTCTCACTGGGTGCACTTTTTCGCATTGAAGAGCTTCATGCAATAGCTCAAGAGCTCCACCCCAGCCAGAAAAATTAAAGCTCACAACTGCTGCTCACATGCCACCTCATCGGCGGAATATTTTCGGCAGTTCAAACATCGCGGTAATACTATCCTATTACACCCTAGGAATTCATAGACCACTGACAAAAAGATATAACCAGATCAGAGAACTCGTAAAAGACCATCAAACAAAGTTTCGGAGGTATTCATTCAAAACTGTTAACGTTACATTTTTGTAAAATGACCGTAAACAAAATCGCCAGGCAAAATCGAAAGTCACTACTTTGTTGACAAACTTAAAGGTGTTGGAAGTTTCTGACAATACATTCTTTGATGGAATAAAATAAGCTTAAAGGCAGAGTTATAAATCTGAAGTAATGGCTTCAAAAAAAAAGGGTTGTAGCCAAGCCTGCTTTATTGAAGATGCTAGTTGATCATAACATGACTCCAAGTGCATGGCTCCAGTTTGTATAATCGCAGTTATAAATTTTTCCCATTACAACTATTTACAATGTCACACGTTTCTTGCATTTTAAACAGCAACATAGAGCACGAGCGACACACATAATTCCCACCCAAGATAAGCTCCTAATTTGACCTTTGTGACCCATGATAATATTACCTTTAAAGTTAAATGTATAATGTACTGTACCCGTAGATATTTATTTGGTAAAGAAAAGTCTAACCCAAATGTCACATTAGTTCATCGGCAGCGTGCTTTGTCACCACTCAAAGTGGTATCCTTTTTCGTATAGCAGTAATATTTTCGGAAAATTCTCCTTCTGGCACTGCTTGCAGGAGAGGTAATAACATGGCGAGGACAGATTACGAAATTGCTGATTGTGTTGTGCTCGCTTCAGCTAGAGAGAATCTTGTTCTTTTGGGCGGTTTGCTCCCGCTCTCTACTCTATATGCAGACATATGAGCGTGTATAGGAAACGGAAAAAGGACGAAACGCTCGAATGTTCGGTGTGGGAGTAATTTTTGTACGGCAAATTCTCGAGCACTGCCACACCAAGAACCAAAGCGTAGTCAACTACTACTGTATGCATAATTTAGTCGCTGCATTATGGGCCATTATTTTGGGACGTGCTCATTCGGGACGACTACTCCCAGCGGTACGTATGGTGTAGTATAACTGCGTTCCACAGTAACTACATAACATGTACCTACTACCTACACAAACGTGCACAAAAGTGAAGAAAAAGAAAATTTATTTTGGGAACGTGTTGACACGTTCCCATCCGGCGAACTGTGGCGGGATGCGGGCATGGAAACACGACATCAGAAAAAGACAAGTTCTTTGGTCTTTTGTATTTTTGTATTGGGAAATGTCCTACCATAACTCGTTTTTATGGTGGCTTCCTGTGCGGAATAGAACTTCAGTGATGCAAAAGGTGCTTACTTATGTTTAGTTATTTTATTTGATTTCGAGGAAGGGTCCTTTCTATCTTTATACATAGATCCTTTTGTGGGATATGCCAAGATAGTTGAATACTTTGTCGGGGAATACAAATTGATCGAAGGACGACGATGACAACGATGAAGTTGTGATGAGATTCTCAAGAAGACACTCCTCGGTTTGAAAGTTTTCACTCAGAAATCAATTGGAAAACGAGATGAGACGGAAACGCTGTGCGCATAGAAGATGAATCTTTCGGACGTGGCCTTTTGATGCAAATTGCCAGTTTCCAGCAAATGGAATGATAAAAGATGCATGCGGGCGGATAACAGGATTAAGAAGAAGGACATCTTTTTGTCGTCAATATGTTGGTATACATATGTTATTCCAAGGATACATAAGATTATAGTTCGATTTGAGGTAGATATACACATATACTGAATGTCTCTTTGAGAGAAATTGCAATCGTCTCAGACATCAGCTGGAACTAAAAATATTGCGTTAGCGTTATGCAGAAGAGCGTATGCGATGAATAACTAGGGTAAGTTTATATAGAGGTACACAATAAAACTTTACTATAACCTACCACCTATACTACCTAATTTATGAATCTAGAGAAAGTTAAAAATTGGGCATAACCTGGAACAACACGCAGAGTCAAGACACGTCTAGGGCAATATAATCGAAAAAGATTCCAGGTATGCATTAGCGCATAAACAAAAATAACCTTCGGACTTACTACGGCGCTTTTTAAGGATCACCTAATTAAACTGTGCAAATATTGAGGGCAGTTCGGTTAAATTAAAGAACATGCGCTGGGATCATGTGGGGCATTGACAAACAAAAGACTGAACTACTTTGGCTTGAGTCAGCTGTTATCCGAAACTGGATTGGATGTCTTTCGGAAAGAAATTGCCATGTAAGGGGAACTCTTATGATGGATTGTAATATGTATGTGGGATTTTGAGTCAAATAAAGAAAGCCCACCCTATTAAATCATGTCACACGACAAATAATTACAAAACCGGTTAAGCAAATCTCGCATCAACGAGTAACAGGACAGACAGAACATTCAAACGAACAAGAACTATTTTTTGTCCCTTATGGATCTCTGTAAACCAGCAATTTAAATGCAAGCAATAGTTAGCTGCCCCCAAGCACTCGACGCTTTCGCAAGTATGAAATCGAAGTAAAGCAATAAAGTGAATTACAATAATTATAGTTCAGTTCATGTGGTTTATTGTTTCCCTTGAGGAAAGAGCGGAAGTCCTACATGTATACCTCCCAAAGTGAAATAGTCAGGATCAGGAACTCGAACAACGCTAAAGTTTTAATGAAGTCGGAACATGATGAGACTGTGCTGATGGCGGCCAAGACACTGCGAAAACGAGTAAACTGACAAGCTGCCCCAAGTTCCGGGGAATTGGTAGGAAGAAGTTGGATATTCAAGCACCTCCATACATCATAAAGGGCGATATTAGGACAAAAAAAATAACAAAGGAAGCCAAGCGCTCAGGTCTACCGGACTTTAGTATCCAATTTAGTCAATTTGATCGTAAAAGTTATAGGAAAATTCTTAAACTCTGAACACTGGTTGAAATATTGTCAGGGCACTCTCTTTTAGAAAGCATGTCTCAGACTGGCAGACTTGAATACCTGCAGATTCTGAATTGGCCTTGACGTCGAGGAAGATGTAACTGTACATGCCTACTGTACGAATGTAAAGGCCCCGACCCATAGAATCCGTCGCAACCGACGGATTGGCGTATTCGACGGTACGAACAGTCCCATAGAATTCGTCGCATACGTTGACAGCCGATGATATATGAGAGACAGTTTCTTTCATTTATATTTCCACCAATGAAAATGCTTACTCTCACGCTCTGCCAACTGTCAACGGTTCGACGGACAGAAAAGTAGAAAGTAAACCTACTTTATCCGTCGCATCCGGCACGTTCGTTGCTTATGGGTCACGTTCATAACGTACTACAATACAAGCGGTGGCGCTGAAATGTGAATGTATTAGTAGTAGTCTGACGTTTAGTTTGAATCGTTTGATTTTGAATCATTTTGAATACAAAATGTTCGCGTCGCGTATGTTTTCTGAATAGAAATTTAAAATTTAATGGTATAAATATCATATTTTTTCGCGAAAAGTGAGTTAAAATGTTTAAACATAAGTGATAAACATATTACGTTACAATTTGTGTCGAAATAGGACAACATTTAGTTGTTCTTAAAAAAGAAATTGATTTCAATGAAAAAAAAAAATTGTGTTAATAAAATTTTACATTTAAAATTGTGTCTATAAATATTAAGCAAACATATATTGCATTACCTACTATTTCGCGTTTATAAAATATGTGTTTTTCAAATTGCAGTGCCAAAAAAGTGTTGCGTTCCCAATTGTCGAAGTAACTACGAAAGTACCGATGAGGTTGTTTCTACGTTCTCCTTTCCATCGGAAGAAACTCGTAGAAAACAGTGGATTCGAAATATACCCAGATCATTTTTGAACGTCACCAGGTACACGGCAGTTTGTGAAAAACATTTTGCACCTCAGGATATTATTAGGCAAGCCTACTCTAACGGAAGGGCTGTGCCTGGCGTATTTCTTGAAAGGCCGCGTTTATGCCCAGAAGCGGTGCCCGTAATATTTCCCGATTGCCCAGTGTATTTGTCTAAACAGAAAACGTGCACACCTCGTTCGAATCCAGAAGACCGTCGACACCGGAATCGCGTCCGTCAAATGGAAGAAGAAGCTATTTTTTTTGAAACTGACCAAATCAGATGTTTTAGTAACTTCAGAACAAATTTCAAAAATATAACCAATTTAAAGTCTTGGTCTACCCTTTTATGCGATGATAAGGTCATGTTCTACCAGTTCATGGTCACAGTCGACGTTCCCTACATATGGAAGAAAATAATCCTTTATCAGGACCTTTCGCTGGAAATTGTTGTAGGAAATGAAAGTGTTGACATCAAAGAGTTAAACATTTTAAGCAGTGGTAAGTCGCTTTAATGTTATTTTTTATATACATTGTATGAAATGTTTAACATCACGGATTGCTTATCAATTCATGTTGATTGCTTTAATAAATTATGTCTCGCTGTTTTTCCGGTATTTAGATCGAAGGGTAGTACTTTGGTCACAATTTGAAAATATTGTTTCGTGCACAAACAACATGCAAGAAGCCCCAATAAAGCCGAGGAATTCGAATGAGTGCATCAAAAATGCCATTAAAAATTTAGACGATGCACTCCAATTGCAAAAAGATGATGAAAATGTCCATCAAGAAAGTTTAGAGTTCCTATGTGACCAACTCAAATTGCTGCAAAAAAAGAAGAGAGTCTATTCAACAACTAGTATCATTTTTAGTTTTTTGATTTTTTCTCGTAGTGCGTCAACGTATGAACTACTAAAAAGATATTTATCCTTACCACACAAACGAGTTCTTCAAAGATTATCGTCAAATTTTAACATTGATACCGAGTGCTCTGAAAAGAACAAGAGTTACCTCAAAAAGATGTGTGCTCAATTAAATTCTCGAGAAAGAGTTGTCAACTTACTTATTGATGAAATTTATATTGTCAAAGGTTATTATAAGCATAATATAGTTAGTAATTAGTCTGAATTTTGACCTTTCTACAGGAATGGAATTTAAATCAAATAGGCTTATTGGAACCGCTAAAAATGATGAAAATCAGCTAGCGTCAACCGTCCAGACCTTTATGATTAACTCGGCATTTGGTGGCTATCAGCAAGTTGTAAGACTCTATCCTGTGTACGCTTCAAAAGGCGACCAGTTATGTGCAATTACTAGAGAAGTTATAGAACATGTTCAAGCGTGTGGTTTTCATGTTCTTACTATCATAACAGACAACAACAAAGTCAATCAGAATTTGTTTCGACAGCTCGATTCAAATCAACCGATAAGTTTACAAAACCCTTCCACAGAACTCAAGAATCATACGATTTTTAAGATGTTCGATACAGTTCACATTTTTAAGAACATCAAAAATAATTGGCTCAACCTCAAGAATTATGACAAATCATTTATTTACCCGAACTGGGATAATGGGGAAAATAACAAAGCTTCATTTCAACACATCAGAGAAGTGTATACCGAAGAGTCTTCGAAACAAATAAAAAATGCTTTTAAGCTTAATTACAAGACGGTATTTCCATCTAACTTTGAACGACAAAACGTAAGTCTCACTTGTTTTATTTGGGATAACCACTTCTAATTTTAGCTCATTGTGAAGAGGATCACGTCTCTTTATTTTATCAAAAACAGCTGATTTAGAAGTGGTTATTGCATATATGAGTCATATCATAACGTATATGAGTCGATTTTAAAATTTTGCTGGAAATATTTGTATTTTATTCAGGTAAAACTGACGGACAATGTATTCCATGATACCACAATCGCAGCTCTTCAGTCAAACAAAAATAAAGAATTTCATCAAACTGCTGAGTTTTTACAAATTATAAGAAATTGGTTCAACACACTAAATGTCAAAACAAAATACCTAGGCGTAAAAAAGTTAAACATTTTATCCCATCCATTTAATATTGAAGATCGCGCAAACGACAACAAAATGTTTTTTTTAAAAAAGTTTTTGAGCTGGCTCACAAAATGGAATTCTATTGAGAACAATAACGGAACCCTTACAAAAGACACTTTTAACGCTATATTTCACACAACTTCTGTTATGCTAGAGCTAATTCCATATTGTTTCGACAAGTTTAACGTTCAGTATGTTTTAACAGGAAAATTTCAAACAGATCCATTGGAGCGGCGTTTTGGCTTATACAGATCTCTCTCAGGCTGCAGCTACCATGTCTATCTTTCACAAGTCATGGAGTCAGAGAAAAAAGTACAACTTCATGAAATTTTAAAGATATGTTCAGCTCGTAGTTTTAACAAATTTCTTGAAGAAAGTTCAGTTGAAAACATCAAGCCCGTGGAGTTGAATAATGCCATTATGGATCAATTTCGGATAATACTTTCGACTGATTATTTAGTTTCATCAGAAGTCGATTTTTCTGGCATATTATACGTAAGTGGTTATGCTGCCAAAACAATTTCGAATAGAATTCACTGCTACGAATGCAAGTTGTTGCTGACGGATAACAGCATCGACACAATCCAAGACATCTACTTTAACGAGTTGCAACGAGGAGGGTTATTAGTTCCCAGCGAACAGGTAATTTACTCTTTTATTTTGGGTATACTATTTCAACAAATTTTATTTTTAAACAGGTCAGATTTGTTTTCCTTCATGCAGCGTCAATATTTCATTTTATTCAGCAAGATGAAAATTTAAAAAAATCTTTTTTTAAACTTAATGCGCCAGGTGTTTTACTGACAGAACTTACAATGGAAAGTCTTGAACCGGACTGTTTTTTAATAGATATGGATAGTTTGTGCTCTAATTGTAATACACTCAGTAGAGATATTTATCATAAGGTGTGCAGGCCTATTTGCAATATTTTAATGAAAAATTTGTCTAAAAATATAAACGACAGCTTGACCAAAGCTAAAAAAAATAAAGACAAAAAGCCTAATCAAAGTGGGGAACCCACAACGAGCAGACAAGTGCAAAAATTTGTAAACTCCATATGAGAAATGTTCTTATTAAACTGTAGTCATTAGGTTAATACCTATGTGCCAAAATTAATAAATTCAAAATAAATTAATGCGACATCAGTTGTGTTTTATAAATAATTAATTGTTTAAATAAATGCCGTGAAAAATGTTATTGTCGTTTTGAAATTTAAACGCATAAAAACCATAAAACCAAAGCAAACCCCTATGGCCGGCATACAAATTTCAAAATGTTTACAGCCTTCAACGCACACTAACTTAGTGTATGTGTGAATCATCGCCACCGCTTGTATTGTAGTACGTTATGGTCACGTTCCATAAGCTACTGTGTATTCTATCAACCTGTCAGTCGAAAACATTGCCGCAACGGATGTGACGGATTCTATGGGTCGGGGCCTTAAGGCAACGTGACGCAGTCGAAGGAAATTTCCTGGAAGGTACTAGTAGGTACTTAAAAAATTCAGAGGTGATAGACCACTTAAAAGGGCTACTTGGTTTCTGCAGGGGAATTTTGCGATTGGTTCTTAAAATGCCTAGTGCCATATGAGACCTCTCCCTTTTACACTTTTTCAGGTTCCGTTTCCATAGGGAGAAACCTTATTGTTTTCGCTACGATGTCTGTCCGCATCAACTAAACCAATTTTGTACCTAGGTCTATCTCAACAACTAATTGACGTAGAACGCTGAAATTTGCACACAACATCAGGTATTACCTCTACTTAAATGGCAAGTACCAATGATAGCGATAAATTTACTGGTTTTGAAGTAGGTACCTACATAATTAGTTATTTGGTGAAAATTTTCCTTCATATGCAAACAAATTTTTAATATTACAATGATAGGGGAACTCAAAAAAGTGGGTCTCGCAATTCTGTCCGTCCGTATGTCGTTCTGTCCCATAGCTGGGAAATCTAAACGCTTCGACGGATTTATTTCAAACATAGTATTTAGAGTTTGTGAGCTTCCCGCTAGTTTGAGTGAGTTTTTTTTGTTTTATTCTAGCCCTAATATTAACGGTATACATTTATAAAAATTCTACGAAATATTACCTAATTTAGATTTTTTCGAAAATGGCTCCAAAACGATTTGAACCAAAATTGCCAATAGAGTTAATGTGGGCATACTTAACATGACTGCATACCCAGTTTTTCGCTAAAAAGTCTAGCAACGGCTCTTTTGAAAACTGGATTTTTCTCGAAAACGGTGCAAACGATTTTAACAAAAACGCATTCTTAACATCCATCTTGATTTTTAACTTTATGGCAAACTCAGTTTTTCTCTAAATAGACGTCGTATTTGATCAAAATACATATTGAAGACAACTTAAAGCATTTTAAACATTATCATGTACTTAGTAAATGAAAGTTAATCAAATTAAAACAAATAAAGGTTTAATCAAAAAATCTAAATACATACAATGTGTTTTGTTATGACTAGGCTGACCAGACGTCCTCTTGTTCTCTTGTTTGTTTATGTAAAAAGAAAATGTCCGGTATCTTTTTGAAAAAATGTGCAATTTGTCCTCTTTTTGGGATTTCCTAGTTTAAGGAATTTTTCGACACCACAAAACTACAATAAAACTTTTTTTCAACACATTAGAGGTTTACTCACTTACTTACTTAGGCGGCTCTACAGTTCGGGGTGAACCGAGGCCTCAGCTAACAAGCCTCTCCAGTTATTAAGGTCCTTAGCTAACTGCCTCCAGATGCGCACTCTTAGTCGGTTGAGGTCGCCTCTGACTTGCGCTCCCCACTTAAGGCGAGGTCTTCCTCTACTAAGTGCTTCCTCCGGGTTAGACTTGAAGACTCTACGGGCCAATTTCCATCCGCCCTACTTGTCGTAGCCATCTTAAACGACTTACTCGCAGTTTTTTGACCAGATCGATGTCGCTGTACGTAGTTCGTCGTTGAATCTCCTTCTTCAAAGCCCGTCAACGCAAACGGGACCGAACATCTAAAGAAGAATCTTTCTCTCGAAGCGATGCCAAAGCTAGACGGCTTTGAAATCGATGAAATTTGATGAATTTTGATTGAAACTTATTCAAGGTGTTTAAAATATCTTCAGAGATAGTTTTAAACAAAATTCCCAACAAATTAAAAGAAAATAAATTGTTTGACCAATTATGTAAATTAAAAATATTTGCAGAGCAAGAACAAATAACTTTTTAAATGCACCTATGCAAGAAAAAAAAAAAAACGGTAGAATATTTAAAAAAAAAAATAGCGAAAATTTTCTTTGATAACGAATCAATGGACTGAAGAACGGAAGAGACTTAAAGTTGAAATTGTAAATTAATTTTTTTTGTAAATATAATTTTAGGAATATGTCTGGCTCAGAATTTTACACCTAGGTATATTCTAAAAAAAAACCGATATTTAAATTTTTCATTTTAAACTTTTGAAGGTGTCCTCTTTTTGGTGGGCATGGATCTGGTCACCATAGTTATGACAAACTATTTGTTAAAAACTTATTAATTTCAATAAAAAGGTACTGAATAATCATTTCAGACTTCTTTTCATTACTTTCGGAGTAAAATTAAGGATTGTAAACATTTCGAAAGCAGTTTTATTTTCGAGATTTTGTCCATTCTAGATTTTAATCGTTTTATTTAACGTCATTTTGTCATTGTCATTTTGCATCATTTGGAAGCGTTTCATGGTGTTGTGCAAGTCTTCATTACAATTTCTTAGTCAGATGAACTGATTCCAGTCATAAAACTGATGCTGAAATAATCTGTAAAGGATTTTTCATTATACGATAATTTCATTCACTATTATCATTCATATATACAAAGCTTAAATTTAATTTTTCAACTTTTAATCCAAACCACAGTGCATAAGTAAATTGAAAGTGACTGAATTGAAACAAAAAAAAAAACCTGCACTCAACTCCTTAACCGGTTTTTGTTCTTAATGGCGATTCGCGAAATTAATATTTACACAGAACTCGAAAAATTCCCGAGCGACGACGTGGAGTTTCATATTCCACAATTTTCACTGTGAAGCCCAAACAGTAGGTACCATCTCGCCAATTCCGTAGAGTATTAGCTAACTTATTCAATTTAACATCCGCCTAAAGCGGTGGTTTTCGTAACTATACCCGGCTACTATTTACAAAGAGTGAAGTGAGGGAGTAGATATTTGATTATTCCATTTGTAGTGTAAAGTATTCTATTTCTAGCTAAAGGGGTTCGTTCCTTTACAGTTGAAGGACACTTCATAAAGAGTACTGTGGCTTTTAGAATTCATGGCATCCATTCGAGGAAATTTTCGCATTTTGCGGCTTTTATTGTCCGAGTTCAATGAAAGCTTGTTGGTTAAACAATTTGCTTAAGTGCAGCTCAAACTCAATGAAAACCGTGTAACCAATTTACATGGTATATGTTTTGAGAAATCCTTATCGCGTCTAACACTGACCTCACATCGCGCCGTTCCGAGAATGAATAGCGTTTGGGGAGCAGTTTCTTTGAACTTAGCAAAAACCTTTTAAATCATGCGCTATACCTGTGTGGTAAGGGTTGCTTTATTTTCCCTACCTCTATCCCAAAGGTGAATTTTCACAAATCACTGATCCATTGTGGTGCTATCCCTGATTTCTGCTGGATACGTTTTGTGCCCCATTAGGTAGCGGAGTTTAAATTAACTTTGTTCCTGTCTACCAGACTCCTGGAGTATAATGTGCAAATGTGGGCATAACTTTCAAATTAACTTTTCCATTCGTTGGACGTAGAGGCTACGACCGTGTGTCTGGTAAGGCAGATAGGATTTAGGGACGTTGTTTGGGTTGGTTTTTGTTCTGGTTCCGGTCCGGTGTTAAAGGGCGGTTATATACCCATATTCGGTATTTTCCTAGTCTCTAGTGAATGTTTAATTTAAGGGAAATAATTAAAGATTAAATGTGAGGGGATTTTGGTTATGGGATGTGGTTTATTTTTTGGTCTACACAAGAGGTTAACGACAAATGAGATAGGTCGTTATCCGAACGTAGATTGTCGACACGTAATTAAAGCTATAAAAGACAAATCAATGAAGTTTCGTGTGTCTGTAAAAAAGGTTACAGTTTTTTACGTCTGAATGCATATAAGAGTGTTAGATATAAATTGCATTTTCCTGTCGATTGTGAATGACCTTTAGAGCAAAATGCACTGAACAGATGGCACAAACTGATGATGAGGGCTCAGAGTAGTTTCCACTTAAGTTCTCCAATAACAGAGCTTCTTTTTATCGGCGCTACCGTCACATCCGGACCAACATCTACCGAGTCGAAACTTGGTCAGAAAAAGTAAACATAATCCAAAAAAAGAATATGGTATCTACTATAGCCATAGTATGTACATATATCGCCTATACATTATATATAAATGACCAAGTAATACAAAAGAACTTTTAGGTGATAGTGTCCGCCAATAAAAACAAAAAAATGCATGACTATGTCGCACGTAACTCGCACATAAGGTAGTCAAAATCAGTGTTCAACTAACTCGGGTCCGCTGCAGGGACTGCAGTGTAACCATAGTAACCAACGAGAACATGAATGAAGTTGCCATTGTATCCTTTCTTGCGGGGTCGCGGCAAACAATGCATACTACCTAATTTCTTCCAAAAAGTTATTGTAGATGAATTAGGGTATATGCTCTCTAATAAGCCGGCTCCCATAAATAGTTAGGCAGTCAAAAAATATTAACTTAGGTATATATTGCTATTGGATTAACATGATCAAACCACCGAAGCATGGACCCCTCCGTCCGGAGAAGTAGCTGCTTGACACTAAGTCCCTTACGTATTCTGGTATTTTTGGTGCGATCTCTATACGGGTCACACCAGCAATACAACGGAGAAATCTCATTTCGGCAGCTTGTATCCGCGATCTGATTCTTTCAGTCATTACCCAAACCTCATGAGTCAAGACAATAGGTAAGAGTTGGAACAAACACCGAATTAAAAACTGACAACTTTAGCTTTGACACCAAGTTCAGTTCTCCTGATAACAGAATGACCAAGCTGTCTCAAAATCGATTCAGCCTAACCAATCCTACAGGAAAACTCAGCATTGCCACTTCTATCACTCGTGAATAAGACCCCGAGATACTTAAACTTCTCCCCCTGTTTCAATGGGGCTCCACTAACATGCAGAGTGCATTGAACAGCCGTTCTAGAGACGACCATCACTTCAGATTTGCTCACATTTACTTTCATCTCAGCTTCAACACAAACGGCTACAAACCGATCGAGTACGAGTGCACGCTTAAGTTTAGCCTGAGAGGACTCAAGAATGACCAAGTCATCAGCGAAGAGCAAATGCGACTTATCCTCAGATCTCCCAATTTGAAACGTTCTTCGCCAAGGCTACGCTGTAACATCTAGTCCATATAAGTAATGAAAAGGAGAGGGGACAAGACACACCCCTGACTAAGCCCAACGCCCACGGTGAAAGGTATTGATTTAATGCCGTTTATACTCGAACACAGCTTTTACAGTTTGTGTAAAGGAATTGAATGGCTCTCAAGAGAGAACCGTCAACTCCATACTTCTGTAATACACTCCAGAGTTTACCTAGAGGGACTCGGTCATATGCTTTCTCCAAATCTACGAAGCATGCGTAAACAGGTGTAGCATACTCCCAAGCCCTCTCAAGTACCATTCTGAGAGTGAATAACCGGTCGGTTGTGCTTCTGCCTGGACGAAAGCCGCACTGCTCATCTCCTAATCGTGCCTCGACCACAGCTCTGCAACGCGTTTCCAGCACCTTGGCAAAGACTTTTCCGGGGAGACTTAAAAGTTTTATACCCCTGTAATTGGAGCAATCCCTTTTATCCCCTCACTTGAAAAGTGGCACAATCACCCCAATCTGCCAATCGCTGGGAGTTTCGCCGCATTCCTAGACCACTTTAATGGCACGAGACAGCCATTTGACTCTCTCTTCACCTAAGTCCTTGAGCATTTCTGGCCGGATTTCATCCACTCTGGCAGATTTGCCAGCTTTTAGCGATTTTATCGCAAAAGTAACTTTCTCTACAATGGGACTATTTTCCGTCCTGCTTAAGGCGATTTGATTGAGCAATTACGAAAAGTGCAAATATTACCCAGTGCCCGGTGGCTACTACGGGGAAGTAAAAGTGTATGAGAAAATTCTAGTAAGTATGGGCACCGCCAAGTTGGTGCCAAACGCCTACCCTATTCCTATACACACCCAACCACCTAAACTATACTAATATCGAATTTTATCCCATTTTCAAGTGCCAATAAAAGACTAACAACAAATAGCCATTATTTATGTTTTAATTGCCGCAGGATACGTACTCGACAATTACACAATTGATTTCTGGTATTTAACTACCACCCTGTTACCCCAAAATGTCAACTTCTTCACATTTGATTGTTCTGCCAGCGCCACGCAAAACTAATTGCCTTCAACCAGTCCTCTCTGTGCAATAATCTCCCAAAATCGCATTCTCAAACTAATTGCCCATCAACTAGCGACAGACTGTCGGAACCCTTATCAACAAAATGCCATTCAATTTATTTTGTTTAAGAAAATTCCATCAAATGTGCGGTTATGAAGCACAAACTCAAACCGTACTCTGGCATTTTACTATAGCAGCGGTATTTGAATAGCAGTAATTAACTTAGTTCTATTGCAATGCACCGCATACAGAAAGTAATACGATTTAACGCATCTAACAGGCGCAGCCTATTACCATTGAAACTAACATCGCCACCGCCGGACATGGCGCAAAAACCAACTGAAGCTAATTTCGAAATATCCTCTTATAGGCTTCGCCCTCGCTCCTAATCACACGCAATTAATATTCGATTTTCACTCACAGAAGTTGTACCCTGAGCGGTCAAATAATTAGGAACATTATATGAACGAGGGGAGTCACCCTCTCACATAGATCTGACTTCGACAGTATTTATACAATTCTGGAGAGGGGGGTGCATCCAGACAATGTCAGCTATTTGGCACAGGATTAGGATTGGGAAATCCATTCAATAATTTCGTTAAATTCCATCCCAAAATGTAAATTTTCATAGTATTCCTATCGGCATGCCCGACTGCATGACATGCTTCTAGTGGAATGCGCACTTTACATTCCTACCCTTTGACTAGTGTTGTTTACACTAATGCAGTATAGGTATGTGTTGGGTGTGATGCTGATGCATTGGACAATGATTTTCACAAACACCATGACGACAGTGATTTAGTCAGATTTTTTAAAATTATATAGACATACATTACATCAAATCAAGTTACTTGGAAAAACCTTTTTTGTATGGAATCTGTCGTCAAGTGACTTGGAACAGCCTATAGTCTGGTCGTATGTGTTGCAACAAAACTGCTCAGTTGTGCATAAAGTGTATGCGGAGATGCGCGATGAAACTTTTATCACTTTTCGCGAGATTTCCAATTAGGGAAACTTGTAGTCAACTCCCTCTGTGGTAATTATAAGTTAAAGTGATCTATATGGGGGCATGGCACGGAATTAAGTTACATGCAACCCTTGTTTGTTGCATCGCCGCCATTTAAAAGTTTCGTACATCGGAGTCGGGTTTCTTCGCAGGACTTTTGTTTTTGGTAGAAAATTTGTTAAATTTTATGCAAAGCCACAACGGGGAGTTGAGAGTTTGACATAGTTCTGCTAATTCTGTGTATCTACTTATATACAAATTTCCATGCACGAAGTTAATGCAACTTAATTTTATTTGACGTTGTTCCATGTAAATGCGGGTTAGAGCGAAAGTAGTACGATGAGAAAATTAGTGATGTAGCATGGAAGAATTAAACGGAATTACATGGAATTCTTTACTATGAAATAGCTGCGCGTTTATGATAGATATCATTAGTAGGTATACGGTAGATAAGGTTACCGTTGTTCCTTGACTTCAAGTTTAAGGAAAAATATTATGAAAATTCAATGATTTCACAATACCAATTTAATAAAAAAAATACGTTTCTTTTTCAGAAAACATACATTTAAAATACAATTGTATAGATTATAGAACACATACTGATGGTGTTACACTTCTTTAAACTTATTTAATCTATTCCCAAACAGTCTAAAAATAAGTTGGTGTGATGGCAACCCATTTCGGCAACATTTCTCTTAGGTCTGCCGCACACGGAAGTACTCATTAGTCATCAAACTATTTGGTGATTGCAGTCAGTACCTGAATAACTAGCTATGTAGCTGAATTTAATTATTACATTCTCATCAGAATAGGAGATTTCTGTCCGAAATTATTATTGTACCTACGCCAAATAGTTCCGAAAAAAACCGCTGTGACAAGAAAAATTTCATACGAGCGAGTCTTACTCACACGAAGTTAAGGAATTATTTATGTCAACATTTCATCTGCTGAGTTCTATCTTGTCCAATGTCCATTTTTTAAGTTGTTGGGAAATCGATTTTTAAAGTTCAGGTTCAAAGTTTTTATTCATTAACCCTGATTTTTGTCCTAAAGCAATTTTTTTATGAAAGCTCAGAATATTTCATATATAATGTAATGAATATTATATTTTTGTACTTAAAGTATCTGCGAATTAAAATAAAAATCAAAAACATTAAGTCGTTTTGGATATTGGACAATGATGTATGGGATGAGTAAAAGTTAGTTCACATAATGTATGAAATTGAACAAAAAAAAAGTTATATTGAACAAGATAGAAATAAAGAAAACGAAACTATGAAAACAATGTAACTAATAGTAGGTACTATTGAACAAAAAGTCTTCTTAGTTTAGTGCTTATTGAACACACTATATCTCTATAACTTGAAAACTGAAGGAAATAGAGCAAAACGGATTTCACCAAACGAAAGAGTGTCCCCAAATTAGTAAGACTGCATACCTAACTCAATTTCGCCAAAAATGGTTTATTGGACAAGATAGAACTCAGCCGACGATTTATATGCATATCCAAACATTATTATCAAACCAGACTTACAAAACTACACTGAACCAAATCGCGTAGGTCATATTGGCGAAAATATTTTGGCAATCTTTGAAGAAATTATTATTCAAATCGACAATTTTTCATCAAATTTTCGTTTTATTGAAGATTTAATATTCAAAATCAATAAGGTCCAATTTAGTATTTTATTCAAACGAATGAAATTTCGTCATATTGACAAACTAAAGTCGTTGATTGAACTAAATCCCGTAGGTGATATTGAAGAAAATAATTTATTAATTTTTGAAGAATCAGTTATTCAAATCAACAATTTTTCATAACATATTTTTAAATTCATTATAGATTTTTTATCGTATTTACTTCAAATTGAAAAAAATTAGTCAATGTGAAGAGGTTTCTGATGATAACTTTTATTCTTGAAAGTGAAGTGATGACAAAGTGAAGTCGTGTCAAAGAAATTAGAAATTTAACTGAAGCAACTGAGAAAACTTCACAAACACACTTATATAAGAAAAACGTAAGTAATATAAATATTTTTCAAATTATAAACGTTTACTTTGTATTATAATTTGTTACCCAAACCGAATACGCCTTTCTAGGCTATTTTTCTGTTAGTTCTATAAACCGTGGGGTATATGTGAGAAGAAAATGCGTCAAGAAAAACAACATTCAGCCAATGATCACCATATAACTGGACGGTAAGGAAGTCGTTATATGACATACAAATATAAACAAACCTTAATCAATTTGCTTAATTTTTTCAAAATTAGCATCTTTACCCAAGTCTGCTTTTATCAAGTCAAATCCAATTATGACATAAACCATATTCAAGTTGAATCACTTAAATATTATAAGTTAAAATAAAACTTTCAATTGTATATTGACCTATGAAAATAATAAAAAAATGTTTTTGACCTTAAAATCATGTTTCTAAGTATTTTGAAGAAAATCGATGCATAAAATTGAAGAATAATTATTTAATATGAAAAAATTGAAGTGTTGAAATGAAGAATTGATTTTCAATTGAATGAAGAAAATACGTAAAAATGAAGAAAACTTTGTTTATTCATAATGCACGATGCGTCGAATTGAAGAATGTTTTTTCAATTTGAAGAATATTTTTTTAAAATGAAGAATAATAATTTTGATGAAACTTTCTTCGAAGTGACAATATTTTTTAAATATAACAAAATATTTGTCAAAACAACGGACAGGAGGTGTTGACCTTATATTGATCACCATTTCTTCAAGTCTACGTACATTTTTGTCAATATCGCTACCAAATTTGGTTCAGTGTAGAAAACCAAACTTGCTTAATAATCCCAAAATGGTTTGGTTCTAGATATTGTAGACCTACAAGATATCGCTGATAAGTCAGCAAACATTTTATTCCCGATATACGGCCAGAAGTGCTCCGAACAAAAAGTGGACGCTCTCTCTCTCCTAACATACTAAGTGTCAAAGGCAATAGGCAGGTGTGGACTATTTCGGTTACCCTTCGCCTTTTCACCGAAGACAAACCGCAACCTCTGTTTGCGGTACTAAGCACTAATCGTTGGTGTGGAATGCTTCAATGAGGCTATTCTGCTCAGCACCAATCTCTGTCCAGTGGACTAGTTGTCAAAAAGAAATAAACGGGGTGCAGACTGCTGTATAGTTACGCAGATTCTTTTCCAGCAGACAATCCATAAATAAACCTCTTAAACGAGGTACGATACTCAAAGACATTTCTTTCAGAAGAAATACCACAATGGACTTAATAATATGGTCTATGTGTATCCCTTTAGGACCTAACCTAATCTCTATTGCCTTCTGAGGAAGCACATTATGAGCCATATTTAACTTCTGTAGCAATAAAGTTTTGTGTGGGGATTGGTGATCGCAACGGGCCTGCTATGGGTGATAAGCTCACAATACCTATAACCTAATCTAAACTAAGGACACCCGTAACCGATATTAAGTTCCTCTGGTACTAGTTCTACTTAAATTCTACGAATTCGTTTTAGACGAAATTTAGTATACGAGATAGTCTTGCACCGGAACCACAGCCTACTGGAAAATATCGTAGGTAGGTATAGGTAATATCTAGTTTTCAAATCTAAACTTTAATTTATTTATAAAACGATAAATAAAAAACATAGTGTAGTTGTGTATCATCTCTATGGAAACATTTTGTTAAGTATGAACCCACAAGACGCAAACAGTTAAAACACTCAATATACAATGTATGTAGGTATAACAACAAAACAAAAATGAATGACGAGTCAAGAACGAAGATAAAACAACACATTTAATACTTTGTATTCAATATGCTTATGCACTGTCCACGCTGTTGAATCAATCTATACAATATAATTGTGTTTATGTTGTCCGTATTTTAATGTTTCAGTTTTTATGCATCTCAGCATCAAGTGGCTACATTTTAAAGGCCAAATTTAACTGCATGCCCTCTTGAATTTGTAATACATACCTACATTATAACGATGTAGAAATGACAAGGAATAGATGATAATATGCATTAAGTTTGAGTATCAATTTGTATGTATAGTCCGGAATCAGTATAATAATACGCAAAACTTAAACCAATTGCAGGAAGAAAAATAGCACATTTGCTCAATAGAAAATGACAATGCGAAAAGGACACCTGGCGCCATCTATTATTTTATGTCGTTAACTTCTCCACCCAAAATGCACGCAAAACGTCTTCTATCACAATGATTTTCACAATTACTGAAACTTTTTACAGATTATGTATTGGTTTTTAAGACCTGTTTCCAGACCCAAGGAAAACTCAAAGGAGCATTGGTGTTCACTCACTTTTGACACTCACTTTATATAGATTTTCGCCACTGTGATGACTTCATAAGAGTTAGCCTGGATACTAAAAATGATTATTAGTACCGCGGAATGACTTTTTAAACAGTTAGATCAGCAGATGTAAATGTAAACAGTTACATGTGACACGAAGAGATCAATATACGACGAGAAAAAATGTGAATACACCCCAGTGGAGAATTCAAAACCAACAAATGGTAAACTGGCTGGACGACTATAAGTTACTAGGTATATGTACTTAAACATGCTTAATAGATGGAGTGATATAAAAAAAATAGAGCCACTGAAGGCTCAGAGGAATCCCAGGTTCGATCCCCGGAAAAACACAAAATACATCTTAAGGTTTTTTCTACTGCGCCACCTCTCACGTATGTCTGAAAAACATCCGACAGTATGACTGTCCTGAAAAAGCTTCTCAATTCAGCCGTTTGGACTCGGCATAACATTGAAGGTCCCTTCCATTCGTCCCAAGAAAAAAAACAAGTAAAAGTGTTATCATCGGCCTGGCCGATGCTTTGATACCCTCCACTGCATAAAAGTCATGCAATGTGATCCTGATTCAGAATATATAAACTTTATAGGGTCTCCGGTGAGTCCTTCTTGGCGTTACAAACGTAATGGCAAAGTGAATATACCTTCCTGTGGAGGGTATAAAAACAAAACGCTTGAAAGCTGGTTGCTGCCGTCAACAATAATTAAAATTAATTCATTCCGGTAAAAGCTGGCAAAAGCTGGTTGAAGCTTGGTGAAACCGCAAGCGGACGCTCACATTCACCACCAGCTTTACTTTCAACCAGCGTGAACCAGCTTCTGGAAAGCGATAAAGCGGGAAGCGAAAAGCTATGGTATACTATGGATGTACCCTTAGGAGAGAAAACGCAGAAATCTACTAACGACAGTCACTATTTCTCTGATATCACTGTGATGTGTGAGTTCACCTGATGCTCAGACAAGAAACAGCGAAGTGGGCCTCCTACGGGTATCAAGTTTCAACATTATAAGGAGCTTTTCCTAGATCTTACTGCAAACAGATGCTTCAACAGACACAGTATGAGAAAATCTGTGAGCACAATAAAGCTGTTCATGTCAATGTCATCCACAAATTAAGTCCACCTGAAAGTTTACAATTTCTACTGACAACATTTTTACGGTATGAGTTACAAGTAATATAGCATCTTGCCATGAATGATAAATAATGAAACTTAGTCAAGACATTGAAAGAGCTTCTCATATCTGTCATGATAGCACAAGACGTTGGCTAACTCATCAAGAAAGTGAAATGATGCAAAAGTCCCTCCCCATCGATGTTAAAATCTAATTAAAAAAAAATATTGCGATCCAAGCTACCAATGTGCGTCCAAAAAGGTGACATTCCGCAAACTAACCGCCTTCCTTTCGACAAATAATAGCGGGGACTCTCCCTAATTACCGTACAAAAAAGAAAAGATACTAAAACTTTTCTCTTAACTATCCACATTCATGGCTACCCTGAATCTATTTACTGTCTAAGCATTAAAAATCAACATTCTCCAAATATCCTTTTCCAGTTACATTCGTCCGACCGGGATCCCTATTTCCGCATCCACTGCCAAAGGTATCCAATTACCAAAAGGGATACTCGAATGTGCCCATTTTCAATTTCTTCATTTTTGTTCCCCATCCTTGGTCTGGTATTTCCCAGCGTCCAGTAGGAATATGTAATTGGATGGAAATAAAGTTAAGTGAAAGAAACAAATTCCATGGCATTATCTGACATTACCATAAAGTTCCGTTTCCTTCGTCCATTTATGTTGTGGAAATTTTTGAGCTGTGCTCATCTGTTATGGCATTGGGTGGTGGAAGGATGCGAATTTATGGTATGCAGATTTTTTTTTTACCCCTTTTTCATTGGTATACTGACGCCCAGCTCCTTGTGAAATGAAGCGATTTGTTCCCGGTATGTTGTCGTCATCGTAGTCGTCGGTCGTCGAGAACTCAATACCAGAGGCGAAAGGTCCCCGAAGAGAACCATAAGGAAATTGGTCATTTTGTCGAGTCGCTAGAGTTTTATTTTAAAACCCCTTTATGTGATTTCCTTCTCGAATCACTCCGATTGTTTGAGGATCTCATGGATTTATATGCTTTTCGTTTCAATTACATAACAAACTTGCACACACACATGCTCTGAGACTGGAAGACAGAGAAAAGGGGTAATTGAATCCTTTTGCTTTTATGTGCCCTCAAACTGTCAAAAACAAGTGAATAAATGACGCATTATTTTAATCCCCCGCCCTAGATAAATAACTTCGTGCAATGTGCTGAAGGCCTTTGAATGGCTTAAGATGTCAGCGGGGGGGTAGGCCGATAGAGATACAAGCAATAAGTCGTTAGGTTGTTGGATTGTTGGTAAGGCGCGCTAAACTTTATTTCTTATTGCCAACACTGATGTGGATAATAAACCAGAATGCTAGGCGGGCGCTCCTCGTCTCTCGATTATTTGTGCTTATTTTTTGTTCGCGTATAGCCCACTTCTGTGACTGACTGTTTTTAAATAAACAATTGTTTCCATCCAGAGTGTGGCATAAATCAAATAAATTTTCGCAAAAACACACGGAAAGTCTTTTACATTCGAGAAAGAACATAAAAATGAAATATACTTGCAGATTGACGCCTTGAGGTGTTTTCGCCCCCGCCATCTTTTGGGATTTTGGTATTATCTTATTTTTATTCGCTGGGATTATGATCAACCTTGGGTTTCTCTGGCGGATGGATGGGGTGGGACCATTGGAAGAGATAAATTTGTTTTTGGCATAAGTTTGTAACTTTGCCTTAGAGAAGTTGATTTTTTTTTTCTTTTGTATTTTCATCTCTCACACTGAGTAATCCATGAAATTTTATTGTGATGATATCCTTGAACTAGGTGTACTCCTCATGTTATCTATATCTGCAAACGAATTCAAGCAGAAGTAAGAGCAAATTGGGTCGATAGGATAGGAACTAATAATTTGTTCTACAGGTCAGAAGTTTGTTGCGTTCATGAAATTAATAGGGACGAATTATGCAAAGCCATATGTGAAGTTTTGGAATCGTCCGTCTTTGCATGATGACGATGAAGAAATCGGCTCTGCAAAATAAGGCCCCAAAGAAAAAATGAACTAAACTCCTAAAAAATTAAAGAGGAAACAACAACAACGATTTTTAATAAAATTTGGGGGGTTATTTTCTTTTTTAGGGCTTTATTTCCTAATTAAAATTCGGATCTTATTTCATTATGAAATAAATCCCCAAAAGAAGAAATGAAATAAGACCCCAAATGAAAAACGAAAACATATGGGGGGGCATGTTGCCCCCCTGCAAATTAGAGTTTAGTGCCAGATTTGGTGCCTTATTTATTTTATTTTTTAGGCGTTATTTCATCGCAGTGGGGCTTTATTTCATATTTGAAATTGGGGTATTATTTTATTATGAAATAACACCCCATATTTGGTGCAATATTTCAATTTTTCTTTTGCGGCCTTATTTCATTTGTGCCTTATTTCCTGCAGCCGGAGAAATCTCGCTGCTCCGTCAAAGTCGGTAAGAACACCACCGACACCGAGCCATTTGATGTCGAAAAAGGTTTCAGACAAGGCGACGCGTTGTCATGTACTTTCTTTAACATCGTTTTTGAAGCAATTATAAGAAACTCACAAGCCACCGCCCGCCAGGGGTACAATTTTTCAAAGTAGTTAAAGATTTTGTCTAGCTGGGCTCCACCATCACTTCGTAAAATGACATCGGCGCAGAGATCAAGCGAAGAATCACTCTTGATAATCGCTATTTCTTCGGGCTAAGAAGGCATCTAAGAAGTAAAGGAGAAAGGAGGAGAACCAAGGAGATATTATATAAGACCTTAATCATCCCGGTCCTGCTGTATGGTGCAGAAGCATGGACCCTGCGCATGAAAATCTTCTGGGGTGCTTTGAGAGAAAGATTCTTCGAGTTATATATTCGCTCCAGTTTGTGACGATGGAGTGTGGAGAAGAAGATTCAATAACGAACTATACGGGCTATACAGCGACGCTGACCTGGACAAAAAGCTAAAAATACAACGGCTGAGATGGCTGGGACACGTGGAGCGTATGGACAACAACGCTCACAATTGGAGAACGGCCTCAACCAACTTTTTGTGCGTAACTGGAGGCAGCTAGCGATGGACCGAGCTGGGCTGCAGGGGTTTGTTGGCTGGGGCCGATGGTGGTCCACTCCGAACTGTAAGCCCCACCAAATGTAAAGTAAAGTAACAATACCTTTTAGAAAATCTGGCAGATTACACCCCTCATTCTTCATCAGATTCCTTTATGTGATTTATTTGTAAAGCTGGTAATACAAACAAACAAACTTTGGAACTCGCTTCCTGGGGATATTATTTCCAGAAGACTACAATTTGCAGCAAATTAAAGTGCAGAACTAACATACATCTGGAAGCATCTCGGGCCGCTGATGAAGCGTTATAGGTTTGCCTTTCCGGGGAGAAGTATTTAAAAAAAAAAACATAGACATTTTTTAAATGAAATTTACGATATTATTTACAAAATGTCATTGGTGCTTAGTATAGTATGGGGCATATAGAATTAAACACCGAGTGGATTTCAACACTGCACTGTGTCCAGCAGTATTTTCGAACCCAGCCAGAGGGTCAAGGTAGCTGAGAAAGTTTGCGCCCACGACTATGACTGCCAATAATGCACCCACAAAAAGAAAATATGCTCAACTAATTTGAAGTATGCAACTGGAAGCAGTTGGCTATGGATTTGATTAAGGAACGGCTAGCTGAAGAGGCGTGTCTTGAGGCGTTGGTAAATTGTGAATTAAGCAAACTTGATATTTATTTAAATAATGGAGATAGTACTAAACCCACTAGCGAATCATATAAAAAGTGTAATATTAGTTTTGTTTTCATTCTCCATTTTGGTAAAAGTTTTACAGTCAACGCTATTATGCAATCAATCAGTTTACAACGCACCATCTGACTATTGCTTCCACGGTTAATCACTTAGTCATACCTTCCGAAATGCTCAACCTTGTACGCAGCTACCAACCTACTATACAGCCAGGGAAATACAATACAACAGCCGACTAGATGAAGAGCGACGTCCCATAAAGCAAACGCCGCACATTTTGTTTCAGCCCACTTGGGAGACACATTAGGAGTCCCATCCAACCTTAAATTCCATCACGACACATCAACTTGTTTTTCCCGTGTTATACATCAATCACGACCACTCGGTCTTTCGTTCGTTTTGCTTTGACAGCCCAAAAACGCAACGCGCCTTCGATTGGATCCTAATCAGAATTTAATTTCCACACGAAAGGTGTAGGTAGTTCCTGTTGTGTCCTTGATACATCGTTTGTTTTCGCTTATACTGGCAAGGCTAAAGGACAATGGCTTGCAATATGCTGGTGGTAATAGGTACGTCCGTCTAGCGGTGGCGATGTGTAAATGATTACAAACAACCCCCACTGCGACTGTAGAATCTATCGATCCGTTTTCGCATGGGAATTCAATAAACAAAGCTCCAAGGAGCAAAAAAAAAAACTGATTACTTAAGTTTTCTTTTTTTGCATCGATAGCTATCCCCTTTACCGCAGCAGCGGGTCACTGGGGGAATATTTTGTCCATGCTAGCTACCCCCAACATTCTCTTGGTCTTTGTGTCGGAATGGTTTAAGAAATATTGCTGAGCAAGACGTTCGTCCTGTCTGCTGGTATCCATTTAAAGTGATTAATAAGGAAAAATCCGAGCATAAGAACGGCTATTGTGGTGACCAGTATTCGTATTCTGATGAGTAAGGATCTTCTTTCGTATGGACTACTCCTTCGCATATATCGGTTTCTTTTGCTCTTGGACAACATTTCAATGTTCAGACGGTGTCCTTGTTCAAATCTGGGGTTCTCATTACGGTGATGGAATTTGATTTGAATGGGGGTTTGGAAGTGGTATAGGTATCCTTCTCTAAACTTCAAAGGACACGATTTCGGTTGCAAAGAAATTGAGGGAAAAAATCAAATTTAAGGGAATAACTTTTACATACCTAGATATATACTTGAATGTGAGACAGAATTTAATTTTAATCTCCATGCAGCTCTAACAAGTGTACCAAATGGATTGCATCCTGTGTGTCCTTGTGTGAGTGGCTGCACTTTACTTGTGCAACCGCAAAAGTAATAATTTATTGAAATTTATTCGGGTGAAGCGATAATTCTGCTGCCTTTCTATTGTATACCATTTATTTTTTTGTTGGATACTTTTAGCGTATAGCGGGCTTATTTTTTATTTTTTTTTAGGTCACTTATGGCATCCTGATTCCTGGGTGGAAATGAGTACCTAAATATGTACGTCAGGATTACGGTTGAATGTGCTTTTTTGTGTTCGTGGATGTGTTTCAGTGTTTTTTCGTTTGCACCTTTTTTTTTGAATTCGCATTATTCAAATGCACTTTGATCAGAGAGGCTATATACAAAATGGAGTACGAAAAACGAAGGGTAATATTCTGGTTTTCAGAACTCGACAAATGTGTGGTTTTACTGGTTTGCTGTAGTCGTTGTTAACGCCCAGCAGGAGGCAAAATATTGAAATTTAAAATTGCTGTGAAAGTACTGAAGAGAACAATGATGTTCACAAACACTGACACAAAAAATGTTGTGTTATGTCATGTGTGTGGCGATGAACTCATATGAACTAGATAAGGTAGGTGCGATCGATTTGATGTCAGTTATTAAGTAAGGTTTCCAGAATTTCTATGAAAGGGGTTTAAAGATTTCGATAGGCGAAAAGGAGCCTGTAAGAAGAAAAACGAATTTAACATAGCAGGCCGAAGAATTGGTTTTAAAGCTTCGAGCCTATGGTAGTGTCAAACTGGAGTACAACCAATCAATGCAGCCACCAGACCGAAACGATATTTAGGAAGCAATATCTACGCTTAGCTTAGCTGCTAAACCATCTGTACAAGACACTTAAGTACAGATGGTCCAGTTCAAATCTGCAGGCGATGACTGTAATCTGTAAAATATGGTTGAATGAAAGCATGCTCATTAATTGGTGTACCATTACCATAATATGCCCAATTTACAAAAAGATGACCAGCTTGCCTCACCTACGGGACATACAGAATAAAGTCTCCCTTCATTGAGGCTTTTAAATGTGTCAAAAATACAATCCGCGGTAGGTACTTATAATCATTTTTAGTGTCTTTTACGAAGTCACAATGTCGAAAATTTTCACATAAAATGATATGGAAATTGCTACATACTTAGCAATGACCTTAGTAATGGACAGGAGGTGTTTGCGAGAGGATATACCTAGAAAGTTTAAGACTTCCGTTGGTACATTGTAGAGTATGATAAAAATGCGAAATTCTCACCTAGATAATCCCAGAATCCCTTGAAAGTATGACATTAAAGAGATGATTCTGAAGGCCGACATGTAAAGAAATGGGTAGACAATGACACGGTGACAGATTTCTCATTAATATGCCTATTTGAATTACCATTAAGAAGGACTTGGGTTAAACCGGGATGTACATTGTACCTATACGCGGAACTATCTATGATGGGCATACTAAGTATGCTTAGGTACTATATGTAAGAGTATGGAATAAAATGGACTTGCAGTAACGAAAGGTAGGAAACCGAAACCTAATATGGATCATATGATTCTAGGAACGAAAACCTTAACTACACGCGCCAAGTTAGTTTTGCCTTTTATATTTAGATATATTATATTGCGCAAGAAGCATACGTATCCAAGGAATTACCTAAGAAGTAGTTAGTTTGTCTGAAAAACAGGTCAACGATTATATGATCAGTTTGTAAGTAAAGTGCTGGCATCTTAACACAACTCGTTCTATAGCAGACTGAGCTATTATATATGGGACAAAACATATTTCTTATTTCTTATTCTTAGCAAATCCTTAATAATAATATTCCAATAACTGCCCGGATCTGCCTATACTCTGCAACATATGTAATCGGAAAGATCGTGAGGATGTGTACCAGTTTCTATAGCAGTATGCGTATGCACCATTCCTCTTGAATATCCTTGTAGGTAATACGTACGCTGGAGTTAGATACAGCGATAAGCATATTCAACAAGGACAGTGGTTAGGACGCATTAAAAAGTTTCAAATAGATACGACGAATGGTTCGTGAGTTAGGAAAAGGGCCCCCTTAAAAGGGTTCATCGCCAATAACTCGGTTGCCAGGCAAAATTTCTAAAATCGGAAAAATTAACTATTATCTAAAAGAGTACAAAAACCGAGTTTGAAGTCGGATCGGATGAAAAATAAACATTTTCCCATACAAACTTTGGCCACCGCTTTTACCCCTTTAAGGGTTGAATTTCTAAAAATTCTTCATTAGTGCTTGTATACATCATAAAGTGAACTTCTGTGAACAATTTCAGCTTTCTAGAGCAAAGGGTTTGGCGTTGATGATCAGAGAGCGGAATCTTCATTTTTATGTACATACTAGCGAACCCCTGCACACTTCGTAGTGCAAAGTAGAAAAATAAAAAAATCTGTTTCAAATTCATTTAAATCAGTGATAAACAGTTTTTATTGTAATGCTCCGTGGTACATATTTTTTTGTTTTTCCAGGAATCGTATTGCGTAGAAAGTATTCTTGTCTATCAGGACAATGCACATAGCTATATCAATGTTACAAATTTTACAAACTTTGCCTCCCATGACTGTCGAAAAATAGCGCCACACACCTTTATATACCTAAGATTATCTGTCAATTTTAGCTCAATCGTTTCGCTGGTTTTCGAAATATACGATTTTGAACGTTTTTTTTGTATGGGCTGGGCAGTGCCACTCCCCTTTGTCCAATTTGGACCAATCTTCAGAGGAGCACTCCAGGGACAATAATTAAGATTATCTATAAGTTTAAGTTCAATCGATGGGGTAGTTTTGGAGATATACGATTTTAAATGTACTTTTTGTATGGGAGGTGCCACGCCCCTTTGTGCGATTTCGATCAATCTTCACAGAAATAATCCAGGGCCAATACCTAAGATTGTACGTAAATTTGAACTCAATCGATTCGGTGCTTTTCGAAATATAAGATTTTTTAATGATTTTATTGTATGGGTGGTGCCACAACCCTTTGTCCAATTTTGACCAATCTTCACAGGAATACTCCTGGGCCTATACTTAAGATTGTATGTAAATTTGAACTCAATCGATTCAGTGGTTTTCGAGATATAAGATTTTGAATGTTTTTTTTTTGTATGGGAGGTGCCACGCCCCTTTGTTCAATGTTGACCAATCTTCACAGGTATACTCCTGGGCCGATACCTGAGATTGTGTGTAAATTTGAATTCAATCGATTCTGTGGTTTTCGAGGAATAAGATTTTGAATGCATTTTTTGTATGGGAGATGCCACGCCCCTATAACTCATGAACCAATACACCTACAAAGACCGCATGAACTTATAAACCATGGTATCAACGTCACCTTTCATGGGAAATTTCCAGAATCAAAATCGGTTCACGCATTACAGAGAACATTATCGACAAACACAATTGACCATGATTCTTATATATATAGATTATAAAAGTTGTTCTTTTTAGATTTATAGAACTTTAAGTTGGCAACACTATTTTAGCTGGCGGCCATTTCGTCAGCTGTCAAGTGATTTATTTTAAGTTTGGTTCGGCATTTCAACATGAATAGACTGACGCCCGAACAACGCTTCCAAATTGTGCAAATTTATTTTGAAAATCATGGTTCTGTTTGAAATACTATCGTGCACTACGTCCATTTTACGGTCAACACAATCATCTAATTTTTGGTTGAATGGATACACGTCAATAAACAAAATTGACGTATTTGGAGTGTAATCCTCAAGTGTATGTTGAGACACCGTTACATCCACAAAAACTAATTGTTTGGTGTGCTTTATGGCTTGGTGGAATTGGAATAATTGGTCCTTACTTTTTTAAAAACGTTGCTGGCCAGAACGTTACAGTCAATGGTATGACCGCTATTATAGAGCCATGATTACTGATATTTTCGTTCATCAATTAAACAACTATGATGTGGAGGAGATGTGCTTTCAACAAGACGGTGCAACATGTCACACAGCTCGTGCCACAATTGATTTATTGAAGGATGTGTTTGGTAACCGTATAATTCCACGATGCGGACCCGTATATTGGCCTCCAAGATCGTGCGTTTAACGCCGCTTGACTATTTTCTGTGGGGATATGTGAAGTCGTTACGTTAGTCTACGCCGATAAGCCCGAAACGATTGACCACTTGGAGGACAACATTCGCCGCGTTATTGCCGATATACGGGCACAAATGTTGGAAAAAGTCATCGAAAATTGGACCTCCAGATTAGACTACGTCCGAGCCAGCCGTGGCGATCATATGCTAGAAGTCATATTTAAATTATAATGCCAGAAGATTATCTTTCGGAAAAAGTAAATTTTATGTCAATTTAAAAAACTGTCTTTATTTTATTCTATTTCAAATAAATCAGCCGAAAATATTGCCACATCACGAGCACAAAATCTCAATTTATTCATGAAAACCGTGAGAACATCGCACACAAAAGTAGATGAATATAAATGTTCTCATCGTATCAGTTGAATAAAAAATAATAATAATTGTAAATCAACATTGTGGTCTGGGTACATAATTGCAAAAAGTCCACCATACACCGATACAAAAAAAAGAGTCCTATCACAACGTCAAATCGCTACGACCAAATGCAGCAGCAGCCATGTGTATAGTGCAACAACGGAGTGTAGCAACTTCATTGCACTCTGATTGCAATTTAATATTAATCTGCGCTAATGAAAAATCTCTGTTAATTTGTTTCCAGCGCAGACTGCCCGACTCATCGTTTTAGCTATCCAGATCCATATCAAGATAGAAGGGGCAAAATAATTCCTTTTGTGATATCTACTCTAGTCTTTCAGTCTGCACAATTTCGGGTAGTCCTCACATTCACATCAGCAGTAGCATGTAGACACAGAGTGCATAGTTAGATACTTAATTTTTTTTTGTCGGATTTTATATTTTTCCTTGGATGAAAAATCTACTTTTCATTAGCGAAGCAAACTTAAGTCATTAAAACTTTAGATTTTGTGGTTTTTAAGCTCTTGCTCTTGTTCTTGATTCACAACTGGACGCCTTTAGTTATCCACTGGACATTGATGTTAGGTACCGTGCAGAGTGCATTGTGGAAACTTATTAAAATAATAGCGTGATTAAGTGGATTCTGTAAAATCATAATTTTTCTGGACTTAAGCATACCACAACGAATGCAGAATCAGATGGATCTGAAGAATGAAAAAAATTTAGACAAATTTAGCTGTCCTTTTCGGACAATCAGCAAAATTTGTTTTTAGTTGGTATTGTTTATGGACTTTAAATTGCGTGACGACTAAACTAAACAGAACTGTGGACTAAAATTTTGATTTGTTGATTTGTAGCCCGTTACAAGCCGATTTTAATAGTTTGGAATTATACCTTGTGCAAGGTGCAACTACTTGTGTATTAGCTCTGAAATGGGAGATGCTTTCGAGAAAAGCAGTGACTCTATGGTTAGTGTGCTGGATTTCTGTGCGAGGTGTCGCGGATTCGATCTCCGGAGAAACACAAATTATATCTTAAGGTTGTTTCCATTTCGTCACCTCTCGTGAAAGTCTGACAAACAGCCGAGAATATAAATGTCATTGTCATGCAAAACAGTCCTCAATGCAGCCGTTAGGAACCGGCATAAGTTTTTAGGTCCCTACCATTCATTTTCATTTATTTTTTGTATTTAATTTTATTTTATTTTATTTTTTTTTTTGTTAAAAAATAGTTCCCATATAACTATGGGAGCCTTGGACTTCCTTTTTGAAAATATTCGATTGTGTGATCTTTTATTCTTGGACATCAATTTATTATCACAGCAGTAATTTAAGCGTGTAACATTCAGAGGAAAAAAAAAGAGGAAGCATTGGAAGTAAATAAGGAAAATACTAAGCGAACGAGAGGGGGGGGGGAGGAGTGTCTACGCACTAAGACACTTCCTCTTGTTTCAGGCAGCAGCGGATGAATTCCCTAGATGGAATCAACGGTGGCGTCTACAGTTCCGGTCAGGTCGAACTAAAGTGTAATCCCTGTATGAGCTGCTTCGACATATTTGGATACCAGGTCTATGGGGATCTCCAATACTGAGCCAGGGTGTTGGAAAAGAGTTGGTGGCGGAGGAGCCCTCAATATGGGTCAACGGCAGCGCTCATATCCCAAAATGGGTTACTGGCATCGGTTTTTCCGGCCCGCTGTCCTAGGGTCAAAACAAGGGCCTGGACCTCCAGGTTGGGGGTTGTGCCGTCGGGGTAACTTCCCGACCATGGAAAAAACTAAATAGTTATGAGAGAGACGCAACCAGCCTCGGATAACGGAACTCCTCAAATGGCAACCAGACCCGGAACGTCAATGGACTACGATCTGAGAGTATGTACCTGGAATGTACGAACGCTCTACACCCCAGGTGCTACTCAAAAACTTGAGTCTGTCCTCACGCGGTACAAGGCAGATATAACCGCGATCCAGGAGATACGATGGATAGGATCAGGTATGATGAAAAGAAAAGATTGCGACATTTATTACAGCTGCAACAAAAGATTGCATGTATTAGGATGCGGATTCGTCGTGGGAAATCGGCTTAGGACAAAAGTCATTGACTTCAAGCCGATAAGTGATCGCCTTTCTGTGATCCGCATCAAAGCTACCTTCCAAAACATAAGCCTAATATGTGCACACGCCCCTACCGACGAGGCAGAAGATCCTATCAAGGAGGAGTTTTATGACCTCCTGGATGGAGCCTACGGAGCCTGTCCGGAGTATGATGTAAAAGTTGTACTCGGGGACTTCAATGCTAAAGTCGGAAAGGAAAACATCTTTGGCGGATTAGTTGGTAAGCACAGAATCCACGAAACGACAACAGACAACGGCTACCGACTAATCGATTTTGCAGCAGCTCGTAATACGGTGATAAGTAGCACTAGGTTTCCAAGGCTAAGGATCCACACAGCAACCTGGCGCTCTCCAGACGGTCGAACCGCCAACCAAATCGACCATGTGCTAATCGATGCGAGGCACGCATCCAACATCCTCGACGTGCACACATTCCGAGGGGCAAACGTCGACTCTGACCATTTTCTTGTTGCGGCTAAATTCAGAGCTCGACTGTCCAACGAAAAGAAGCTGCGAACTGCCCAGAAGAAGAAATTCGACGTTGGACGCCTTAGCACACCTGGAGTAGCCAGAGCCTACAGCGAGCGCCTGAGTATGAAACTCTCCTCTGTGCACTCACCTACCACAAACGCCAACAATCAGTGGTGCCAGTATCGCGACATCATCAAGGAGGTAGCCGAAACCACCGTAGGGTACCAGCCACCCCAGAGAAAGAGCCCGTGGTATGATGATGAATGCGTGTACAGGAAAAAGGTGACAGAAGATGCACACAAGAAAGCGCTGCAGCGCAAAACAAGGGCAGCGAGAGAAGAGTATCGAGCCAGGAGAAGGGAGGAAAAGAAGATCCTGCGTAGAAAGAAGAGGGCTTACGCAGCTTCCCAGCTCAAGGAGATCGAAGAGTCGCGCGATCGTAATAACATCCGGAGGTTTTATAAAAAAGCTAAGCAACTGGCTGCTGGCTATAAAACCGGAACGCAGGCTCTTCGAGATAGCGAAGGGAACCTAGTCACCGAAGCGCAGGGAATAGTAGATGTGTTTAAGCAGCATTTCCAGCAGCTGCTTAATGGGCATCATGTAGAGAGAGTGATAGGGCAAGAAGAGAACCCACGTCCAGTCAATGAAGAACTAGTTCCACCACCTAGTATAGAAGAAGTTGGCTTAGCTATAAAAAAGCTTAAGAACAACAAGGCCGCAGGGTCTGATGGTCTACCAGCGGAGCTCTTTAAATACGGTGGTGATGTTTTGGTAGGGAGCATGCACCGAATCATCAACCAAGTATGGGTGGAAGAAAACATGCCCGATGACTGGACTATCAGCTCCATATGCCCCATCTTCAAAAAAGGCGATCCTATGTCTTGCAAGAACTATCGAGGCATATCCCTGCTAAATGTCGCATACAAGATCCTATCCAACGTACTGTGTGAACGTCTAAAACCGTTCTGCAACACACTAATCGGCACGTACCAGTGTGGCTTCCGGCCCGGCAGATCGACTATAGACCAAATTTTCACACTGAGGCAAATCTTGGAAAAGACCAACGAATTTCAAGTCGAAACCCACCACCTATTCATCGACTTCAAAGCCGCGTATGATAGCATACATCGTCAGGAGCTCTATATGGCGATGGCCGAATTCGGAATCCCGGCAAAACTGATTCAGCTGTGTCGCGCGACGCTGGAAAACACACGCTGCAACGTGCAGTTTGGAAGCAGCTCTTCCGAACTATTTCAAACATGCACCGGATTTCGGCAAGGAGACGCTCTATCATGCGACTTCTTCAATCTCGTACTGGAGCAGATAGTGCGCAGGGCAGGTGTCAACACGGAAGGCACTATCTTCAACAGGTCCGTCCAGCTGCTTGGCTATGCGGACGATATTGACATCATCGGTCGCTCCCAGCGTGCCGTGATAGAAGCGTTCACGGCGATTGAAGAACAGGCGAAATCCGTTGGACTTGTAGTAAATGAGGACAAGACTAAGTACATGCTATCAACAAACAAACAAGCATCTGTCCACCGCCTAGGACAAAACGTCACTATTGATAGCAATAATTTCGAGGTAGTTAAGGAGTTCACCTACCTCGGAGTAAACGTAAACTCCACGAATGACACCCTAGTGGAGATCCGACGAAGAATTACCCTAGGAAACCGCTGCTACTTCGGTTTGGCAAAACAACTGGGTTCAAAACTCCTAACTCGAAGGACGAAATGTGTGCTCTACAAAACCCTCATCCTGCCAGTTCTGCTTTATGGCGCCGAGTGCTGGACGATAAGCAAGAAGGGAGAGATGCTACTGGGCTCCTTCGAAAGAAAAATACTTCGGCGGATTTTTGGTCCTGTGTGCGAGGAGGGCGAATGGAGGAGAAGATACAACCGCGAACTCTATGAGCTGTACCAAGATGTGGATGTAGTCCAAAAAGCCAAAACACGTCGACTACATTGGCTCGGCCACATCGAGCGAATGGACAATAATGCTCCAGCCAAGAGGGTCTTCGAATCCCAGCCCCCAGGTTCGAGAAGACAAGGAAGACCGAACCTCCGTTTCAAAGACCAAGCCATCGCGGATGCCAGAGCGCTTGGTCTGGACAATTGGAAGCAGCGTGCCCGGGATCGTAGAGGATGGAAGGCTGCAGTGTCTCAGGCAGAGACTCTTCACGGGTCGGGAGCCCGATAATCATAATCAATCTAAGTACATACTATCAACAAACAAACAATCATCTGTATATCGCCTAGGACAAAACGTCACTATTGATAGTAACAATTTCGAGGTAGTTAAAGAGTTCACCTACCTCGGAGTAAACATAAACTCCACGAATGACAACCTAGTGGAGATCCGGCGAAGAATTACCATGGAAAACTGTTGAAACTTCGGTTTGGCAAAACAACTGGGTTCAAAACTCCTGACTCGAGGGACGAAATGTGTGCTCTACAAAACCCTTTGCCTGCCAGTTCTGCTCTATGGCACCGAATGCTGGACGATAAGCAAGAAGGGAGAGCTGATACTGGGATCCTTCGAACGAAAAATACTTCGGCTGATTTTTGGTCCTGTGTGAGAGGAGGGCGAATGGAGGAGAAGATACAACCGCGAACTCTATCAGCTGTACCAAGATGTGGATGTAGTCCAAAAAGCCAAAACACTTCGAATACATTAGTTCGACCACATCGAGCGAATGGACAATAAATCTCGAGCTAAGAGGATCTTCGAATCCCATCTCTAAGGTTCGAGAAGACAAGGAAGACCGAACCTCCGTTTCAAATACCAAGCCATCGCGGATGCCAGAGCGCTTGGCCTCGACAACTGGAACCAGCGTGCCCGGGATCGTAGAGGATGGAAGGCTGCAGTGTCTCAGCCAGAGACTCTTCATGGGTCAGGAGCCCAATTAGTAAGTAAGTAGAACAAATAGCAATAGGAAAGAGCCAGCGCGAGATCACAGATGCACTCTTTCTCACGCTATTTCCATGTCAACTTTAAACAGGAATTCAAATATTCATTACCACTTTTATTTTTCTTTCAATCCGGATAAGATATTAGGATTGAATTTTAGCAAAAATCTGAGAAAAGTCAAATGGAAAATAACAAAGAAAAAGTTAGACGTAATCCCTGATAAAAAGTATAGGTACTGGGAGAAACCCTTACCCGCCACACATAGATCAGTTGTGATGCCCTATGGGCTTTTAGCTCAGGTACTATGGAAACCTAAAGGGTCTGCCAAATAACTTTTTTTTTTTGAAAATGCTATAAAAAAAACTACTGAATATTTTCTCAAATTTATTTTTTTATTTGAAAGTACAATCCTTCCGGTTAATAATGGAAAATAATTTCATTCAAATGGCTGCCTCGGCTGGCCATGCATCAGTAGCCTACACGATCGGTCCAATTTTTAAGCACATTATCGATTGTGTGCAGCTGTATTTCACCAATGGCTTCACGAATATTGTCCTTTAAAGCGTCAATTGTCTCTGGCATGTCGGCGTAACACTTATCTTTTACGGCAACCCACAAATAATAGTCCAACGGTGTCAAATCGCAACTCCGCGGTGGCCAAACGACATCAGCGACATCGGCTGATAATGCGATCTTCAAAAAACAGGGCGCAAAACATCGAGTGTAGCTTCGGCTGTGTGGCACGTAGCGCCGTCCTGTTGAAACCAAATGTTGCCAATATCCTCCTTTTCAATTTTTGTGAACAAAAATTCGTTCAACATGCCCCGATAACGATCGCCATTGACTGTAACGGCCACTCCTTGCTCATTTTCGAAGAAAAATGGCCCGCAATTATGCCTCTGGACCAAAATCCGCACCAAACAGTAACTCGTTTTGGGTATATCGGCTTTTCAATGTATGCGTGCGGGTTTTCTGTGCCCCAAATGCGACAATTTTGCTTGTTTACATACCCGCCAAGATCAAAATGAGCTTTATCTGAAAAGATGATTTTTTTGGCAAAATCGGCATCTTCTCTAAGTCGATCGCAGGCCCACTTAGCGAAGCGAAAACGCATTGGATGGTCAGTTGGCTTCAACTCCTGAACCAATTGGACTTTGTATGGCGTCATACCAAGGTCTTTATGCAAAATTCGTCTCAATGATGTCTCCGAAATGTTCAATTGTTGAGAACGACGGTGAATTGATGTTGATGGCGCTTCACGCACACTTTCTGCCACAGCAGCAATTTTCTCGGGTGTACGCACTGTTTTTGGCTTTTCACGCTTTGGTTTATCGATGAGGATGCCAGTTTCTTTCACTTTTTTCACAAGATAACAAAAATACGGAGCTGACGGTGCTTCTCTTCTTCCAAAATCCGTACACAATTTTCGCACACATTCTGCAACATTACCATGATTTCCAAAGTAATGTCGCAATATTTCCCAGCGTTGTTCAAGCGTATACCTACACAACCATATTCGTTCAGCGGAAGGATAAAACTAATTATCTGTCAAATCAGACATGAGGTAAGTGTTACCATTCGCGAAATAAGCACTAGTTGAAAAAAAAAAAACGTTAGATGGCGGATCCTTTATTATAAACCTATACGAACTTGCGATTCGTCCCGAGGCATTTACAAATTTAAGTAGATCACTAATTACGGCGCCATCGGAAAGTTTTACTAAGACATCGGAAAATTGACTATCGCTTGTCTAAGATCACAATGGAAATCAATATAGTGGTGTCTACATGGGCTTGGGCATCAGTTTTTTTCATTTCCAGACGCACATTTTGTGTCCGGGCGCCAATAATCCTTTTGTCCTTCGCGACAGCGAATTAGAAGTTTTAATTATTGGTATACCTATATGTACTATCTGTTTATAGTCCGAGATTTTAGGAATAAAAACCCGCGCCATCTGTGTAAATGAGTATGGTTGATCGGCTGGTCTACTTGCCATTCGTCCCTAATGGGAAAATAAGTGATAGCTAAATGGTCTTACGAAATCTAGACGAGGAGTAATTTATAGTCCGTGAATACATTATTGTCGTGAATTTACCTATTTAAGATTTGCGAATGACGTTTTAAGATGTATTTCTGGGACACACAATACATGTAAGTAGTTCTAGAGTAGGTGGCCTTGCACAGCGCTTTTCATTAGATTAAATTATCACAAGTTACCTTCGGTCTTACAACCGCCGCTATAAAACTTAAACGTGTAAAACTTCATACATGATAATTTTTAGGACTGGGCTCCATTTTCGTCCAAATATTCTATTCCTTAATTTAGAGATTCTTTTCAATTTCCCATATGCAGGACTATTTCCTGTTACTTGGCGTTGGCGTTATCAGAAAATGTTAGCGGATTCGGCAGGCAAACATTCAGAATTGTCCTTTTTGTGGACTAATTCCCACATTACCTGCAAATCCACATTTTTCTTGGTCCAGGTATTAACCATGGATATATCCACGTTCTCTGTGCAGTTCCTTAAATTTTTGCCATTTTGTGTCCCAAAAGTTTGAAGTTACCAGTGTACGCTCTTTTTTTTTTAATATTTCTAAATATTCTCTTCAACAGCTTGCAGAGATGCTTGCAGATGTATGTTAGTTCTGCACTTAAATTGCTGCAAATTGTAGTCTTTTGGCAATATATCCCCAGGAAGCGAGTTCCAAAGTTTGCTTGTCCTGTAACAGAAGGATTTTTGAAAAGTCGATATCTGCGCCATTATCAAGGGTACTGTATGGTCATGAGCATTAGCAGCCTGTCTTATAGGGCGCCCAAAAGAAGCATTTCCAGGGATAATGTCTTTGAGTTCCTCGGAACATCTACCAAGCAAAGGTCAGTGACTTGTCATCTGTGCACCAACGGTTGTAGATTCGATGAGAGTGTAGGGTCTCCGATAAATCGAACTGCTCGTCTCTGTATGCTGTCAAGTAGGTTAAGTGAATGTTTTGGGGCCGAGCTCCATATATGGAAACAATATTCCAAGCCTGGTCTAACCTTTGCTTTGTAGAGAAGGAGAAGTTGCTTGGGGCTAAAGTACCTCTTTGCTCTAAATAGGTAGCTCGACTTAGCGGATGCCGATCTTCCGATATAGCATACCTATGTGGTCCTGCCATGTGATTCCTGAATCGACTGTGACTCCTAAGGTGCATTCAATTCTTGGGTCTTCCATTTGGATCTGAGGAACTGCATTTTTCTAAGAAAATGTTGTGATCTGTGTGTTGTTTGCATTAAATACAACAAAGTTGTCTTTTCCCACACTTCAAGATTTTGTCCAAATCATTATTTAGAGAACTAATTTGTTAACATCTCTGACTGTGTGATGTAGCATTAACAGCCTGTCTAGTGGGGCGCCCAAAAGTTACATTTCGTCGCTTTTACTGAACCTGAAGAAAGTTTAACAAGCACTACTCCTACTCCTGTCGAAGTCTGAGCTCGCAATCCTTAGCTAAGTCATTATCAAACATTCCTGAGTAAGTATTTCTGATAATAATAAGAGTTTCGATGAATAAAAAACGATACAAAATTTGGTGTTTCACTATTACAAATGCATCTTAAATATTTATTTGCAATCCTCAGCATCACTATCCTCCTGTATACATAGAAGACATATCTAAAATTATAAATACCGCATCTAGGTCAGGTTCATTTAGAATGAGAAAGCATAACGCAGCACGGTCATACTTAATAACTCTTTATCCTCATTTCCTGCTGTAAGGAGATTATACCGCATTCGTATAGGGTAATGGCCACGCATTAGCTGGCCAAGCTCTCTTGGCATTAGCTCGACCTCCGCCAAATACATCAAATTGTTCGTTGTGTCAGGTAAATACAAGTCCATTACGGATTCCATTAACTTAAGCGAAACTTCAGCTTATGAAAGTAGATCCTGCCGGCCACTGTTGCTCCATGAGCATTAATTTCCTCGGATTTATCTACAACGATGGCCGCAAATTAATTCAACAATTCACACCCCCTATATAGACGCATATACCTAGCTGGCTGATAAGTACGTGCATATACACGAGTATAGTATTCAATTACGTAAGACAGGCATACCTACGATATTATGTAGGACTATACGGAGAAGAATGAGTTCCCATAAATTATTATCTCTCACCTGAGGGAGCTTTCCTAGAAAAGGCACGAAAGTAGTTTCGAAACTTGTTCCTCGGCAGATAAATACACGTGAAGACGTCTGCGTCTCCCCGTTGTTGCATCCAAATTTAACTTCAGACAGATGGGTGATGAAAGAAAAATAAATGTGTGTACCGGTATGACTCATGTTAATTGCAGTGATGATAGATCTTGGGTGAGTATATGTCCGACTGTAAATTGGGATAGGAAATAGCGTGATTTAAAACCCCAACCAAGCAGATAGAATTGAAAGCACGTCCGAGCCATCCCAACCCTTTACAAACTCATACAATCTGAACCGGATACAGCCCACCAAACAATACTCCTGCATACATATGTCCACTACGCAACAACGCTGAGAATGACTTAATGATTTGCGGCAACATTTCCGGATGATAATCTTCCATTCAACTCGCGGCAATCTTTTATATTTTATCTTGTAGACGATAAAGATGGTTAACTCAATTGGCACGTCGAAGTAGCACCGCAAGCTTCGCCCCGGTAGTGCCTCCTCCATTCTAATAATGGCACAGACAATCTTTTCTTCAGTTGTAATATCCGCCTTGGCTATATAACGTAATGGATAATGATTTTAAGGACAATGTAGCGTAGAAGTAATTTGCTATTCTCCTTTAACAAAGGCACCCACCGTCGACGCGTCGCCGGTCGACTACAGGAAGTGGGTATGACACACTTCCTTTAACGGTCCAAATCCTCGGGGTATAATTAGTCATTCCAGCCAAGTGGAATGAATTTTATCGTTAATAAGATAATGCTGTTAATAATGTTAAGTTAGTGGGTGGTGCTATGAGGCGAAAGCGAATAGTACCAACTCGTAGTTCAGGTCCTTTGTTTAGCGACACTTTTCTCCTGGACAAGTGTCGCTACCATCATGGTAGGGATTTGTTCATCTTTGACGATAAAGTTAATGCAAAAATTCAACTTACTCTATGAAAGTCGAAAGTTTGTTCAACGAGTTGCATTAGAGTTTGTGTAGTAGTTGCCAGGCAGGTATCGTAAGTTTTTAATTATAAATTATTATTTTTTTCCCTCATGATGATATTTATGAGGACTATAGAGTGAGGAGCAAGAAACTTAGCTTGAAATCTTGTAAAAACCGTCTTCTAAGTGTTTTTTTTTTTTTTTTTTGCTGAATATTTTGTACATAACAGTTTACTTGTACAATGATTAAGCTCCGCCAAAGAGTCACAATTGAAAGCGTATGATGCCTTGATCGTGAGCCTTTTTTAAGAAAAGAATTATGTTCGCTTAGTGTATTGTGTAGTGCTAGGAGTAGCCTTTAAAAATGTGGGAAAATATTGGCTGAGACGACAGTTTTTCTTTTACAAAGAATTATTCCATTCAACCACCAGAGAGACGGACTCGTACCTAACACACCAACCATAGCCGTATTCACATAGCCGTATTCACAGACGGATCAAAAATGGACACTGAGGTAGGATCAGGTGTCTTCTCTGAATCGCTGAGTATATCAAAATCGATTCGCCTCCCCGACCATAGCAGCGTTTTCCAAGCAGAGGTCCTGGAAGTGACAACAGCAGCCCGTGAGTCTGTGGTAAGGGCAATACCACCGGAAGGTATTACCTTCTTTATCGACAGCCAGGCAGCAATAAAAGCCATAACTTCACCAGAAATAAAATCGAAGCTTGTGAAGTGCTGTCGCGAAGAGCTCAATGCTCTTGGTACACAGCACAAGGTATCACGCTGGGTTCCGGGACATGAAGGCATTTCAGGCAATGAGAAAGCAGACGAATTAGCAAGACAAGGTTCGACAGCTGTTTCAGAGCAAGCTGATCCCTCTGTGGACATCCCGTCTTGCACATTAAAGCTTGAAGCAGGGAGAAAAGCCACAAGAGAGGCGAACGCCACCTTAAACACTTGTAACACCACAAGAATGCTATGACCGTCCTTCAACGAATCCAAAACCGAGAAGATACTGCAGGTATCATAACAGGGCACAACACCCTGCGGTACCATATAAAGAAAATGGGCTTAACGGAGGAATAACTTTGCAGAGGCTGAGGAAGGTTATGAGGAAGCTCTTGAGGATACAACCCACTTCCTAAGTCACTGCCCAAGTCTCCAACACACCAGGTACAAATTCCTAGGGAGTCACTTCTTCAACGACCTAGACGAGCTTTCCAGCACATCAATAGACAAGATAATGAACTTCGTCAAATCAACAAGATGGTTTGTATGTAGCAGCACAGTAAGTAATTTGAATACAGGGTTATAATAGGTAAGGGATAACCTCTTTCCCCCTATGGGAATCACAATGGGTCGGTATTGACCTGAGTTTGGCACGGAGAAATCCTCGCTAGCCCACTAACCTAACCTAACCACCAGGTAGATGAAACTACAAAGTGGTCGCAGGTCTCACATACCGAACAGCAAAGTCTATGGGGACATATCCTACCTTTACGAAGCGTTCGCTGCTTCCCCGATGAGAAATGCATTCATTCAAAAATCAGTAGTTGGGGCAACATGTCTACAAAGGTATAGGCCTATAGCTTCTCCCATCCTTTCGTTTGTTGTAGTTTTTATTTTTGGGACGAATGGAAACATTCATTCATTTTTCCATTTTCTATGTCATGGATATTTATAGAAAGGGTCACGAGTGTCGTCGACCGATCGACGAATAGAGGACAGATGTCAGACTTGATCTATTCATTTCATCCTGAGCATGCAATGAGGACGACTTCCTGTTTTCACGGATTGCATAGCGCCTCTTGAAATTTAAGTTTGGGATATGCGTTTAACGTGACCAAACCACTGTAAGATATCCTATACCACTGAGTATCTCAAATGTTGCTTCTTACGAGCTCTGCGAGTCTCCCCAGCTATACTATCTATTCGCATTCTTATTCTTTCGGTTAGTGGGCAAATCTCATGACCATAGGTAGATAACCAGTTGAAAGGAATTCCAAATTTAAGACCGATAACTTCGCTGATACTATGTTCGGTCCTCCTGACAGCAGAAATAAATAACTGTCTTAAAATTGCCAATCCTGCAAAAGAACTAAGTTTACTGATACTGCTCCTTCCATCGCTCGTAAACAAGACCTCGAGATTGTTAAACTTTTTCACCTATTTCAATAGGACCCCACTAGCAAGCAGAGTGCATTGAATAGACTTCAGGAGATGGCCATAACTTTTGCCTGATGGGTAGACCCAAGTATTAAAAGTCTTAACGAGGAGCTATTCACTCATCCTTGTATCTCCCAAATCACAATTGAAAACGTTTTTGCCAAAGCTGCGTTGTCACACATCGATTCCATATACAAGTAATGAAAAAGATAGTCAAGGCCTCGGTCAAGGCACAACTGACTTAAGGTCCACCTTGAAAGGTTTTGATTTCACGCCGTTTACCCGAACTTTTTTCTTTCTCTATCCGGAACGATACGTTTGACCGTAAAACCTTAGCCCGTATTCACAGAAGGCCGTAAATATGCAAACACAGCATTTCGAAGTTGACCGTAAAATAAAAACCTGTAATAGAGAAGTGAGTAAGTGAACATTTTCAAATTCATTCCAAATCCTACAGTGAACACAGCCAGGGGGGTTGTAGGCATATGACCTACGGACTTTTGTAATACGCTATTTTGGGAACGGGGTTTTTGATTGCAGGCCAAACGTACCCCTTTTCATTGCGAATTTAAAGTCAATACCGTGTTTGACCCTCCTTCTCAATCCTACATTTTTGGCCATACCTACCTCTCACGAAACTAGTTTTAGGATTTTATCGACTGTTACGCACACATCGATAGTGAAAAGAAGAAAAGCCGCTTCCACAAATTTAACTCTTTAATATTGTATGCATCAATTTATTTACAAACCTTTGTGATTCCGCAGCGCTTAAGGCGATTACTCAGACTCACCTGTCTCGAAATCATTTCACAATAAATTTCATCACCGAGAAGGTTTCAAAATTGAATTACGACAACATACAGCTCAAGCAGGTAATCGCACGTTGGAAATGCCTCATGTTAACTGAACCCGAACAAGTTAATATCCCATTTCGCCTCGTTCGTAGTAAATTACCCGAACTACTGCAATCCCGTTTTGCCACTTATCCACTCCACAGAAGTTGTAGTAAGTGATACTAAAAAGAGTTTTTCAAAAAGTTTACCTACTATACTGCATGGACCTTATGAGTGGTATATCCTACGTCCTTCACGGCACTGCCTTTCAGCACACTTGCTAAAGACGCATTACACTGCGAGAAGTTAAGATGTTCATAAATTTTCACTCGAGTCTACAGTATACCAGTACCTAGGACACTGGGGAAAAATTTAATCCGGTCAAGCAATTTATTTTATATGAACTTTATGCCCAGTTTGTCGGTCGGCTGATGGTAGAACTTTAATGTCGAGAGTGCGGAGGACTTTTATGAGGTAGCAAGAGACATTAAATTGATTATATGACTAATGAGTGTCGTTAGCCTGATGTGAGTGTCCATTTTCGAAAAGTCCTTGCTTTTATTTTCATTAAAGTCTTCTGACTATCTACAGCTGGTGTACTTGAAACTAAAATTAATCGATTTTGCACGAACGCAAGGACCGGCCGGCCGGCGGCGCGCGGAGGGTATCTCTGTAATAATTATACTCGAACTTTTAGCTTTATTCTGAACTTTGTTGAACTGATTTGATTGGAGTAGTTTGAAAAATTCACTTTTCCTAGTATCATATTCCATTATCCGCCATTCTTGGAAAACAATTTACTTTGCTCATAAATATCTTGCATTTCCATGCACTTTAACTGCTGAAAGAGGAAGACGACCCAGTGGGTGGTGTTAAGTACTATGAACTGTGCGGTTGGTGGGGAAATTTATAATTTCCTACAGGAGGTGCAATTAGTTGGTATTTTGAGAATGTAGTTCGTATAACTAAAATGGGAAATATTGAAATGTATCTCAGGCATTTTAAATGAGCCATCAAAAATACTTACCTAAAACTATCCAGCAAGAAGAGACGTTCACGATTAATTTCTATGGGAACCTAATATAGTCGGGTAATTTAAGCTGCACAGATTATTCTGCTTATCAGGCAGCAATAGGTAGGTTAATAAACCCTTATAAACCCTTTCAATAAATAAATGATCCGATTATGGCGACTTAAATTAGTTTGGTCTTCGAGAGCGATATATGTGAGGCCGACAGCTTCAGTGATTTTGTAAGCACCGAGAGATAGGCTGAAGGCTTATGCTTTGAATTGAAAAAGCAACAACGATGCAAGTTCTTACACTACACATACAATTCCCTCAACAATAATCAAGCATAGGTAAGGTACTGACTCTACCTGTCCAGGAAAAAAGTGTTTATCTCTCCTTTTTGTGCATGGCACTCGATTTGGTCCCATCCATCGATATATCATATCCATACCTACATTCATTCATTTTTTATGGCCTGCTAATCCATTAAGTGGGTCGCGCGTGTAGGTTGCTCAATTGAACCCTCCATAGTTCTTGATTCTCCGCCATTGACTCCAAGTCATGGGCAATCCCCATACGGGTACAGGAGAGATTATGGACTTTATCTAACCATCTCATCTTGGGTCTACCTAGAGGACGCCTGCCCGATGGTACGGATTCCTTAGCACGTCGTGGGATCCTAGTCGGGGACATGCGTTTAGCATGACCAAACCACAGAAGCATGGACCGCTCATAGTCCGGAGAAGTAGCTGCTCGACATTGAGTTCCTCATGTATTCTGGTATTTCTAATGCAATCTCTATGGGTCACACCAGCAATGCTACCGAGGAATTTCATTTCGGCAGCTTGTATTCGCGATCTCATTTATTCGGTCATTACCCAAACCTCGTGACCATAGGACCAAAGAGTTGGAACAAACATCGAATTAAAGACTGACAATTAAGCTTTGACACCAAGTTCAGTCGTCCTAATAACAGAATGACCAAGCTGTCTCAAATTCAATTCAGCCTGACCAATCCTACAGAAAAACTTACCATTGCCCCTTTCATCTCTCGTAAATAAGACCCCTTGATACTTAAACTTCTCCACCTGCTTCAAAAGGACTCCACTAACATGCAGAGTGCATTGAACAGGCGTTCTGGAGACAACTATTACTCAGATTTGTTCACTTTTCTCTTCATCTCAGCTTCAACACAAACGGCTACAAACCGATCGAGTGCGCGCTGAAGTTCAGTCTGAGAGAATCCAAGGATGACCAAGTCATCAGCGAAGAGCAAATGGCTTATCCTTGGATCTCCCAATTCGAAACTTTCTTCGCCAAGACTGCGCTGTAACATCTAGTCCATATAAGTAATGAAAAGGAGAGAGGACAAGACGCACCCCTGGCGAAGTCCAACGCCCACGGTGAAAGATATTGATTTAACGCCGTTTACCCGAACACAGCTTTTACAGTCTGTTTAAAGAGATTGAATAATGAATAGCTCTCAAGAGAGAACCGTCAACTCCATACTCCTGTAATACACTCCAGATTTTACGTTTACCTCGAGGGACTCGGTCATATGCTTTCTCCAAATCTACGAAGCATGCGTAAACAGGTGTAGCATACTTTCAAGCCTTCTCAAGTATCATTCTGAGACTGAATAACTGGTCGGTTGTTGCATCATCTGCGCGATGATGGATGTCCTTCCTTCCTCTAAGACGGCAGATGGTCTGCCAGAACACCTTGCTTGCAGATCTGTGGTCACGGTCTAATTTCCCGCCGAACTCCTTCCAAGATTGTTCTTTGGCTGCTTTAACAGCCAACTTGCAAGCTCTTCGCGCTTCAATGTACCGGTTTCGAGAAGGTGAGTCTACGAAGTGAATCCACACCTTTAAACCGCTTTCCTCTCTCTGATGGCTTCTTGAACTCCGGGCGTTTTAAACCACGCAGTTCCTTTCTCACCACCAGCCGCCACACCGAGCCGCTTCACTCCGCAAACATGTCCTGCAGAGGCAATAACTGCTGTTGAAAACAACTGCCATTCTTCCTCTACATTCAATTGGCGTATTTTTTTGGGAAGTGAGTATAACAAAACCAAAAGTGAGTATAAAAGTTTTTCATGTAAAAGTAAAAGTGAGCTAGCTATAGATTCTCAAAAAAATACGCCTAATGGAATATTCGGAATTTGTTCAAACCTTTCAGATACCTGCTGTGCAAATTGCTCCCGTATCTCATCGTTCCGTAGCCCCTCCCACCGTATGCGCGTAACCATCCTTGGTTTACACTTTTGCAGGATAGGTATTTGATCGTTGAGATACAATTTACACAACACCAGGTGGTGCTCAGTAGTTGACAGTTCAGCCCCTCTCAACACACGAACATCACAAACCATTCTTTTAATACCTACACGACGCACGGTACCACAAAGAAATCTATCAGCGATTTCTGCTGAAGACTTCGACGGTACCATGTGTATTTATGGATATCTTTGTGTGGAAAGAAAGTGTTCATAATGGACATTCCATTTGAACAACAAAAGTCCAACAACTTCTCGCCGTTCGCGTTTACATCGGGATCATAGTGTTTTCCAATCGCGCTGCCCCGTTTTTTTTTTTTTTCAAAAATCTCTTCGCTAATAAATTTGTTTATGATTTTTGAGAAAATTGCTAAAAATTAGGTACCATTCTAGCCACTTTTTGCTCCTTTTTATACAAAATTTGTCTGAGATCATCTTATTCAAAAAATCATAAAAAGTATTAGCGAAGAGATCTTCGAAAATTTTTTTTCCATTCACTATTAGAATTGTTTGGAGAAACCTTGGGAGAAACTTTTTGCATCAAAACATTGTTTGTTTGAGACCGAGGAAATAATTCAAAAAAGTAGACTTTCACAAAATTCTAAATTTTCAATGGGGACTTAATGTTTTTTATTTTTTATTTTTTTTAAAGAGATTCCAAATCCTGGAGCACTCAGACGAATCTCGGTCCATTGTACTACCAAGCAGAAACCCCTTTTTTGGTGTAGTGGTGGAGAAACTCTGATATTATTCGTTTCTCTTTATGGTCGGTGGCAGAGTATTGCCGTCCCCAGCCGGGGATCGAACCAACGCCGCTCGGGTCACAAGCAATGACTCTAACCACTACACCATGGCCACTGCCACTTAATGGGTTACTTACTTACTTACTTAAGGTGGCGCTACAATCCGGGGTGGACCTGGGCCTCAACCAACAAGCGTCTCCAGCCAGCACGATCTTTGGCCAGCTGTCTCCAGTTTAGCACGCTAAGTTGGTTAAGGTCCCTTTCCACTTGCGTGCGCCACCTGAGTCGCGGTCTTCCTCTACTGCGCCGACCCTCGGGTGTGGATTCAAAGATCTTCCGGGCCGGATCATTCACGTCCATTCGCTCCACATGACCCAGCCACTGCAGTCGTTGGACGTTCACTCTTCTGGCTAGGTCAATGTCGCTGTACAGCCCGTACAGTTCGTCGTTGTATCTCCTCCTCCATTCACCGTTTATGCAGACGGGATCGAAAATTACTCGAAGAATTTTCCTCTCGAAGCAACCAAGAGTAAGCTCATTCTTTGTCTTGCCCTTTAATGGGTTAAGGAAAGTTTTGTATCACTCCAAGGCAATCCAAATGACCTCTCCATTGATGCCAAAATTTACATGAAGTAAGTTCAAATTATGAGTAGAATTAATCAAGTGAGACAAAAAAAGCAGGTACGACGTTTTAGGGAAAAGCGTCACAAAAGTTGCATTTATCAACTTAATCCCTTTTTTTTCTACAATAAAACATATCCTTCATCCCTTCTGTAATTGGTTTTTCCCAGATTAGCAAAGGATTTGAAAAATATCAATATTAAAACAAAGAAGTGAGACGGAGTGTATAATGTTACGTACCCAATATTTCTGTTACCCATAGATACCCATCTGAATCATCTTTAAGTCCTTAATATCCAAAATCAAAATCACCCACTGTTTTAATGAAAATTAATATCCAGTTACCAGGATATTTGATTTTCCGTAAATATTTCCGCCCTAAATGTATAGGTACATGTGCTTCTGTTCAAGTCAGTATACGCCTCCGCAAACAGTATAAATAACGAAATGAGCAAAATATGCCACATTATCTTACAAGGATAATATGTCAGCGACATTTTTCGCTCAAGACTTTAGATGAAAATCGTTCATTTTCCAGAAATACCCTGCGACAAGTTTACAATTTGCTTTAAGTTCTATTCCCTAGAAGTTTCATATAATATACGCTCTCGGTCCATCGTCCCTTTTATCGCCAACGAAAAAAAATAAATATCATAGCTGGAGAATAGAAAATATTTTATGCTGTAAAAATGTTCTACATTCCCCATAGCCAACGTACAGAGGCGGCGGCGAAGGAGCCTTTATGATATAGAAAAGATGACTGTCTCCTTAGTTATACACAATTTCCACATGGGACAAACAAGGATCTGCATAAAATGAGCATACGTCAGAGGATTTCCTTGCGGTTCCGGGTATACAGTATACTGTAGTGTATACACTGTTCAGTAGCATAATTCGGTGAAATACATATCGGAATGGTGATTGCACAAGGGTATGTGCAGGATGCATCCACAGAACAGAGTTTGTGCTACTGCTCGACTAGCTACTGTAATGTACGTATACCACTATGACAGAGACGATTTGAAAAGTGTGACATTAAAATTTGTGTTAGTGGCGAGATATATATTTTTTTTTTTTGTATATATTTCGCCCAAAAGAAGCATTTGACGTTTTCAAATCCCGCTCAGTGAACTGAATTACTTTGTGCAGAAAGTGTGCCATTGCAAACCTCATTACAGCGTAAAGCTTTTAAAGATACGCCCCGCCCTATGCCTGTGAGTCGTTATTGTGATTGTAAATTCGGAGAGGGGAATTCTGCTTTCGCCCCGCCGGCCGCCGGCAGTGTTGGGTAGGTATAGGCGAATGTAATGAGTTTGACATTCTTTTTAATGAGAGTTCGTCTCAGTTGTCCGCTTCTAATTAACTTTCCCAATATAAGACATTTCAAGGGCTAGAGGCAAAACAAAAAAAATGTGAACATTTTAAATCAGACAATGAAAGTCCCCTTGGGCAGGATGTCACATATAATACAGACGTCAGTAACTGAGCACTCAACAGGACCCTACCCAAGGCGTTCTGTACGAGCACTCGGTCAACTTTTTTTTAACCACATTCGAAACCTGAAACTTTGCAACATTTTTTTTACCCATCTAGAAAGGACAGTTCCTTTCGTGGAATATACAGTACATACATGAGTAGATGCAAAAGAAAACATGGAGGGTAAAAGGACCGCTCCTTTGTTCATTGTCGAGCTGAATACAATCCCCGATACAATTTGGAGCATCATTCGGTCGCTTGCACTACTATGTATGGTACAGTTCATTTTGAATACAAATCAGTGAAGTTGTTGCCGCAAGGATATGAGTGCGACTGCGGTATAGGGGCTATGCATATGCGAAATAACTGCATTAACTTCATAATGATGTCGATGTCGTCATCGTCATTGCTATAGCTCAAGCTGTCATTCTTATTATTCGTTCATCGCGTCGTCCCTGAGTTCGAGATTGGAGTTTTGTGTCAATCGAGGGAATGCTGATTAATTAAAGCAAATTGCAGCAGAACGTTGCGTTGATATAGTGCATCCTGGGAGAGACGATAATTATGGAGCGTACATACAATTCGAAGGGTATCGCGCAATGATGAAAAATTAATGCCTTCCTTTGGATAAGCGAACGATGAAAAAATGTGGTTGTGAAGCTACGATGCACGTCACGGATCCCAGCGTACAGACAGATGTGAGAAGAATGAGTTCTTCGCACGAAAGCGCCCGGAGATTCGCATGTGTGTGTATATGTATAATTAAATGAGAGAAATATATGGAAATTGTTATTAATTTTAATTTAATTATAAATGGGTTTCCTGATTAAATAATTTATGCGCCGGGGAATGAAATTTTATTAACAGTTAAGATATAATGAGGAATAAGCAATGAATCCCTCCGGTCACAAGGTTCAAGGGGTTGATATAAATATAGGTAGGGACCTAACTCATACGCATTATAGGGCAACTTCATTTAGGTGGGTAAGGTTCCTATTGGTGGTTACGGTTGGCGGGAATTAATGAACATGCCTGCCTAGAAATCTCAGAGCTGAATTGATTAAGGCTCCCGTATCGATAAAGTGGATTCATTCATATAAATACATTTCTTTAGCAAATATCGTGATTTAAACGACAGTAGAGTTAGCATTACTAGGCTAGGCAGTGTAAATGACTGGAACACAGGCTTTTTAAAACTGCGAATGATACCTTGTCGGACTAGATTTGTTCAAGCAGCATTTCTAACAGCTGCTTAATGGATATACATACATTTGTAGAGAGAGTGTACCCTATCAATAAATATCCAGTCAATGAAGATCCAGTTCCACCACCGGCTTAGCTATCAAAAAAGGTTCTGAAAACAAGGCTCTAATGGTCTACCAGGTGAGCTCAGGTGCATGCAGCAATTCATCAACCAAAAATGGTTTATCTGAAGGAAGCATGTCTAATGCCTTCTAAGCCCTAGTAGACTATCAAATGCGCCATCTCTAAAAAAATTCCCATATGTCTTGAAAAAACTAGCTGGGTATAACCCTGCTTAATGTCGCATAAGCAGGCACTAGTGTAGTGATAATGGAATATAAGATACAACTGCTATCTCTATGAGCTATACCAAGTTGTAGATGTAGTCCAAATAAACTGTGCTAGGAGGATCATTGAATTCTAGCCTCCAGGTTCAAGCCATCGCGGTTGGCAAGGCGTGCTCGGTATCGTATAGGATACCTACCTTGGAGCCAGGCACGAAGCGTCCATATATTGAAGGGAAGCAGTGCTTCCGTAAGAATTAAAAAAAAAAAAAAAAAAAAAAATACCTATACAAATATTCACAACAAAGAATTTATTTCAATTCGAATTTACAAAAAAAAATTGTAACCCACGACGTGCTATGGAATCCGTACCATCAGGCAGGCGTCCCCTAGGTAGACCCAGGATGAGATGGTTAGATCAAATTCATAATCTCTCCTTTACCCGCATGAGGATTGCCCTTGATGATTTGGAGTCGATGGCGGAGGATCGAGAGCTATGGAGGGTTCACTTGAGCAACCTACACCCGCGACCAACTTAATGGACAAGCGAACCATTGAAAATGAATGAATGAATGAATGAATCGTTTTAATAAATTATAAATAAAACACTTTTCCCTAAACATACCCTTAATGCTTCCATAACTTGGCACAACTTTTTATTCAGAAATACCGATCTTGAATTAATCTGAATTAATCTTGAATTAATTTATTAACTTGATTTAGACATTCAAGTTAATAAATTCAAAAACAGTAGCTATTTCTAATATACTTGAACCAACAAATTTCGATTCTTTTTTGACAAAATTGAATGAAAACAAAAATTTTCGATTTAGTTCCCTGTCATGTTTTGAATTTTTGAAACTTTCGGACACAGCATAGTATGAATATTTTAAAACCAATTTTCCTGTTATATAACTTGCTCAATAATTTACAGAGCTCATACCCGCGATATTTTGACATTCCGGCGTTGAAAACAGAACTTAAATTGATTTTCGATGACGAGAATTTTACGTCAAAAACTGATCATAAAACTTGTAAGACAATTATCTTCGACTATGCCGAAGCTCAAATACTCGGTAATATATTAAGGCCCCAGTTATAGCTAACACTGAAATGCAGCATTGAATATTTTGATTTCCGATTTTAAGACGATTAATCAAACAATATTGGCTTTAGTTGGTATCAAAATAAAGCTAATCAATTGTGGAATTTTTTTACGAAAGAAATTACTTAATTCTGATTAAAACTTTTCTTTAAATCCAATTATTTCACTGATCGAAATCGATTTCAATCAACAACTGATTCTCGTTTCTCAAATTTGGAACCCAATAGTTTCACTGATGTGTTTGATTCTCTTTCTATTCTCACCTGTCAGTTTTGCTTCCAATTATTAACTCTAACCTCAAAACGTATACTTGTTTGCTGCCTGCCAACTCACTGACAGGTCCTTCCACTGACAGGAATTTTTCAATGATTGCTATAACCGACTTGTCAAAAAAATGAAATCACCGTTCCACTGATTTGTTCCAATTACGCATTTCAATGATAGCTGTAACTGTTGCTTGTTTTTTGGTTGGACCAATTCCTGTCAGAGCATATCGAAAAAAAATTCGTACGAAACTGTCATACGCCAGTGTGCATTACATATTTTTTGTCGGAACGAAATTCCGAAAAGCTGTTCGGACGAATACCTCGAATCGTATGAAATCATTTGTATTATAATATGAAACGATTTCGAGCCAAAGGATTATTACGACTAGATCATAGATAATTTTGCTTGAAAAGAAGTTGTATTTATTTTGTTTTTAATGAATTTTAAAATAATTTTTGTTATATAACATTTTGGTCTTAAACAATTTTTATAAAGCTATATTTTCTTGAAAAAATTACTTTTAATTTTAAGTTTAAAGTTGAGTGCTTCCGCTTCCCAAAAAGTCACGCTTCGTGCCTGCTTGGAGCAATGTTTCAGACAGAGAGTCTTCAAGGGCCGAGATTCCACTGACTGAAATTGAAAGCCACTATAAAAGTCCAAATTGTAGAAAATAAATAATTAGCGCAAGAGGTCGTCTATACAAGACAAGAAACCTAGCTTCTCGTAAACTTTAGAATGGAATGGAAGCCGTTTTGCCAAAGCAATATACCAACGAAGACGGACGTACAATACAATAGTCAGAGGGATTTTCAAATAATTATTCGATTTTTTTTTTAAAACACACTAATGGCATCTTCGGAACTGATATGGTTTTTGAAATACTATGCTAGACGACCCGACCATTCATTATATCACCTAACACCTACTCATCAGGTGTTATCACTCCGCAAGCTGATGGATTCATTGATATCTTCCAAATGTAATCCTTGATTATCCAAGCTAATGTGATCAATCAATTTTGTTTACCTTCTAGAGCCCTAAAGGACACAACAACAAAAAAAAACAAAAAAACAAAAAGGGGTTCCCTTAAAGCATATCCAACCTGATGAAAAATATACGACAAGTGCTGATATTTTATCAAAAGTCTTGACAAAATAAATTGCCACGCTCACAACAATAAGGCAAGAACAAGAAGAAGCCGATATGAATTGTAAATGTGTACCCCATTCTTAGGGGTGTAGTTCTGCTGTCGTCACTATTGCCCTATAGAAGAAATTCCTAAAGTGTGAACTGCGAAACTGCAACTGGGAGCAACTAGGACCAGCCCCTGAATAAAATTCGAAATTGATTTGTTATTCATGGCGGTGAGTTATGACCATCGGGAGTAAGGTTATAGGGTTGGGAACGGCCCTCGTTGAAACTTCCTTTGTTTTATGTGAACCCATTTCAGTCCTTTTTTCCTGCTGAACGCACCACTACGAACATATTAGTTGTTTTTGTTTTTCCTTAAGGAAGCCATTCTCGTTCTCATTCTAAAGGTGCCTACTTGCACAAATGTTCGTGTTAGCATTTATGCTCCTCGGCATTTGTTGCTGTTGTTGTGGAAGAACACGAAATGGGTGATAAATTTCCAATTGTATACCGCCACTGACGACGACTGTAGTAGGGCACAACAAAACGAACGAACCCCGGAACTAATGGAAACAGCATTAAGATTTGTTGAATTATTGTTTTGAGATTCCAGGGATTGCGACAGTGTTGGCAGTAACCGAAAAACGGCCAAGGGTTGGCAGGTTCTTAGTATCCGGGAGTGCAGAAATTCAATTTTAGGCAAACGTTATATTGTTGTCTAAAAATCTCCACTTACCAACACAGGCCTCCATGTGAAACACGACAGAGAGCTATGAGGACACTATGGCCATGATGGTGGCGCTCTGCAAAGCATCCAGGATGCTGCTGTAATGAAAGAAAGCAAAGGACCAAAGCAACCACCTGAGGGTGCACAAGCACACACACACCACTCCCATGTCGCGTGCACATGTGACATTGTATTTACTATGTTTAAGGGTATGTGAATTAAGCAGAAGCTAATTGTACGCATTTCGCTTTGAGGGATTTACGAGAAAATGGCCCTAATGTCCACCACTGTACCGGTTGGCCTTCTCTTGAAAGGCAAAACATTATTGTTGATTGTGTGGCTGGGGCCGGAATTAGGGGGCTTGGGGTTTGGATTGAGGTTTGTTTTCTAAAATATAGCTTTGGGCGCATTTGCCTTTACAGTTGTCAGTGATGGTGGTGGTGCCGGTGCAACTGCCAGAGCTTATGTGTTGACGTTTTGTTTGTAATTTGTTTTGAATGTAATGTTCAAGGACTAGAAATTCTTGGCAAAGTTTTAAAGAGCTAACAGGTGTCAGCCGGATGAGTTTTAAAGACTTTTACAGAGTCATTTCAAAGGGTTAAAGTGTGTGCGAGATAAGGGTAGATTGTGATTGTGTCATAATCTCAAGTAGGTATAGGATGGGTTGGCTTTTTAAATACATTTGTATAGACTATACTCGTAGTTTGTGTAGAACCAAGATGTTCATTCAAGAGCTTTAAAATTTATTTAAAAACGGATTTCAGTGTTTATCATTTAGATCGAAAAAGATACGGTCTTGTTAGACTCATCTTCCCTAATAACCGTTGTCATTTGTTAAAGCTAGTATAAGTATATTCGAAATAAGCACATTAATAAAGAGAAGATATTGCTGAAAAAGTTCAAGTAAAGGGTCCGCCAAATAACTTCTTTTTTTTTTTGAAAATGCTATAAAAAAAACTACTGAATATTTTCTCAAATTTGTAACGAAAAAAATTATTGAATTGAGAGCGGATCCTAAAAGGGATGAATATGGATACGCCACTATCGAATGGATAAAATCCCGACACTCGCGTCATCCAATCCACTCCTGCCGTGAATGTAACTAACCCAATGATGATTCACGCGGCAATAACTAAGATAACCTCCCAACCTTTGGTAACCCATATGACCTCTGCACTACAGGCTCTACAAGAGGTCAGTCCGGGCTAAGGTGGGAGGGTGTTCGGACACTAAGAAGCGGCAGGCATGCTTGTGGGGCTCCGTCCTCAGCTCGTCGGATTGGGGGGGGATCTTGCTTCCTAGATTGCCGAACGATGTTACATTTTACATGCCTGTCTCCAGATGTGGTTTGAGAATAATGTTAAGTAAAAATAGAGGCCCGAAGCTGTCCTAAAAATCTACACATATTTGGCGAAACAAACCTAAATGAGTCCTATATCCCCACATGCCTCTATCCATATTAGGAGAGAGGGAGGGAGCGAGATGTGTTGGCTCCCTCGGAGTGTGACCCACCCCTATGGTGGTAGTGACTTAACATCACTAAACCAACCACCTTGGTGACTAAGCCACTCCAAAATTATAAAGTTAGCCACCCCTTAATAGAAAGAGGTCGAAGACCTCTTGTGGACCTGATCTAAATCAGTATACCCCTACACTTCATCATCGTATCCGAAAAATTTAAATCATCAGCTTCTATTCATCCTCACGATTAATCGCGCACGAAAAGTATCTGTAGCATGTTGATAACCTTCAGTAGTCCAAGATCAAAACACCCAAATCAAATCATAAGGCCGAAGTTTGAATTTTAGAAATTTCACAAATGTTTTTATTAGCCGACGAATTCATAAAAAAAAAACTTAACTCTACTAGTCTTAATAAAATACTAAAACGGTGTGATCTTTAATTAGGAAAATGCAATTTAAAAATCTGGTAATTCAAAATTAATCGTCGAAAATTCAGAACTTAAAAACTAAATCATAATATACTAAAATAACTTAAATTTAGGGGAGGGGAGGGGATTATTAATAACACTCAGCAGCAATTATCTCAATCTTGATTTAATTCTACGTTAGATAGTTCAAGTTTCACGAGTAGATATCGGATTAATAGATTATTTCAATCAATTTCTTTTATTTTAGTTTAGCATTGTATCTAATTATTTTATTTGTCTTTGAAGGTAGGTATTTAATACTTTTAGTTGTTTTTGCATGTATTTAATACTTTTTTTTGTTTTTCGTGTATCTAGTACTTTTTGTTTTTTGCATGTAACTAATACTTTTTTGTTTTTGCATGTAACTTATACTTTTTTGTTTTTGCATGTAACTTATACTTTTTCGAGAAATTTTGTTTTCTTTTCTTTTAAAAATGATTTCGTTCACTAAATTTAATTAATAAATGGACTTACCCCATCAATATCGGTGGGTACTATACAATAATTAGTATTGACGTCGCTTACGAAAACGGCAGGGTGGGATGGTGTGCACAGCATCGTCCTGTTGCTTTTATATCCAGATATGCTAAATTGCGCGGGAAAAATTGTTTTAAATTTAGATGAACGAAAGTCGGCTTACATATATCTCATAATAAAATACTTAGCTTTTTACTCCTTTTTTTTTACAAAAAAAACCTGGCTGCTGAAGTGGACAACAATTAGGATGGGATGGGGGAGGTGAAAATTTGGATCGGGTGAATACAGTTGACAGCAAATATGCTGGAGTTGGGAGCGGTTGAGGCGGTGTAAGTTGCGGCTCCGTATCGTTGTTCCGGGAGTTATGTTGCTGGAAGCGTGACCTGCTGCTGCTTTCTGGTGCGGATCTACCTTCCACTTGCTTCAGAGGCCGGGAACGAGGACTACGACAGAGTGATGGGGTCGTCGTGGATGGATGACGTCGTGCGGTGTTCAATGTGGTTGGATTGAATTTTGAGCTCCGCTATGGCCGATTTATTCCAGGCTATCGAAGTTGTAGTGCCGTGGAATCGGAAGCTATAAGGTGGTGTTTGAGGCCGTAATTCACCAACGGCAACGGTATGTCAATTACGAGCTGTACGCCGATCTGGTTTGGCATAACGTGCGGGTATTGGGGCTCACCACAATGTAGTTGGGCTTTCTTTTGACGTCAGACCCAAGGGGCGGCGAGGCAGCTTGATTTACGCACTGTTTGCAGTGAGCATGGTGGAAGTAAGCGATGGCTGGAACTTTGGTTCTTCTTTGTATAGAGGAGCACTTTCGGTGCCGATGGTAGTTGCGTAGCGGTGGCTTGGAAACACACTTCGTTGCTTATAGTGGCAACCGATGAAACAACTCGAAACGTCGTTCGGCGTGAATTTTGTGCACCAGCAACTAGTTTTATATGTGTTATACGGGACTTTACACAATTTATACCGATGCACCTTGCTAACTTTTGGCCAACAAAATCGTTGGATTACGTAACACCAGCGCACAATCTAGACAGTACGTCCGCTCACCAAATCAGCTCGCCAAAAACTAGTCTCCCCACGCATCAAAATTCTAGCCAAAGTTATCGTGACAGCAATTTACTTGCACCAGCGCAGCTTATGTATACCGCAGTAACCGCGCGCTATAACACATATCCCTCACGCGACATCGTCGTCATAAGCAGTACAGCCAAAAAAAAAACTGAAGACCGCATTATGGCCTGATTCCAGCGGCCAATACATAATGTGCCACAGGCCACAGCACAGCAAAAATCTGTATTATTCCGCTACGTTGTGCTTGGTATATTTGTAGCTATACCGCGGTCTCATCTAGGTATCTATATACTAGCATCGTCATTTTTTTCTCTTCTAGCACTTACTGGTCATTTCTTTTACAACTTACATTCGCTTACTCCCCCTCTGGGTGACGGTTGTGGAATTGAATATTCGTCGTGCATTTGTGGGGTTTTGATCTTTGACTCACACCTAAATCATGGATAAACGTCGATTCTGGATAATCGAGGGATAACATATTCGCTCTCAGACCGAAACCAAAACTATTTGGGTTCGTGTCATTAATAACGGAAATGAGAGCACGAATGCGACATACGTTTTTTTTTTCGGAGTCTAAATTGATTGCCAGTTTATTAGTTGCTTTGGAAAGAGTGAAGTAAAATAAAAACGGGCTTAGTGAGCGTTTCCCACAAATTTTTTATTTTATTTAAAAGTACAATCCTTCCGGTTTATAATGGAAAATAATTTCATTCAAATGGCTGCCTCGGCTGGCCATGCAGTAGCCTGCACGATCGGTCCAATTTTTAAGCACATTATCGATTGTGGGCAGCTGTATTTCACCAATGGCTTCACGAATATTGTCCTTTAAAGCGTCAATTGTCTCTGGCATGTCGGCGTAATGCTTATCTTTTACGGCACCCCAAAAATAATAGTCCAACGGTGTCAAATCGCAGCTCCGCGGTGGCCAAACGACATCAGCTCTGCGGCTGATAATGCGATCTTCAAAAACAGGGCGCAAAACATCGAGTGTAGCTTCGGCTGTGTGGCACGTAGCGCCGTCCTGTTGAAACCAAATGTTGCCAATATCCTCCTCTTCAATTTTTGTGAACAAAAATTCGTTCAACATGGCCCTATAACGACCGCCATTGACTGTATAACGGCCACTCCTTGCTCATTACAAAGGTTCAATTGTCAATTATCTGTCAGATCAGACATGAGCTAAGTGTTACCATTCGCGAAATAAGCACTAGTTGAACAAAAAAACGTTAGATGGCGTTACCCCTTTATATCGGGGTAATTTTATGTATCCCAACAATTTAAATTTGACGTTCAACTTTGTGGTACGTAATTTAATTTATTTACACAGAAATATACACAATGCATTTACTTATTTATTTATTTACGCCATTGTTGATATGAAACATTTTTTTTTAATTTATCAAAACAGCAATTTAAATCTAAAGGAAAATAAACGTACCACCTATTTTTTGGAGTATCCACAAAACTATTTACTTTTCATGTCACGCTTCATATTTGTCCTTTCACACGCTCAATCGCATCCCTAAATGTCTCACACAGAAAAACGTTTGTTGAGTATTTTGAGTAAATAAATACACTTTCACTTTGTTTCATCGAGTGGCCAATTATCGGGCGAAGCCTTTTTTCTTGTTGTGTGCCTACACGCCAACAGGCTATGAAGTGGAACTCAACTTTTTCTTGAGAGTGTCCTTCCTATTTCCTTTCAGTTTTGTCCTTTGGGCCCGTTCAGTTCATTTTACTCAACTGAATGCCAAATTACTCGGAAACAATAAAATTTATGAAGTGTGACAAAAAAGGATAGAAACGGTAGAAAACAGTTCTTTCGACTGTCGTATAAGTGGAATAGTTAATTCAACTTTTTAAAACGCAACCGATTATATTAGGTATATGTAGTTACACATTCGGTTTGTGATTTTGTCTGTAAATCGTTTTTGGGGGGGTTTCCAAAAATCAAACAATTCAAAGAGTGTAAAGTATTCAGAGGTCGAGTATTAGTACAATGATTATTGGAGGCCATAGATAGCTATCCGTTTTCAAGAATGAACTCAATTCTTATGAACTTTGCACTTGATGTAAGTATGACAGTCCAAAATATTTTTTTTAGAAACATATTTTATATGCTCAATTTAAGTAGGTACCGCAGGGTCACAATCGATACTAGAAAGATGTCCACCGAGTTTTAGTAACTTAATGATGAGGTACCTAAGGGTTGCTACTTTCCCACGGGCCGGTGCGTTACTTATAGGTAAGACTCCTCCTAAGTTTTAGGCTAGATTTTAAAGTAGTTAAGTGTAGCTTATTAGGCTTTTGAGAGGTGCCGCGGACGATAAAATTATGACCTTGCGACCTACTCTTATGGCCTCGCTACAGTCGCAACGATGCATGTGCACTCCCAGCCACGAAGAGACGCAATCTGCTTATAGGTTTGAAGTTAAATAGCTTAGGTCAGGAGTTCCCTAACTGTGCTTCGCGAAGATGATACGCACAGGTAGCCTGCACACGACGTTCCATCAGCTTGAGCTCGATTTGAAAAAATGTCAGATCGGGTTCGTTCGATGTTGGCCATTGTGTTTTGCCGTGTACAAGAAGTACCTATAAGTAGATATTTTGCAGACTTCAACTTGGCGAATTTTGCATCGAGACTTGGGCCTATACCCGTTCAAGATCCAACTGATCCAGGCCCAGGAGGCACGAGCTCAAAGTTAATGGTAATGTAATGACCATATAGAAAAATCATCTTTAGCGACAGGCCACATTTTTGGAAGAATGACCAAATATGGGATGACGCCAGTCAACACGAGGTGGCAATGCATCCATAAAAAGCTGTTTGGTGCGAATTATAGACCGGCGCGCGGGGCGCCAATACCATGAACGGTGTGTACTACAGAACGATGCTGCTAACATGTGGTTCCAGCAAGAGGTGGCTACGTGTCACTCAGATGCAGGGTACGGTTATCTGTTCTCTATCAGAGGTAACGAAGATCGTGCGAGTTAATCTCGCTAAATTTTTCTTGTGGCTTTGCCTGAACTCGCAGCTCAATGCGAATAAACCGCAATCGACAGATGTCCTTAAACCCAATATAAACAATGCCATTCGCTCAAATTAAGCCGGATCTATGCGGCAGATTGGACCACTCGGATCCGTGAAAACGTGAGAAGCTGCGGCGGACATTTGAGCCTGGTGCTATATTCCAAACAATAATGGTATACATAGGATTCGTTAATACCTTGCACACAGCTTGTGTTTTCAAAGTCGACCAATCATCATTGAAAACCCCTTAAGTGAATCTTCAGTAAACTTAGCTTACACATATCTGTGCTTTGTTCCGTTGTGTACTTTTAGAAGGGCGTCGCAAAAATATTATAACCTGCATAGGGAGTCGCAGTATGGAAAAGTTTGGGAACCCCTGCCTTAGGTAGTTTTAAGTACCTAATTTTAAAGTTAGATCCATGACAAAGTATCCATCAGTTTTAGCAAGTTTCATGGAAATTAAAGAACAAAACAAATTATAGATATAGAAGGTAGATAGAGTTAAGTCTGAAAATTAATATGTACGTACCTTGAAGTTTAGGTTAGAATGCTCGATAAGAGCGAAGTAAGGGCGTGCTTGAACCTGTGAGGAAGTAAGCATATGCGGTACCTATCTGTTCCAAGATGTAGTGTCGTGTTAGGCTATGATGGATACAAAGAGTATTGTCAAAGATGTCATCTTTTTTTTCTTTTATTGATACTGATATCGTCACATAAAATTTTTTAAATTTTATAGTTCGGTAAGTGCTGATAGGTACTCGCCAGCAGCTCAAAAGAAGACTTCTTTGGCATCCGTCGATGACGCAAGGGCACTACAGTCGTCTAAAGCTTAATACATACCTTTCGCCTAATATGGCTTCCAATGACAAATCCGCTTTTAAGTAGACGCTGGCTCTGTTCCCGGTAGCAACCACTGCTACAATTTTGTATAGGTAGGTACATACTTAATTTATGTGGTCTGATGCGAGAGGTCAGAGTCAAACTAACCACGCACGTTCATTATTAGTTCACTATCTAAATAGCTTAGCTACCTATATACACCACGACGTGTGTAGATGATGAACACTACTATATTGCCAAACTTATTTTAGAATAAGATACTCCTAAGAGCAACCAAATTCGAGTGAAATTCTTAGCCGTTTCCATATTGAAAGTAATTTTCTTGTTTTTTTTCGGAACTGTGCTGTGACACAACTTCTGATCTGCTATCTTCCTTTTAACAGATGAAAAGATTTTTCCCCATATTTGTCTATTTTTCTTTTTTACAGGTACCTAAGTGTATATTTAACAAGGAATTGCCGGGGAGAATGTAATTAAAATTTCCAACAATTTGATGGGACTCGTTTGTAAAATAAGTTTAATATGGGGTTCGTTGGCGGTGGGGTGGTATATTGCATTCTATGTGAATTCGGTCTGAGAAGTTGTCAGGTAAATTGTGGAACATCTTTCTCTCACTGGTAATGAGAGGAATTAAGTTTCGGTTTCTTTGTGGTTTTACAAATGTGATTTTCACCTTTTCTTTCTTTTCTTTTATCGCTTCTGCTTCAGTAAGCTTGAGAAGAAGCGCTGAAAAATTAACGAAATATCGTGTTTGCGGGAATTGTAAATTAGGTTTCATGCTTGCAAGGTAATTCCTTGTGGACGAAAACTTAGGGGAGCAAACTAGTTTTCATGTATACAGAACAGCTCACATGGAAGGGCATTATGTGTATACGAATGCTGTTATAATAAGTTAATGAGTCCTAAAATACTGTACTGAATACTGTTAAAATACAATATAGGAATTACTCGGCACTACAGAATTCGCATAAGTATAGGTACTCTGATGAAGTTAGCGCATGTAATATCGAAAGGATGCCAGTAGGTACTTATTCTCAAAATATTATTTGATATAACTGTAGTCCGAAAGGTCATGATAGTATAAAGATGCTGGCCTATGACATAGCCCAAATCATAAACAAAATAGAGCCCATAGCTAAAGACAGAAATTAGTTTATGTGACAGCAAATAATGGGGGACATCTCTGATAATACTGTTTTTTTTTTCCAAACCATGAAAAAGTATAGGTATTGCTAAGAAAACTGCACGCAGGATGTAGGTGCATTGTACAAAAACTACCTATTTCTAGAATCCTGGGGATTAATACATATCTTAAAATGTAAGAAAATTTTGGGTTCGCATTTGCAGAAAATTATTTTCGAAAGTCAAAGTGAAAAAGTCAACTTTTTAAAGGCTTTTACTTAACTTCGTGAAAAATTTGTTGTGTCAAAATCTTGCAAGTCAAATTTGAACCACTTTCTCTAAACTTAGAACTTTGAAATTTTCTATGCTGGTTGGGTCGTGAAGACAATGCAATATTTAGAAAGAATTTTTGGATTTTCACTTCCCCTGCCCCTTCAAAGAAGGCTTTTTCATAACACATGATCCATTTGCCGTATTAACTTGAAACTTTATATGTCAATAGATAAGTCAAAACTATTACATACCTAATTGATACTTTGTACCGATTCGTCTTATAAGGGTTGGAAAAAGGGGGTACAAACTTTTCTATTTCGACCTTACAACGCTCAACTTGCCATTATACTCATAAATATATGTAGGTCAACAGCGTTGCCGCCGAAAATAAAAAAAGTGTGCCACTTTTTTCAGAGGAGCGTGCCCTTAGCGTGTCCAAAGAAAACGTTTTTTTTTTTTCACATTCACACCGTCAAGCCAACGCCAAACCGGAACAAAAATCGAAGAAGCATTTAAGGACCATATACATGAGAGCGACCACTTCCTACGAACGAACGAATATTCGCAAGTGCTGATACTGACAGCCCGTTCACATGAAAACGTTTCTAGGTCGTGGCAGTTCGCGAATTTCAGCCATTAGTTTCTACCCGCAATGTCTAATTTGAGGTTAATTTCGTTCGGAACTAAATGGAACGAACTAAATGATGTGGTTTGTGAATAAACTTCGGCAATTCGCGACAAAGGTGTTTTCGTTCGCGTCAAAAAGTTTGGAATTCGAAAATTCGTTATTTAAAACTTCTTTTCTTAATACATTTTAATGGGATAATTAATCATTAAACTTGCGAATATTCGTTCGATCGTAGGTATGTAGGTAGTTGGTCGCTCTCATTTGAATGGTCCTTCATTTCAGCTGCCTGTCAATTCGCGGTTTTCATTTCGCAAAATATTATCTCGCGACGGTTTAAATATTTTTCAACTATTTCGCAGAAGTCTTGTGGCAAACTGCCATTTCGTCTTGCATTCATCTAGCTGTAAGATTGACTCGCATTTTTTTATAGCATTTATATGTTTTGCTCTTCTTTCAACTATATTTTGGTGTTTTTGCTTTTGCTTATTTCGTAAAACGTTATTTCGCTCCATTATATCTTTACTCAAAAGGTAAAGTGGCTTAGGTCGACTTAAGCCAAAATCATTTTTTTTAAATATTTGAAATGAGAAAAAAATTAGCTACAGTTTGGTGTAATCACCTTGTTTCTACCTATCTTACAAAACAGTTTTTTCTTCTGTTACAATGACTTAACTCAATGAAACTGAAAACATTGCATTTGGAATAACGCCTTAACTTTCAAATATTGTTGCAGTGTCTGGCATTTATGTCTTAAGTCTACTTAAGCTGTTTTTGTTATTTTTAGAAACACAATTCCTTGAAAAGGAAAAGAGAACTAAGTTGAATTAGGCCACTTTTCCAAAATACATTTTTCTATAAAATTAAATTTTATTTCGACTTAAGCCGTTTTTCCATAACAACATTTTATTAAAATTGACTTAAGCCATTTTTCCAAACTAACATATTCCGTTTTATTTTAATTACATCGACATAAGCCAGTATTTCAAATCAAAAAAATATTAATATGGGTTATATCTGTTTTTGAATATGAGCTTAGTGGACATAAGCCACTTTACCAAACTGCTTTTCTAAACCAACATAGTGTTAAGTATGAATAAGTCCTTTTACTCTGTGTAAAAATTATATTCCGTATGAAAATTAAAAAAATAAAAAGCGGCTTAAGTCGATTTAAGCCCCAATATTATTTATAAAATCATTTGAGTTGCGAAAGTTTCCGAGACGGTCTAGTCAGAGAAAAGAGAAAAAGTTTTTTCTTCAATTCAATATTTACTCAAAGCTTATAATGGTGATATGGGCGCAGTAGCGCAGTGGTTAGTGTGCTGGATTACTGTGCGAGGGATAGTGATATTGTTAATTATAAAAAAAAAAACTAAAAATTGGAGCAATTTCTTTTATCCCCTTTCTTGAAAAGGGGCACAATCACCCCAATCTGCCAATCGCTAGGAGTTTCGCCGCATTCCCAGGCCACTTTAATGACGCGAGAGAGCCATTTAACTATCCCTCTTCACCTAAGGCCTTGAGCATTTCTGGCCGGATTTCATTCACTCCGGCAGATTTCCCAGCTTTTAGCGATTTGATCGCAAAAGTAACTTCTTCTTCTTCTACCGTGGGACTATTTTCCGCCATACTCAAGGCGGTTCTGTCATCCTGTTGTAATAAATGCCAATATGTTGGAATAACAAACCAAGATGTTCGTTCTAGTGCTGTTCAATTCAGATTCACCTGTAAAAAAACGAAAGGAAGCCAATGCAGTTCCGATTTTTCATAAACGAACAGTCGCATCGTGTTATCCATTTTCACACGATGTCGATTCTGCTGGTTGTGTATATTCACACGAATATTCATGTTTGCGTATCGCGGGCTTGCTTATCGCATGCAGACAGTTATGGGATATCCGAGGGAATATCAGAATGCTGATATTTAATATTTGGGAACGCGGACGCGCATGCTAGTGGCACAACAATCCTCAATGCCCTGGATTGAGCAATTCGGAAAAGTGCTCGCCCCATCTGCCCAAGATGTCCTCCTCAATAGAAAGAAGTGTACCATATTTGGATTTGACTCCTTCAATAATGTTCCACTTCCTTCCTCTAAGACGTCGGATGGTCTGCCAGAACACCTTGCTTTCAGATCTGTGATCACGGTCTAATTTCTTTCCGAACTCCTTCTTTGTTGTTTGGCTGCTTTAACAGCCAATTTGCAAGTTCTTCGCGCCACAATGTACCGGTTTAGAGAAGGTAAGTCTTCATTCATTCATTCATTTTCAATGGTCCGCTTGTCCATTAAGTGGGTCGCGGGTGTAGGTTGCTCAAGTGGACCCTAAGTCCACTTATGCCCCTATTGGTGCATAGCGCATCCACCCTCTGACCCCAATAATGGTCTGCGAGACCATTGACAGGAAGCTCGTAGCCGTTTCGGGTTAAACCCGGCCGACTGCCGAGCGTGACAAGCCGACCACCAGACGCTCGCAAACTGCCACCCTTCAGGCCTGGCTCCAAAGGGCGCCCTATTTTGACAGGCTTGGCAATATCCGAGGCTCGCTTTCTTCGCTTTGTCATCATTGGGTGTGTGCTTCGTTAGCCATGTCTAGGTGAACCTAGACATGTTGCCCGCCCCCCACCACGGGGAGGTCAGCTACATGAGGGGGCGAAGGTAAGTCTCCCAAGTGAATCCACACCTTGAAAGCCTTTTTCTCTCTCTTCTTGAACTCCGGGCGTTTTAAACCACGCGGTTCTTTTCTCACCACCAGCCGCCACACCGAGCCGCTTCGCTTCACAAACTTGTCCTGCAGAGGCAATGACTGCTGTTGAAAACAACTGCCATTCTTCCTCCCTCTACATTCAATGGAACATTGGAATTTATTCAAACCTTGAAGGTATCTGCCGTGCAAATTCCTCCCGTGCAAATGGGTCAACTTAAAAAAACTAATTTATGTTTCCTAATGTTGATGACGAAAATAATAAGGTTACCTAATTGGATAAATATAAGACGGCTCTGATTTTCCAAAGTATTTATTTCAAGAATTTGTTGGATGACAAAGAACCTTTAAAAATATTAATATTCAAAAGCGAAGTCGCAACGAAGTATATAAAGATTGTCTTGAGTTGCTTTACGATGGACCAAATAAAATAAGTGAAGCAAAAAAGTGATAAATCTACTTCCTTTGATCGATGAGCAGTTTCACGACTTTTACAGGAACCTTTGCACAGAATCTAAGCCAGATTTTCATCCTGATTTACCCGAAGAAGCTGAGAAGTTTTTTAGGAAGAAGCATTATTGTGTCAGTATCTTATATCTATTTATAAAATTATTAAAATAAATAAATAGGTTGCCCCAAAAGCCCTGTAAACACCCTAGGCATATCTTCTCGCAACCATTCGTTTGTGTGAGTTTCTATTTTTGGGACGAATGGAAGGGACCTACATTATATAACTATATTATCTACTTACCAAAAAAAACCTATGTACCATATTACTACATCAAAATATTGAATTCGTTGAGCTAATAAATAAAGAAGAGAGAACTAAGCCACGATTTATGTTAACATTTAATTTCAGGAAAAGTGGTTTATGTACACATAAGTCAACGCTAAACCATAGAAACAAAAACGCAAAAACGGCTTAAGTGACTTAAGACGATTTAAATAAGATTTAGATAAAAGTCAAAACGGCTTAAGTCAGTTTTTTGTTAATAAATTCAAAATCTGAACAGATTTTCAAAAAATTTAATAATATTCCCAAAGGGTATCTCTAGAGTGATATACGAAAAAAATTGCAGCCTTCTACTCAAAACAGTTTTATTAGAATAATTTTTTAAAGTTTAACTGCTCTCCTGAAAAATGTGAAAAATCGACTTAAGCCACTTTACCTTTTGAGTAAAGAATATTTAGCCGCTTGTTTATATCGGCATGCATTTTTTTTGTCACTTTCAAGAAGAAATTGTTTTTTATTATGTAAAAAATGACCCATAATTTGCATAATACTCAAACTCTTACCTCCTACTCCAAATACTACAGTAAATACAAGCAGGAGGGTTACAGGGGCTGCTTATTTAAATGTTCAAATGTTTCTAAGGAAAAATTATAAAAAGTTTAAAATTAAGAATCTTAAAAGGTTTTGCGATATGATCTGTTATTGAAATGTAATGGTGTGCTTACACTTACACTGAGCTTTAAATATTTGAGTAAAGTAAGAGAAATGAAGAAAACGTGCCTTTTTGAATTTTTGCGTGCCACCGTGCCACAAATAAATTTGCGTGTCCAAAAAGCACGATCGTGCCACTTCGGCAACGCTGTAGGTCAACTCAAAAAATACTTTTAATTGTTAGGCAATACTTTACCGAGTATTTTGAGCTAACATTCATTTTTCTAATCCATCCAGAGGACAAGATATAATAAATTGAAAATAGATCTTATTCGGCCAAATGCGACAAAAAATTGGTTTCTTGATTCTTGATTGCAGTTGTGCTTAGGAAGGGTAGTTTTATTTGCGTTCTAAAAATAGAATTGTCACTCCGGCGGGCATTCAGAATGTATGCTCATACAATGTATGGCGCAGTTGAATTTGATGTAGGGAATGGATTTGGATAAAACAAACTATGTACATATGTACGTATATAGGAGTTTGTGATGCGTAAATATGTAGGTATACACATACATGCACAATCGTACATACTTATATTTGAGATCTGCAGCTATGGACAGTGTATAGGTAGGTACGCGTAGTAATATCAATCAAACCATACCTGCCGCGAATTTTCATTTTTGTGAAATACATAGGTACCTATTATGTCCATTGACTTGGGACTTTGAAATTTTACATGCTGATGTTTCAGTTTTGATGACAATACAATAAACTAATAGTAAAAAAAAAGCTTTTGTAAGCATGTAGGTAGATATTAAACTGCACTAAAAAGCAAAAAATAAAATAATAGTTTAAAAAACTAAAAAAACGCTTTTATAAGTAGGTACTGCACTAAAAGCAAAAAAATAAAAATTAACCAATCTATTTTTAAGGTTTATCCTGGAAGGGGCTTAGTGTAAGCCATGTTTGTAATTATGTATTGTATATATTATTTGAGTGTAAACTACACAAACATGGCTTAGTGTAGCCCCTTCCAGGATAAACCTTAAAAATAGATTGGTTAATTTTTATTTTTTTGCTTTTAGTGCAGTACCTACTTATAAAAGCGTTTTTTTAGTTTTTTAAACTATTATTTTTTTAAGTTTTATTTAAGAATTTAAAAAAAAGTAAAGCATACTTATATAAATTTTATTTATTTTGGCCTGGCTATCGATAAAGATGGCTATATCCCTTTCGGATACAGATCTCATCCGCATTAGCTCTGCCGCTTTCAGAACAGCCAGCCAGCATTGGATTGGAAGACACTGCTTGTATCCGGTAGTCGTATAGACACTTTTAGGTCTGGATCTACTGAGTAGATTGCAGCTCCAGTTCCTTCCGCTCTTTTCGAGTCGTCGGTGTAGAATTCTATTTCGCAATGTTTAATTACTTTATCCCTTTACCATTCATATCTTTCCGGGTATGATACCTCGTAAGGAATGTCGAAGTCGACCATAGGGTGAATTTCATTAGTTTGCACCTGTACGCCCGGGAGTAGCAAACCGATGAAATTCAGTACTTGTTTTCCGATTTTAAGACGATTAATCAAACAATATTGGCTTTAGTTGGTATCAAAATAAAGGTAATCAATTGTGGAATTTTCTTACGAAAGAAATTATTTAATTTTGACTAAAACTCTTCTTTAAAATAAATTTTATTATTTATATTTGATTTTCGTTTCTCCAATTTGGAACCCAATCGTTTCACTGATGTGTTCGATTCTCTTCCTTTTCTCAGCTGTCAGTTTTGCTTTCAATGATCAACTCTAACCTCAAAGCCTAGACTCGTTTGTTGAAAAGTCACTGACAGGTTCTTTCTCTGACAGGAATTTTTCAATGATTGCTATAACCGACTTGTCAAAAAAATTAAACCACCATTCCACTGATTTGTTCCAATGATGCATTTCAATGATAGCTATAACTAGGGCCTAATACTACGCGGTAGTTAATGATTATTACTAAAAGATAATGTTTATTTAAATCCCGACTTTAGCATTAATGCATTTTTGTAGCTTTAATTTTCAGCTTATATTGCTCTTTTTTGTTTACTAATAATAAATTGCTATTAATAACTAAAGCACCTACAATCATATAAAACCAATTTTATCACACAGATGTTCTCACCTCAACACTTACAACACCGCAGTAAATTTTATTTCCATAATATTATTCCCAAGCATACAATATTTTTTGTTATTTCCGATAAAACCGATTAAATTGATCAACAATTCAATTGTCATAAATAAGTCCCTGCCATCCTGCAGGCAGACGCAGAGAATACAATTTTTGTATTATTTTATTTTAGCCTAGGCCCCATTACACGATTAACTATATTAGCATTGTATTTCAGCCACCCATTGAGTATACTCCTTGGGATACTATAAACGTACCTGGACAAAGAGTATAGTAAAATGGAAATGCCTAAGAAGAGGCAACAAGGAGCAAAACGAGCGCAATTAAATCGAATCTAATTAACCATTAGGATGCAATGGACGCGCTATGGTGTAGGAAGAAAAGATCTCAAAGTGAAGAAACGTGAACATCCGCTCTCGTTCGTTGTGAACTAATTAAAAAAATCACAAAAAAAAAAAGAAAGGAATTCAATGGAATGTCTCTATCACGCTTTCGAATCGGAGAATAAGTTCTTCATTAGGGGTAATTTTAAATTAATTAATCTCATTATCCTTTCAGCTATACCTACCACACCACCAGATTTATTTTACTGTCGGCATTCTCTCATGGCGTTAAGCCGATTGACCGTTTTGCATTATACATCTATTTTTGTTTTGAATTTTCGATTTTTAAGTTTTTAACAGCATTCTATTTCAGGCATCACTCATCAGCCTGAAAGCCAATTATCCATTATTATAATAAATGGAAGTGCGGGTTGAAAAATCCATCCGTCAGGACTAATCAGAGTTCAGACATTTGGGATCCAATCCCATCCCAAGGAGTTCTGATGGGAATTAAAAAATCATAACATTTTTGTTCTGTTGAAGGAATACACATTTTATGCGAAACAACTGAAACAGTGGGGTCCTGTCTTTGTTATTATTTGCTTGAGTGACTTCCACTGATTAACATCGGACCAAGGTGAGATGGTTCTGCTTCACTTGGGGCATAACTGCCTTATAAGACAGTTAATAACAAATGTTTAGTGGATATGTGTTTATTTATTACGACATGAAGGACTACTTCGGATATTCAGTAAATTGTAGATACAACACCAGGTAAGATAGGAAGTAGGAAGATATTTGCTTTTAGATGTGTTCCCTTCAAGTTCCTCAAAATTTAAATTGCGTGTTATGTCATAGTGTCAATATTCGATCGGTATTAGATCCAAATCCTTTCCTTTTTTTTAATCAAAAAGCCTGGTGCAAGTCGATTTAGGAACTTCAAAGCATAAATACGTAGGCCTCTAATTGATTGGTCCTTTATAGCTGATGCGCTGCCCTTTTATTCCGTATCCGTACTTCTGGAATCCATAGAGAGGAGGAAATAATAGAGTATTGCTTCGGGTGAAATTTAAATAGGTACTCCATGAGCCAACACGTTTATGTCAAACCGATTGTCTCCAAATAATGTTATTCTCCCGAAGCGAACACTGTTTTTTCATCCTTCAAAAGGGCTCATACCTACTTCAAAATCAAAAAAAAGAAGAAAGAAACAGATGGAAGCTAAAGTTCTTGACTTTACGTCATGGCCAAAGATCATTCTTCAAGGTTTTAATAAATTTATGTTCAAGAACCGAGGAGAGGGTCATCCTTGCATCCTCTCAGACTGAACTTCAGCGCGCACTCGATCGGTTTGTAGCCGTTTGTGCTGAAGCTGAGATGAAGATAAGGTGCCGTGACATAAGGCCAAGCGTCATAAGGCCAAATCTCGAAATTTGGCCTTATGACGCTTTGCGAAAGTGACATAAGGCCAAATTCTAGCGTTTGGCATTATGACACTTTGATAAAGCGTCATAAGGCCAATTTGGCTTTATGACGCTTTCGATTGCATATTTGATTTTGCTTACCTGATACGTATATACGATTCAACGACTTTGGCTTCTTATCCAAGAGGACAAACAAGAATGGAAATACCTGTGGATATATAAATTACTATATTAATAGATTAAAATTAGGTGTTTTATCGGCGCGGTGGGAAGGGGGGCGGGGCGGGCGTCGCGGGCGGAGCGCGGCCGGGACGCGTCGGCGCGTTCGTCGCGGGCGGCGCGTTCCCTCGTCCGACCGCGCCGCCCGCGTCCCTTCGCCCGCGACGAACGCGCCGACGCGTCCCGGCCGCGCTCCGCCCGCGACGCCCGCCCCGCCCGCCCCGCCCCCCTTCCCACCGCGCCGATAAAACACCTAATTTTAATCTATTAATATAGTAATTTATATATCCACAGGTATTTCCATTCTTGTTTGTCCTCTTGGATAAGAAGTCAAAGTCAAAAATTCCTAACACTGAAACTTGCAATAAGTCCTAACTTTCATGTAAATAAACTTAAGTTCTTTCTAACTTTGTATGTAAAATTTTACTTTTTATTTAATTTTTTTTTTGTTAGGAGTAAATGCATAGAGTAAAAATCTAAGAGAAGTATTATGCTTGGGAAAGCCCTCGGAATTTTCCAATCAACATTGTACATTGAACGCGACTAACGAAGGCGACTAACTTACCATAAGGACTACAAGTAGATTAAAAACGAGTACAAGTACAAGTAAACGTACATAAGAGGTGTACTAACAGATAAATTGAAATATCGATTGGGCCCTTGAATAGATTTGTTTTACCAACTTACCTGCTGAGCACTTTCATTGTCCTGTGCACATACTTCGTCAAAAACTTCCCGAATGCCACTTCTTTTTAGTGAGGCATTTGCGCATTCATTTGTCACTTCACTAACCACTTTCATTTTTCCTCTAATTGTTTCATTTGTTCCGTGATTATGCACGAAACTTGATTTCGGAATTGCGAAAATTTGGCTTTATGTCACTTTCCCGATTTGGCCTTATGACGCTTTATCAAAGTGTCATAATGCCAAATGCTAGAATTTGGCATTATGTCACTTTCACAAAGCGTCATAAGGCCAAATTTCGAGATTTGGCCTTATGACGCTTGGCCTTATGTCACGGCACCGAAGATAAACATGAACAAATCTGAAGAGATGGTCGTCTCCAGAACGCCTGTTCAATGCACTCTGCATGTTAGTGGAGTCCCATTGAAACAGGTGGAGAAGTTTAAGTATCTCGGGGTCTTATTCACGAGTGATGGAAGGAGCAATGCCGAGTTTTCCCGTAGGCTTGGTCAGGCTGGATCGATTTTGAGACAGCTTGGCCATTCTGTTATCAGGAGGACTGAACTTGGTGTCAAAGCTAAGTTGTCAGTCTTTAATTCGGTGTTTGTTCCAACTCTTACCTATGGTCATGAGGTTTGGGTAATGACCGAAAGAATAAGATCGCGAATACAAGCTGCCGAAATGAGATTTCTCCGTTGTATTGATGGTGTGACCCGTAGAGATCGCATTAGAAATACTAGAATACGTGAGGAACTCAATGTCGAGCAGCTACTTCTTCGGACGGAGCGGTCCAATCTTCGGTGGTTTGGTCATATTAAACGTATGTCCCCGAACAGGATCCCACGACGTGCTATGGAATCCGTACCATCGGGCAGGCGTCCCCTAAGTAGACCCAGGATGAGATGGTTAGATCAAATTCATAATCTCTCCTCTACCCGTATGGGGATTGCCCTTGATGATTTGGAGTCGATGGCGGACGATCGAGAGCTATGGAGGGTCCACTTGAGCAACCTACACCCGCGACCCACTTAATGGACAAGCGGACCATTGAAAATGATGATGATGAAAAACCGACCAGATTATTTTAAAATTTCTACGATAGATTTGACTCAATACAGATTCACCATCCGACCGCCGAAGTTATTATACCTGATCCTGGCGACTTCAATGCCCAAAACACGAATTGGCAGCGATATTTAAGTATAACAGACGATTCAGGGGAACAAGCTGGTGCAGACTTTGAAGTTTGATGCAACCTTACTCAGCTTGTAGAAGAGTCAATACAATAAAATTTTAGATTTTTTCTTTGTTACACTGTCACGTAAGAACTACTAACCTGATTGGTATGGTCTTTTCGGAAAAGGCAGGCCTTCGCAATGGGCACCATGTAGGCTTTATTTGGCCAAAATTGGACAAAGGGTCCATAAAAAAAAATCAAAATCTTACATTTAAATCAAAAACCGTTCAATCGATTGAGTTGAAACAGAGAATATTAGGTATTGGCATAGGAGTGTTGCTGTGAAGATCGGTCAAAATTGAACAAAGAGGCATGGCGCCGGTCATACAAAAAAAACATTCAAAATCCTATATCTCAAAAACCGCTGTACTGCTTCAGCTCAAATTTACAGACAATCTTATACGAAAGAACATTATTTTCAAAGATCTAAGCCAGAGGTTCCCTGAGTGCTGGGCATAAATCGCAAGCATTGTGTGATGTGACCTACGTGCGACTATAGGTATAGGTATGCTATTTTTTACAACTTTTATTTATTGTGATGAAACTTTTAAGGCAATACATACAAAACAAAAATTGTCAAAACACGTGGTTTATTTTTCCGGTAAGTAGTTACATAATGTCAATCATCGAAATTTCTTTCATTACTTGGAAACTTTTTTAAAGTTCGTGTTGTCACTTAAAGTGTAATCTTAAATGAACCAAATATAAGTTTGTTTTTTTGCTAAAGGCGAGCACGGGTTAACTAGTTTATAATAAGGAAGTACTTCAGCCCGAGGCAACTCTATGAAGCACAAGTTATACCAGAACCAGGCTTTAAATATTCACTTAACATACCAGAGACGATCAGTTCGACTAAATCAGATCCTACACTAACATCAAATGTGTAAACGGTGTCGCGAAGATGACTAGGAGTGATGAAAATCGACTTTTCTCAATTGTACTGAAAACTGAAACAAAATTGTACTGAATAGTACTCAAATTTCTTAAATGTATAAAACCGAACGAAAACATAAAAAATAAATATTTTATAAAAAAAAAGGGAGTACACATCAGTGTCATAATCGGCCAGTTTTTATAACTTCCCCAGCATTTAAATCTTGCAAAATGTTAAGTATTTATGTGAGTTCGTAAGTATATACAAAAGTACGTGGCTCTTATAATGGTTTTGTGCATGCAGGGAGGTACCGGTACAAAGAAGTCCTTTCACAAAATTTCATTCGCCTTGGGCGTTTCATTAGATAGACCGACGCACGGACGAATATGGCTAAATCGTTTCAGAATTGCATCCTGATTTAGAATATTTATGGCTTATGGGGTATAGGGTTATTTTTCTTGGCGTTAGAAATGTAAGTAAATTTAATTGAATCTAAAGCTTAGTACGCAGTTCGAGGGAATCTAAATTTTAGCTGCTCTCCAATTTTTCTCTCAAACATTAACTAAAATCCTATAGGTATTCATGCAAAAACCTTATCCTTATTTACTTTTCCGCAACACAAAAGAACAGAAAAAAAAACATTATCTGTGAAAATTTAGCTAAAAAACCATTTATTTATTTATTTTTTTTTTTAATTTTGGAGACAATTTTGTATGTGAGCTAAAATTTAGCACGAGCAGCGTACTAAGCTCAAGGTAATCTAAGTCTTATAGACGCCGGATAGGAACTTTAGTCCATGTACATACATATTAAGAGATTAAGACTAGGTAATCTTTTTATAGTCGTGTTCAAAATCACTTGTCCAACGGTCGATTGAGCAAACTGTAGACTTTGTACAGAAAATCTACCATTGGCCAAGTTATTCGAACACGACTTCACCACATTCAGATAACAATCTACTATAGAAGTTCTTCATGTTCAATCTTATTTTAGAAAGATCTGTTTTATTTGTAGAGCTGAGCAGCCTTAATTTTTTATAAGATGTTCAGGTTCTAATACTGCAGACATTACGCCTGCATTGTTGTGCCATTGTTGTGAGCCAGGGTCGAGCCACAGGGGCAGCTTCGGCAAAAGTAAGGAGGGCGCGGCATGCTTGTGGTTGCTCGGCTAGAGCTCGTCGGACGCGGGTGTTCTTGTCCCCTCACCATTTACCACCTGCTCAACAACTTTTATCCATGCCAATAATTCAAAAGAGAAAGAAAAAAGAAAGAAGAAAGAAAGCTACTCTAATCAGACTTCGGACGGACGTAAAAAGATAGGACAGAAAATTAGAGTGAAGAGAAGGAAAGTGCCTGAGGACCTGTGCCAATACCTCTGAGGGAGGACGGGAAAGAACCGCGAAACTAATCCTAAACTATACCTAAACTAACCTAACACTTAATCTAGGCCCTATACTAGAACTACAATAACTTAAAACTAGCCTACTCTTACCCTAAATGCAACTTTCTTCCCATTGTCCCTCCAGGGTAAAGGTTCGTCATGAACCGGAGACCTGCCAGATGTTGTCGGCAAGGAATGGCCAGCCCACCCTTATATCCGGTGGCATAAACCAATCACTATCACTCCAGGCGATGTTGTGAATGATAGCCCCTCTCTAGCTTCTTTAGCTTTGTTTTTTTTTTTTTTTTGATAATAGCCTTTTTGATAAGAAAACATTCTTTAAACGTTTGCGGAAGAATAAGAAGAAATACAAAAAGCACCCTGGATATTGTGGTGTAGGATTTGAAAATATGAACTCGTTGCATTCATTTTGCACAGGGCCTATTTCAGCCCAAAACTCAGAAATAGAAGTATGTACCTATTTCTATCGTAGTCAGATACGGCTCTATATTCATGATTGATACTTTTAATACTTTTTTGTTCACCAGGAAAAAAACCTTAAGACAAATGGCAGTTTGTGAAAAATGTTGTAATGAGTTTAAAAAAATGTCTCCGAAATCAAATCGTTTTTCCACATCTTCGAGGAATGCAACAAAGTTAATTTTTAACGAAGTACGATGAGTAATGAATGAATGCATACAGAATTTTAAAACAAAGGAGTGCGTTCAGCTTATTTTTGTTTAATCCTTATATATGTCTGATTTAAAAGATATAAAAATAAACTTTCAAAAATTAAAAATAGTACAAATAGTACTGAAAATTGAGAAGTGGTACTTGCGTACTCGGGAAAGTCAAATTGTACTGAATTCAGTACAATAGTAAGCCTTTTTGCAACTATGTGACTAGCTGCTGAGATTACTTTTTTAGAACTATACATTGGCTACAGGACAAGTAAACTTAGGAACTCGCTTTCTGGGGATATACATAATAGTACATATTATATTTGCAGAAAACTAGGTATAACTTTCCGCAATTTTTTAAAATGCAAAATTAACATTTATATCTGCAGGCATCTCGGCTTTTTTGAAACGTTAGCATAATGGACTGATACTTTTACCAAACTCTATACCTCCTTCGGTAATCATTTCAAAATTTATTTATAAATATTGTCTTAAAATTTCCGAAAGATAAAGATATTTAACATAATCTCATTCCTTTTAATTACAACTTCCCACCTCCATTCGATATTCTCGAGTCCCACCTTCTTGTACAAAAAATTAAGTGCTTTTCAATTTAAATTCATATTCGTAACAGATCTAAGCCCGTGAAGGTGAAGGTTTTTTTCATTCATATAATTCTAACTAATGTAAAGAATATGTATTATTTATACTTTCCTTTAAATACTTTTCCATCTCCCCATGTAAGTCCATACAGGGAAGTACACATAAATGCGAACAATTTTCAGGACACATATCGCAAAAAATTTCTGCGTCCCCATTTAAATACCATCACAGCAGCATATTTAATGCAAACTCATCGAAGTACGACAGTCGTTGATAAGAAACCCTCGGCATGAAATAAAATCAAATTGATGATTTCCCGCTATATCAGCGAGCTCGTTTGAAACATCTCGATGTGTGTGTCCTGTCATCAGCTGCCGCACTCGTGAAAACGTCGATATCTGGAGAGAAAATGAAACAAAAATATAAATTTGCCTGTAGGAAACCAAACACCCAACACCAGATTGGTCTGTTTTCGATGCCGGTCAGGCAGCTAAAAAGTGAGAAAAATGTAAAAACAAAGTACCCATTCTATGCATTTAAAAAGCCCGCATTAAGATTTATTATATAAGAGACTCTATACGTTAAGGCGAGCTTACTAAAGGTTTATTTTCTATAAAATTAAAATTCTGCATGTGTTTAAAAATAACAAGAGTCTAGGAAGCGGTATGCGCCCTACCTAAACGTCAAATCCCTTCATTCCCCATACTCGGTACTAAACTAGGTGGCAGTCCTTCCTTGCTCATGCACATATCCTGGCAATCTCGTCCATCGACACCCAAAAAATGCCGCGGGCCTCACTTTATTACCCCACTTAACGACAGCGAAGCACGCACTTATCGCGGTCGCTGCCAGAGTGCACATCCTGACGAACACCCAGGAACTAACCCAGGAATAGCAGCAGCAAAAGCAGTTTTTCCCTTCGAATTACAACGAAATTTATTCCGCACATGACCTATGGCACTATACGCTTCAATTTTCACATTAACATTAATCTGTCCTTAAAGATCCTGCGGAGCCGCTTGCATGTCCTCAGTCAATGCCGCCTCCAACCATTTCTGACATCGTCTTGGTTGTTGGCCCTGGATTACTTACATTATGGAGCTATATACGGGTATGTGTGTCGGTAACGTGCTTACCCTTTAAGGAAGAATTAAGGACATGATTGCTTACGTTTAAGATGCCACAAAGAGGAATAAGCTTTTTGTATTTGCCCTCTTATCCATCGTTACGAGTGAGTGTTGGGTTTTATATGTTCACGTCCTTTATCGCTCCCAATTGAGGTTCTGTTGCATCCCGTAGGGGCAGCCATATACAGTTAAATTGTTTCTTAATTACAAGCAAACATGAAGGAGGCTTCAGGTGGCTCTGGTAGCTCAGGTGGCTCGGTTGGCTGGATCGGGTGCGTTTTTGGTGCTATTCCACACCGAAAGGATTTATGTTTGAGGCGCGTAAACGTTTTGCTTTTAATTACAGTACATTGAAGACTTAGGGCATTAATTAGCGGCAGATGGTTTTAGTGTGATTATAAGAGGCCACTGGAGCATACACATGCACGTGAACATGAAACGGCACAGGATTAGGGGGAGGAAGTAATACATCACAAATTGAGGCGGAAGGAACTGACTTTGAAATAATGATTTTTCTTGCCCGATCTACATACATGCAGCACATACCTATCTACCTACACTACATACATTGGAATAGAAAAGGTACCTTTTTACAAGATACATACATGGAACCTGATATTGCAGTTGTGTGAAAAGGGAAACTTGGGTAACTTTGGCTATAAGTTATGAAATTAAATCTTTATACCTAATAAAAAAAAATAAAAAAAATTTGTCTGCTCATGTACGGATTTCTAAAGGACTTATGGCCATTTAAGAAAAAAAATATAATTATAACGCACTTTAAACTTGAAGTTTCACGGGTTAGTATCTAAAGGGTGTCCCTTATAAAATCTTAATTTAATAGTACAGTGATGCCAACGCAAAAAAGATAACAATGTGACAGCTGACAGTGCGGAGTTAGAAAAAATGCAGCGCTATACGAAAGAAAAACGCATTTTCATTGTTGAGCAATATTTTAAAAATAATGAAGGTTTGTTCGAACTAAATCATCTTCAGTGATGAAGCTCATTTTCATCTTGATGGGTTAATCGTCAAAATTGTTGCATTTGGAGCTCAGAAAACCCACGAGTAATTGTTGAGAAACAAATGCATCCACAACGCGTTACTGTTTGGTGCGGATCTTGGGCTGGAGGCATTGTCGGACCATGCGGCTGGTCAGTGGTCAGGCAATAACACTTATGATGTTCGTTATCGTGACATGATAACACAGTTTTTAGTGCCTTAATTACAAGATATGGGTGTGACCAAGATGTGGTTTCTTTTGGGGTCTTTTGTCTCCCCACTACTGTATCGTTAAATGAGCTAATACAAGATTGAGATAAAACTGAAACTTGCAAGAGTAGAAAAATATTTTAGAATAACAGCACCTTAAACAATTCCATCATCAGCTACACTTCGATTCTACAACGATGCTGTCTGCCACTCAAAAACTTTCTTGTATACCGTCTGCATTGATGGATATGCTGTTACCCAATCTACATCGTCAATCTATCTCTACACAAGTATCGCGAAACGCAGATGCTCTTATCCAAATCCACGACTAAAACTTTGTCGATTGTGTCGTCTTTACGATGTCAACATGTTAACATATTATGTATATTCAACTCGAGCACACATCCCTTCAAAAGATAAAATTTAAAGTTCGTCACTTTATCACCTTCCCATCTAATATAGCGAAGAGTAACAGTGACTAAGCATGTTCTACTTTTTCCAACATTGTATTCACCATTAAAATAGTTTCTTTGAAATATACCCGACTTCATCCGAAGAAAAGTTTTTTTTTCTCGCCCCAAATAGATAAAAACATTCAGAATAAACTATTCGAACAAACGCTGTCACGACCCCCGCAACCCAGCAACGAATTTTATGGATTCGCCCAAGAAAAGAAGAAAGTCTGACACAAATCTAACGCCATGCCATGCCAAAGTGATAAACAGCGTACCATCATGGAATATCAAAAATCAATGTCACTCTGCCGCTCTATTTCCTCTCAATCGTTGCGCTCATTCAGTCGCCCATCAACGGAATCGTCAGATATGTGCTGGATTCAGGATTCGGATGTATTCAGCTCACAGGACAAAAGCGCGCAAACAAATCCTGAGAAAGCAACTTCTCGCAACCACAACCATCTATTTGAGAGCCCGCTGCCACCCCAAAAGACTGTGTACACACAAACACACAATAGCCAGAACAAGGCGGCAAACTTATTGATGCGGAACACGACGTGGTGTCACGTACAAAAGCAATCCTGCATTATGCCAGGATGCCAAAGGACTTGGGCTTAAGTATTATGTGTTTTGCTTGCGCCTTGTTTTTTATGGAATTTTTTTTTTTAATATTTCAAGCGGCCCTACAAGGGTGTCACTGATAATAAATTAGCATTCGCCGCTACTGTGTCCTACGCATCACTCGGCATGCTAATCGCAGAAGCCGCTATTAAATCTCACTCCCTTTCGGGATAATTAATAAATCTAAGCGCTTGACCCTCAGCTTGTAGTAATGAATTAACTCAACGTGCCAGCGAGTGAGCGGAATTTGAAATGCGGTGACGAGAACTGCCAACAACCCTTTAGGATGGAGCCACCCTCAACCACCCCACCAGCCCCAATTGCGCCAGTCAGTTGCGAATCTGAATTTCATTCACAATCAACGATGAGGCTTTAGCGCCATTTGCTTACACATTTAATTTGTCCCAGTTCGAGAATTAGTCCTCCGCAAAGTGGCTCAGCTCACGACTCCCCCTGCCGCACATCCGGCTCCGATATTTATTGCGTACATAACCTTTAGCACACATAAGCCCATGTGCCGTACATACGCTTAGCATTACGATAATTAGATACTACACGGGCTTAACAAGGGCGAACGTGTGTACGAGGATAATGTGCCGGGATGTGGCAGGACGGTTGTAGGTGGGTGTGGGGGTGGGGCGCCTACAAGGTTTACTGTAATTATATTTAAATAATAGCAAGCACTCAACTAGCTTTGGGAGGTCGAGTGAGCGTATATGGCTATGCAAAGACACATATACACAGCCACACTGACTTTTCTCTGATTTGACGCAATTATAATTATGAACTGGGACTGGGAGATGGTGTTGGTAGCAAATACTTGCCAAATGAACGTGAAACATGGTGGGCTGGTGTCGGTGGTGTGAGAGACTCCATGTGCTCAATTCCAACAGACCCTAACGGAGTAAACAAAGTGGAACTTGTATACAACATGGCTAAGCAGCGCGTACGCGGGTTCTACGATTATATTTTGGAAAATTTTATCGCAAGCGGTTGTGTCATGCCAAGTGAACATTTGTTTTGTGCGTTTCCCAAGTGATAAGGATACGGATACGGATAAGGATAAGGCAGACGTCGCTGCCACCTTCATTGGCAACAGCCGTGGTGGTATTTTACACCCAATTAATTGGTTACACGGTGTCGGAATGTAAGATTATGCGAACGCAATTGCGGGTGGAATTATTATAAAGAAAAGCGTTCCGCAGATAGGATTTTATATTTTGTGTGCGTTGAGCACGCACGCGTGTAGTTATAGTTCCTTGGGTTTTATTCGAACAACAGGTCTATGAGGGTAGGTATATCTACAGTGGGAAGTTGTACCCTTTTGACTTTGCAGTTCCTATCTTTTAGATTCATCCGCACAATTGGGTATAGTAAACCGTAGAACCCAAACAACCATTGGACGAGTTTCTGCTATTTTGTTCTTTGAAACACAGCTTCAGTCTTCATCTGCTGAAGATAGTGCCTTCCGTTGACACCTATACCCTATCACATCTTGAACTATGCCCTACTGCATCCGTCTCTCTATATGTAAATTCATTTTGAATGGCACGCTTTAAAAGAGAAGATTATAAGCAAAATAAATAGACCGGCTACGACTACGAGTGCATTAGCGCTTTACACTTGGCCATTTAAAACAATTACCTTGGAAGACACCCGTCCATGGTCCACTGCTTTGCATCGCCAATGTTAAAGAGAACGCTCAACAAACGGAGATGGAGAATACGATTACGATTTCGTTCCGACATCGACAATCTGCGCTCTTGAACAAAGTCATTGGGGAAGCGCATGTAGACCGCATCCGTGATTACATGTCCTGGGAGCGAAAAGAAAACATGGAGACGCTGCAGTTAGTTTCAATGGAAGACATTGCAAAATCCCCAAGGAACTGTATTACCAATGCATCGTGCTACAAGTGCATTATTTTTTTTTTGCACACAAACACATGAGAAAAATGCTTAAATAGAACTAACAAAAATTGAATTTGAATGTAGGTACAAGTATGTACGGGTATAGGATTGTTTCTGGTTGTGCTGGCTGTCTGGCCCTGGCGTCCCTGTATAAACGGTAAACTTGCAAAGTATGCATTCATATCCTTTGGGGAAATCTGGGACAATGTTGTTCTTTTCTTCGAGGTCGTTTTTTCTTTTCTTCGTTCGACCCTTCTTGGTAAGCGGCCGACGGCACTGGTGTTATGCTTGTGCTTATTGAGAGCTCCTTGCCTTTTTTTGTCGGTTGCAGGATGCAAAATGCAAAAGTGTATTTAATGCCTTCGTATGCATTCATGAGACCAATGCAAATGAAATTGTATCGTATCCGAGTCTCTCGTCGTAACATGGTCACACTCACGACTTGTTGTTGTTGCATAAATCCCAACAGTACGGATGCATGTAAGATAGGCTTTTGCTTTTTGTTCACATTTCATGAATATAGTATAGTAGGTATAGGTAGGTACTTACTGTTGAAAAATAAACAGAAACAAAAACCGATTGTATAATTTCGAGGACTTACTAGAGAAGATCCTAATTCTTTAAGAGGAGGTATATTCCACAAGGAGCGGTCTTGGGTCCAGTACTATGTCTGTAGCCAGCAGATTGAACAGAGGGTATATACGTAGGTAGTGACTAAGTAGAAGTACAAAAAGCACAGCGTTGGTACAACTTTTGGCCAAGTTTGGGGAACACTCTACAATCTGTTAGGGTACGGAAAGTATATGAGGGGATCATGGACGCACTCACTTGCATGGCTCCACCCTTATTTCTGGTCAAAGACCTTTCACAGCGGTCACTGCACCACTGACCTCTACCGATCTCTTCAGTGATGTGAAACTTAAGTTGGCGGTTGACAGTTTCGAACCGACAGTAGAGGGTATTTGTTTTTGCCCAACTGCAGATGACGTTCATCATAAGGCGTATTTTTTTGAGAATCTATAGCTAGCTCACTTTTACTTTTACATGCAAAACTTTTATACTCACTTTTGGTTTTACATGCAAAATTGGTTTAATCACTTTTGGTTTTGTTATTCTCACTGCCCAAAAAAATACGCCAATAATAAAATGAGACCTGTTCTGTATTCTAAAAAGCTGCCTGATATTGGGTAATAAGTTTAGTTGCTCATCCTTTCCACCTCTATAGTTAAAGAAGACGGCACGCTAGCAACAACTCCTAAAGAAAAGACAGACCTTTTCGCTAGCATGTTTTCACTGAACTCCACCCTAGATTCTGCACAACTAGAGCCACCAAATATCCCGAGTGTGCAAACATCGATGGCAGAAGTGAAATTTCGGCCTCGCATAATTCAACGCATCCTTAAGGAACTAGATTGCAATAAGGCAACGGGACCCGACGGAATTCCGGCTATAGTACTCAAGAGCTGTGCTCCAGAACTTGCACCTGTACTATGTAAGTTGTTTAGAATGTCGTACTCCCAGAAGACGTTTCCTTCTTGCTGGAAAACCGCTCGCATTCAACCTATTCCAAAGAAAGGGAGGAAATGTATGCCACAAAACTATCGTCCAATAGCATTACTTTCAATGCTCTCAAAAGTAATGGAAGGCAATAAATGTCGAAATAATCAAATATCTAGAAGGCCACCGATTAATAAGTGACAGGCAATATGGATTTCGGAGCCGTCGTTCCACTGGAGACCTGTTAAGCTACGTAACGCACTTATGGACGCAAGCAATTGAACAACACGGCGAATCCAGAGCCGTAGCTTTGGACATATCAAAGGCATTTGACCGAGTCTGGCATAGAGCCCTATTAGGCAAGTTGGCGTCTTATGGATTACCACAACAACTCTGCGGATGGATGCAAAATTTTCTTTTGGGAAGATCGATCCAAGTTGTGGTAGATGGTGTATCATCTAATTCGTTTGCAATAAATGCAGGAGTGCCCCAAGGATTTATTCTTTCCTCAACAGCTTTGCTGACGACAGCACTCTTATATCCTCTCTATCTCGAACAGTGGGCCTGTGAATGCGGCTACATCACACAGTCAGAAATGTGAACAAATTAGTTCTTTAAATGGTGAACTGGACAAAATCTTGAAGTGGGGAAAAGACAACTTGGTTGTATTTAATGCAAACAAGACACAGCTCACAACATTTTCAAGAAAAATGCATCAACAGTTCCTCAGATCCAAATGGATGACCATCCAATCCATTCCAAGGACTCAATGCACCTTCTAGGAGTCACAGTCAATTCAGGAATCACATGGCAGGACCACATATCCTATATCGCAAGATCGGCGGCGACTAAGTTGAGCTACCTATTTAGAGCAAAGAGGTACTTTAGCCCAAAGCAACTTCTCCTTCTCTACAAAGCACAGGTAAGACCAGGCCTGGAATATTGCTCCCATATATGGAGCTCGGCCCCAAAACATTCACTTAACCTACTTGACAGCAGACAGAGACGAGCAGTTCGACTTATTGGAGACCCTACACTCACATCGAATCTGCAACCGTTGGTGCACAGAAGACAAGTAGCTGACCTATGCTTGTTCTATAGGTACTTCCATGGTAGATGTTCCGAGGAACTCAAAGACATTATCCATCCCTCGAAATGCAAATTTTGGGCGCCCCACAAGACAGGCTGCTAATGCTCATGACCATAGAGTACACTTGACAACCGCGAGGACATGATCTTTCCAAAACTCCTTCTTTTACAGGACAAGCAAACTTTGGAACTCGCTTCCTGGGGATAATTTTCCAGAAGACTACAATTTGCAGCAATTTAAGTGCAGAACTAACATAGGTATATCTGCAAGCATCTCGGGGCGCTGATGAAGCGTTATAGGTTTGCCTTTCCCGGGTGAAGTTTTTTTTAAAAAAAAAAGTATTTAATACCTATAGTAACTGGTCTGAGGTAAAGGTGAGGTTAACTCCAAAAGACCTAAGACCGATTATTCTGACAGTTTTATCGCCAAAAACTTAGGGGTAAGTTGTAAATCTCTTTAAAAGTCGGTAGTAAATACATATGTATGTATATGTATACAAATACGGGGAAATACAAAATTCCAAGACTCTCTCTACCCACAATAAGTTTTAAAATTGGATTGGAAGCTGTACTGGAAAAAAAACGTTAACGAACCCGTCGAAATAGTTATGCCCTGCAAGGAGGCTGTAAGTTTTGCTTATTTGTAGCCAAATATTAATTATGCATTGGTCGTACACTGCACCCTAATGGTTTGGATAAACGCCCTGGAACGGAACTCAAATCTAAAATAAAGGGAAACAAATCAACTGGCAACATGTGCCACTTCAAAGTAAAAATCATGGACATGAACCACCCCTTCGACCTGCCGAATTATTGGAGCGTCCAAAGTCACCATCAATATTGTATTGCAAAAAGATATCGTTTATATCGTCATTCAGGCACCAGACATTGAAAGTTTGTCGCACATCCCTTAACGAGATTGCCCAAAAGTTTAATGTCAATGTCACATAATGCTGTATTACATGAGATTATTTTTTTTATATTACTCTCACAGCCGACTTAGATAGAAGCACATATAAACACATCAACTTTGACAAATCAAATTAACCGGCGAAGAAAGGTTTCACAGCAAGTCCTGCTGATCGGGAATGTTTTTCTGGAGGTATCTACATATAAGACGTCACAGGTAAAAAAGGTAGATATTTCGCACCAAAATAAACCATTTGAGTGCATCAGCTGTTAGCTGTTGACCGCCAAGCCAAAAAAAAACATCTGTCAAGAATGCGAGGACCTCTAGCCGGAAGCCAATTAGCTGATATTTCTTTTTAATTTAATGGAAAAAAAATTTTGACTCCAATAAACATAATCCAAAAGCAGAACCAACGTTTTTCATTTCCAAAAAAAAATTACAGCCAAAATCCAATTTTATGTCAACTACCTATACAAGGATAGTTCAATCTACCGACATTCACTATATCGAGCCTCTACTGTAAATTCAAGAGTTAGGCTGGGAGGAGCATTATTACGAGCGATGGAGAAAACACTTATACATATTTATCAAATCAATCAACCGAAACAAACTATAGGTAAGGTTTCCTCCAGTTCTAGCGTTCCTCACTCACAAAGATGGCATCTTCCTACCTACAAGTTGTCTGATTTCACGCTCGTTGTAACATTGTATGATGAATTCTGAGAAATCATCAACCTCTTCGAATGAAAGTCCACAAAACGAGTTTGGTACATCTAATTCTTATCTGTTTACAAAACCCAGATAGAAATTCTATTCCTTGATCCTAAGCTTTTAACAACATCCATGTCGCAGTAAATATTTACATTTAAACCGCACGTGTTAGGTACCCCCTTAAAACTAAAAATATAGCTACGAGTATATGGAATCCACTTGCTTACGAGATAAGCTGAATGTTTACGAGCATTAAAACTGAACTGTTGATATCCTTCGAAATGCAATGGACCCAGAGTACGTGACAGGAAATGTAATTTCCCATTCCAAATGGCAAGTCAACAGGACTATGACTATACGACTAACCTCTGCATTGAGGTGGCGCCCTATTTGCCGTCTCCTCACCGTCCAAAGATAGTTGGGTATGGTGAATTATTTAACTTTTATGTAACCCCTACACTACACACACGAACAAGTCCAAGAATACACGAAATCCTTTTTACTGTGGATATAGCTTGTATGATTTAATTGACTGAATGCACAAGGGATCCAAGCCAACTACTGTGTGAAACCATCTCACAGTCACTTATTTAATTATCGACTCACATACAAAGAGGCGCAGATCCTTTGCAAGCCACTTTCTCTATTTCGCTCCCGATATTTAATATTTCACTTATCACGGATGCAATTTCTTTCATTATCACAGAGAGATGCAAACAGAAATTTAACTGCGGTATTCGCTGTTGATTGAAGTGTGTCAGATGGAAATTCTTGTCAAAATGCTGCACCGCTGTCACACATCCTCGCTGAGCTGTTGGAGAAATTCAAAACTTTACGGTTTCAGATAAAATTGTATCTTCCTCATGCGAGAAGGACCTTGGATTGGAGGACATTTTGCGACGCCATGAAATGAAATTGAGTCGGCTGTTGTGGTGTTTATTAAAACAAAACGGTGTGTTCGGTGATTGTAAACAATACCGTTATATGTACCATATCCAAGATGCGATAAGAGTATGTACACACACATGGGACCACTTGACAACGACGATAAGAGGTTATGTTGCTTCAAAAGCATTTTAGGTGTTTTTCTTTATGGGGGAGGTGTAAATGGGAGTGTAACGAATCAGCCCAAAGGGTATTGTTCTAAGTTCCGAGTATGTGGCGGATATATCAATTTGTTTGTTGTTAGCACAGAGGCGAGGCTTCCTAGCTTTCAGAGGTGTAAGATGTTATTTTTTTATAAAAAATATATATTGCTTTGATATCACCTCTAAAAGTTTCGCATTGGGACGAGTAAATATTGTAGGTATGTATGGCATTTTTTTTACAGTTTAATGTGTTTTGAATATCAGAAACCAAGTCTATGCAGTTAGCTTACTCTTATATAGTCCTTACGAATGTGCTTCTAATTTTGTATATTAACTTGAAAGTCTGATATTAGGTACTCGCTTATCCTTATGGTCAAAGACAGTTGGCTACTACAAGGTGGCGCAAAAATAACCTTCCGATGTTTTTTGGCTGTAATTTAAAAAAAAAATGAAAAACTTTGATTCTTCTTGTGGATTATTTTTATTTGGTCTCTTAATTTTTTTTACATCAAGTCGAGAATATGATGTCATGTAAATGGCCGCCGCCACAGTTGATTGTCATTTGAGCCCTTTTTATGGCATTTTCCATCACCCATCACTTTGGCCAAAACTTCCGGCGATAGGTCCTCACATTCTTGACGGATATTGTCTTTAAGAGCTGCAAGAGTCTGAGGCTTGTTAACATAAACCCGCGATTTCAAAAAGCCCCACAAAAAGAAGTCTGAGAAGAAGAGATCGCCTGATTTGACGATCTTGCTGGCCAGTGCAAATCGCCAAAACGGGAGATTAGGCGCCCGGGAAATGCATCCTTCAGCATATCGGTTGTGGCACGTGCATTGTGTGCCGTTGCACCGTCCTGTTGGAACCACATGTTTTCCAATCCCAATTCATCAAGTTGCAGCAAAAAGAACTCGTTGATCATTGCTCTGTAGCGCTCACCATTCACAGTAACCGTTTGGCCCGCGACGTCTTCGAAGAAAAAAGGTACGATGACTCCTCCAGCGAAAACAGCACACCATACAGTGACTTTGAGCGGGTGTAATGGCTCTTCGTGCGTTACACGCGGATTTTTAGTGCCCCAGAAGCGTAAATTTTGCTTATTTACGAGATAAGATAGAAATGGGCCTCATCACTCATGATTATTTTTGATGAAAAATCATCTTCCTCTTGGTGGTGATTAAGGATGGCTTGAGCGTATGTTAGACGCGATTGGCGGTCAGCAACTAACAGCTGATGCACCGTCTAGACTTTGTACAGAAACATCTTGAAATCTTGTACCAAAATTCGCTGTAAAGACCGTCGACTGATACCCATTTGCGTGGCACGTCGTCTGGTCGATGTCGACGGCGCTTCCATTACATCTTCGGCTACAGCAGCAATATTCTCCGCAGAACGCCTACTCCGGGGTCTGCCACGCCTGGCAGCATCTCGTGTTGTGCCAGTCTCTTCGAGGCGAGCGGCTAAATGTCGCAGTGTTTCACCAGTAGGCGTTGGACGGCTAGGAAATCTGCGACGAAATTCACGTTGTGCCAAAGTCACCGACCGATTATTGCTCAAATAAATAGTCACCAATATTCCGCGTTCTGGAGCAGTGTAGCGTAACATTGTTTATTAACGTGTATTTCGCATGTGTTTACTACACAAATGTCAAAACAGAACTGACATTAGGGGCCAATCGCAAAATTTATAGCATTTTCTGATAGGAGGATTACTTTTGCGCCACCTTGTATTTTCCACCAGCGAGGCTCGATCGTAGAAGAGCCACTTGGCACAAAAGCAAACAGTCTAACACCACCATGGCCACTGCCTGACATGGGTTAAGGTCCTAGTCTTGCTTGAGCTCTATAGTTTATCTGAAAGGTTTGGAAAATCTAAGGGCATATTAGCGAATTATGATCGTCCTCTACGTCTATGCTGCTAGATTCCGTGGACTGGAAAGCTGATGACAGGGAATTGATGGATTCATGACCTCACCGATAGTATGATTAAATGGCTATTATCTGAACGAATGATTTTTTCTGCATTTGCATTGAATCAAGCTTAAGAAGGCACCCTACTATACGAAATGTAATTGACTAACAAGAAAACTGAGATTCATGTTGACTACTGCCAAAATCCTTCCACGATAGGTATAACATTTAATTGTAGTTTCAGACTTGTTTACGGAGGTGCTCCTGCGATCACTTTTGTGGACTTAGTTCCTCCAGACTATCAATAAAATCACGAAGTGTTAAGTATGTGAGAATTTGTTAAGACACAGAAAGTTGACTCTACATGTAGATACGTAAGACCCTAATCAACTCAGTAAAGGAATATGTGTGCAGGAGCACAGACACTCGCGATGGCGCATGAATATATGCTTGACTGTCCAGCCCAAACCTGTCTAACGAATTTCAGCCCCATTTTCGTTGACGGAATTTGGAGCGCGCAAAGTGCGACGCGAGTGGCTGAGCTGCTGCTTGATTGGAGTGCGCCAGCTACTGGTTGCTTCAAATATGAGCTTGGAAGAAAGTCAGTGTATAATGGTCTTTCTAATTTAGCTTATTATTATTGTGAGTCGTAAACTCGTAATCTATATCTACATATAATAAAACTGTAGCAATTTTCGTTGTCAGCTAAAAACTCGAAAACTACTTTACAGATTTCAATGAAACCCTTTTTTTAATTTTCCTTAAAACTGTGAGACTGCTATAGGCTATGTTGTCCACGTCCTTAGAAACAGTTTTTAGCCAAAATGTATTTTTTGAAGTGAAAATATATACATAGACTAGACATATACCTTGCTACAAATGGATGTTTATACTTTTGCGATCGTGCGACAGGACAACGAAAAACAAAACAACACTAGCATACGTAACGTATACCTCTCATTCGAAAATGGTTAATTTGTTTTCGCAGTGAGTGCTATGGTCAGATTTATATCTACATATTATATATTATTATTATTTTTTTTTTTTTTTTTTTTCTACTGCGCCACCTCTCGCGATCGTCTGACAAACATCCGAGAGTATAACTGTCATGAAAAAGCTTCTCAATTCAGCCGTTCGGACTCGGCATAAAATTGTAGGTCCCTTCCATTCGTCCCAAAAATAGAAACTCACACAAAACGAATGGTTGCGAGAAGCTAGGCCTAGGGTGTCACCCGCCTGTTGCGCCACCTATTTATTTTTTTTTATTTATATATATTATGGTTGTATGCCCAATGCTAGATGGTGATGGGGTGCGTCCTGGAGTAAAGGTGCCAGTACACGATATGTAGCACGCCTCATATATATGTGGCTCTGACGTCAACAGAGAGTGCACAAAGAGAACTTGTACACGGGATGTACCCATTGGAACAATTCGCTGACGTCAAAATGACGTGGTTTGGTAACAGTGTATAGGTTTGGGGTAGGTAGTTGCTTGGACTCCATAGAAAGACGGAAACAAAGGAAAGGAAATGCAGTATATTAGAAATAAGTAGCAAGTTCTAGGAGAGGGAGGAATTTTCTTTTTCTCCTAAAAGCGCGAAAACTACTGGACAGATTTCAATGAAACACTCAAAGTCCAAAGTGTAATTTTAAATGAACCAAATATAATTTTGTGCGAGCGGGCAAGGCGAGCACGGATCCAGCTAGTCAGGAAATAAAGCAAGGTGTACGGTGTAGGTACATTGTCCAAAAGGTTTGTGTTTCTTTGGGGACAACCCTAACCCTACACCTAGTCAAGTTCATTCAGAATTATCTTGCCCAGGATTGGGACAACCTCACTTGTACGGGACAAGGGAGTAAAAACTGATTTTAAAGGCGACAAAGAAGATCAAGGGGAGTGGACAAGCGTTAATCCACCTTTCCGGACTATTTGCACTTACTTTTGCTATTTTATTTTACTAAAACAGGTTCTCATGTTTTAATTCAGCCTTGCAGGAAAGTTTCTGTGGTTAAAACGACTTTGCTTGTCAGAAGGTATATATGTTCCCCTGAGCTTAGCTTACCTCGGTCTTTAAGGAAAGACCAATATAAAATTTAGTTGAAAAATGGCTGATAGAATCAAGAGAAAGATCTAAAGTATATTCTGAATCTGTTACTAGAAATCTAGAACCAATAGCGACATAAGTGTCCATCCGATTGCAAAAGGCGGTCGGCGTTTCCATAGCTAACAGCACGGTGCAATATAACCCTTCAATCGAAGATGGAGGAATAGCGAGTTCAGTATGAAATAAATCGGTCATGTAAACGAAGAAGTTGAGGAAGAGTCACGTTTCGGTAATTGGGGAAGAGTCCTCGGATTTATATTGAATCCGTATGGCCAGGGGATTGTCTAAGAACCATTTAGAAATCCTCAGCGAAGATCAGCTATACCAAGTTCCATATTAAGAGTATGCTTCTTCCATATAATTCCTTCCGGTTTGACTGTTGTTTTCATACGTACCTACAACAAGAGTTTCGTTGTGGCCAAAGCAAAGACAGTCAAGGACTGTCAAAGAGCCCTAAACAAAATAGGCGAGAAACACATGGTCACGCTCTGCTGGGTTCCCGGACAAAGTGACATTGATGGAAATGAAAAAGCAGATGAGCTAACAAGAACTAAGTCGGAGCTTGATGCAGTAAATATCATTGCATCAATAGACATCCCAATTAGTGTAGCAAAAAGAAATATTGACCAAAAATCAAGGGAAAAAATGAACACCACCTGGTCCAACAGACACGACTGTGTTATATCCCGTAGCCTTTGGCCAAGAATCGACGAAAAAAGAACAAGATATATTCTGAAAATTAATAAACGAGATATTCGAATCTTAACAGGTGTACTGATGGGCCACTGTACCATTGGTATCATGGGCACAAGACTGGGCATTAACTCACCAGACTACTGCAGGAGCTGTCAAGACATAGAAGAAACGGAGACCATCAAGCACCTGCTCTGCGAATGCCCAAACCTCCAAACCAGTCGACTTCGATACATGGGAGATAGACTTTTCGGAGACCTAGAGGACATAGTGCAGGTACCACTGACAAACACAATCAGGTTTGTTAAAAGTACGGGATGGTTTACTTAGTAGACCAACCCCGCCAAGGAACAACTCCAAGAAACCAGGTAAAGCGTTTATGCATGTTTTTTTGTTGTCCAATAAAATGAAAATTTGTATCCACGACCAAAAACCAAGGGATCACAATGGACCAAAAGGCCCCCGTGGTAGCACAGCTTTTAAAGTGTGCACTTCCCTCAAACCTAACCTAATCTCGTTGTAGCCACCACCAAGTGAAACTCCCCAGAAGATCCACTTTTGATGGTTTTTGGGTAACCGAGTAGCTTGATCGGGAACAAATATCTAATGACGTTGTCATTTGAATTCGTATTTTCGTCTACCACCACGCATAAGTATAATCCCTCTTTAGGTCGTAGACAAAAAAAATAATGAAACTGCGGCTTAGACGACGACGCCATAACTTTTGATTTGTATAGAAATCTCGACTATTCCCCACATACAATGTTCTTGATGTTGGTTCCACAATTGCATGGCGCAGTATACCTAATACCTCTGTTGGTAAATTGCTTTCCGATAGCTGATTCTCTTTTTAAACTGCATTTACGCTGTGGGATTTATAAATAAGTTATGCCTTAAAATATCTTGCATCCCAACGTCAACCACAAACTGACCTGAATAATCTACTATTTCATCACTATCTAATGGAAAAATGTCATCCCACTTAAAAGGAATACGAAAAGAAATCAAATTAGAAAAGCATATCTTTAGATTACTCCTCAATATAGGGATGTAATTTATATATCCCGGATAAGAGTAAACGAAAAAAAGAAAAAAAAAAAATGCAACTACCACCACTGGAGGCAACAATATTAAATTTTCCTGCGGCAAAGCTTGAACAGAATGACAAACTTATTCTTTTGGTGTCAACACACAACGATACGTGTCTGTATATACTACACTGACGCACAGAGTATCCTCGATAAAGGAGAAAGCATTTTCATTCGTTTTTTATCAAATTGATTCAATTTATGGTTATTTTATGGCAAATTGCAAGCAAAATGCGCATTTAAGTCTCAGAAAGGATACTCGATACTAAGTTTCGTTGCTGCTGACGCGCGCTCGTGATGCTGCTAGTGATGTGATTCATCCGATGGATGATGGGTGCAGCACCACTCCACCGATTCCATGCGATATTGCATTGATGTGATTTTATTCAGCTGCACTATAAAAACGGAATGAAAAATGATAGATACGACGAGTATACGACAGAGAAAAAGGACAACGAAGCAATCACACATTTTAGTTAGCAGAGAAAGTGCTGGAGCACGTTACGAAACGAAGCGCAAACGGTGCGGTCGTTATGGATACTGCGTGTGGATGTTGGCTGGAGTATGTCAGTCGTGTCCTATTATTGGTATTAATGATGGTTACTGGTTTGAAAAATAGCAACCTAGGTGCGAACAAATTTAAAATGTCCTTTAGATAGAAATGCTGAAGCTGGAGAGTTTTTGGTGGGGACTGAATGCGAAACGAACGGGAAAGTGTTTCCTAATTGACAGCGAATTTCAATATATCGTCAAGAGCAGAACCAGCACCACTTAGTCAGAATAAGTTCCAATAAAGCATACTCAAGGCCATGGTGTCCGGCCGATATAGGCCCCCATTCAATTGTCTTTTTCCATTGCTCTACAGATTCGAGCAAATTGAAAATCCGACAATTTCCATGCAGCAGGCAGCACCACATGGGAAAAGCTTGTCCGCGATTAAAAAATGTGGCTTTTCGTTATGCGGATTTTAACTCGGAGCCCGCCGAAACAAACAAAAGCCAACCAGCGTGATATAGCGTCCTTGTCAATAAAAACATGTTCGGATATATGTATTCAAGAGATGTAGGTACTTTCTTTTCTGCGGCGCTTTAAATATGTATTCCATGGGATTAATGTATACAAAGCAGGAGCATGCGAACGCTAACACCCACCCGGCCCAGAGCCGACCGACGCAGGGCGGACACATATCCATGTTAAAAAATTTAAAAATGCTGTAAATCAACCTGACTCGACCGTGAGTCTCATGGATTTTCGTTTAATAAATTATCAAGGCATACGAGGACACGTGCATGAAAGGATGTATATGGGGAGCAGTTGCGACATGTGTGTACGTGTGTACTGACGGTCGCTCTATCTTTGGGAGTTTTTCGTTACCATCCTTATTTGCATCCTACCATCACTGCCGCGTCGCCGCCGCCGGCGGAATAAATAATTCTGCGGGCATTGTTAAACGTTCCTGACTGGAAGTGGACAAAGTTGTTGTCGTACACCTTAAGATGCATACGTACGTTAATAATTCATTTTAATTTCTCACATAATTTTCGTCATGGGCTGGAATGTCCTTTTTCTATGGGGTGGTTGGGCGGCCTGACTACGTATACGTTCGTTGTGCTGAATTTATTAAATATGCCTTATGCGTTGGCAATAATGAAGAGAAATAAAACGGCAAACAATTCCGGAACTATGAGCAGGGTTAGGTATGCGGAAGAAGAAAAATCCTTTGATAGCGATTTCGTTTTACCTCCCCACGGGTAGCATTCTGCACTAACAGGCACTCATTCTTTCGCTCTATTCGGCGATGATTTATTGCGTGCGGATAGCGCGAAGGGAGTTTCTGCAGCTCACCTAGAATCATGCACAGAGGTGATGTCGGTGTGTATCATTAAATGCTTTGCGCTTTGGGGCGAAGAGGTGGGTATGTGTTTTCACCTTTTAGTTTACCTTCCGCAGCGAATAATTTATGGTGATACGAAATCCTGGCGATACCATCAAAAAGGCGTATAACACGAGTAGAGTTGCGAAATAAATGGTGAAAGTCTGACAGGTCCTTAAGGAGGATAGGTATTCCACTTGCGTATATTTTTTCTCCTTTCTCATTATGTCCTCAAAGGTACATTTATGGAGCGAAGATCTTCATTGCGAGGAACACATTTAGATACGAGCGCTCGACAACGAGTGATTCCTTTTGTTATGAGTGCTGTGCGCGATAAGCGATGTGTACTATTCAATCCTTGTTCAACCTGACATATGGCCCTTCAAAGAACTAGAAAGTTAATGAATCGCAAGTCGAATGATGTGAATTATGAAGGTACATGTGTGATGTGGAAGTGCAATTCAGCGAAGAGTGAATAATTGTTCATGAGAGGAATTTGAGATTTAAATGGGCCGGGAACCGTTTTTCATTTCTTGCCCGCAAATATATACTACAAAAGTTAAGTCAATTGTCAGCTCATAATTATATTATAATGATTGGGTGTGACTATGGTAAGGTACTTGCAAGAAATTCACCTTTAATTTTCAAAATGTGAGTGAGATGGAGAAAGTTCGGTAACGACCTTACCGAAACCTTGGATGTCAAAAGAGGATTTAGACAAGACGACGCGCTGTCTTGCGACTTCTTCAACAATCATTGTCCGAAATTTTTCAAAAGTCCGTCCAATTACTTGCATACGCCGATGATATTGACATACTGCGAGCTGCCTCCGGTACATTTGCTAGTAAGCGAAAGCGGCTAAAATGGGTCTAGCGGTCAACGAGGGCAAAACCAAGTATATGCTGTCTATAAGAAGGGACACCCAACATCGCAGAATCTTACAAAATGTCGCGATTGACAGCTATAACTTTGAGGTAGTTAGGGACTTTGTCTACCTAAAATTCTGACAACAACAACTCAGAACAAATTAAACGAAGAATAACTCTTGCCAACCGCTGTTTCTTTGGGCTAAGAAGACAATTGAGTAGTAGAGCCCTATCCCGAACAACTAACAACAACTAAGTAGATTCTGTATAAGACCTTGATCATTCCAGTCCTGATTTATGGCGCTGAAGCTTGGACTCTGTCTAAATCTAATGAAGATATTCTCAATCGCTTAGAGAGAAAGATTTTTCGTAAAATGCTCGGTACCCTTTGAGTTGACTGGCTTTGGAGAACGAGATTCAACGACAAACTGTACAGCGACATCGACCTGGTCAAAACACTGCGAGTAAGTCGATTAAAATGGTTAGAACATTTAGAGGATGGGAGCAAATACTCCGGCCCTTATAGAGTCTTCGAGATTAACCCGGAGGGACAACGGCAGAAGAGGAAGACCTCGCCTTAAGTGGCGCGCGCAAGTTGAAGTCGACCTTAACCGACTAGGAGTGCACAACTGGAGGTAGTTAGCTAAGGAGAGGCTTGTTAGTTGAGACATCGGTTCACCCCGAAGTAGAGTCCCCTTAATAAGTAAGTAAGGTAAGAGTGTGCCTATCAGACACATTAGACTTTCAGACGTTTTCCATTGAAGACACATGCAATGTACAGACATCGCTGACATTCAAAAACAAAATTATCCATATTTCAATTCTTCGATAAAAGGCAAAATGATTTAAATAAGTGTTAACAAATCAATATATTTTTTTGCTTTACTGTCTAGAACTTTTCAAAGTTAAGCATAATATGCTTAAAATAAAATGCTGAGACACTAAAAAATCTATACTGGCCTGGGCCTAACTCGAGAAAGCATGAGTTCCATAAATGGGCTTAGCCGTAAATGAGTGCAAAACCGAGTATACATGCTGTGACAACAAGTCACACACAATTTCGGCAAATATGACGAAACGTCGAAATACTCAGCTATAACTTTGAGGTAGTTATTTAACTTATCTATCCCGAAGTTGACTAGTATAGGACTGGGTTTAACAGCGAGATCTCTAAGCTGTAAAATGGTATACTGACTTGGTCATAGAGTATGAATCAGTTGTCTAAAATGGCTAGTCTGACCCGGAGAGACAACACATTATAGAGAATCATCCCGTATTAGACAGTATATCAGCGAGCACCAATATAGATTGCGCAACTGAAAGATCAATGGTGAACGCTTGGATCGACAATATTGTCGTAAGAAATGCAAACATTCTGACAGTCTTAAATGGGATTCAGATTTCCAGTTTGCTATTCCTAGCGAGAAGTTCTTGAAGCAAGGAACGCTCAAATTGCAGAAACAGAGTGTCAATTACAATCTCTAACTATAACAGAACATTGGTACAGAGGTGTTGTGATATAAGTTTAGAACTGTGTCTAATTCGGAGAATATCAGTAACTAAGAAGTATATGAAGCAAATATAGAGGAACCCAATTTGGTGGTGTGATTTCAGTACATCTTTTTTTAAATCTAATCCTAACAAATTGCCTGCTCTCTCTCTTTTGTTCCTGCTTAGGCTAGGAATTTAGTCGCACATATATTCAGGTTATAACACAATTTTTGCTTACAATTTTCAAACAAGGCAACCTAGGATAGAATAGTTTTCGTTTGTATCCTTACTGCTCCAAAATCAGAAACAGATTATTTTTGTCTATAATCGCATTTCGTATTAGCAGGTAGGTATTTATTGGGTAGGTATTTTATTTGGCATCCTACAGACAGTCTAATTAGTAAATGGAGCCTCTTTACACTATCATCGAGGTGGGATAGTACCTTGCTGTAACGAATTCATATTTAATACAGTAGGTACTTCATCTGTCTGCCATCAGTCAGACTACGTTAAAAAAATGTCCTTTCATCTTATTCCAAATCTGAATCCGCTGTCGCTAAGAGGCTTTCATAACACTGAATGGATATAAATTATCGCTGGCGTAGGCATACATACTTGCAGGCATAATTTCGCCAAGGTTGCCATGGCATTGATATAGATAAACATCTTGTTGGCGTAACATTTCCCCGAATTAATTAAATAAGCAGCTTTCAAATGCCAAGTATTTATCAGCCATTGAAATAAAGCCAATCAAAGGAAGAAGAATTCTTCGAATCAAACATGAAATGTATCTGTGTTGACACATGTTTTTGCCTACGGATCGTTCTATACCATAGAATTGGAAGCGTACCATGCTCGGTTTGTGCTACATGCATAATTATTCTCCATAATCAACTAACGAGGTGATTGCTAATGAAACAGAAATGCTCCAATAACAAACAACCCCCCCACCCCATCAGTCTACACCCCGTCACCCATTTGGTAGCGTATATGTAGGTATAGACACAATACATTACTGCTTTAAAGTACATTCAACATTTATGGTTATCACTAGTGTGTCGTGCCTTGAGCTTGAACCCTTTATTAGGAGCACTCCAAATCAATTTTATGCTGAACTACCCTATTATTGGCACTTCAAAGTTATTCACGAGAATTTCACTCTGTCGGGCGCAAAAATAATTTCACACCTCATTTGCCTTGGGAGAAATATGTTTAACCATTCTCTCTCTATCACTTCAGACATGTGTGATATCCAAATAGGATAGTATCTTTAGCTTAACTCTCGGCTCTCGGATATGATTGAGGTTAACCAAGAGAGTCTTTGAGGGGGCAATGATCCTTTAAATTTGTTCACGCGGTCGGGGATGGCAGTTAAATGTGATTTCGTATATGTGTGGTTAGGCGGTTAGATACGGCAATGGATATGCGTGGGTATGCATAATGTTATGTAGGTAGAACGGAAGTATAGTTTACGTTGTTACGTCAGATTCCGTTTCTGATGGGGATTGGGGATAACTAGGTAGATAATGGGAAAGTGTCTAACAATGGTGACATTTATTCCATAAATAGTGTTGTATAAGTTATTTCGGAATAAATGAATGCGAGTTCCGTTTCCGCATCCTGTCATGCATTATAGGTCTGGGTTGTGATTTTGCCTTGAGGCAATTAATTTTTCAATCGGAAAGTGTATCAATTCTGACGCAGGCGAGTTTCGGATTGGAAAACGCACGGGGTGTGGTTAATAAATCTCAGCCGCTGTCGCTTGGTTAGATGTGGTGTGCAAACCGAAACTTGGATTGTAAATCATTGCTTAGTGAGGATAAATTACTTTATCATTTGCTGTCGGACTGAATGCAGCCAATGGAAAAGAAGGGGATGAATTATTGGCAACAATAATGACGACAGTTGGCTTCTTAAATATTACGGCAATGTCCTGTCCATGGTCTTTTCGTTTCAAATAAAAACAGATTCAGGAACTGAATTGAATCTTACATTTTTACAGCCGATTTCTTCACAAAGTACTAGCGCTAGTACCGGTATTAGACCAAAAGTTGATACTCAAATAGGTATCAAGTCATTTCTTCACGAAGTACTAAGCTAAATTTGGTACCGAGTATTAGTTAGTACATACTCGGTATTAGCTGGACCCTCAAAATCGACAGTCTAACGTCGTTAGTACCTGAATTAGATCGATTTCATTGCTTTAGTTCTTGTCTATTTTTGTCAAAAAGTAAATACATCGTAGGTTTAAGTCTAATGAAGTTGATTAGAAAATGGATTTCATTTTTTATAGGGATAATTGGTTCAATAATTTCGATGACGACATTGAGAATGAGAATGGTGAAGAAGGGGTGGCAACTCGTTGATCTAAGCGCCGCATATACCATATTGTGCTACAATGTAATACAGTTAATACTTAGGACGATGTGGATTTTTCCGGCGATTTCAGTCGTCCAGAGTAACGTTTTTTTTACTTTCGAACGTGGACGAATTGCAGCACCCACCCCCACGGTTAACATATTTTATATACTTTCAGTTTTAGTAGGTAATCGTTTTTATTCACGATTTTACCAGTAATCGTTAGATATTGCCTGAGCAGCAATTGCTGATCAGATCACTCTACATTTCATGGCAAGTGGATTGATGTAAATAGTCGTTGCCGACGTCATTCGCTTACCAGCCGCTAGTGCATGTCGCACACTGCCAAAAGTATGATGTATGTATGGCCCTGACACGCCATTTGGACAAATTTATTAAAATGCCATCAGCAACATTGAAAGAGCAGGGGGTGGCCGTTGCTGCATTTTATCGCTTAGAATAGTCTCCACGGACAATCGGTGCAAACTACCGCACTCATGTTAAATTGCAAACACCGAACTGGTGAGCTCAGTTCCATACGTGCAATAATAAAAAAAAAAAACAACCAATCATATACGCTATCATATGCTATCCAATGCTGGATACCCCTAAACACACATATTTTACAACAGGAAAGCAACAAAAATATTTAAAAAAATATTTGCTCTTATGAATAAAAATCAGTCATCCTGCAAAATGTTTGACGTCCAATGAGCATAAAAATGTCACCGTTATGACATTTCAGTTAAAAATGGGTACTAGACCAGTTTTTAGACGTATTAGTCGTTATTACGGTTGATAAATTTAGCTCCTGTACCAACAATGTAAAGAAATACACAAGTACATACTAAGTTTTCTTTAGTACCGAGTATCATAGCTAGTACCAGGTCTAGCTAGACCGGGGACTAGTACTCCTGTGAAGAAATCGACCGTAACCATCAGTGCCATCTAAATTAATCGGTTTTCGTCCGAAAAAACTATTTAATGCCACTAGATATTCCATGTCATGCAATTCCGAGCAAAAACCATGCGAGTCTCCTTACGAGTAGTGGTACCTAAGAGGCAATTTTTTTTAATTTTAATCTTTTTAGATATTCAGCTCTCCGAATTACTCATCTTACAACTATAGCAATAATTCCCAAATTTGATCCGAGCTGCGAGGCGGAACAGTGAGAATTTGATGCTACTCCAACAATCATCCTATTTTCAGTATGTAGAAGCTGTTTTGGTCATCCCTTCATGTTGTTTCCATAGTTGCGCTCCTTTTTAAGAAAATTCCAAACACTGACTTGCTTATTCCAATTTTTGTTTGGCAACTCCTTCTAGCCAATTATTTTGTCTTTCTCTTCTACAGTTACAACTTTTTCTCACACTATTTGACTGAAAACGATTAAAATATACGCGAAATAAAAATACATTCAGCTTCAATAAATTGATCCACAGCAAAGCAATTGTCTCAAGATCGACGACAGCTCTTGCACACTGAATTACAAAAATTCTTGCACTATATTAGTTATTATCGAAAATTTTAAAAGAAAAACCTTTATTTAAAGTAATTTAAATAACATTTAATTGATAGTTTGAATTGAAAATTCGGAAGTAAAATCGTAGATTAATATAAGTAAATAATAAATGAATAAATGTCTAAATGTTGAGATGTTGATTAGGCTCCGCAACTGATCGCTACTCAGGGACTATTCTCATAGTAAAATATTATGGGAGTATGGTCATGGAACAATGACACTTACTAGTTGCCAGAGAAAGGCTCCTCCACAGAAATTAAAACACCCACTACGCCGTCGCTAATAAAGTTCATGTTGTGTGTATTTTTTATTCTACTGAAGAGTGAAGACACATCTCAAATGTATTTCACTCCGTCGCGTCGGCGTCAGACCGCGCTTTCGTGGCGTTGCCACTTTGCTGCAATTGCAGTAGATCTACTGCATTTTTCAAAATTGAAATCTACTGCCACCAAATTAAATCTACTGCATTTTTGTAAAAGCTTAACTGAGGAAGCTAAATCCAAAATAGTATAGATAAAATACAAACAGAGTTTTCCTGGCTTAAATTGCCGAAGGAAACTTGTTCAGCAAAATATTATGTATTTGAACAACAACATGTCAAATTAAGACGTCGATTCTGAAAATATTTTCTAGCTTGATGGAGTTTTTCGTGCTGCAATTTTATATCAAGGCTTGTCAACAGATAAAAAAACGTTTTAATTTTAATAGTGAAAGATTGAAACCTCTGAGGTACGTAGATACAAAGTTAGTACCTTGTGGAAGGCAGTATACCCTCGATATTGCCTATTTTAAACTTATTTCCTTTTTATGATGATGACAAAGAAAAACTTAGTACAATAGAACAATATTCCATGTTCATTAATATAAATGCATTTTTCTGTTTTGTTTAAATATTCGTTTTTATTAATTTTGTATTGTTTATGTTATGTTTTGTAATTTACTTTGGTTTTGTTTGAAAAAAAAATTCAATCTACTGCATTTTTTTAGAGAATCTACTGTGAACAAATTGTCCAACAGTGGCAACGCTGCTGTCGATGCCTCGGTCGCAGAATGTCCAACAGTTTTGTAAAGTTATGTTATTTCCGTTCTTACTGTCGGACAAGAAAAAAGAATCTTGTCGGCGATTTGCACGTTCGTTGACTTTCTTAAATCACATCGAGAAATTTCCAGCGATTCTAAAATAATCACGAACAGTAAGATGTGAAGACGTTTTTAAAAGGTTGAACATGGAATTCCTCGCTCAGTATTAAACATACTGTCATACTCAACCTCATGATTCGCATTTGTCATTGATTTTGCTCTCAAAATAAAGTACGTGCAGTACATGCCTCGTCCATAAACAAATACAATAATATTCTATATATACATTTTGGAGATATAAAGTACATATAGGTATACTATATACATTAGCAAAGCATAATATACTGTCCAAAACCTAGCACTACAAAGCGAAGTTCGAACTTGATGCAGTAATCTAAATATATAATATTATAATGGTATCTCCTTAAGCATCACATTATGACAAAGCTTCTTCATAAAAGTATGTATCTATATGGCAGCCTTATAGTATGGCTCATTAGTAGATAGCATAAACATTGTAAAACAAAGCAAAAGCGAGAAAGGGAGAATGAGCCACGTAAGTAAAAAAAAAAATCAACAGTCAATACCCGCAACCAATCCGCTCTAATTAGCCACCACCCGAACTCCGATTACCCCTTTGCCTTTCATGAACAAACTCGCACCACAGAAAGTCAATTTGTTGCACGGGGATAGCTTTACTATGACTAAAATATCTGCAGGCAAACTACTAACACGAAAGCAGATCTGAATTGGATCAATGGGCTAAGAAGAACTAAGGGATAAACAAAATGAAAAACAAATATATTTCAAACAGCGTTCGAAGGCCAAAATGACCGGCTACAATCGCTTCCGGTCAAGATCGGTTTTTGAAACATTTTATACAAAATGAATACACACTATAATGTGGTAGGTATCTATAGTAAGTCCTGCACAGTGCACATACCTATCTAGCGAAATTTAAATTTGATAGTGTATAATCTCAACTTCTATTAGCATCCGGTGGTTAAGACTCGTGTAGATGATCACAAAACTTCATATAAATATTAAATGTTTATAATGTACTTCTTGAGATTAGATCTATCCTCACATATCACATTATGTATCTACATACATTACTGTTGATTCATCGAATGTCACAGTCACCACAACCTGCAGAGCCATTAAAACGATATTATCTCTACTCATGTGTATTGTTCTAAGCAAAAGCAAGTATCGAAGTGTCGAACGCTATGTAGTATGTAGAGTGGAGAGATCACTCTTCTGCGGGAGCAAAATATTATGGCGCAGCAGCAGCAGTCGAGTAGAACAAGATTAGTGTTGGCACTTGAGAGAGTAGGCAAAAGGTGGTAAGTTGGAAAATCAAAAGTGGTAAAGTGGTAGATATTAAAACATACCCTAAATGATACAGAACATTAAATAACGCTCTTTTCTTCTGCTAACAAAAACAAACATTATTATTTAATTTGGAAAAAATTGTTTGCTTGTCGTTTTACCCGCGAATTTCCTTTGAATATTAAGATATTTTGTGAAATCTGACACAATTACCTAGATTGCTTTTATTAGAATCCCTGAATTGATTGCCAAATAAATTAAAATGTTCCTTATGTTAAAAATATGTATAAGCATTCATAGTATTAGAAATAAGGACAATAGCTACTAATCTCCGTATCTGAACATGAATTCGTACACTAAACATGCAGCCGAACAACTAGCATACGAACGTGTATTTAGATGTGTGTTGTCTCAGGAATAAAAAAAAAGAGCACGAAAAGCCTATATAATGGTTAAAGAAATTATTGTGAGATGCTATTCCAGAAACAATGTACGGAAGTCTTACCAAAAGATAAAAAGAACGTCCCAGGCCCCAGGGCAAAAATTCCGTACAGTATTATATAGAGATACTTAGGGAAACCTTGTAATATAGAATCAAAGTCGGTGCTGAGAATGTGGAAAACTATTTTTGCAGACTATAATTTTGACGAAGACAAGAATCCCTCTGTTAGTAGAACGTACCTACTATTCAATATTGGTCCTTATCAGTGTGGTTTAGGCCAGTAAAGTCTACCGTCGCGTCGATCAAATGTTCACACCTAAGGAGATCCTGATGGTAAAAACCCAATATGTCCAATTCGATACTCACCACCTTTTCATCAATATAGAGACGAGCTATACAGAGCCTGCCATATATAGTTTTGGTATCCCTGCAAAACTCGATCGTTCGTTTGTGATGACGGAGAAAGCGCGCTGCTGTATCAAGGTGGAGAATGGCTCTACCGAAACCTTTGATGTCAAAGAGGATTTACACAAGTTGACTTTCTGCCATGCGATTTCTTCAACATCATATATTTGAAAGAATTGTCCGAGACTTACGTCTCACAGGCCAACACACAAGGCACGATCTTTTAAAAGTCTGCCCAATTACTTGCATACGCAGATGATATTGACATAATTGGTAGTCAACGAGAGCAACGAGAGCAAACCCAAGTAGATATATATACTGTTATCAAGAAGGGATACCTAACATCGAGGATCGGACAAAAACCTCGGCTGTTCTATCAGCTCTGATAATAACGTCTCAAAACATGTTAAACGATGGATAACACTTGCCAACCTCTTTTTCTTTGAGCTGAGAAGCAATTGCGTAAATAAAGACATATTTTGAAGAACTATTAGGGGATTCTACTCGTATATAAGACCTTTATTATCCCAATCCTGCTTTATGACTCTGAAGCTTGAAGCTTGCAGCGGATGAAGCTATCCTCGGTCGCTTCGAGAGAAAGATTATTCGTTAGATTTTCGGTCCCGTCTACGTTGACGGTCTTTGGAGGAGAAGACTCATAGACAAACTATACGAGCAGTTCAGTCACGTCGACCTAGCCAAAAATTGCACATGCGTTCTTGCACATCAGAAGACCTAGCCTTAAGTGGCGCGCACACATTTTAATTTAAACTAGATAAAATGATCGTTACCCAAAATAGAATAAAATTTTCAGCTCCATAAACGTCACCTCACAAAGCACTACAGACTTTTTTTTTTAATTTCAGTAGTCAGTAGCAGTACCAATTTTACAGTGCAAAAAATGGAAAATTATTCAACCACTGGATTTCTATGCGCGCATAATGGAAAGTCAGTCTTATAGTGTGTGGGTGCTATTTGCCTTATTGTTCAATCTTTTTCCCATCTGGAAAAGTGCTCGATTTGTATTTCAGGGAGGTAGAATTTTGGGTTAAGCAAAATGTGGTAGAAATACCACTTAAGTGGTAGAAGTCCCATCACGTCGATAACATCGAGCTACGATCCGATCAGTGATCCGCTAAATACTACTACAGGAGTAATTATGCTCCTCTACTTATCGTCGTACTTACTCACACAGTATCAAAAAACAATTAAAAGTGTTATCATCGGCCTGGTCTATGCTTTGATACCCTCCACCGTTTGTCATTTTAATTAGTAGTGATACGTGTACACTACTAATTAATTGGTTTGTATGGGAAGTACCAGAACTACTTGACCGACATAAACAATTTTTAACACCAACCTGACGACTGTAAAAATAAGTCCTCTCACAAAACTTCATTCGCCTATCGGTTCTTTTAGACGCGTGTTTTCAACAGACAGACAGACGTTCTAAATCGATTCACAATTTGATCCTGATTCAGAATATAATACTTTATGGGGTCTCCGGTGACTCCTTCTTGGCGTTAAAAATGTAATGAAAAAGTGAATATACTTAGCTTCCTGGGAGGGTATAAATAATACGAAAATACGAAGGTATCTAGTTTTTATGGAACACATCCCAATGACAATTATTGCTGTATTGTATAAAGGTTCTATTATTCAAGCGTCTGCAACTTCCAGTGCTTTTATAAATTGGGTTAGGTTGGCAGATAGGTAAGGTGGGCGATGTCAATGTTTCCTCAAACCCATTCTGATGTCCATCATAGAGGGTCTACATTATATCTCACTGTTTTCCAATTAGACCAACTATGGTAGATTATTTTTCACTAGTTTATCAGCATTTTCGTTACCTACCATAATATCGTCGTGTATACCATATATCGTCGTGTATATGAGAACAACTAACATTTTATAAATTGTTCAGGAGACGCAAAAAACTGTTTTTTTTTACATTCCTATGGAATGTATATACAAAGGTAGTAATTACTCTTTTCGCATTCTTCAAAAATAATAAATTATACTACCCAACTTAAGTATAAAATGGCATCACCGATCTTTCATCGAAGTCGAATGTCGAACTTCGAGTTCGAATTACAGTTACAGTCGCAATCAGTCCGCCTCCGCATTCGTGGTAAAAGTACGGACCGACATAAAAGCCATGATTCTTTTTTTTTTTGTTGTGAAAATGAAATTAAAATAAATAGGTAGTGTAAAAGTGAATATTGTGAGCTTGTGTGAGAGCAACCAACTGCCTACGAACGAACGAACGAACGAACGAACGAGTATTCGCGAGTTTTGACTGTGCGTTCACATGAACAGGAACACTTCATGGTCGCGACAGTTCGTGAATTTCAGCCAGCAATTTATAATTTGAGGTTCGAAGGAGTGTTTGTGGAACGCGAATTAAATTATGTGGATTGCGAATAAACTTTCACAATTCACGCCAAGGGTATTTTCGCACGCTCTCATCTCATGTGAATGGTTCTTTATCTGTAAGTTGTTTCTTATTCGTTATTATTACATTTTATATTGTTTACCTACCTACCTGCAATAAAAAATTATAAAAGGGTGGAATTAGAAGCAATCGATATCAATGAATTCGTAGAGATATTGTCTCTGATACAATGGCCAATGTAAATCATTATGTACCTATTTAATTGCCAGGTGAAATATTTTCGTTTTGAAATTTTAAGCAATTGCAGTGAAGGAAAAAGGGTGCTGTCTGCACTTTTAAACGGAACCAATGGCGACAATCTAATGCCTTCCATTTTGTATCTTTTCGGGAAAAAATTATTTTTGTTTCCTTTTTTTTGTGTCCTTGGAGTATGTATATAAGGAAGGACCTTAGTGATTAATATTTATCTACATAATGACATCATTTCCTCATAATGTATTAGTTTTAAGTGGAATTTCGAATAATAGTTTTCAATGTCAATTACCATAGTTTAGCATCGCTATCATTTTTAAAGTCAAAAGGAAGTGAACATTTAGCAATTTTTCAGCATCAGACCTAAAGAATGATAGGCTGAATTTTTTACATGAACATTTTTCATTTATGTAATGAGTCTTACAAAATATATTTGGTTGTTCTTATCTTCGATAAAATACGTACCTAGGTACGATTGTGCATACCTACTTACGAATCACAAATTCCTTACAATGTACGTACAGTACATACATAGTTTGTTTTATGCATAAATCCATTCCCTACATCAAATTCATATACGCGAAACAATCATCATATGAGCATATACATTCTGAATGCCCGCCGCAGTGACAATTATTCTATTTTTAGAACTCAAAATAAAGCAACCCCTACTGCACAATCGAGAAAGCAATTTTTTTTGCATTTGGCAGAATAAGATCTATATTTTCAATTTATAATATCTCGCATTCTGGATGGACCGGAAAGATGAATGTTAGCTCAAAATACTCGATGAAGTTTAGCCTAACAAAAGTATTTCTTGAGTTTACCTACATAGATTTATGAGTAAAATGGCAAGTTGAGCGAAGTAAAATCGAAATAGAAAAGTTTATACGCAGTTTTTTCAACCCCCCTATAGGGCGAATTTTAAAAAAAGCGATTAATTAGGCATGTAATAGTTTTGACTTTCCTGAATTCCTTATATCAGGAAATTGCATTATGACTTTTTGTGTCACATTCACGTAGCATCCGACCGTGCGTCGGGCAAACTTTAAAACGTATGCTGAAAAACTCTACATCCACTTGTAAGATCCACAAAAAATATCTTTGACTTATGCAGACGATAAGTCACGAGCCGACAGTGGCAGTTGAAACTTGACACAGCAGTCATAAAAATATTATAATGTTTTTAACCATTACTCTTGTAGACCACTTTGTCAATAAAAATATTGCGTTTACTCTTGTGGGTGCAAGTATGAATACATATTATAATTATGTCCTCCAACGAGCACCGAAGAAAATCATAAATTCATTAATTTATGGTATATCCACCCGTGCAGACCAAAACTGATTGTTGATAGTTTGGGTTTATTATGGTAGTTCTGAGCTAAACAAAAGTATCTTCAAAATGGGTTCAAGTATCGCTTCACTTACAAGTGGAAAGGAAATCATGATTCATTGTAGTTTATATACATATTGGAATTCTAAGTACAGTCAGTTGCTGGGAAAAAGCGTTCGAGTATTAATTTTGTTACTTTGTCGTGATTTTATATTAGATTGCGTTTGATAAGTGAATATTATTATGTACCTAGATAGCTGGATACCCGGGTCGTTTTAATTTTAATTATGAAAAATAATATGTACATACTACCTACATTCCTACATACCTTACCTATAAAATGACGTGGAATTGATGTCATAGTACCTACCTATAATTATATGCTAGAAAAGGTTACATGTTATGTGATCGCACGACATATATTTGCAAGCGTATATGTTAGCCATTATGTTTGGCATTTACTGGCATTTTAACATACCAAAATATGCATTTAAGTAAATGCATTATTATGTACATCTTTCACGTAGCATTATCGTCACGTTAGAGTGGCATACTTACGCATGTCAGGTTTTGCATATCGTTGACTCGTAGCATTGCTTTAAATATTATTTAAACCATATTCGCAGGATTGTTTAATTTCAGGTCACTTCTTCGCATACAAAATTTTAAATGAATATTATTTCTTCGAAAACGTTGTTCTTTGTTTCTGCCCATTAACAATTAGAATTTTTAAATTTTCCTTGAATTAAAACTGGCTGCTTGAGCAAAATTCCTACGCTATTAAAGGATTGTCCCTGAGCTTTGACAATATCAATACGGGCCTGGATACTTTGCGATGGATTTTGTATGGTGAAAACTGAAGGCACTCGCAATGTGCATACTGTTGGTTAAAATTAATATAAGAGACTGAAATATATATGTACCTATTCATAAATTTTTTTCAGTAAGATGATTCAAATTCAGCTTCAAATTCAGCTTTGTATGCCTAATATAGGTACTCCGAGTTATTTCTTATTTGTTATCTTCAGAGGTGGTTAAGAAAGTCCTTTTTGAACAAGCTTACATATATGTATGTTATTTTTAATGTACTAAGGTAAATTATTTTGTCCAAGTCATATACATGATAGGTATTTACTATGTTTAAATAAAACCATAAATAAATAGGCAGTTACAACGATGTCCAATTGCAGAGATGACGAGATTTTATTTTGAATTCAATTACATATACATAGATCTGGGTATGTGTTTATTATAGTAAAATATAGCATGATATAGCATATAGATTACTTGAAAACAAAATATTTTCTATATTTTTAATATGTATTATAAAAGCTTGTTTGTAAGAGGACTGACATTTTTGCAAAAAATATTTATCCTCCAAAGTCCATAGGTATGTGATTTCTACAAACAAATGAATTGCCCAATCCCCAATTCCCCATACGAATACCTATAAAAATACATACACAATACATACCCATTCTCCATATACATAATCTACCAAATCACGATCTCATCATCATCGCTGATGATTTGACTCATCATCATCAGCCAATTGCGCATTTTCTGTGCAAAGCAGGCAGCTTTTTTCATACTTCATACACTCATATTCTTTTTGCTCTGCGATGTGCGCAAAAGCAACCCATACATGAGCAGATAGGAAATCGAAAAAAATAAAAATCCTTATGTTTATAAAATAGCAGGAAAATAATTTAATTGACTTCCATGAAGAGTTGCTAACCAACTAAACAAAAAAGGATTTTAGTTGGAATTGCAATAATTATTGTTGCGGCTGAAAAAAAATTAATGATAATGTTAAAAATGTAGGTACATATTAACATTAACAGTCAATAGTTCAAGCTTTAACGGAAGGAACATTTTTAATTTTTGTATATTTAGTATGATGGCTGAAATAGATACATACTAGGTATGTATAACTGTATATACACATGTACTACAATTTCTACTTTCTTTTTTCTTGTTTTTTTGCAGCACTAATTTCTAACCCAAAGCGGTTTTAATCGTTTTCGTAAATATCAAATCTATAAGACAGGAATAAATTCTTTAAAAAATTGGACGCCGAAAGAAGCCCCACACACGAAGAGTTTTCACAAAAAAAAAAGTGTTTTTTAACTACAGGTAAATATGTTTTATTTTAGTTTGTTTTTATTTAGTATTTAGTATACATAAATATTAATGCATGCCCCTAAAACAAACTCTAATATTTTCTAGGTATCACAAAAACAAAAATAATATCCTGGTTAGAGCACATTCTTTTTTGTCCCCAATCCCCTTAGTCCCAACCAAATAATCTCTCTGCAGCACGCCAAAGCCAAAGCCCAGAGTGGAAAGCCCCCTCGATACCCTTTGGAGACTACCCACCTCACCCGCGCTCTATGTATCCTACCCTAAGATCTAATTTCATTATAAAAGATCAGTGCCATCATCGCAGTCATCACTCGACCTAGGAGCGTGACACCATATGAATCGGTGGTGAAATGTGTATCAAGTGGATGTGCGGACAAACAAGTGTTTTTTTTTTTTGTATTTGTGATGTGCATACAGGATACCGGCCTATACGAGAATCTTACCAATTTGGAATAGTGCTTAAAACCCTCATGCGTAAATCAAACAATTAAAAACAACCCTTGCTATCCATTCCTGAGTGTTTAAAGTGAAAAAAAGAACTTAAGAACAACAAAAGACAAAAAAAAGGAAATAAATAAATATTTTTCTACCTAAAACTTGAAACTAAAATTTCGTAATTGTGTTGCCTAAAAATTTATAAATTACATCAATAGTTTCTAATTATTTTGAAGTGAGTTTGGTATTATATATATGTAGATATTACTAAAAAATTATTATAATAATTATTATAAGTAACTAGGCGACTTGGATCGATCGCGGTGAGTTTTTTTTTTTTTTTCTTAAAGGTAGTTAAATGATCTACCAATATAATATACACCTATTTATAAAAATGCCAAACAAGATCTAGTTTTTTTTTTTTGTCTTATTTTAAATTTGAATTTGCCTAAACATCATAATACATATTTACCAGTACTGACTCCGTAACGCTCCATACTTTTCTTATTTTTCTTATTTTAAATAAAAGTAGGCGGTGGGTATATATTTTCAAAATTTTAGTTTTCTCATTATTTAAAAATTTTTCATATATTTAAATTTTCTTTATGGTTCAAACTCAATAAAACTAATGCTCGGCAAGTGTTTTCAAAAGGAAATTGGCAAATAAAACCGCAACCATGAAACCTGAAATTTTGCAAAGAGGTTTCCTATAAAAAGTATACATAAGTACAAGCAATAAGGAAGGATATTTCGAGATTCAAACCTTAAAGGGGTAAAATGGAGGGTCAAAGTTTGTATGGGAACATTTTTACTTTTCATCCGATCGGAAGGTATTTTGCTTTGCGCTCGAGTTATTGGCAATGATTTTAATTAGAGCTTTTTCATACCTCACGAAGGAGTTCGTCGTATCAATTTAAAACTTTGTATATTAATAAAGAAGTAAAATATTATTTATACTCATAAATCTAAATCAATAGATACGAAAAAAAAAATAAAAACCATTTTTAGGCAATATGTATTTTGCTACGAATTTTCAGATCACTGACCTGCTACTGCTCCTCAGGTACTTTAATAGGAAGGTTTATTTCGCGAAATAAAAAAGGAGAAAACTAACTGATCGTTAAGGAATCTCTGTGGACAAAATCCTGACCGGTTTTAAAATTTGAGTTTTCTCATTATTGCAAAATTGCCCGGGTAGCAGAAATGTATGAAGAAGACATTGTTGAAATTCCCACGGAAATTATATCAACTGGAGACTTGATTAAGACAATTTTTGGCGATTTGATGCAAATGTCAATGCAGGAACTTTCAAAATAAGTCATTGCCGCGCTGACAAATGCGCAGACATTAGAAGTGAATAGGAACACTTCTAATGTCTGCACATAATCGATAATAATCGATTTTATTTGTAATAAGTCCTCAATCTATTTTAGCGCTGATTCTGTTGTCAGTGAAGACTGAAGATCCAAATGATGCACCAAATTTCCCTGTTGAATTCCTTAATCAGCAAACTCCATCCAGCAAGCCACTTCATGTGCTGTTGCTTAAGCATGGTGTCATCATCATGTTGCTGAGAAACTTGAACCATAAAAAGGACTGCAATGGAACTCGATTGATTGTGGAAGAGCCTGGGCGAAATTTGAACTATTTCGATATGCAATCACAATGATTCCATTTCCGATAAATTCTAGCGTACGCTATAACAATAAAAAATTCTCAAGAACAGTCATTTGATCATATTGGCATGCATTTCAAGATCGGAGTATTTTCACACGGCCAACTGTATGTGGCTTTATAACGATCAAGAGCTGCAAGTCAAATGAAGGTGTATATTGAATCTAATCCACAGCAAGGAAGATTATTAATTAACCAGAGAAAATTCACACGCAATGTATTTTTCAAAGAAGTTCTTTAAAAAAAAATAAATTCGTTTTTCAAATAATACTTTGCATACCCCAGCGAAGCGGGTACAACCAACTAGTAATACATATTGTGATAATGTTTGGTAGATATTCCGTCGGCTTTTTTGGTCATAAATAGATGAATGAAACTCGATTGTTTTATTTGATTTCCTAACGTTTCGGCAAGGTTTGCTACCTTCTTCTTCAGGGATTCTTTAGCGGGAAACTTTAGTTATTAATAATATTAATATGGAAAAAACACTAAACATAAAAGAAATAGTTAACAAGCAAAAATGAACTTTGACTATGACATTTAAAAAGTAACAAGGAAACAAAACTGATATAGGTAATGTAAAATGAAACACTTAAATTGAAGTTTAGCCTATTACTTACTTACAAAGTCCGGGCTGTGGTTCGCTTCATAACTTCCAGTGGCGTTGCCCATCCAGTCAATCTTGTATATTACATCAGTACGATTGTGTTTTTCAAGTTCGGGTTTCAGTGTTTTGTAGAATTTAAAGGCTATGCTCCTTGGAGCTCCTGTGTGTTTGAAGCTGTCGGCAAGTTTCGAAACGTAGACCTCACTTCTATAAATGCGCGATTATTTTTCTGACCCTACTTCCGGGGGAACCTTATGTTTCTGGCGATGCAATGATGGTTCGTATGAAACGATTAGGGTAATTGTTGCCTTTAAGGATTTTTGTGATCTTACGTTCATTTGCAGGGTGGAACTTTTCATCACTTAATGCAAAGACTCTATGGACCAGGTTGGAATCTAATTCTGAGATTCGATTTCAGCCAATTTACATTCCAACTTTTGATTTTGATTCGATGGATATTTGTATTTTGTTCATTTCTCCCCACATTCGATTGGATCGAGTTAAATGTAAAATTTTATTCGAGTGAAAATGTGTGGTCGAAAGCTCTGTCAAAAAATTTAACTTCCATTGTTCTTGCATAAATCGAATGATGATTACTTTCATCAAAAAATATAGAATTAAATAGGAAGCACCATTATTGTTCGTCAACAATAACACGTATTTGTTAAATGCGGCCTTATTCAGCCGGAAACTTCCAAAAATGGATACGATTTGTTTCGTAGTACTTTTCGGTTCAATTTAATCGTTTCCTCCAAAGGCAAGAATACATAAATGCCATATTTACCAACAACAATTGAGAATCCGACAGCTAAATATTTATACAGCTGATTTCGAATATAAAATTAATCCAATAAAATCATTCGGTAATGAACTTCTTTCCCTCGAAACTTAGAATGCAGAGGTCTATTCGAGTGAAAGTTTTGAATTCGACGAATTACAGATTCGATCGAATCTTAGAATATTATTTTTTTTTTTAATTTAGTGCACGAAAGGAAACCTCTCTGCATACATAACGCCATATTCAACTGCTCAACTCTGCACAGTAGCCTACTTCCCTACTTCCATTGCATGTGTCAAATTAAGAAACATAGGTAGATACTTACACTTAAATGTTTACGTTCAAGGAAATCACAAAATTCCTTACGAGTATATAATAGCTCGCTCGCCAGTGGAATCTAATCAAAAGTGAAAATCATTTGAATTAAAAATGCGATTACATCATAATTACCAACAAACAAAGGCCAGAAATTAATAGCAGTTCACGCCGCCCCGTTTCAAAGATTGATTGACCCCGAATTGCCACACAACCCTTATTCCATATCCAACCTGGGCTAAGGGTGTTAATGTTAGATGTCTTGTGCGTTTCGTCCAACACGAAAACAATTTGCAAATGCGCTTTTAATTCGTTGCCGTTTATAACAATATAGCTGCGGTGTGGTCGGCAGGGTCCATAGTGCGAACAACGAAATACAATAAAAATTTCGTGCGACATTGATTAATTACTGACGAATTTCCTTGGCTAAGTGGCACGATAGCGTTTATTGTACCAAGCCAATGTGAATCCATGGCCCAGGACCAGAGCCACCCCCAAAATGATTAACAATAAGAAAAAGTCCATTAATTTCATTTCGCAAATCTCGACCGTTAATTTGGGACTTAATTTATTATGGACTTTCTGGACGAGTGAATACAAAAGGTTGCCAACAGAAATTCATTACAAATATTTAAATCTAATTTAAGGATTTTTGCGGGTCAATTATTTTTCCTTTTCCATGGCCAAGCGCGGCGATTCGCGGTGAGTGTGTTAGCGCGGAGGGTGTAAGAAACTGCGAATCGAACTAAGTTTTTTGTCAGATTTTTCAGCGGAAAGCCAGCAACCGTCCCGAAAAAAAGTTTCTTATGAAAAGCGTAACAAAGCGAAAGGAATGTCGGGAAGTCGGAGATAATTAGCATTATGAACAAAGAATGGGAACCTTCACAGGACAATTGGGAGAATATGGTTTGGCTGTGTGTGCAGCTGTACGTGTAAAAGTTAATTTATATTCATTGATGCTTATGTGCGGTGGTTGAAAATTTGAAAATAATTCGATTAAATGATTCGCTGAATTCGCTAATTGACGCGGAAGATTGGGGTGTTGTTAAAAATAGTACCCAAATTAGTCTAAAACGGATGCATAATAAGGTGGAAGAATTTAAGTAGGGATTTTAGTAAACGAATAGCCCATGGTAGTGTTAGAAATATATATTGACGTTAACTTCGGCCAATAAAAGAAGAAGAAGTTAAAATGATTCCCTTAATTGACACTAGGTATAATGCGCTATTGTTCTTTTATACTGACAAACGCAACGCAATATTGGGAAATTGCAGCAAAAAAGAAAAAAAAACGACTTTATGTATTTAGTCTAAAGCTGCAAGTTGCTTCCGAGGCCAGTTACTTCCAGAGCGGAATGAGACATTGGCAAAACAGCTTTTGTCACAATTAAATGATTAAAAACTTGATTATTACAGGTGTTAGAACTAAGCACAAATTTCTGACAAATTGTTATAGCCTGAAATTGTGCAACATTAATATAGGTAATTACAAAAATTTTATCTAGGCTCTATCACTTATGACCAATTTCCGCGTAGAAAACCAATGTCTTTGCATTTATTTTAAATCATAATTTTTTTTACCGCAATCATGAGCCATGTCTAAGGTAAAGTTACTAGAATAAAATAAGCTATACTAATACTCCACAGGAAGGTATTTTCACTTTGCCACTACATTATTTGTAACGCCAAGAAGGAATCACCGGAGACCCCATAAAGTAGACCTTACCTGTACATATAATATTCTGAATCAGGATCACGTTCTAAATCGATTTAGCCAAGTCCGTCTGTCTGTTGAAAATACGTACCGTGCGTCGTCAGGTCTTTCAGAGTCTTTCGTTTTAATAACTCCAAAGTCATACATAGAACATAGCTGGAATTTTTTTAATTGCAATAACAATCATGCGAATTTAAAATTCATGTGAATCTAATCCTATACCTAATGGAGATTGCGCAACTATATACATAATATATTTACCTATATTTAAGCAATTATATTAAAAATGCTGCGGATTTGTCAACAGTTACTTCAGTGCATTATAGTGTATAGGTACATTCATACATTCTATTTCGTGTAGTTGCTGTTAGCTCCTAATATTTTGTAAATTTTAATGAATCTTAAAATTGTATTTCCGACAGTCAAAAACATCTGTAAATAATATTTCTTTATTTTTTTACAAACACATTCCAAGTCTAGCGCTTAATATTTTTGAGTTGAATAAAAGTTGCACTTACTCATTGTATCGTTCGGGCCCATCCAGGATGACAATTTGGTGTACATGTTTTAGAACTGAGAACCTTTAAGCTTGTTCATCATCATTGTTGCAATAATATTCACCCCTATTGCCGTTGGCGTTTGTCATATACGACTTAGATTTCGAGTCGTTGTACAACAATGTTCAGATTTTTTTTTAACTTTCGTTTTATTTCCTTTTTTTATGTGTTCACCATCATTTCAATTCATTTGTCTCAAAAAAGTTAAAAACAGCTACTAAAAAACGAAGCGAAATACGAGTCGTTTACGACAAACGCCAACGGCAATAGGGGTGATTAACTCTTTTATTTGAAATCCTGATACCGGAAGGTCAAACAATGCACTGAAAGAAAGAAAGTATTTTATAGTTTTGTATATTTAGGTAATTCTAGAAAACTTTGTGGTATAAAAAAAAATAAATAGGTGGCGCAACAGGCGGGTGACACCCAAGGCCTAGCTTCTCCCAACCATTCGTTTTGTGTGAGTTTTTTTTTTTTGGACGAATGGAAGGGACCTACAATTTTATGCCGAGTCCGAACGGCTGAATTGAGAAGCTTTTTCATGTCTCTCGGATGTTTGTCAGACGATCGCGAGAGGTGGCGCAGTAGAAAAAACTTTAAGATTTAATTTGTGTTTTTCCGGGGATCGAACCTGGGATCCCTCGCACAGTAGTCCAGCACACTAACCACTGCGCTACTGCCCCCACTTTGTAGTATAGAAGATTGAAATATTCGGTCCACTTTTGAGTAATGATTCATATCATAATTTGCTGTCATTAGCAAAACAGCTTAAATGAAATATATGTCAAAAAGATATGGGCAATTATAATAATATGTATCTATAACTTTTATTATTTGTTGTATCTAATGTTATTAAATAAAATCCAGTTTATAACAGATATCAATCGATGGTCAACGTTCAGTTGTAATTACGAGTAGTATAGAGTGAGCCATGATATAAACTAATCGATTTGCACCAACTTGGCTTTATTGAAAAGAAAAGTGTGAAAATGCCGACTAATTTTGAGTATTATTTCATTCAAATGACTGCGTCGACTGGCTTGACAGTTAGGCCATACTTTCATTCGATTTTTTTAATACAAATTCGATTGTTTCGGCCAATATTTCATGAATAGCTTGACCAATAATGTAATTGAGTGCCTGAATGCCTGAATCATCTCTGAAATATTCACAAAGCATGGAAAACAAAAACTGTTCTACGGCGTCAAATCGCTAATTATTTTGACCTATATGTTTCGAGAATATCATATGTATTGTGTTCAAGACGCCCAGCTAAACTAGAATAAAAATACTGTACCTAATATAAAAATAATCAACTCAATCGAGGAATATTTGGTTTGTCATTTGGGAAGCAAACAGATTTTCTTCTGCATGCTTCATCGGATATCAATCGCACCCAGCGAGTTGTAAGTTTTTTATTATACGCATGGTTAACATTTTTTTTAGAATTTTCTGGTCTACCGATATGTAGAAAAATATAATACAGAAAACCATAAATTAGAAAAAAAAAATATAGAATGAAAAAATCTCGAAACCAAAATCTCTAAAACAAAAATCTCGAATAGCAAAAATCTAGAAAAAAAATCTCGAAAGCAAAAATCTAGAATTAATAATAATTTCGCGCGCGCGAATTGTTACCATTGTCTCAAAAATTAATATTAATTCAAGATTTACTCATATGGAAAACTATTGGAATTGCATGTGTATGCAACAACAATTTGATTCACTGTTCCTGCAAGCAAATGAGTCAGCTTAAAAATAATAGTGGCCTATAATCCAACGCGGCGTATCACCAAGTCTTACAAGAGCCTGTGTTGAATTTGTCCGCACGTGATCATCATAAAATCAGCATTGAACTTGTGTTACAGAAATGTGTAAAAGATTGTAGAAATTCACATACATATTCTACAAGTATTCGTAGCGTTGTGTTATAGGTCCCAGGTCTTCTAAAACCTTATTGACGTGCTATTGTCAAAACACCGTGTGGCCTAGCTCCGACACTATATATTTACATACTGTTAGTTATAGTTTCGAAGGAATGTGTTTTTTTTATGACTATTTGTTAAAAATTTACTATTTTCAATAAAGAAGTTGCAAAATATTCATTTTAGACTTGTTTTCATTACTTTCGGAGTAAATTTAATGAATTATAAAAATCTCGAAATCAGTTTAATTTTCTAGATTTTTTTCGAGATAGAGTCTTTCGAGATTTTTATACTTTCTAGATTTTGACCCATTCGAGATTTTTGCATTCGAGATTTATCAAATTCATTTTCGAGATTTTGACTATTCTAGATTTTAGTCGTTCTAGTTAACGTCATGATCCCAGAATTTTCACCTAATCTTTATCTGTCAATTTTTCTGGAAATTCCACGATCAGAAATGCCACATTCTTTGAATGAAGTAATTTTTGCGCAATCTTTGTCACTTCTTCCGCTTTCAAAATTTTCCGCGTGACATCTTTGATTTCAAACGGAAAATTTATGTTTAAAACAATAAAAAAGATACAACAATTTATAAAAAAAAAATTGATAAACAAATTCTGGCCAATTTATATAAAATACACTTTACTTTGACTGTTTTTATGGGAATTTCCGCTTAAAAATTACTTTTTTCGAAAATGTCTTTGCAAAAACTGGAATTTTTATGATATAGACTGATTTAGAAAGTTAAAAACATAACGTTTTACTTCAATTTTGTCTTACAGATGGCAAATCATCCAAAAAATAAGTGGTCCCAGGTCTGTAGTAATTACAATACATTATGTATAAAATAATATAGTGTTTTTATGGGATTTTCCACTACTGTATGTACCTATTACTTCAGTGTATGCACTTATAGAGCTACTATCAGATTTTGTCCAAAAATTGTTTGTAGACAAAATCTGACGTCAGTATATGTCAACAATTATTGACATAATGTTTAAAAATAGATTAACACGTATAACACCAAATAATAATATTTCTATGCTGTCATGGTAGTTTGTGTGAGCTCTACTTATAATAATCATTTTATAGCTGTAATTATGGCTCTCAATCGGGACTGTAATAATTTATCATAAAAAAAAATCATATTCTAAGATAAAATCCATAATCAAATATACCTACGGCTTCCACAGCTTTCACTTTGATCTTTGATGGCCACTCATATTTTAGTTGAATGACTAATCCATGTCCTACTGAATTCTATGCCCAGACTAGGTATAATATCCTTGTTAATTCTACTTTAATATAGAGTGGCATTGAGTTGTTGATCGATTTGATGTCCAATTCCTTCCATACCGCTCTATAAAAACCACCCACACGGCCACCAGAGCTTCATAAATAATAATAAAAACAGAAAACAAAACAAACATAAATAAAATCCAGAATCAATCCGCATAACAAATGAAATCAATTTAATCGATAATATTGGTACAGCTTTCTTAATTCCAATTCAACCCCCACCCATTACGAGCATGACTTAAGAGGAAGATCTACTTAAATCTGTCCCTCACCGTAGTTCTCTAATGAATAAACATGTGAAATATGTTATCTCTCAACCGTCATTCAAACCGAAATATCTCCTTCTTAGAAAGTCACATTTTAGCATACGTGTTTGTCTATATACTTACCAATGCCGCTAACGCCGCACCATCACTTCAGCATGCGACAAACCACGCACGAAAACCAAAAAGGCATCAGAATATTTGAACGAATACACGCGGGCGTCTGTGCGTAGATATTTTATATATTGTACATATGAGAATGAAGTAAGGGCGGCGGTGGATGGGGCAAAAGTGAGTTTACTCCTTAAACTTTTCGGTGTCGTTAAATTTTATTATGAACGTGACTTGTCATTGTGTTTTTAGGCTTTTACTTAAGACTTTGTGAGTTTCGCACGTTGCGGACCCTTTTGTCAAACTTGTTCTTAAACACTGAGAGGTAGGTACGAACGTGCACATATGTATAGGTATGGCGTTGGTGGTTCACTTCACGCACTTATGCGTAATTTGTTTGCTAAGTTTTGTTTGAGTGCCTCTAAACGGACGTGGACCGCTTAAGGGTTTTTACTTTTCCATCAAAAGAGGACTGAGTGGCTTTTAATCGGAGAGTTGAGTAGTCATGCAGTTTTATCGATTGCAACTGTTATGTTGGGGAAGCATTACGCCAGTTAGAAGTAGTCATTATGCGAATTTTAAATTACCGAACGTGGGATCCACGCTCGTACCGACACGGACACCACCTTGTGCCTTGTGACTTTTTTTATTGGGCGGCATTACCAAGTTCAATTAACATGTAAATTTTAAAGCGGGCACAGAGAGCAACATGAAATCCTTTGCAGTAGGAGGTCATTTGCGTGCCAAAGGTGGGAAAAAGATTCAAATGAATACAAACATTTCCCATTATTTCTAATAATCACAGGACTAAGGTCCTCTTTGCTTGCGGATTTAGGGATCTTCGCCCATTTGGCCAGCTGAGGCACTTTGCAAACACAGCGATAGAGGGAGATCAGATGTGAATAGCGAGAAACTATATGTATATGCGCCAGGCGGTCATGAAGGATAATGACGTCAGCGAAAAAAAAATAAATAGCCTTGGTCCTGCTTTGCCCGGGAAACAGAGCGCGCGAAAAGAAAGCACCGACACAAAAACGACTAATTAATTGTTTTCCTTGTTTCCTAATTAGGATTTAGTATCCTTTTTGGTATTATCTGTTATTATGCACACATTTGTACATAAACAGCTTCAGCACGAGAAGTACAGCACAGTACAGCTGTGTATGTGTTTGTTCAGGACGAGAAAAATCTGTAAATGTATCTGACAGTTTCAGTCAGAGTGTGGGGTGTCGTCGGGCATGGTTAGGGCTCCATCTCCAGCTACATCTCCATCTTCAGCTTAGTGCGGTGGTAATAAGTAATTGGGTCATTTATATATGTGTTAAGAATATATGGCGATTTTTGTTTTTCTTCCTCGTTATGCTCTTGTTTTTATGTTATGATTAACGCAGGCTGTGAAACTACCTGCGTGTCTTGCGTTCAGATAAATTACTGCGTGTCATAATCGTAGGCGCGGTGGAGGGGAAACGGACAGATAATAAATTTGTGCCCCTAAGTAAGTAAAGTTTTTCGATTTTGTCTGTTTCCGGCTTTATTTTCGTGGCACGATACTGTAGGTATTTGTTGAGGCAGAGGCCGAAGATTTATGGTTTGGAATTTCTGATTAGTAAGGATTAAGCTGTTTGGGAGAGAAACACATTTGGAGAGGGTAGTGGCTAATGAAGAAATGATGATAGTTTACAGAAAATGGTAGGAAATGAAAAGAAACGCAACAAGTTTACGGTGGGAGGTGGTGTGACTTTGGTGGAAGAAAAAACGGCGCCTTTATCGGTGGACTACGCCAGATGTACCTAAGCCCATTTGTTTTTGCGCGAACTCATAAGCCTTGAAGCCTGCTGATGTGCTTCTTATATATCAGAATACTGTTAATTGTACGTGATTTATCGTTGTAACAAAAATTTGGCCTACGCGCGGTTCAATCATTTTTTTAACTATTGAATGAATATCAAATGTTTAGCTTCAAATCACAGCGGCCCATATTCCTTGTGCGCGCCACCTAAACGGGAGTCTTCACTTCATCTACTTTGTTTTTTCATCATCAGCATCTCAGTAGGTATCCGTTCGCTCTACATGTCCTATAGAGATTTTGGGTGACTGACTTGTACTTTTCTGACAGTGGCCAATTTCACCAAGTTTCAAATTTGTATTTACATGTATTTACTTAAGGAAATTTTTTGTTAGAAAAAGAGACAGATTCTGTTTCACCGCAATTATTTTTAAAGCAAATTTGCAATTTTTCTACATATGTATTTTGTGGGAAAATACTTGTAAATACAAATATGTAAGTTGGTGAAATAGGCCACAGGTCGATATCACTGCATAGCACGTAAAGTATTTTTTTTTAAATATCCTTGTCCAAATCTAATGGATTTCTCCGCGGTACATCCTCTTTCTGATGGGCTTATATTGTGGAGACTATCAGACGGAAATGTCGATAGAGCTTTATACTACTACAGATCAAACAAGATCGAGTTATATGTATCTATTAACGCTCTAAAGCTGCACAGTGTTCCAGTAGCGCACCAGAGGACGACAACCCATCAAATCACCCGCACCTCCGCTCCAACCATAGACTATTCTCATTCTCATATATAGTGGTTATCGACGTAGTCACCAATTAGTCGAAATTTTACCGCATTCGCTTTCGAACGCAACGCCACATGCAAAACGACAAAAAAAACATTCCACTCAGAGAAACATCCATTCGACACCACCCTACATTGCACTTCGTTGCACTAAAAAAAAATTATTTTAAATTCATTTAAATCAGTGATTAACAGTTCCTATTGTTTTAATTTGTGCTACACAACCTTTTTGGTTTTTCCAGGAATCGTACTGCCTATAAAGGGTCCGCCATCTAACGTTTTTTTTTTTGTCAACTAGTGCTTATTTCGCGAATGGTAACACACTTAGCTCATGTCTGATTTGACAGATAATTAGTTTTATCCTTCCGCTGAACGAATATGGTTGTGTATACGCTTGAACAACGCTGGGAAATATTGCGACATTACTTTGGAAATCATGGTAATGTTGCAGAATGTGTGCGAAAATTGCGTACGGATTTTGGAAGAAGAGAAGCACCGTCAGCTCCGTATGTTCGTTATCTTGTGAAAAAGTGAAAGAAACTGGCATCCTCATCGATAAACCAAAGCGTGAAAAGCCAAAAGCAGTGCGTACACCCGAGAAAATTGCTGCTGTGGCAGAAAGTGTGCGTGAAGCGCCATCAACATCAATTCACCGTCGTTCTCAACAATTGAACATTTCGGAGACATCATTCAGACGAATTTTGCATAAAGACCTTGGTATGACGCCATACAAAGTTCAATTGGTTCAGGAGTTGAAGCCAACTGACCATCCAATGCGTTTTCGCTTCGCTAAGTGGGCCTGCGATCGACTTAGAGAAGATGCCGATTTTGCCAAAAAAATCATCTTTTCAGATGAAGTTCATTTTGATATTGGCGGGTATGTGAACAAGCAAAATTGTCGCATTTGGGGCACAGAAAACCCGCACGCATACATTGAAAAGCCGATACACCCAAAACGAGTCACTGTTTGGTGCGGATTTTGGTTCAGAGGCATAATATGCTTAAAAATTGGACCGATCAGCCGAGGCAGCCATTTGAATGAAATTATTTTTCATTATTAACCGGAAGGATTGTACTTTCAAATAAAAAAAGAAATTTGAGAAAATATTCAGTAGTTTTCTTTTTTATAGCATTTTCAAAAAAAAAGTTATTTGGCGTACCCTTTAGATAACATTCATGTCTAACAATTTTACAAACTTTTGCTCCCATGACTGTCGAAGAATAGCGTGTGCATTGTTATTTTTTTGTATGGACGGCGCCACGCCCTTTTGTCCAATTTTTACCAATCTTCACAGGAGCACTCCTGGGCCAAAACCTAAGATTGTCAGTAACTTTGAACTCAATCGATTCGGTGGGTTTCAAGATATGTATAAGATTTTAAATGCTTTTGTATGTGAGGTGCCACGCCCCTATAACTCTTGAACCAATGCACATACAAAGAACGTATATACATATAAACTATAGAATTGACATCACCTTTCATGGGATATTTCCAAGCTCAAAATCGGTTCACGCATAACAGAAAACAGTAATTACAAACACAATTCAACTTATTTTATGTCCATATGTAGAATATATGGATAGATATAGATACAGATGTATTATGTATACGTGTACAATATTGCAGCAACGCTTATGACATATGAGAGACAGAAATACGTAATAGCAACGTTCTATGTGTATGATTCTTTTTAATTTCTTCATTTTTGCTTCACACAGCCCACAGAACTTCGACTGAACGAAGGCACAATTTAAAAATATTATTTAACCTACATAAGTAGCTATATTGCAACTTTTTTGAAATTATTATTCCTTTCGACACATCCATGAGTAAAATAGATACAATTTGGTAAACAGAAAAAAATAGTATTGGTCTATTACATTACAGGAAATTGTGTCGGCGAATAATACATAGACAAATAGTTTGCGCAACAGGTGCATTTAGGACCCTATATGAGGCTTCTCGAAATCGAAACCATTTGTTTCTGTGATTTTTTATTTTAGAGATGAATTCAAGGAACCTACAATTTTATACCGAGTCCGAAAGGTGGAATTAGAAACCTTTCTCAATACAGATATACTCTCATATGTGTATTAGAGGTTCGCGAGAATCACTTCACCCACCGTTACCGTTCAAGTTGTGGACAGAATCGTTCATGTGTCTGAAAGTATTTCTGTCTAGTTGAGTGAATGTACACGCGTACACTTTCAGCTTACGACTTGTGATTGTGATTCTGAATATCATGCGAAGTTTCTTTTTTTTCTTTGCATGTTCACAACAGAATTCAAATCTCGCGGATGAAATCGGGTAGGTGCACGGAAGTTGGCAGTCTGTCTAGAATAGTATGCATCCATCGATCAGGGGTGTTAATTTGATACTTATGTACCAGATAATACTACGTCTGCCATTTAGTACGTAATGATCGCTTTTTATTAAGCTTGTTTATTAGGTAATACTTTTTTTAGTTTCTTGAGTGCAAACACCGTTTAATGTAAAATCGATTATCTACATTTTTATAACAATAGTTTAAAGACTGCACCACGCTTAACAACACATTTCGTATTATTTTTATTATGTGCTACACTTTTTTAAGCAAACTAATACTTTTTGTTTGTATCCCTTCCATACCATTGATCGGTGAGTGCGACATTACACTTTTTCGGTGTAGTCGGGTAAGACAGTGAATAAGTCAAGTATTCGGCGGCGCATTGAAAATATTTATTTTTCCTATCCACTTGTGGAAGAGCGGATATCATTGATACTGTGCAAAATGTGTCGCAATAATTTAGTGGTGATTTTGCAAAAAAAAATAATATATAATATAATCACCCCTACCATCGAATCCGCCGGGGGCAATTATTCGGGGAAAAAAATATTTCGGTTCCCCGTGTGGGTAATGTGAATGTATCGTTGAAATCGTTCAAATCGAATTTTCCCGAACAAAATTACATTTCTCACCCACATCAAAATCATTGCGGATTTTATAGCTTTTCTTGCTTGCTGCAAGTCATGAGGATTTTTTTAAAGAAAATTTACATATATTAAGCTGAACATTTGTAATAAATCTGTGCAATATTGAACTTTATTAAAATCAAAAAATAATCTTTCTAAAAACACATTTCATCCGGAAGTTACGTGAAATCATTCACCGATCCTCTTAACATGTCTCTTTTTAAACGCTTATTTCGTTCTTCCTCTTATGCTTCCATAAAAAGAGCTATCGTTTTCATTATTACTTATATTAATTTATTTAAATCACTTTTAAAAGAATCTTTTCATGTGCCTCCGACGAATGCAGCTATTGACAAATAAAAGACAAGACAGCCGTTTGACAGTGAAACTACCTTATCCAAAAATGCGTCGATAAGGAGACGTTTCCGACGGATTCCACGATAGCAGTAGAAAGTGAACGGGAATCGAATAGGGGAAGTGAAACTCAATTCCAATGGATTCTACGATAGGGGTGAATATCTAATACTGAACTGAAATTGTTTTAAGCTTAATTTAAAAAAAAAAAAACATAAAACACATTTTATTAATCTTTATACTTGCCTGTACTTAATATTTAAATTATACTGCGCAGTTAACATACATATTTAAACATTAAATTATAGTGTTAGGTATACATATACGTAAATTAAGTAAGGTTTGTGAAACTGAATTCGGTGTATTAATATTAGGTAAAGAATTAAATAGCGCAAATTAGTGAAAATATTATGCACAATCCCAGTTGGAAAATGGTGAGTTTCTCTTTTTTATCCTGTTTAGGGATATTCTCTTCTATATCTTTGATTGAAATATCCGTGAAATCGTAAGTGAAGTGTTTAATTCAGTAACATAGGCATTATTTCAAATTCGTGCTCGAGTTCTGACAATATTAATTGTTTTGTGCAAAGTTTTGTAAACCTCTCAGTGCCTGTTTCATTTTAACCATTCTTTTATCAGAGGATTTCATATGTGTTCCCACCCAAAGTATTCTTATTAGGTATCAAATTCTCAGCATATGGTTTCACATCCGGTCGGTCTACTGCCACTTATTTTATCGTACTGATGCTATTGAGAACAAAATGTCGACACAGTTTATACCAACTTTGGTAAAGGCGTCGACTCAGTGAATCATATAAATTTAATAATAATAAGAAACATTTTTAATAACCAGGTTAAATTTTTCCACCCCACATCAATAATACTATTTATTCTGACCTAAAACATACAGAATTTGAAGCTTAAAAAAAGGATAATTGATTAAATAATGTTGATTTTAAATCTCATTGACAGAACTCAAAAGTACTTACGCATTGGCAAGGAAGGCATTTAGGTCCATTGCAGACTGCACCCAGACGATCTGAAACTATATGTATAAAAGCTCAAAGGTTAGAGGATTGCCACCCAATCAAGTAGGTATACCTACTTACAGTTAGATCTAAATTATATTTCAGGCTGATGGTGTTACTCCAATGATTTAAAGTTTTTCATACAAAAGTGAAAAATGTGAGATCATTATCAAAAATGATTTAAATTTTGCATTCTTACTTAGGTACAGCCAAGTCAATATCGCAACATGTCCAAATACTTTTTTTCTCTTTAGATAATAAATCGATTAGCATCAAAACATGTCCTTTAAACGTTATATATACAAATAGCATTTATAAAGAATACAATTTCGTTGATATTATCTACTGATAGGCATTGGCATTTGGCACACGAGATGATTTACATTTTTGTCTCAATCCAATCAAGTTATGTGATCACTATCACTACGACGAGAATGGGCTTCTCAGATGCCGATGTACGAAAGCAGAAGCTTTTTGTATGAAGATTAATATGTTTTCCTGCTGCGATCGTTAGATGATGAAAAGTGAAACTTCAACACCTTTATAGTATTAATATAACTCATTAATCAACGCTGTGCATCAGAAGCATATGGACAGCGACACTAAACATTTCTTGCTGAAAATTTATGTAAAACTAAGAAAAAAGCAGTCTCCTACAAATTAAAAACTATTATAATTGAAAATAAAATTGAAATAAGATCCACCAACTAGCAGAGTCCAGCCTCTTTGAATAGCAATCATTCAAAGTTGTTCTGCTATCAGTGTGTCAATATCAAATGGAAATTCAATAAATTTATATAAATCATTCCCATTTGAATCGAAGTTGCAACAATTTAAGGGGTTTCCTTTGAAATTTATTACCACAGATAGGTATGCCTTTGACCCACTGCCAATCGATATCCTTTTCCAGAAAATTGTATGGACAAAAAAAAAACACAAATAAGAGAAATAACCGAAAATCTATTTCTTTTAATGATCTCTATGATGGAAGGGTCTTAGGATACCTAGTGGTTTGTGTTAGCTTTGCTATCTACGTTTGTCATTTCTTACGATTTACTGAGAAAAATATTTTATCATTTCGAATAGTTCTTATTCGAATGATAGATAAAAAGGGATTGCTGTTTGCTGTGTAGCAAAATTCTCTCTTTTATTTTACAGATAAGATACTGTGTAAGGTGAAGAAATGAGAAAATGCTTTTAGGTACACACAAACACATTCAGAGAGAGAGAGAACCCATCAAACTTGATTTATCAGCATTCAATTGAATGCTAACTGCTGTAAGCTATATAGGTATATGAAGGTCTATAGGGGAAGTTTTGCATTTTGGAATTTTAAAGGAGTCTGACCTGAACAATCCTTTGTTACAAGGGGACTACTCGCATTGGGAAGGCTTAAGTTATGACAGATAGCACTCTGATATTAAGATAAATTTGAAATAGATAAATTTGAAATGCAAAATACAAGTCCTCTGTGTGATTTATTGGAATTGTCCCTTAATTGATAAGATTATGCATTTTTAATGCTACAGTGTAAAATTGTTAATTTCTGTGTTAATTAAAGCTGTATTGGGATATTGATTATGACTTCTCATTTGAAGTATATATACTTCAAATATACTGCATACGTTTTTTAGGAAGACAATTACATTATGGTGATGGGGGAATTCACTGTTGTCCTCACTGTTGACCCATCTTCGTTGCCTATGATTTAATGCTTGTAAATGCGGACTCTTGACAGCTTGTAGCGTTCAAATGCTAATATCATTATCAATATTAAAATGCAAGCGGTTAAATAGATTTTCAAAAACTCTAAATTGTTGACTGTTCATAATAATATCTATTATCTTATGCTGCACTTTGCAGGCTTCTGTTTAGGCGGTTTATAATTGGAAATATCATTTGATAGATCTTTCTATCGCTGATACTGCTTCAAAAGTGCCTTGAGATACTTGCAGTTAAACAGTGTATGTAATTGCCGCAGTCACATTTTTGTAAATTATATCTTATATATTTTACAAGTTAGTCTAATGGTCAAAGTATATAAATAATAATGGAATAAATTTCAAACAACAGCATAAATGCGACAAAGGAAAAATGTGTAACATACTTTAAAAAATCTCAACACCGATTAGCCCTTTTAAAAACAATTTTGCATTCAAATAACCTAAAAGATGGCAGAACTGAATCTAATGTAGGTATAGGTTGAGAAGATCTAAGGGAAAAAAGAAACAATTTCGAACAGCGTTTGAAGGTCAAAGTGCTTCTGGTCTGGATTGATTTTAAAAAAATTTCATAAAAGTTAATGCAGGCAAAATAAGTTAGAAATCCTAGAACTTTTCCCGTGAAATTGAAAATTGATACTGGAATTTAAATAATAATATTATAGTAACATTCTGTTCTCAAGTTTAAAGATATATTATGACTCTTCACAAAAGTATCTATGTTTATTGTTTACACTTGCGATTGTATAATCCTCGCATACATACCTACCTATACATACATATTATTATTGTTTACTCCTAAAATGTTGTCTGCAACGAATTTCACAAGACCATGATCGAAATTGATCTCCATATCCATCTTTAGTCTCTACCCAAAGAAAATGTCGATGCCGAGCTTCTTTTAGAGATTGCTTTGCTGAGGGAGAATAGATGACACATTTGATTAGTCATTTCATTACAGCCAGCCACCATGGTTGTGTGGGTGTGCACTTATTTGAAGCTCAACATTTTCGAAGTAAAGATTATGTATTGTCACTTCAGTCATCGAATAGACACTACACGACGCTTAAGTCCTTGCGTCATATTAAAACAAAAAGTGCATATAAATGACTCTGTAGCGTGTATTTTGAAGGCAGTTATAATATTATACATAACTAGGTACTATGGACAAAAATCGAAGGCACCTAGCGATTCAAATTTATTAAATTTTAAACTAAAATGGGATTATCTACGATCCCCTCTTCTCCTATACGATCTTCTCGTTTTGAACCATTGAACCATCTCACATTGGGCAAAGCTTTTCCACCCTATATTTCGTTCGTGCCAGTGGTAATTGGAAATGGACATCGGATAATGGACATCATTAGAGAAGAAATTGAAGATATCCTTGATCTTGATATCTTGATTTTCGGATACCAAATTGTCGGTTCCTATTGCATTGCCGGGACTAAGAGAAGAAGATTTAATCGCGAACGCAAATAGGGCATTGTACGTACAGCGACATCAACTGGTGTAAATCAGTTGTCAAAATTGGCTCACGTTTACTGAAGAACATTGAAATTGCTGCTCGTACCAACCTCCTACCTGCAGATAGCCTGCATTTCTAAGTAGGTAAAGTTAGTTTCTGTGGAAATATGGTATAGTCGCCGTTGTTGGTTTCAGGTCCGGTCTCAGGACTATTCTGTGCAAGACTGTAAGATGCATAAAAATAAAATAATTAGTTGGCGCAACAGGCGTGAAGACAACCCTAGGCCTAGCTTCTCGCAATCATTCATTTTGTGTGAGTTTTTTTTTATTTTTGGGACGAATGGAAGAGATATACAATTTTATGCCGAGTCCGAACGACTGAATTGAGAAGCTTTTTCGGGGCAGTTATACTCTCGGATGTTTGTCAGACGTTCGCGATAGGTGGCGCAGTAGAAAACACTTTAAGATGTAATTTGTGGTTTTCCGGGGATCAAACCAGAGACCCCTCGCACAGTAGTCCAGCACACTAACCACTGCGCTACTGCGCCTGAAAGATGCATAGGAAAGTGAAATTATGTTTATTTGGAACTAAAATTATACTTATCACATTATTATAATATTATATACTTTATACGCTAAATAAACTATTGAGGAATGGGTACGGGTATATGCGTTATATTATTGTATGGTAAAGGAAATATGACGTTTGTACTCCGTTTCCATTTCCAAATATAATTCTACTAAGACTATTGAATTCCAGGAACACAAAAATTGCAAAAATATTACGAAATATTATAAGTCATATAAAATGTTCATTAATGGAATCTGGACTGATTCGTCATATTAGTGTATTTAAAAAAATGTGACGTTTAAGCGCAGATTTCATTTCTGAATAACTACATATTATAATACACAAACTATAATAAATACCAAAGACATTAGATAACTGTTGATGAATGGATGTTAAATTTAAACATAGTTTTTTATCTTGTAAAATAACTACGTTAAAATTTAACATCTTTTTCTATGCACAATCTTTAAAAACTATTGTCGATACTTTTTTAAACTGCACTTAGAAAAATGTATATGTTTTTTTTTTACACAAGATTATGGTGGGACTGTTGGAATTGTTGGAAGTATTGTTAAAATATATTAATACATCTTACATTTCCATCAATTCTATTATAGTACGATCACATTTTGCTGAACAATCTTACCAAGGTGCCTATAGATCTTTAGTCTAAGATAATAATCACAACAAAACTACATCTTCCAATCGCATCGTCTATTTAGCTTTACTTACTAAGCGTCGTGACGCCCTGCAGCTCCAACTCGGCGAATTTTGCATCGGGACTTGGGCTTACGCCAGTACAAGATCCAACTAATCCAGGAGCTCAAAGGTAATGAACATAGACAAAGCCGTTTGTGCGCTGACTTGGCTTCGGGGCGTTTAGAAGAGAGCCTCAATTTTGGCCTAAAAATCATCTTTACCGACGAGGCGCATTTTTGGATGAATGCGGGCATGTCAACAAGCAAAATTGCCATAAATATGGGACGGCAATATTTACTCGTCCTTATTGAAAAACCACATATCTCTGCTTTTAGAAGGGCGTCGCAAAAATATTCCAACCCCTCTAGGGAGTCGCAGTATGAAAAAGATTGGGAACCCCTGCACTAAGCTGATTACTAAGCTGAGTTTCTATATTTATTTATTTTAAGCTATATTATTAAACTGACATTAGCAATTTTTCTTTCCAATTCAAGGTACTGCATAACATAAAGGATATCACGTTACCATACCAGAAACGAATGTAGTGCATCAAACACCATTTCAGACTTCGAATAAGATCGTCCCTAATTGAATCGGTAAGTCGTTGCTCAAGCTTAAGTGCATTTATATCCTTTTTACTATCATAAACCTTACATCACGCCTATATATACTGCAAGAAAAAATGTTGAGGAATGAATAATAAGTTTATTTGTATAATTTTATTTTTGAAAAATTATACGCTTAATCTTATCGTTCATTTTCAAATATGGCACTTACATACAAACACCGCAAATAAAACTGTATTGAATTAAGTTTAGTGATCTTTGTCTTAGCAAGTTACCTCCTTTTTATATTGTTCTTTTTTATTTCGGTAGGTCCTCTATAATTATTAGATATAGGAAGTACAATTAGCTACTGCTTAGTATATTATATTCATTACATTCACCATTATAATTATAACTTGGTTCTACTTTTTGTCAGCTAAACCGTTTAAAGCTAAATTTGTACTTTCGAAAATTGTACTCAAGTAAATGCAGTGAAAGAGAGGTGGGTCATGGTGTTTTTCTAGGCATCACATATTTGTAAATTAATTCTAATATCCTTGGAAAGCTCAGACAAAATTTATGTTTTCATATCGGACATTACATAATTTATACGTTACCAACATAAAATATTGAGGAATGCACTCTGAATTCATTCTTCATATAATGTTAACAGAATATATGTTGTTTGAATTCAGATTCCATTTCTTAATGATATCAAACGTGTTGAATATTTCCTGAAAACCTAAGACGAAATGCTTATGTACAGAAAATGCACAAGGAGAAGCAAACAATCTAATGCGGATTATAGCGGAACTATTGCGATTGTAAGGAATTATGTTAAATTATATTAATTCCTTTTTATTCTTTTACTTAAGCTTAATTGGCCTTGAAATATTTGAAATCCCAATCGAAAGTACATATTTTTTAACACTATTTTTCGTCGACTTTAAATACAGAAAGAGCTTATTTTTTAGTTTGGTTTAATATGTCCTATCCTGTATTCGGCAGGGCTGCTATAATTAAAAGAAGCTATGTAAAAATATGTTCATAGCTTCCTTTAAATGTAGCAGCTCTTCTTTGGTACACATTACGAGTAATAAAGATTGTCTCGGGAAATCTTACCAGTTATTCAAATGTTCGATTTTCTTTCAAAGTCCGAGCAAAATCAGCTTTGTGTTTTGTATCAGTTGTTAAAATCGTGTGTCCACAATGTCAGTGTCACTTGATAAGTAAATTGATTGAGAAAACAAAAAAAAGAGTATCGACAAAGTACGTAACTGATATTTTTATTATCTACTATAATTTTCTTATCCTACAACATAAAGCACTTTAAGGATTGGATACTGAGTTGATTCGTCAAATTTTTTGGGTTCAAATTAAAATTTGACGTTTGAATTCAGTCTCAATTTCTTTTACCAACTGCAATAAATAAAATACCCAATTAGAAAATAATAAGTATGATGCTACAAAAACTGTTGACAATTATGTTAAATACGAACGAAGTGTTTCAAATTTAAAATTCATACCTTTCAATTTGACATTATTGTTTCTAAGCAAAAGATATTTCTATAGTTTCCAAAATATTTAAATGCATTTTTAATAATTTTTTTCTTTATATGCTGGTGTGATGTATAAAGTATGAATTGTGATGTAATGCTACAGTCACTGGTGCAGTTGTCATAAAAGATTTTAAAATACATTCATTACTTCTTACTTTAAACATTAAGGCCTGTCCTATTAAAATTAAAATATTTATTACATATACATCAAGTACATTGCTACATAGACTGTTGACGAATGCAAGTTGAACCAATTCATCTAATTTTATGTTAAACAATTTAGACGATTTTGTACAACTTTTATTTCTTAATATAGTTACCACCTGTCCTACATTGCATATGAAATACTAAACAACAAATGTTGTGAAGAGGGACATTATTTATCTTTTTAACAACATTTTATTTATAATCTATTTTAGCAAGTTATCTGATTTTAACTCGTTTGAAAATTTTTTTTCTGAAGGGCCGTCATTTTTATGGAAAGTTATTTTAAAATATATTGATAACTTCCTTTAAATAATAGCGGTTCAACTTTGGTACTGCATCGCATTATAAAAAAATCAACCAATTTCTTTGGCTCCACTATTCTAAATGTCCGAACCTTCCGAGAGGCCAATATTGACTCGGATCACTACCTTGTTGTAGCTAAGGTAAGAATGCGGAAATCCAACACACCCCAACAAAGAAATGCTGTGAGAAAGTATGACGTCGAAAAACTGCAATCGCAAGAGACGGCCAGAATCTTCGCCGATCACGTATCCCGATGCCTCTCGATCAGTCCTATCGCAGCAACAGCTAGTGCAGAACACCAGTGGCAACACTGCCAGAAGGCCATCATCAAGGCCGCGACTAACGTGCTGGGTTTCACACGACCACCACGAAAACCCTGATTTGATGAACAATGTCGACTAGCAAACGTAGCAAAACAAGAAGCGTATAAAGCGGCGTTGCGAAAAAGGACTAGAGCTGCTCGCGAGCTCTACGACCAAAAGAGACGGGATGAAAATCGGATCCTCAGAAAGAAAAAGAGCACGAGAAGCGTATGACCGAAGAAATTGAGAGATGCTACTCCAGGAACAATGTACGGAAGTTTTACTAAAAGAACGTGCCAGGGCAGAAAATAACGTAAAGATAATGAGGGAAACATTGTGGTAGAATCACAGTCGTTGCTGAGAATATGGAAAAATTACTTCTGCAGACTCTATAATGGCGACGAAGCCCAGAATCCCCGTACCACTCAATATAGACGATGATAGACAAATCTTCCGTCCACCTGACCAAAGCGAAGTACGGGTAGCAATATCCAAGCTAAAGAACAACAAAGCCGCAGGGCCTGATGGCCTACCTGCCGATCTTTTTAGAGCAGCTGGAGATGACTTGGTAAAGAGCATGCACTAAATCATCTCCAAAATTTGGTCAGATGAATGCATGACTGATGAATGGAATCTCAGCATCGTTGCTCGGTCCACAAGAAAGGAGACCCCTTCAACTGCGCCAACTACAGAGGTATCAGTCTCCTTAACATCGCGTAGTACAAGATCCTGTCTGCCATGCTTTGTGAACACCTTAACCCCTTTGTAAATAACCTGATTGGCCCCTATAAGTGCGGTTTTAGGCCAGGAAAGTCCACCGTTGTCGATCAAATTTTCACACTTAGGCATATCCTGAAAAAAACCCAAGAAGTCTAAATCGATACCCACCATCATTTCACCGATTTCAAAGCCGCGTACGACAGCATCTCTAGAAACGAGCTATACAGAGCCATATCTAGCTTTGCCATCCCGTCAGAACTCGTTCGATTGTGAAGGATGACGATGGAGAAAGGTGGGTAGCGACCTCACCGAAACATTTGATCTCAAACGAGTATTTAGACAAGGTGACGCGCTGTCGTGCGACTTTTTCAACATCATATTTAAAAGAATCGTCCGAAACTCACAGGCCAACACAGAAGGCACGATCTTTCAAAAGTCCGTCCAATTATACTTGCATACGGCGATGATATTGACATAATTGATAGAACACAGCGAGCTGTTACTGGTGCGTTTGCTAGTATAGAAACGGAAGGTGCCATGAAATAAAGTCTTATGCAAAAAGGTACAAAACCTAATTTTGGACTTTATGGCACTTCTGAAATTGCAATAAAGTCCAAAACGATTTTTGGACAAAAGTGGAAATAAAATCCACAATGCATAAACAGTTGAATATGTATGGGGGGCAACCCCCCTGCTCGTCTTTTTTTTAAATAGCTGAGTGCAATAATGTCCAATAACTTTAGTGCACTTTCAAAAATGAAATAAAGTCCAAAACTCGTTTTGGATTTTATTACAATTTCAAAAGTGCAATAAAGTCCAAAAAAGTCCAAAATTATGTTTTGGACCTTTTTGCATAAGACTTTATTTCATGGCACCGAAAGACAGGCGGCTAAAATGGGTCTAGCGGTCAACGAGGGCAAAACCAACATCGTAGAATCGGACAAAACGTCACGATCGACAGCTACAACTTTGAGGTAGTGAGGGACTTTGTCTACCTCGGCTCTGCTATAAATTCTGATAACAACATCTCAGAAGAAATTAAACAAAGAATAACTCTTGCCAACCGCTGTTTCTTTGGGCTAAGAAGCCAAATGAGTAGTAGAGCCCTATCGCGAGCAACTAAGGAGATTCTGTACTGTATAAGACCTTAATCATTCCAGTCCTGCTTTATGGCGCTGAAGCTTGGTCTCTATCTAAAGCGGATGAAGATATCCTCGGTCCCTTCGAAAGAAAGATTCTTCGTAGAATTTTCGGTCCCGTTTGCGTTGACGGGCTGTGAAGAAGGAGATTCAACGACGAACTATACGAGCTGTACAGCGACATCGACCTGGTCAAAAAACTGCGAGTAAGCCGTTAAAGATGGCTAGGGCATGTAGAGCGGATGGAAACAAATGCTCCGGCCCGTAGAGTCTTCGAGTCTAACACAGAGTGACATAGCAGTAGAGGAATACCTCAACCGACTAGGAGTGCGCAACTGGAGGCAGTTAGCTAAGGACGGGGCTAACTGGAGAGGCATGTTAGCTGAGGCCTCGGTTCACCCCGAACTGTAGAACCGCCTAAGTAAGTAAGTAATTTCTTTGGCTCTGTGTGATCGAAGTTAATAATTGGGAGTTTAAATTATATACAGGTGGTAGACAGATATCCACCTGTCGCCCGGTGAGATACCACCACATCATGCTATATTCTCCTTGAAGCAGCCTTGTTTACTTTTAGGAGTTTGGCTGGTGAGCCGGTGTAGATAGGATGAGACACAAAAGCAAATTCGGAAGGTAAACTACTCTCCCATTTGCATCTTTGGGAGACAAGCAAAGATTAGCTAACAAAATAGACGAATTTTCGAAACAGCATACAAACGCATCGGGCATTGATTATAACTTTTTCTTGTCTCCAAATGGCGCGATATCCTTTGAAAAACTGAGTTAAGTACCTAACTAGCTTTTTATTCTAAGCTACTGTCTAACTGAAATTTATTTTTCAAACATAGGTTTCTGTGAGATAAAGGATTATCACACTACCATATAGACGAAACGATCGCAGTGCAACAACCATCAGCTCTAAGGTCTTCCTTATTTGAGGGGGTAAGTCTTTAGAATTTTAGGCGTATACCTACGGAGAATATCATTTGAAGTGAAAATATCTCCAATACATATCTGGGTGTACGTATGAAATTTTAAATATTTAGATTGCTTTTATATAGTTTGTTTTCTTTAGATGTGTTTTTATCGCGAAGGTTCTTTGATTTTGTGCGAAATGCTGTAGAAACAAAGGACAATTTATATCGAGATTCTAACTTTAAATTTTCGTCGAAACTCTCAGTTTTTTTTTCTCTCTTAATTTTCTAATTATGGACGTAAGTTATTTAAAATCCGGTGGAGTACATGTTAATGTGGAAATGTAAAATGAGAGTGAAGTCTGTACATGTACTGTACAGGGTACAGCAGAGTCCAATTGTTTGTTTTAAAAAATTAAGACATTTGAAGGTATAAGTGAGAAAGAATTTTTGATGCTTCGTCACGTTTTTAAATGTTCAGTACGGCTTAAAAGGAGAACCTCACCAGCAATCCTTCGTTAGTAACATTTTCCTCCCGTTCCCACCTACTTAAGTTTCCTAATGATAAATTGAACAGACATCGATCTACTTGACTGAAAGGCCTATTATCCCACTAAATGCCTCAAGCCAATAAAAGCCCTTCAGTCACATCGATTTATCCAAATGCTGTCATTCATCATTCGCCAACCGAATTTTAAATAATGTTTGATAAAACTGTCATTGAGCTCCTGTGTTCGGGTATTGCGTATTGGGCTCCAAAATTGATTAGCTAATGATATAAGAAAAAAACGTACACCAAAGAGGCTATCCAGTACAAATAATGTCTGACATAATCACTAACACCATCGCAATCACAATCTTCGCTTAGTCGTCATTAGTCTAATGCACTGCTTTTGCTATGCTATCGCCTCGATTATCATTATCGTCGTCATTCCAACCACAAAGTCAACAGGATGCGATGCGAAAAATCGTAAAGAGATTAATTCATCAATATTTGTATTCTTTGAACCTTAACACAAAGATATTTCCATTAGAGCTCTTCGCTTGTTCTACTGAGGCCGCCCTTTCGTACTCCTAATCATGATAAAAAAAAATTCATTTCTTTCTAGATTTAGATAAAGAATAGGAAAAAATTCTGCACACGACAGGACAAAAGACTACACTTTTCCATCACTGTCAAAATTACAAAGCCATTAAAGTCACAGGATATGCCAGTCGTTTTTGTGTGTATTCACACTCTGCCAACCCTTTCGTCAAAGTGTAGATAAAAAAATGGGACACGAAAGGACAATGCTTTAAATCGAGGCATCCTGAGTGACAGAGGCGATTGTCCAATATTTAACCACTTCCACTTGTCATTCGAATAGGCTGCTGCTGAGATGGCATCCTCTTTTAAAGAAGACATCAAAATTTGTCCAAATAATAACAACCTGGGGCGGATTTGCTGCTCTTCAATTCGGGGTCGCTCGTAACGACTTTCGATAAGTCCTCTGACTTTTGTGCGGTTGCGGATGTATTTCCCTCGAATTTGTTACCTCCAAAGGTAATAACTGAGAATGCCCTCCGCACCATCGAGTGGAATTACTTTTCAACTTCGAATGTCAACTGTTGTTTGGGAAGTAATAAAAACGTTTCCCGCTGGGTGGACTTCGCCATAGCACAAGGATAAACCTTCCCTTTGGGACTTGTCACAGGCCAACGATACAGCGACATTCTTATATAGCTTCTCAAGACCAGTAATACGATTTCTTTTCTCTTTTCCTTTTGTTTTTCTTGGGGTAATAAAAAAGCCAAAATTAAGACAGTGAAAAGTTTGTCCTCCTTTCGCTTCTGTGTCAAGGCAGTGCGGCCGAGCCGAGTCCTTTTCCGCCTTCGAGTCATTGCTGCTGCCGCCGCCGCCGCGGCATCCGATGGTGAATTGTTTTGTTTTTTTTTTTTTTTTTTTTTGTTTTGGAAATTTCTCAATTATATAAATTTTTTTCTTATTTCACTTTTTCATCATTTTATTTACTTTTGCTGTTTATTGTTTCGAAAGTGGAAGTTTTATTGAGAAGATATTTCGCTTGTAGGTTCCGTGGTCCGATTGTATTTCGTTTGTTATATTTTTTCGTTCTACGAAGGAAGAGGGGCGAAAAGTGCCGCATTAAACGATGAAAAGGAAGGGCACAGGCATTTGGTTTTTATTTCGACTCTTAGTGAGGAAATGATTTAAACACTTGCAAATTGTTGAAAATTGGTTTTTAATTTTATTGGGTGTGAAGGCATTTTTGTTGGCAGTTTCGTTTTGAATTATTGGTTCTGGTAGAACAAAACAAAACGAAACAACTTGGGTACAGACAACGTGTCCAAGGGTGATTTGTCGTTTCGGGATGATTTTTTTTTTACTCGGGAGGTGTAAAAAAGTCGATTTGATGCTCGAAATAAATGAGATTTGAATTAATGGCTGGCACTATTGTAAATGGTGGAATATATTTTATTACTTTTTACGAAATGAATGTCTCTTTGTAATATGCTTTTTGGAAATTATCTTCATCTTCTGTAGGTCTTGTCTGAAGTTAAAGTTATATCACAGCCGTCGTGTTTTGAGCTCCTATATCTTACTTGCCTTTGGCCTAAAATTGCTGGTACAGAATCCGAAAAGCCCAAACGTGAAGCTCTCCACACTAAGTTAAAGCTCTACTTCTAAAGGTGCTAGTACACGATATGTAGCAATGCCACATATATGTATATGAGGCTCTGACGTAATTTTGAAGTCAGCGTATGGAGCCAATGACTACATACCGTGTAGTTGTACTAGCCCTCTTTGTGCAACCCACTTAAGGTACTCATACGTATGAGGCACAATATGAGGCACTCGTGACACACACGCATTGTGTGGCTTTTCGACATTCCGTGTAGGTACTACCCTAGCATACAATGTGTGCCAATACGCTACATAAAGTCGAGTGGTTACCTGCACGGTTCGTATTTATTTTTGAATGTAATTTCAGCATTTCAGTTTGTGTCAGTGTGTTTTGTATGAACAGCCAGGTATTTCTTTTTTTGTGGTCATAAAAGTAGCGAACGCGACGGGATAAATACACCCAAAGCAATAAATCAATTAGTACCTACAATTTTAGTACCAAGACTGCACACAGAACAATAAAACTGCGGATAGCATCATCAGAAACGAATAACCAACAGCCAACCGATATGTGCGCGCTGTGCTACATTCCGTGTAGGTACTAGCAAAATTTTTTGTACCTCCTGCGCTACATACAAAAAACGAAATGTGTACCTACCATATGTGTACACTGGTGACGTCACAGGCACATATACATGTGGCGTGCAACATATCGTGTACTAGCACCTTATATTCTTCCACTAACAATCGTAGGTATACATTTTATACTACACTTATTCATGTGTTTCTGTTGCAGTGCGTTAATCCGAGTAAAGCTTTCTACAAATTCAGTCTAGTCGCCAAAAATTATAATTTTCAGGAAAAATCTTAAAATCTGATTGACTAACTTGATATCAACATTTTGAGCCTCCTTCACATCACACAGGCTAACCTAAATATTTTCATATAAAAACATGCATCCCGGTACCTAGGTACATGTTACGTATGTACTCATTTTATTCTCGACACCTGCTCTACGCAATCAAAGTTCATCACCAACTATCCACCATTAGCAATTTGTCGAATGGTGGTTGCCACCAGGCTTGCCAGATTGTGCGATATATCGCAAAACGTGCGATATTTTTTTCTATTTTGCGGTATAAAATGAAATTTTGCGATACCTCAATTTTTTTGCGAAAACTTGCGTTAATGTGGAATTTTCTGTTCATAAATGCTTAAAAAGCTGTTTGTTCACATTTCATCAATTCGTTCGTTCGCTCTCATGTGAATGTTCCTTTAGTTGTACTTGTAACGTGAATTTATTTCTTTAAGGTTTGGTTCCCATAGAAACAAAACGAAACCTTATTGTTTTCCCTACGATGTCTGGGTGTCTGTCCGAACCCAATAATCCAATTTTGTGCCTGGTCTATCTCAAGAACTAATTGAAGTATAACCTCTAGTTAAAAGAAAATTACCAATGATATTTGCAGAAAAAAAACAGTTTATTTCTTGATTTACAACAAAAAAAAACATGCATTCATATGTTCCTATTTTGTAGATCATATTCGTAGTTATGTATGTGCTGAGACCATAACTCTATATTTTAATTGGATTCAGACTAGTAGAGCATAGATACTTTGGAGCCGTTAAAACTATAAAGCACCAAAATACTATGTGTGGTGCGTGGAATGAAACATAATTAAGTCTTTAAAACAGACTGCTTCAATGTTGCTTTTTGGATTTTCCTATTCAAATTCCAAATACATTGATAGCCAATAATGTCAATGCTCTAAAAGAACATAAAGTAAATTAAAAATCTATAAAAGACGATCAACATTCAAAAATGCCCCAACCCCAAGCCCAGACCTCGCACTCAAAGTGGGTCATATTCATATATTAAAAAAAATCGAGGCCACTTCAATTTGTGGACCGCATCATTCATATATAATAAACTGTACGCAGCCGCAGTAAATTGTTGCGCATCAGTAGATATAGCGTGGCGAGCTAATGGAGCGTTGTCACGTACGATTTTATTTACGACTTTTTTTTATTATCCTGATCCTTTGAAAGTCATTAATAAATGGGGACACCATCTGGCATTTGTTTGGAGTAATATACCCATAACCATAAGTTGATCTGCTGACTACGTATAGTTCTATTTATTTTTGAGATTATTATTGTTCTTTGGTTTCTATTACGTACATTACACGAGATACATTATGCAACAATACTTTAGATCAACTAGGTATACTAATTAATTACTATGTTGCTTCTTGCAAGAAAGTTGATCATTTCACTACATATTTTGAGTGCGATAGTATTGAATTAACCCATGGATAAATAAAGGGTGTTTTTTTAGAAGTATAGAACTTTGAAATGGAATAAACGAAAGATAATTTTTTTAAATCGACATGAAATTTACTTTTTTCGAAAGATAATCCACTGGCATTAAAATTTTAGTATGATTTCTGGCATATGACCGCCATGGCTGCCTCGGACGTAGTCTAATCTGGAGGTCCAATTTTCGATGACTTTTTCCAACATTTGTGGCCGTATATCGGCAGAAACAAGGCGAATGTTGTCCTCCTAAGTGGTAAATCGTTTCGGGCTTATCTGCGTATACTAGCGATTTCACACATCCCCACAGAAAATAGTCCAGCGGCGTTAAATCGCACGATCTTGGAAGCCAATTCACGGCTCCGCAACGTGAAACTATGCGGTTACTAAACTTTTTTTCAATAAATCAATAATTGTAGCACGAGCTGTGTGACATGTTGCGCCGTCCTGTTGAAACCACAGCTCCTGCACATCATGGTTGTTCAATTGATGAACGAAAAAGTCAGTAATCATGGCTCTATAGCGGTCTGTAACGTTCTGGCCAGCAATGTTTTTTGAGAAGTACGGACCAATTATTCCACCAACACATGACATAAAGCACACCAAACAGTCAGTGGATATAAAGGTGTCTCAATATACACTTGAGGATTAACATCCCTCCAAATACGGCAGTTTTGTTTATTAACGTATGCAATCAACCAAAAGTGAGACCATTATGTTGACCGTAAAATGGACGTAGTGCGCGATACGTATTTCGAACAGAACCACGATTTTCCAAATAAATTTGCACAATTTGGAAGCGTTGTTCAGGAGTCAGTCTATTCATGTTGAAATGCCAAACCAAAACTAAAAATAAATCACTTGTTAGCTGACAAAATGGCCGCCAGTTAAAATAGTATTGCCAGCTTAAAGTTCTATACCTCTGAAAAAAAAAAACACACTTTAGATAGACAGATACCAGCTAGAATGTAGAAAGCTTATTTTAGCAAAAATGTACACCGTCTATTGGTGGAATCGTTGCACATTTACTAGTTAAAATATAATTTATTTAAATTTAAAAGGATATCACAGAAAAATTTTAAATTCCCTCCGTAGATGTTATGTGGTTTCGGCGAGCAAAAGCAGGCGGAAGATTATTTACGAAAATGAGAAACCAAACCGGACAAAAAGCAAGATTTAGCTGAACCTGAATTTGAGTTTTAGATTTTAAGTTTCAGTTTCAACTCGTCCGATTTCACAATATAATCTGAACTCAATTTAATTGAACTCAGTTTAACTAAATTTGATGAATAAAATTTGGCAGTATTGTATCTACAGTACTTTGCTTTATATGACTTTTCTAAAACTTTTCCTTGTATTTTCTATTAAAGAACACGCAAAACAACTCCAAATATTTTTTTTTGATAATCGCCAGCTTTGAAATTAAAATGTCACTGTGCGAAGTGATCTGAGGTTTAAACGGCAAAATGATTAACTTTAAACTTTAGAATGAACTCTGTTCAAAGTTTCAACGAATTCATTCATTGTTGAACTGAAGTTTAAACTAAAAGTGTAGTTTAAGCTTCCAGTGTGTGAGTCTAGAGTTCTTATGATTAAATTTATTATAATCCGGTGCTCCATGCAGGTAGGGCGTCCAGAATGCGCGGCATCGGCAGACATCAACTGTCGCCTTCGCTAGTGACGCATTTCATCATCCATGGGACATCCTTCCCACATCTTAGGTCATGATGATGAAACGTGGACTCAATCACGTTTTACTGATAGAAACAGAGATTTCTAGTGTAACTAGAAGAGGAATTGTTTCCCGACTGGGATCCGATCTCTAGCGAATCGTTAGAACACAAAATTCCTCCTCCTCTTCAAAGAGTTGTGAACAATCCTAACACATCCTCGACAGGACTACTCGTGCAATAATAAAAAATATAAATATATAGAGTATATATCCCCAAGGACTCTAAGCAATTGTTCATAATATTTCAAGTTTAACTATGCGGAAAATAGTTTAACAAAACCCAGACCAATGAAAAAACAACACAACAGGGCGACCAACTGCCATTTAATTTCAACAAAGCATTCACCACCCTGACTGTCAGTGTTTCACAACCAAAACCACCCCCCAGGCAAGCCCATCGTCATCATCATCGTTCAACTCTCATACTGATACTGGCAAGGACTAAAGGCAATCGACCGACAGACCATCGCGCACTAGCTGTACTCTAATATTACTTGAACGGAAGAATTATCTACTCTTTCGGTCCAAGTATACCTACCCATCGGTGGCGGTACTGTTGCTGTTTCTGCCACCAGCATAGTGTCCTTGGAAAGGAAAGTAAATGTCATGCCAGAAAAAAGAATCGGAGCAGTAATCCTCTCGCTTTCTTTGTCCACACCACACCCCACCGGATCTCATTGTACAGCTTCTTTTAGTTTATTCATGGTGTTTTCTTGAAAACACGTAAAATGTCCTCTTTGTCGGTTGAACAATGAGCAGAAATGTTGGTTTTACGTTACAACAATCCTACCGAGAGTGCACTAAGGATCTCTTCTCTAGCCTTCCTGCTGAGGCTGATTTTCTTCTTCATTTTATCCCATCGTCTGTTCATCTTGTCTTATATAGAAACGACGAAAGGAAGTCTTTTGGCAAAACAAAAAACAAAATGGCTTCAATTCCAATAATGAAACTTTATGTTGAACCACAGGAAGCGCCAGGAATTTACTTTGTCAAATTTACTCAGCCAAGGAAAAATACAACCAGGTTGTGGGTGTGAACTTAAGTCGCACTGCCCGCGCACTGCCAGTGGCTATCACCTGCTGTTTCATTATGATAATAGTGTTGATGGTATAACGTTGATGATTTGCGTTCACGATGGTTGGGGTGCATTCACTGTCAAACATTATGGTTGATGATTTCTCCAAAAAGAACTGGCATTTTATAAAATACCGCTATTCAGTTGAATCGATGCGATGGAGCGATCTTAGAAATTCGAAACTTGAACCTATGCATTCTATGACTTCACACCTGTGTGACAAAATATGATGGATTAAATAGATTGCATTGCAAATGTCAGACTTCAAAAGTCAAAACTTCTACACAGAGTTCTATATGGGTTTTCGTATAGATCCAGGAGCTTTAGTTGAGAAATTTTGAAACAAACCAGCCATATCGTATCGGGTCCCTTTTAGTCTCTCTTGGTGTATTGGTGGAGAAGCTCTGATAAAAATAGTTTCTCTTTATTTCCCGTGGCACGAACCAGCGGCGGCGCTCGGGTCACAAATAAGGACTCAAAAGCTTATACTCACATTGAGGGCCTGGCGAAGTGAAATAAAAATTGCAGCATAGCTATTGAAGTGCTATAAGTTGAACTTTGGGTCTAGAGCTGGACATTCTGAAGCTTCTAAGCCTGAGCGGATAAGTACATAAACAAATTTATTCGTAAATATCAACGAAAAATAATTAACCTGGGTTTGGAAACTGTACGTACAGTTTTTCTTCGGTGGGATATGAAATACAATATTCTTTCCTCTTTTACTTTTTAATATTATTGACGCATTATCTATTTATAAAGATTGGTCTAAGCTGAGAAAAATTACAAAAACACTTCATAGATCTTGTTTAAAATCGAATTATCATTCTCTGTTTCAGTGAAGGATGTCTATCCAGTGACTGTAATTTATGAATTAGATATAGGGGAGGGTAAATAACTCAACAGTCTTGGGTATGGCTTGGACGGATGACTGTTTCTTCTAAGGCTAACTGCCTAAGAACTTGCATTTTATATAACAGCATTTTTGTTCTATATTTTCCTATAACTACTCTATTTTAAAATAAAATACACCAGCGAGGCCGAGGACGCATGAATCTGATAGTGGCTATAGAAAAAAAACTGAAAACAGAAACTGTTACGTAAATGGAATCACCAGGCCAGTGGAAACAAAACGATCGATGTATAAGTTAGTGGATGTTTAAAAAATGACTACAGTAAAAAACCACTCCTGCGTTTGTGGTGTTTAAAACAGGACACGTGTATCTCAGACATGGAGTAATTCGTATGCAGCTTCACAAATATTTTAACATGACACCTGCTGGTTGTAATATACTTTAGTTATATGTACACTAACCAACTAATATCAACATTTGCAACCATTTTTTGTATTCATTACTAATACCCTATTCACACCAAGCCGAAAACTGTGTTTTCGCGAAAACAGTCGAAAATTTCATCGAAAACAGAAGTTTTCCCATGCATATTGCAGTTTTCAAAACGAGTTGTTTGAGATCGTTTTCCATGAAAACGCCACGAAAACGAGTACAATCGTTGGGTTGTTGAAGCAGACACATCTTTTGCAACATTCAGCGAGCTCAGCAAAACTGCTGACAGGATGTGAGAGACTGAGTAAGAGCCTCAGTGCTGTCGATTCTTCTAGTTTTTTTTTGTTTACAAATGTGGAATCTCTTGTTATCTTTGCACCATAAAGAGCAAATTATTCAGTTTTTCTATAATTTTAGAACGGCAGCACTACCTGCCACAACTAAATGGGATTTTCAGATGTTTTGATTTTGTTTGTTGCTTATTTTAATTATTTTATGCATTTAACCATATGTCAAGTAGCTTAAATAATTTTGTTTGTATATTATGTCAACACGAGCTAAGTTTAGTAACTAAAATAAAAGTCTAGTCGCCACAAACATTTCATAGCTAATTTCACAGCTAATTGAAACGTCAAACGAAAACGAGTTGTTGTTCGGTGTGAATGCATCCACGAGTTTTCTAAACTTTTTTGACGAAAACTCGGTTTTCGGATTGGTGTGAATAGGGTATGAATGCTCAGACTTTTACCTTTGTTAATATCGGGCATAGATAGAACTACCATCAAATCATGCCTCTCGATCACTTTGAGTAAGCTACCATAAATGTGTGCCTAACAAAAACGTATCTGAAGACTGCCAGAGGAATTACATACCAAAATTAACAATAGGTGCGTTTTTTTGGCTTTTCTATATAGTCTTCCAGGGAACTGTAGGGCCGATGAACTCGCTAAAATAGGAACACTCAACCCATTCTGCCAGATAAAGGCACCCTAGGGATACCAATAGCTACTTACAAACAAAAATTGAAGCTGTATGCTATCGAGAGTACAAATCTTAGGTGGACTAGTGGCATCACTTGTCTAGCGACAAAACAAATTTGGCCTAGGCTGGATTTGGAACGCTCTAAGAAATTGATTTCTCTCAGCAGATTGGATATCGGCACTACAATAGGTGTCATTTATGGACACTGCCTGATAGGTAAGCATGCTGCCAGGCTAGGCCTTTTCGCAAACGACTTTTGCAGAAGCTGTATGGATGAGGAAGAGGAGGAAACTATCCCTCACCTTCTTTGTTCCTGCCCAGCTCTCTCCCGTAGAAGGAAGCTTCGCTTAGGAGCGTACAACGACTTGGGCGACCTGATAAACACAGACATCAGAAGCCTCTTACGCTTTATAAAGAGCTCAAAATGCTTCAGTAAGAAGGTCTTACATGATCCTTTTTCGTGGTATCACAATGGACTAATGTGATACGAACTAATGTCGTTTTCCGTCGGGAAGAACTTTCCGCGATTCTGAATTAAAATCCAGAAGCAAATTCCTCTTCTTTTCAGTAGAAGAACTGTCAGTTAAGTGTCAATCGAACGCTTTAAGCAACCTTCGGATTGCTTCCGAACGGTTGTGGACAACCAACCTCAAAACGACATAACAAAAAGTGTGAAATATCGATTGGAATATTCTGTAGGTAAGTGACATATCGCTCGCCATTCTTACAATTGCCATACTGTTATGCTTGCATTTTATAATATCGCTTTGCAGCTTGACCATTGTAAGTATGACGACTACGGACAACGTAACTGGGTTCTTTGTGCCTTAACTATAATCTCTTTCTATTTCAAGGTGTAAAATAATAAAAGTCATTTATAATTTTCTAGGTACATATAAATGCATTCTACGACTATATGGATATTCTTGAAGTTCTTTATATTAGACATTGAGATTATTTTTACAGTTTTTCTGTAATAATACCTACTCTTATCCCATATTCTAGAAAAATGTTAAAGATTTTTCAGTGGAGTGCACATTTTCTGTACCGTTTAATTTGTAGATACTTCCAACAATTGTACATCATGAATGCTTTACAAATCGGCCTAAGTAGTATTTTTGGGAATGAGTGATATTCTAAAACAGCTCGATTCTCAGCACTAACTGCATCTCGAACAATTTGGTGAGGAGGTGTTATCGGAGCCTTCCATTATGATGTTGGAATATCACAAGAGAAGGGGTGACAACATGATAATTAAAATAGAAACTAGTGCAAAATACAAACAGTGTGTATAGAAATGAGTGATCAATATAGTGCACCGTGCTAGCGACTGTCATAATGAAGTGGTTGCATATTATATCCCCTACAATATAATTGTTGCTAGTACGATGCATAAACATGCCACATCTATAGTGAATGAGTAATGTTCCAAAGTGTGTTTTATAAAGTTAATGCTTTAAAAGTATTCACAATCTTACAAGGTGTGGAAGTAAACACGTTTTTGGTTCAGAACTTAACCCAGATGCCACACAGGAGCAGGATCATATTGTATGCCCTTACAAGGAGTTTTAATATTTGGGTATGTGCAAATATTCAAGCAAATTATCTTCTTTGGGACCATTTATATTACCACAGAAGTGAGGCCGCATTCCAAACTGCTAGTTTCGCTAGATCAGCAGTTTAGATTGCTGTTCCACTTTTTCTGTAATAATATCTAACAAATTGACGGCTTAAAGCAATTGGCATGAAACAACCAACGGAAAGCTGACATCTTTAAATCATCACATTTTTAAAAAGTTAGTGATTTCTAGTGGCTTTAGTATTTTTAGTCCAAAAATGGAATTTATATAGAAGTGTGTATGTGTAGGTATCTATTTATCTAAAAGCTGCACAGCGTGTACCGTGCTAGCAATTCTCGTATTGGAATGCTTGCATAAATTATATAGCTTCCGTTATGATTATTGTTAGTATGATGCTTAAAACGCATTTTCGTCAGATGGTGTTTTAGAACTGAAATATTCCCTAGGTACTCAACATTTCTAGAAGCTGTGGAAATTAACGCACTTCTTGCTCCTCCTCTTAACCCAGATAAGGCACAACTAAGGAAACGCTTTTATGGGGAACGCGAAGTGGAAACAATTTGTAGTGTACAGTGATACAAAAGTGGCTTATGTGCAGCAGATTAACAAACTGATGTATAAGTGGATCGACCGGATGGATGGATAAGAGTTATAATCATAGCCAATCAATTCAATAAGCTTCTTTTTTCTTTGGTTCAGAACTTAACCCAGGTGCTCCCGTCCTTTTAAAATCACAAAGGAGAATATTATTCATGCCCTTATAAGGAGCTTTAATATTTGGGTAAGCGCAAATCAAATCATTTCAACCGATTTCTCTGTATTATCTCCTTGAAGCCGCTTTTTTATTACTGCGTAAGTCCGACAGCACCCTAAACTGCTATTTTCTCTCGATCAGCAGTTTAGTTTGCTGTTCCACTTTTTCAGTAATAATATCTAAAGTGGAAACAATTTGTATAGTGTACACTACAGTGATACTAAAGCGACCTTGTGGCTGATATAAAGGCAGAAAATTAACAACCCCATATATATAAATGGATCGGACGGATGAATGGCTGATTATGGGCATTTTTTGATAAGCAGAAGGGTGACAACAGGATCGACTGGAATTGAATGTTCATCGTCTTGAAGACTTTCATAATATTGTCACATTTATACAAATATTGCCAGTGACAATTTTGTGAGACAGATGGATTATTAGCAACAATATCTTAAACATAGTTTCTCAATAACAATTAGTTAAAAATATAAACCATTTTTTATACTTATTGAAGGAATGCTATCTTTTACCGTATGTTGAAAGGTGATCTGACACATACCAAAACATGGATAAAAAGCTGCTAAGCCTTCAGCTACTGAAATTATATAAATGCAACATAATCGTGCGCCGTTCTAACAATTGTCGTTTTGTATTGTTTACACAATATGATATCGCATACAATATGATCATTGTTAGTATGATACATGAAAACGTAACTGCTTTGTACAAAAATGTGTTTCATATGACGTTGATACCCTCAAAGTATTCGCAGTCATCCTAGTTACTTAAATAAGACCAATAAATCATATAGCCAATCAATTCAATAAGTTACTTTTGTTGGTTCAGAACTTAATCCAGATGCCATGTCATTTAAAAATCACACAGGAGCAGGAGCATTATATGCCCTTATAAATAGCTTGAGGTAATATTTGGGTAAGTGCAAATCATATTCTAGCCGATTTCTCTGCATTATCTCCTTGGAGGACCTTTTTTTATTACCGCGTAAGTGCGACAGCATTCCACCCACACTGCTATTTTCGCTAGGTCAGCAGTTTAGATTGCTGTTCCACTTTTTCTGTAATAACATCTAACACTTTTGACGCTTTAAAACAATTGGCATGAAACAACCAACGGAAAGTTGTCATCTTTAAATCATGACATTTTTAACAAGATAGTGATTTCTAGTGGCTTTAGTATTTTTAGTCCAAAAATGGAATTTATATAGAAGTGTGTATCTATCTATGTAAAAGCGGCACCGCGTGTATCCTGCTAGCAATAGTCGTATTGGAATGCTTGCATAAAATATAGCTATTGCTTCCGATATGATTATTGTTAGTATGATTCTTAAAACGCATTTGCGTCAGATGGTGATTTCAACTGATATAGTACCTACTCAAAATATTCGAAGCTTTAAAAAAGGCTTTTATGGGGAACGCGAAGTGGAAACAATTTGTATAGTGTACACTACAGTGATACTAAAGCGACCTTGTGGCTGATATAAAGGCAGAAAATTAACAACCCCATATATATAAATGGATCGGACGGATGAATGGCTGATTATGGGCATTTTTTGATAAGCAGAAGTGTGACAACAGGATCGACCGGAATTGAATGTTCATCGTCTTGAAGGCTTTCATAATATTGTCACATTTATATAAATATTGCCAGTGACAATTTTGTGAGACAGATAGATAATTAGCAACAATATCTTAAACATAGGTTCTCAATAACAATTAGTTAAAAATATAAACCATTTTTTATACTTATTGAAGGAATGCTATCTTTTACCGTATGTTGAAAGGTGATCTGACACATACCAAAACATGGATAAAAAGCTGCTAAGCCTTCAGCTACTGAAATTATATAAATGCAACATAATCGTGCGCCGTTCTAACAATTGTCGTTTTGTATTGTTTACACAATATGATATCGCATACAATATGATCATTGTTAGTATGATACATGAAAACGTAACTGCTTTGTACAAAAATGTGTTTCATATGACGTTGATACCCTCAAAGTATTCGCAGTCATCCTAGTTACTTAAATAAGACCAATAAATCATAGCCAATCAATTCAATAAGTTACTTTTTTTGGTTCAGATCTTAATCCAGATGCCATGTCCTTTAAAAATCACACAGGAGCAGGAGCATTATATGCCCTTATAAATAGCTTGAGGTAATATTTGGGTAAGTGCAAATCATATTCTAGCCGATTTCTCTGCATTATCTCCTTGGAGGACCTTTTTTTTATTACCGCGTAAGTGCGACAGCATTCCACCCACACTGCTATTTTCGCTAGATCAGCAGTTTAGATTGCTGTTCCACTTTTTCTGTAATAACATCTAACACTTTTGACGCTTTAAAACAATTGGCATGAAACAACCAACGGAAAGTTGTCATCTTTAAATCATGACATTTTTAACAAGATAGTGATTTCTAGTGGCTTTAGTATTTTTAGTCCAAAAATGGAATTTATATAGAAGTGTGTATCTATCTATCTAAAAGCGGCACAGCGTGTACCATGCTAGCAATAGTCGTATTGGAATGCTTGCATAAATTATATTGCTTCCGATATGATTATTGCTAGTATGATGCTTAAAACGCATTTGCGTCGGATGGTGTTTTATAACTGAAATATTCCTTAGGTACTTAAAACTTTTAGAAGCTGTGCAAATAAACGCACTTCTTGCTCCTCCTCCTAACCATCAGATAAGGCACAACTACGGAAACGCTTTTATGGGGAACGCGAAGTGGAAACAATTTGTAGTATACAGTGATCCGAAATTGTGGCTGATATAAATGCAGCGTATTAACAAACCGATATACCTATAAGTGGATGGAACGGATGAATGACTTGATATCTTAAACAGAGGTTATCAATGACAATTCTAACAAGTGAAAAATATATATAATTGAAACACATCGTGCGCCGTGCTAACAATTGTCGTGTTGTATTGCTTGCACATGATATTGCCTACAATATGATCATTGTTAGTATGTTAGTATCTTAGTTGCAAAAGTAAGTTCCTTTTTATGATTCAGAACTTTAACGAGGCGCTTTTAAAATCACACAGGAGCAGGAGCATTTCCCTTATAAAAAACTTTAATATTTGGGTAAGTGCAAATCAGATTATAACCGATCTCTCTGTATATGCAAGGAAATTATCTTCTTGTGACCTTTTTTTATTACCGCATAAGTGAGACTGCATTCCAAACCGCTATTTTCGCTAGATCAGCAGTTTAGATTGCTGTTCCACTTTTTCTGTAATAATATCTAACAACTTAAAACAATTGGCCATAAAACAACCAACGGAAAACTGTGATTACATTTGAGAAGTATGTATGAGTATCTTTCCGATACTGATGTAGTATAAAAATAGAATATCTATAAACGGCACCGCGTGTGCCGTTCTAACAATTGTCGTATTGAAATGCTTGCATAAAATATATTGCTTCCAATATGATTATTGTTAGTATGATGCATAAAAGCTCAACTATGTACGCTGAAATATTTCCAAAGTGCTAAAAATGTTCCAATCTTTGGATATAAACGTCATTCTTGATCATGCTCATATAACAAGATAAAGATACCGTCCTTTTAAAATAACACAAAAGCATAAATGGTAGGTATAGTACACTTTTTTTATTTGGGTGAGTTCAAATTAATTATAACTTTTTTTTATACATTTACATATTTTAGCCTTAAGAATTGTAACGGTTTGCAAAACGGCAAAATCAAGCTGAATTTCTGTTTTGTTTGTACATATTAGAAATCCAACTGGTTTTTGCTATACCTAATAATGTTCATCATAGACAATTACTATTTTCTAAGTTAATCTAAAAATGTTAATTTTATAGTGCTTAGCTCGTCAGATACAAACGCGCCAATCTCCATGACAAGAATACATTGAGTTTATATCCTGTTAACACACACTTAAAACAATTACAAGATTCCTCGGTAAGATCAGGGTTTCCAGAATTTTGTTTGCTTTAAGCGCCCAAAACTTAAAGAAATGTAGCCCAATATCGTTGCCCAGAAAGAAGCCCAAAAATCGTTGAAAATAATTCGGATCTTGTATTTTATTAGAAAATAGGTACACATGTATGCGTATGCGCATCAAAGCATATCGTGAGATTCCGTTGACAATCGTTTTCGCGGTTTGGTCTTAATTAAATTCATAAATGAAAACGCTCTTTCTTCTACAGCCGAGTTTCCCAAAGTGTGCTCCGCTGAACACTTGGTCCTCCGCCATAAAAAATTCAAGTGCTCCGCGGAAAGATAAGGGGAAAATATGAAAATTCCAGCAGACTAGCTAATTTTGTGCTTCTGGAACCTTGTCATTTTGTTCGCAACAATGTAATTTGTGTATTGATTACACAGTACAAAAATGGGTAAAAATGAATCGTGTACTCTAGAACTTCCTAACTATCAAAATGGAAACGAATCAATGGCGTTGATTGCGAAAAGATTTGTTTTTCTACGAAGCTTGTTTTTGGGGAAATACAAGTTTCTAGGAAGACCGGAAGTTTTGAGAACCGCAAAAGAAATGAGATTGGACGCAAAACTACTCCAAAGAAAGATTTGCCGGACAAGTATAGAGCCAATCTATTTTTAATGTCCATTAAAATTAAGGAGATTGTTGCACCTAAACTCCATCAACAACTCAGAGCGCTGTGCCGTAGAACAAAATCTTTGTGGATTCATGTTCCACAAAAAACACACATTATGTCAACAGAAACCTAAGCAAGAGCCGGAATTTCGAAAGACTCCACTTTAAAAACACATTTGCAATTTTGGAAAAAAGTTCTTCGGAATGCCAAATCCAAGTTTAATTTATTTGGATCCGACTACTGTGCGAGAGGTCACAGGTTCAATCCCCGGAAAAACACAAATTAGATACGTCTTAAGGTTTTTTTTCCACTGCGGCACCTCTCGCGAACGTCCGACAAACATCCGAGACTCTAAGTCCTGAAACTGTCCTGAAAAGCTTTTTAAATCAGCCCTTCGGACTCGGCCTGAAAATTTAAAGTCCCTTGTATTCGTCCCAAAAAAAAAATTTAAAAAATCAAATGGTTGTGAGAAGCTTGGCCTAGGGTGCCTATATCCCGATATGACCTGTTGCGCCAAATATGTCGGATTTAGTTTTTTAAGCAAAAAGATAGCCCTAAAAACGACAAAGCGCCCAATCTGGCAACTGTGGGTAATATATGAACATAGGTAAGATTGCTTTGCCATAGTCGTTGAACCATTAAAAACAGAGTAGGTAGGTAATATCAATTGAATTTGAATCCACAACCATTTCTTAGTTTTTTCTTGTATGCACGCAGGACGCAGGTTGCAATGATCAGGTTGCGTACGTAAAGCGTTAAGTACAATAGAACTATAACTGGTTACGTGACTTTCTGCATTTGCGTGTGGCCAATTGTACCATATATCCCCCCCGTCATTAATCAAAGACTTCTGCAGATAACAACACCATCACCGCAAAGAAAAAACTTGTTAGCAGACCTAGACCTCGGATTTCTTCGAACAATTTTTTTTTTACTACAACCAACTCCCCAAATTCATACAACCATTAAAATAAATCTACTTTGACGCCTAAATAAATTCAAATGGACATTTGTTAAATTTTAAGTATCTTGCTATTTATTTTAATTTTCCATTTTCCAAACAGCACAAACTTGGAGAACATTTCTCGCCGCACTCATCGGTAGTTCCGTCGGAATGGAAAATGTAACCACCTCGCGAGAAAAAATTAAAATATTGTAGCAAACAAAAAATTGGGAAAAATACGAAAATAGCTAATTAAAGGTCGCTTGGGGTACCTTCCTGTTTGTCATTCATGATTTACAACACCCCCAAACCTCATGGATTCACCCATTTAATTAGTAACAGCCAAAAGGGACGACACAAGTTTAATTGCGGTTTTCATAGCGAGCAATAAATTACTTAAATTCAAAATGATGACAGAAGAAGATGCCGGTGGTGGTGGAGTGTGTCCTTGCTTTATAATATGAACATTCACATAAAGAAGACTTTAATTGTAACTGTCATACTAAGATGTATTATTTAGGTGCTAGGCTATGGTCAGAGGGGAATACTGAGGTACTTTTTTTGTAATAACATCGACCCGATGCCTGTATCATTTGTAATTATGGTAATGCTGCTGACAATGGGATGGTATCGCATTAAGATTAAAGCCTTAAACTTAAACTGAGGCTAATTTCTGTATTCTCTTAGTGCATACTGTATAAGGCTCAATTTTGGTCTGATGTTGTACGTCCTATCAGATGCTGCAAGGATTATTTGCCAATAAATATAAAAACATGATACAGATCTACAGGATGGACACAGCAGAGAAGGCTATGTTCAGAAGAGTGTCAGAAGTGAGAATGCGTATTGACATCTGTAGTATGGGTATTGCCGAATCGAAACCGCTTGCAGAACTGCATTAAACTGGAAGCTGTGATAGGTTTCAATATAACAGACTGAAAAATGACATTTGTTTTTGATTCTTTCATGTAATGGACTATCTCAACGAGGCAATCTGGTTGGTCCACTGCCACCGTATAATTCTTGTTTGTATTTACTCCTTCGCCACTTTGACAGTTATATATTGGCGCGTTGCAATTTAACTTATAATTGCCGTATTTCATAGCTTTCAAGGACTAATCCGATTTTTATTTTTTTGAAATTTTTGAGTTTGAAATTCAATTTAATCGAGTTCAGGATCTGCTCTGAACTAAATAAGAAAAACGCCTATTGTGAACCTCTTCCGCCATCAACGATAAACTACCAGCAGTTTTAAAACTTCGTCAAGTAACAATATAACAGCTTCGATACCACGTCAAACGCAGCGAACCCGTAGACCGATCGGCAGATATGCGCCGGGGTAACTCTATCATCCGTCATATCATCCAAAGGGGAAGATTTTAGCAGCGCCATTAATTATTGTGGAACTCAATTTGACAGCATATATCACTCCGCATATGACAAGAGAATTTTCTTCTTTCTTTTCAATTTTACCATTTCATTCGTACCATTAAAATGTAAAATAAAACCTCGTGAATTATTGCATATAAACCCCGCCTTTTTATACATGTTGTTAACAGCATCCAGCTCCCAACAACATTTTCTGTAATTGTGAAGAATTACAATAAGTATGATGTTGAGGAAGCACACACCTTTTTTACCATCAAAATGTCTCCGTTAGTTTGTTTCTGAAATTAATAGAGCTACGAGCGTTTACCTTCGTCAACAATGGATGACGCAATTAGAGGGTATCCTTTTATTGTTCTTAAAGCTTATAATAATATCTATCGGTATCGATAGTCGATAGATACATTTTCAATTCAAAGCCACATCTGGCCAGCTTATCTGATATCTGGTACTCTATTTGTGAAACGATTTAAAACCGAAAGGCACGGATTTCAACATTTTAGAAATTTGAAGAGTATAAGCCCGCTTTATTGAAAGGTGCTAAGTATGACCGAGTCCAGTCTTCTAAAGTGTGTTCTTTTCACCTTTGTCTTTCATGCTTTTAGTGTACCTTAATTTCGATGGCTTGTAGATTCATAAATTTTTCTTGGACAGGTTGTGGCCGGAATTTCAGTAATTTCGACTAGACCGTTGATATTCGTTCACTTTGGTATTTCTAAAAGGTACAGTAGACTCTATAACTAATGGTAGGAACATATTTTCTGTTATCAATTAAGATTCGTAATAGAAGAGGAATGTGAGGGTTGGAGCTCGTAGTCCTCGCTACTCAACAGACAAGCCAAAATGTGTATCGTTATAACCTTCCCTCTGGGATATCTTCACCATCTCCATTAACTCACTATCAATTTAGTAGTTAACGATGGCTGCCATTTATCAAGGACAATAAAAAGAAAGATTGAACTATTCATAAGCATCAATTATACGGCAACAATTAATTTTGATTTGCTTTCTCAAAATCAGCTGAACGTCATAACACAACTTCACCACTGTATACTGTAGATCTTCATTTAATTAATGTCTAATTAATTTCAGCTCTGTTTCATCGTGTCCAGCGAACCTATTGTTCATATAGCGTACTCCCCCTTGACGACTGACGAGGACTTTCTACACAATGCAAAAGTGTAGAATAAACCTTAAATGGCACTCGCCGACAAAAAGTTTAAAATGAAATGTGTGTTGGTGTGTGTGTGTGTGTGCGCAAGGAAGGACACAAAATGAGAATGAACTTGACTTGTGCGCTCATCTCACATGAAAGGACAACACAACGGAGATGATGAGACGCTTCGAAAAAGTATAAGGAAGCCTCCAGCTTGCATCTCATAAGGCAGTTTCCTACTCGCTGGCATTGCTAGTGATTTATGTACCTCTACAATGATTAATTTTCATTTGCACAGCGTGTCTCAGGTTTTCTTATTTTGCCTTCACTTGGCACTTTTGGAGGACAGTGGAGCACGGCTCTGGCCGTGAAGGAAGATGGTTAAGCAACACGATGAGTTAAGGATTAAAAATATAAGCAGCAGGAAAAATGAAAAGCATCTCAAGCGGCGAGTGTCTATGCTCTTAAGGAATAAGACGACGATGACGATGACTGGAAGCAAACTCAGTGTGTCCTTTTAAAATATGCATGAGTTGTAATTAATTGCATACTGCGTCTAAATGAAAGGATATTAGCACAAACAAAAGCGAGGAATGAAAGACAATGTCAGACCAAAGGAAACTGAATGCAACCGCAAGAGGATGCTGCAGGATTTAGACCAGCGTTGCCGAAGTGGCACGATCGTGCTTTTTGGACACGCAAATTTATTTGTGGCACGGTGGCACGCAAAAATTCAAAAAGGCACGTTTTCTTCATTTCTCTTACCTTACTTAAATATTTAAAGCTCAGTGTAAGTGTAAGCACACCATTACATTTCAATAATAAATCATTTCGCAAAACCTTTTAAGATTCTTAATTTTAAACTTTTTTTTCCTTAGAAGAACCCCATGAACATTGAAATAAGTTTGGGGGATGCTGCCCCTACAACCCTCCTACTTGTATTCACTGTAGTATTTGGAGTAAATACTAGTTTGAGTATTATGCAAAGTATGGGTCATTTTTTACATATAAAACAAAACTTCCTCTTGAAAGTGACCAAAAAGTGCATGCCGATATAAACAAGCGGCTAAATATCATGGCGCGAAATAACGTTTTATTAAGCAAAAGCAAAAACACCGAAAGCTAGTTGAAAGAAGAGCAAAACATATAAATGCTATAGAAAAATGCGATTCAATCTTACAGCTAGATGAATGCAAGACGAAATGACAGTTTGCCACATGACTTCTGCGAAATAGTTGAAAAATATTTAAACCGTCGCGAGATAATAGTTTGCAAAAAGGCACCTGAAATGAAGGACCATTCACATGAGAGCGACCAACTACCTACATACGATCGAACGAATATTCGCAAGTTTAATGATTAATTATCCCATTGAAATGTATTAAGAAAATAAGTTTATAAACAGTTTAAATAACGAATTTTCGAATTACGAAAACACCTTTGGCGCGAATTGCCGAAGTTTATTCGCAAACCACATCATTTAGTTCGCGTTCCACAAACTAGCGAACGAAATTAACCTCAAATTAGACATTTCGGGTAGAAACTAATGGCTGAAATTCGCGAACTGCCTCGACCTAGAAAAGTGTTCATGTGAACGGGCTGTCAGCACTTGCGAATATTCGTTTGTTCGTAGGAAGTGGTCACTCTCATGTATACCTATAGTCCTTAAATGCTTCTTCGTTTTTTGTTTCGGTTTGGCGTTGACTGTGTGAATGCGAAAAAAAAACGTTTTCTTTGGACACGCTAAGGGCACGCTCTTCTGAAAAAAGTGGCACACTTTTTTTATTTTCGGCGGCAACGCTGATTTAGACTATTTTACAGCATTAGCAGCTCGATGACGTTCATGAAGGACAATGACCTGTCTTCTAAAATAGTTGTGAATTAAATGGTGGATACGTCTCTATCTCTATATTTCCATTAAATGGACTTTGGAATACACCAATTTTTTTTTTTTTTTCAAATTTGTTGCTCCAGTAAAAATGAATCCTTTCAGCTGGCAATTACTAATGCATCACCTTTAAGTGCTTCAATTAAGTTGAATTCTGCGGCATTAGAACAATTTTTTTTAAATCTGTTACATATTATCCTCTTTTTCCGATTTTCTCGAATAAAACGATCAAATTATTGAAAACAGCTCAGATCCATCCAAATGACATGGAGTATCGACTTCGTTGTCCTTGTCATCAGCTAATTAAATTTCATTCGATAAATTCAGTTGATGGTAGCGTCGAATGTTTAATTCATTTGCATTATTAGTGCTGGGGAAATGAAATGTTATTTCACTTAAACTAATTAAGGTCCTTTTTTGTGTGCTGTAGAGGAGCTCTCGCTTGTACGCCGTATATATGAGCACATTGATAGATAAAGATACACAAAAATGCTAATTACGTAGAACAGATACGTAGTAGCTATATGTATGTTGTTTTGTTCGTTTAATGGGAAATGGACAGTCCTGGGCCCATCCATCTCATTCAATCACTTGGTGAATTTTGTTTTTATTTGTGTTTTATTATTTTTTTTTTTTTTGGAATAAAATATTTTTGCAAGGGAGAATATTGTAAATCATCGTTAATTGGGGTAGACATTTTTTTTATTTGTTTAAGTGGCAAAATGTGTGTTATTATGTACGATATGGATATAATTAACGATTGTGTTGTATCATTGTAAGCTGAGCAAACCATAATGCGTAGATATATACAAATGAAAAAGAAAATCATCTGATTCCCAAAATCGTCGAGCAAGGATTATATTTTATCATAATATTGTTGGGTCTCTTAGAAATAGCCTAGGGAGTGCCACACAGTGGATAGAGTCATTGGTAATTCTAAATTAGATTAAATAGTAGATATAGGTATTTTTTTTATGGAACTTTATTTTAATTCAAAATAGTATAACTTAATAACAATATTGAGTTAAGTATTGAATGGCTTCGTGAATAATACAAATATGTAGTAATGTCTAGTATGTAAGTTTAATGAAATATATATCAGTAGAAATTAATTTTAAAGTAAAAAAAATAGCCGATAGTCATTGCTTGTAACCTGAGAGTAGCGCAGCTTTGAACTCTGTTGGGAGGAGGGAATAGTTTAGTTTAGTTTAGTTTAAAGTGGCTCTCGATGAGAGAAACACGTAGGCCGTTATTCGGCCCATTGTGCATACCACTGGGATTTGGGGAGCTGTTTCTTTACTGGCTACTCATGTAAACCATTTGCTGCCGGTTATAAAGCCAAGAATGTTAGCGGCGCTGATATTACCTAGATCACTGAGATCATTGAGAAAATAGTTTCCTAAATAGGCCCTTCTTAGATTGGCCAGGGCAGGGCAGCTGCAAAGAAAGTGAGTGACGGATTCGTCCTCCTCCTCGTCCCTACAGCTGCTGCAGAAGTCATTATATGGCAGACCAAGCCTTTGGGCGTGTCTGCCTAATACGCAGTGCCCGGAGATCACATTAACAACTTTCGAGATGCTAGATCTATTAAGTCGAAGAAGCTCCTTGGATCGCTTTGCGTCCAGAGCTGGCCAGGTGAGGTTGGCAGTATCGCAGTATCCCAAATGTTTCCATCTGAAGCCTGCACTCATTACTGCGTCCGCATGAATTATTTGTTTAGCGTGGGAAAGTGGTGCATACACGTTGCGCAGGCTTATGCTCTCCACGCCTGAGGAGCCTCGCCTTGCTTGTTCGTCTGCTGCACAGTTCCCTGGGATGTCACAGTGACCTGGAACCCAGCAGAGGGTGAGGTTGTACTGTCCAGCTATCTCGTTTAGAGATATGCGGCAATCTTCCACCGCCTTGGATCTTATTTCGCTGGATATTAGGGATTTGATTGCAGCCTGGCTATCAATGTATATAACGATATCCCTTTGCGATACCGAATTAATCGACAGCCACGCTGTAGCTTGACGAATAGCTGTAATTTCGGCCTGAAAAACACTGCAGTGTATCGGAAGACTGAAGGAGAGGCACAGGTTCAATTCCTCTGAAAAGACCCCGGCGCCCACTCCCTCTGGTGTCTTAGAACCGTCTGTGAATATTGACAGTGATTTGTGTAGGACATTTTGGGAATCCCACTGGTTTCTGTCCGGTATTTCGTGGGTGAAGCCTCTTTCGAAGTTGATTTTCGTAGGCAGATAGTCGGTATTTGTGGGCAGGGGGATCGTCTGTAGAAGGATGCTGGCGTGTCCAATTGGTTGCCCTCTCCAGTGTTTCCCTTCCCTTAATCTGATCGCCACGTTGGTGGCATATTCTTTACTGACGATGTCTAGTGGAAGTAGGTTAAGCATGGTTTGCAGAGCGGCGGTTGGAGATGTCCTCAGTGCTCCCGTGATGCACATACATGCCAAGCGCTGAATCTTCTCTAAGACCTTTAGATTGGAACTTTTGTTCAAGGCCGGCCACCACACAACGATGCCGTATAGAATTATCGGTCTTATGACCGCAGTATAAAGCCAATGCATTATATTGGGTTGAAGGCCCCATCGAGAGCCTACAGCCCTTTTGCAGGAGTATAGAGCCACTAGGGATTTCCTAGCGCGTTCGGCAATATTTTCTCTCCAGGAGGGAATACTTTGCCACCAACCAGAAACAGAAACAAATTACATCAGAGTTTCTCATTCTTCAGCCCAAACAGCCCGACCCCAAAAACCATAATGTTACAGTCTTCAGCTTAAAAGTCTCATCTTCATAAGATAATACGACATGGAATTACCACGTCCTATGAGTAGTGCTACTATGCCAATATTTGAGCTTCCTCGCTTAATGCTAAAAACATGGGCATACTGGCATTTTAACCGCATTTTGACTTCCATACATTTTTCCAATTCTCACATCCCTTCCGGTGTTTAGCTATAGTCCAAGTCTGCCAAATGACTTCAGAAGGAACTATTTTAAGTCTGATCGCGTTTTAATTTATTCTTTTTTATTATACAAAGTAACGTGTCCGTGAAGATTCTTCTTAGCCTCGCACTTGGCGAGTTTTGCTTTGGTCCCATTTTTTAATACATAGATATTATTTCTGGATAAATTTTGTTTTAAATTTTAAACATTATTTTTAAAACATGAACTGCTTTTTTGAGATTATATTCAAAGGACGCACTTTTGGACACGTTATTTCTGTATAACTCATTATATTCCCTATTTTTTAATTTTTGCACATAGTCAGCCATCTGAGGGCCTACATATGAACTTGCTCCTTTTAACATTATAAGGTTTAACATTATTTGGAAATTATATATGTATGTAGTAACTAATAAAATACATCATTATCAGCATCGGATATAAACAAAATTTTATCTATTAGGTATATTTATTTACTTTTCAAATTTTAGATAGACTGCAACTAAATAAAATTACAAGTAAGCTATTCCATAGTCCTCGGTATGATCAGTGCCAAAAGGATGAATAAACTGATATTCGCCCAAAAGGCAATATAAACAAAAAAGCGCATAAACTATCATCAAATGAATTCCAATTGAACGTCGAATATTAAAATTTGTTGTTGCAGTACCAAGTAGAAGTCCAATTAAATTAGCTATTAGAAAAACTGTACAGTTTTCACCCATTGATCCTTGAGTTGCCTAGAAAAATAGATAAAATAAAATGTGGATGAAAAAGGAGCAGCATTTTCTTGGTTTCATTGCATTTCACTACAAATAAGAAGCAACCCGTGCACATAGACTAAACTATGACTTAAATTATTGCCAAATGATCCAATTAACATTACCTTCCACGGCAAACTGATTCACAGAGCGTGCAAGTGCAAGTTTCTTAAAAAGTCGGACTATCAATACTCAGATTCTTTTGATGCAGAATGATGTTAGAGCTTTTCTCAAACAATAAAAATATTGTCGGAATTTGAAACAATCAGTGGCGTAGCGTAGTGGGGTCATCAGGGGAGGCAACATTTTTCACAATTAATAATAATATATTGTAAATATTTGAATTTTGTTGCACCTACGATTCGGTCCGTATGAAGTCAAAAAGTCACTGTGTAAAGTAAAGGATATTAAATAAAGATTTGAATTTGAATTTGTAAAAAATAAAAATAAAAAATTTAATTTGGCTGATTAAACACGGGATCTTTCATTATTGTGACGAAATGAATAATAAATAAATGTAGTAGCTATAATAATGATATCTTGCTTATTGTAGCTACTGGCAACACCATCTGCATTGACTTGCAGGGATTTATGGTATTTTACTTTATGCTTGGATTATTTATAAACGATCAATGTTCGGCGAAAATGACTTCTATTATATAAAGAATAGTATTCAATTTTGCAAACTAGGTTGCAGTAGGTACGGGTAAATCCCTTCAGGGAAGTCCGTGAGTGAAGCAGAACCAGCCTTGTGTGGTGTGTTGTAATTGTTAGTACTTTAAGGCTAACCAATATGGGTATCTTGTCTATTGAGCAAGAGCCCAAGAGGTGTGTCAGTGTGATGCTATAGACTAGAGCTCTAAAATATCTCTCAACCTTTTTGAAGGTCCTAATATTACTCTAAGTTTTTGAGAATTTTAAATATGATCACAATAATAACCAATTTCTTAGCACAGTATTTTTTTCGGTTACGCTCAGAGAGAAACCCTTATTAATTTTTTGTATTGATTTGATCAACCACTGACAGAAAAAAAAATATAATCTCATTTGTAAATTTTTCATTTATTATTGACAATAGTTAGCAGCGCCACCTGGAGGAGCTGACTGCATCAGTCAACTTCATTTCAATACTTTGAACATTTCGTCACAGGCAACATACTTAGACTTCGTCACCATTCGTCTTTTCTCTCGCTGAACGACAAACTTAAACCCTTTTTCGGTACAAAGCAGTGGGCCTCCGCACACAAGACTAATTCTGCCGGCAGAAAACCGTTTTCATATCATACTTCGAGCGCACACGGGATGATTTCTGCCGGCAGAAAAATTATATATATGAACCCCCTTTTCATTGTGTAGTATTATTTTCACAATTGAAATATTTTTTAAGTTGTGTATGTATTAGTTTTATGCCTTGTTCAACTACTCAAATTCGGCAGAACATTTTATTCCGTTTTTTTCCCTCACTTCAGTCCCCTCGCCTACTAAATCGGTTTTATGCCGGCAGAATTAGTCTCGTGTGCGGAGGCCCAATAGGATGAAGTAAGCAAGTAAGCACGGAGCAGGGCTGCCGATGTGAGTACTAAGGGAGTATTTGTACTTCCCTAGCATTCACTGTAGTCCCGCACTCCCTTCACCATGATTGTACTCCACTCGAAAATATCCAAAACTTTTTCTTATTAAGTGGTGACCAGTGCCCAGATCACGTAAAATGAAAACGATCGAACGACATCGATTCGACACTGGCAGTCTCTGTCTATTGTCACAAATATGATAGAGACAGCTTCAGTGAAAACGATGTCGTTCGATAGTTTTTATTTTACGTGATCTAGCACCAGGTATTTTATAAATTAAAGTAGTTATGCTTAAGCTTACTGGTCAATGGTTTCCGAATCAAAATAAAACTATTTTATTCTTTTCCCGACCGACGCCGACGTTTCGTTGATGTTTTTTCAACATCGTCTGGGGATTTTGTCTTATATTGGGTTTTTACATCATATTATCCAAAACTCTTTCAAAAATTTTTTAAAAATTGTATCAACAAAAAATTTAAAGTGGCATCAGTATAATTCAGTACGCTCGTATCTCTATACTGTTTTTTGCAGTACATATTGAAAGTAGACTCAAAAACCGCTTTTTCTTCCAAAGTACTGCGTTTATACTGCGAAAATTATAAAGCTTTAATTTAGAGATTAGGCTTAACGCACACGGACACATTGAGGTCCGTCCAGAGTGATTCATTTCACGTTTAAGTTATCAATACTGGAACGTATGTGCATTTGAAATGAATTACAAATTAAGTTACACCTAGGTAATGTTAATATTAATATTGATATAAAATTTTGTTTGTGTACTCCCCTCAAACACGAATAATACTCCCCACTAATCCTCTGAAATACTCCTCTCCAAATTTACAAAACGGACTTTCGAAGAATGAGGTCTTTGGTTGACTATTTCCATTTAATTTTTATCGAAAAAGTTAACTAAGGAGTGAAAATATCTAAAATTGTAAAATAACGATCAAGCAAAAAACGAAAAGGTAAGTGTATATAAATAAATCTCAGAGAAACCCCTTAATGTCGAAGCCGAATGTAATATCTCTCAGTCAGAAACCAATTGAAAAAAAAATTTTGAGATTTATTTTCGAGCTCTGCTTTAGACATTAATTGTTTGCAACCTGTACAACACACAATAATGATGACTGTTCTTGCCAAAAAGTTCTTTAGAATGCTTAAATAAGTGGGCGACTGACACCTGCGCTACGCCACTGTTGGCATTATATAAGAACTAATTATGCAGTATGCCTCTATAGGAAATAATAGAAATAACTAATTTTTCTGTAAAGCTACAGTGTAGGTGTCACCTAAACATTATGCAGCATACATTTTTAATTTGTCCTGTCAATTTCAATTGAATCTGGTATAGCCCTGATTTAAAAACTTTGTCTGTAGATGCAAAAATCTGGATATGGATACCCAATTTAACATTTTTAATTGAAATCTTTTTACTATTGCACTATCGGCACGACTGTAGCGAACAATATGTAATACATACCTCGAATACATGATTTTCATCCTCAAGAGACTTGTATAGATAAGTACAGCCCAGTCCTAGTGTTAAATCTGAAATAACAGTTAAGCAACTTGTCACATTATAACTTCAAAGTGGTTTCTTACAGAATAATGGACCCGCAATACAAGATGCAAGACCCATTCGTTGAAAGCCTTGCTGAGTGAGCGCTATTGAAGCTATCAAATCGCCCACACAATTGCCCCAGGCAAGTATGGTACAACCCAGAAACGATGTACTGCTGTATGTCACAATTCCAAGGACATCAATGACATTTAGAATCTCTCTAGCTGAGATTCTTATTATGCATATTGAACCAGTAATCGAAAAGATTGCGAAGAACTGTAAATAGAATGATATAATAATTTATTGAAGAAATATCTTTGAATGTATACTAGATGAAACGACGGAGGACTATCAGTTCTTGTTACCAAAAATGATGCAACGCATAGTGGTATCGTGATGAAACAAATAAAAATCGGCACAGAGAATCCAAAGATGGTGTATATGTTAGCTGAAAATGATATATGTATGTGAATTATGGTACGATAGGTAGATATTCAAAAAATATTGCTAGGTCCACAAACACCAGTACAACGATTAGCCAGTAGTAGATGGTGGACCAATATAGCTAAACAAATCTCTTTCAAAGTCACTGTGAGAATTTATATCAAAACCTAAAAATGAAAAAATTCACGATAGCAGACAACTAATGGAACCTAATCCAATATAATTCAAATGCTACTCGCACAACGATGGCTTTTTCTAAACAGCAAAAAAAAAAACATTTTGCGATCCCACCGAAAAATTATCTACTCTTAAAAAAAATTAACCAACGTTAAGCTTTGGTAATCTTTAAAATAAAAATATCTTTAATGACGTATTATACCTGTTACGAAACTAATGGCCGCGGGCATCATAACTATCTGCAGGCAATTTAAGAGTTTCGACCAACCATTGAGCTCAAGATCATAGTCCACAGTCGGTATAAGAAGGAAAAGTATAAGATTCATCGGAACTTGTAACACAATGCACAGTCTTGACATCCACCCACTCTGGCGCCAATCATTCATGTCAATCGGCATCAAAGAAGCCATTAACTGCCGAAAGAGTCCCTCATTTCTGTGACTGGCTCTGAACTCGGTCTTCTTGCTGATGTTAGCACTGATGCCGAGTTTTGGCTTAATCACAATCTCAATTCCGGCTTCCTCTTGAAGTTTCTCAAGTCTTTGCGCCTGGGCATCTGCGTGAGGAAAGGGTTAGTGGATCTATTGTCCAAAATTATTTTAAAGTTCATACCACTGATAGTATCCTGCTGCTTCAGAGTGTTCTTAAGATCTACAAAGAAAATGGTTACTGATGGATGCACTTAGTTGCCAGTCGAATTTACTTCTCAAGGTTTTAGTTAACAGCACTTGGTCTAATATCACAATTGTAATATAACAGCCATAGATGCTCAAAATTACTAAAATTTGTAATAAAAAATATATTTTGTCATCTCTTAGATAGTACACAACTAACTTATGCTCTCTGTGACAGTGACAAATCTGTCACTTTTAATTGCATAATCAATGAAAATGATGGCCAAGATGTGAAAGGAAATATCACGAGTGAAAGTGGCTGCTTCTACCTGCAGTGGTTTCATAATAACTATTGCCCCCGATATAAACGCCGTTATGAACATTGCCGACCCCATCAGATCCGAGTACATTGTGCCAACTTCTCCGGTTATACCAACTAAACTGGTCACCAGATCAGGTGCACTGTTCCCAAAAGCCAGCAACGTAATGCCGGCCAAATTTTCACTAATTCCAAGTTTTTGCGTAATTATTTTGAGCGGCGGACAAAAGCTGCGAAAAGGCAAAAAATTGTAAAACATTTTCCTATTACATTACAACTACATTTATCTAGTTACAATTTATCAGTAGCCGTTCCCACAAAAGCAAACATGTAGAAGCAAATAAGGAACAACATGCAGACACCAAGCACTTGTTCGCCCACATTTTGGATGTTTATCGTACAATAGAAGAGATGGGTGTAGTCGAATATTTGGACCTCTTCGCGACAAGCTGGAGTTTCGTTGACATATGTGCAGCGATCTTCAAAATCCAGGGTTTGAACGATTGCACAGCCTGGCTGTAGAATACGTTACATCGATATCGCTTATAAATTGAAGGTACATACCGATTTTAAGTCAATTACAAAGTTTTCATGTCGCTCGAACCACGGACTTGTTTGATTCGAAGTATTATAATTTTCAAAAAGAGGCATGACACCGGACCCTCTAATTTTTTATTTTCACTGACGTACTGAACTTTAGTTTTTTTTTATATTTTTTTATTCAATTTAAAGTAAAAGTAGGCAGCTTACAAATTGAATTGAAAATGATTGATAGATGAATGACCTAGTCAGAGAGTCGGTTTGTATGGTCATACGATCCCACATGAAACAATAGCTACATGTGTTTATTTCGGTTCCTCAATGGTTTAAACTCACAATGTCACAATTGAACTTGGTAAGTGCTGCCCCTACTAATTCTTTGATTCTGATTTGGGCAATAGCAAATCGCACAACACAATTACTAAACGAAAAGATTTAAATGTAAAACTATGTCAAATGTCACTTAGTGTTATGCCTATACCTATATATAGTTTATCGAAAATTCGAATATCGAAGAAAAAAAATAGCCCGCTAATAACAGGCAGGACATCCTCTAGGTAGACCAAGGATGAGATGGTTAGATCAAGTCCATAATCTCTCCTATACCCGTATGGGGATTGCCCTTGATGATTTAGAGTCGATGGCGGAGGATCGAGAGCTATGGAGGGTCCACTTGAGCAACCTACACCCGCGACCCACTTAATGGACAAGCGGACCATATTGAAAATGAATGAATAACAGGCAGGACATGTCTGCCGGTCCCGCTAGTAGGTATTCTTAAATAAAGAAATGTTTTTAATTAATTTATTTTTACAGTATAATACTGACCATGGCTTGAGGTTTCGCTAAAACCTAAGATGCACCAGTTTTGGGGACATAGTCACAACGCGAACCTTACACGTTTTACTCTTCTTAATATTAATTTGTTTCTTTTTCAGTTCTGCTGACTCGGCGAGAACGCAGGTTCCGGGCTAGCTGCTTCCAGTTATTCAGACTTAGTTGCTTGAGGAGGTCATTCTCCAATAATTGTTCGCGCCATCAAAAGTAGGGTCTTTCTCTATTTTGTTGTCCCTTCAGTGATAGACTCAAGGACCAAGCTACCTCAGCCGCTGTATTTTCAACTGTATAGCCCGTAAAGTTTGTCAGAGTTTGTCTACTTCTCCACATTCCATCAGTAGGTACAAGCTCCGAAAATTACCCGAAGAATCTTTTTCTCAAATAGTTCATGCTTCTGCACCATAAAGCAGAACCGAGATGAAAGATCATGCACAATATCTCCTTGGTTCTATGAGAGAGGGATCATCATCATCATTTTCAATGGTCCGCTTATCCATTATTATTATTATTATTTTTTTTTTCGTCATAAAATTACAAAGGAGAGGAGCCATCACACAATTTAAAATACAGAGATATGATATAATAGGGTATGTATATCTTTCAACTGAAACAATCTTAAATATTTTAAATACTATTTTATAAACTCATTGGAAAACCCGTTACTATTCATTTTCGATGGCCTGCTTATCCATTAAGTGGGTCGCGGGTGTAGGTTGCTCAAGTGGACCCTGCATAGCTCTCGATCCTCCGCCATCGACTCTAAATCATCAAGGGAAATACCCATACGGGTAGAGGAGAGATTATGAATTTGATCTAACCATCTCATCCTGGGTCTATACTTAGGGGACGCCTGCCCTATGGTACGGATTCCATAGAACGTCGTGGGATCCTGGTCGGGGACATGCGTTAAACATGACCAAACCACCGAAGCATGGATCGCTCCGTCCGGAGAAGTAGCTGCTCGACATTGAGTACCTCACGTATTCTGGTATTTCTGATGCGATCTCTACGGGTCACACCAGCAATACTACGAAGAAATCTCATTTCGGCAGCTTATATCCGCGATCTTATTCGGTCATTACCCAAACTTCATGACCATAGGTGAGAGTTGGAACAAACACCGAATTAAAGACTGACAACTTAGCTTTGACACCAAGTTCAGTCCTCCTAATAACAGAATGACCAAGCTGTCTCAAAATAGATCCAGCTTGACCAATCCTACAGGAAAACTCAGCATTGCTCCTTCCATCACTCGTGAATAAGACCCCGAGATACTTAAACCTCTCCACCTGTTTCAATAGGACTCCACTAATATGTAGAGTGCATTAAACAGGCGTTCTAGAGACGACCATCACTTCAGATTTGTTCACATTTACCTTCATCGCAGCTTCAACACAAACGGCTACAAACCGATCGAATGCGCGCTGAAGTTCAGTCCGAGAGGACCAAAGGATGACCAAGTCATCAGCGAGAGCAAATGACTTATCCTCAGATCTCCCAATTTGAAACGTTCTTCGCCAAGGCTGTGCTGTAACCATATAAGTAATGAAAAGGAGAGGAGACAAGACGCACACCTGACTAAGTCCAACGCCCGCGGTGAAAGGTATTGATTTAATGCCGTTTACCCGAACACAGCTTTTACAGTTTGTGTAAAGAAATTGAATGGCTCTCAAGAGAGAACCATCAATTCCATACTCCTGTAATACACTCCAGAGTTTCCCTCGAGGGACTCGGTCATATGCTTTCTCCAAATCTACAAAGCATGCGTAAAAAGGTGTAGCATACTCCCAAGCCTTTTTTCAAGTACCATTCTGAGAAGAAAAAACCGCTCTGCTCATCTCCTAATCGTGCCTTAACCACAGCTCTGCAACGCGTTTCCAGCACCTTGGCAAAAACTTTTCCGGGGAGACTTAAAAGTGATATACCCCCCCCCCCCCCTGTAATTGGAGCAATCCCTTTTATCCCCTTTCTTGAAAATGGGCACAATCACCCCAATCTGCCAATCGCTGGGTGTTTCGCTGCATTTCCCGGCCACTTTAATGACACGAGAGAGCCATTCATTCAAATCTTCAACTACCTACTTTCAAGCTATACATATGTGTATCTGTCCCTTGTGACGTTTTGTCCTAGTCGCCGATGTTGGCAGTTCTTTCTCGAAGACAACATAACTAAATTTTATCCTCATGAACAGTCATACCAATTTTCACCGAATTTCAAGTCTTGCAAACATTCTACTGAGACTAGACTAGAAAGCACGCTGAGCTCTCCCGATAGGGTCAATATGATTTGCATAATAATAGGAATGTTTTAAAAATCTTTTATTTATCGATGCTGAAGAAAATGTAAACCAAAGAATTGGACAAAAATTCGTTGGTTTGGCTTAGCTCTAAGCGTGAATAAGACACAAATGCCAAAACGCAGAATTATATACGTGTAACTAGTTTTTTGTCGTCGACCCTTTTTCTTGCGACATTTCACAATACTTCATCCGGTCCTAATATCTTAATCCCTGTCAGACGTCGATCTAATCATATTTTGGAGATCCGACTCACTGAACATTAAATGCGCTATCTCTCCATTTTAGACTGACACATTTTTCGTCTATGCGAGGTAACTAAATAATTTTGACGGATTTATGGGTCAAATAGCTACAATTATAATTATCCACACAAATACAGACAGATACCATTAAGTCAAGCGGACATCTGGATAAAAAATTAATCCCAAAAAAAAAAATTAAATATTCTTCAAAATTAAATAAATTTAATATAAGGTATGCCGACCTTGAAATAATGTAGCAACCTGTCTTATCTGTTATCTTAGCTATGCATCTTTTCTTGTAGCTACGCATATTTAAATGTTCCTTTCTTATAATAATACCTAACCTAGTCCTATCATTGGATTTTCGATTTTCGGTAGATTCCGCCGTTTGAACCATATTTCATCATTCTGAATATTTAATAAAATCTGTCAGCCAGACTGAGGCAGGATAACGATAACAAGGAATTGACAAGGGAGGCATACCGACCGCATCAAGTATTTCCCACTCAATCAACATCGAACCAAGTTTTATTGAACACAGCAAAACAAATGATAGTCAATTCCCAACCCATCAGCGACGGTAATTCATCATACCCGAAAGCAGGCCGTGCGATGTGTCCCAAAATTCCTTCTTTCTCCTGCCTGCCGCTGGCAACAATACCATTATCATCACTGTGTTGGATATTCATCAGGGAAAAATGGGAGGAGATCCATGCAAAATATGTGATTACACAATCAGTAAGGATATGGCAGCAGAACACCCCCTTCGCAGCACAACTACGTCAGTGTTAATTTTATTTCTAGCTTATTTTCGAGTATAAATTCCCTTATCTTGGCTTTTACACTGAAATCGATATTTGATTTTGGAATACTCAGTAACACGAGTCTACGGCGAAATTAAATTGTTGGTGTTTTAACAGGAAACGACACCAGAGGTTTCCATGTGAGTTGTGGCGGGGGTGGTGCGGTCTGATGGGCATTTCAGTGTAACAGTGTGCCACCGCTGATTAACCTCTATAATTTGTGTTGGAACTTGCTTAGTCATTTACACACATATTTTGTGGGACATTAAGGTTTAGTTACATTAAGTTGTATAGTAATAGATGAGATTGGATTAGATGGGCGGTTGAACGTTTGCGGTTCCTAAAGTATTGTAACTCACCAAAGTTATTTTCACGGGTAAAGCTTGTAATGAGATAAGTTCTTATTGCATTGCAACCCACACGATATATCCGCTCGAAGCCGAGTTTTCTGTCGTCTTTGACTGACCTGTCTTGGCCAGTGCCGTCTAGTTAGTAGTTTGCCACTCAAATGGTCCTGTTAAGGAGGTTCTTTAGAACAAGACGTTTTAAGCATATAAAATGTTCTTTTAAGAATCGGAAGTAGCTAATAGGATTAGTGTTGTATTCTTACGCTGTCGATGATTCGCTTTTGCAAAAACAACTAACGTTCAACACCATTACAAACACATACGAATAAGTATTAAGAAACTGACGAATTTTGTCAAAGAAGGCTTTTAAGCGTTTATAGGTGTGCAGGCGTGCAATGGTTCATAACCTATATATCACATTTATAAACAATACGCCCAATTATGCAATTTACCGCTGCAACTTATTAGATTCCAGCCAAAAATGTTGGCTAACAATTGCACAAAAGTAAAGTATCGATTAGATATGGAATTCAAAATGGCTACTATCGTTTAGTTCGAATTTTTTTTAACAGTTCAACATGACATACCAAATGAAAAGTCAAACGGTTCAAATGCACAACGTTTCTGGCCACAAAACAAAACCAACCTAAACGAATGATGTATTTTAGGTCCAAGTTGAAAAGCCCAAAGGCCAATTGCTTTAATGCGAACAACGATGATGGGTTTTGCTTTCATTGAAATCCTTATAAATCCGATATCGTTACAACCAATGGAAAGTCGTTAATATTGCTTCAATAGGGGTCATGCTATGGATTGAGTCGTCTATAGTGGGTAGGTATAGGTATCCTATTCCGTTCCCGTGTCCATTCCACTGGGCCAGAGGGCATGTACATTTCTTTTCAGATTAACAAAATAGCAAAGAAAATTATTTGACAAACGAGATCCTATTACGACTGAATGGAGAAGTTAAATTGGCAATAGCCATAGCCAGTGAACCATGGAGCGAATGAGGTATAGATCAGAGTGGACTTGCTGGGCAAACAATTATATTGCAACTTGGTAATAACGATAAATATCAGTCTAACGATAGGAAGCGATTTTTTTTTTCTTTTCGACGGAAATGAATAAAGTAAATTGAATTCACTAAATATTGATCTGTGGAGTGATTGATAGCAAACAAAAATATTGAGGACAATGATGGAAATTCACCGCTTGAATAAATGTTGTAGGAAGAAAAGGTTTATAACTTAAACAATTTAAATGACTTGTCTTGAATGTAATGTCAAGGGGGTTATAACGATCTTAAATATTATGGAGAGGGATGGCAATTTTTTATCGCCATAGTTGGTGACACAAAATGTCCATGTAATTGGTTATTCAGAAACACACTGAATATCTACATCCATCCATACCAGCGCGCAGTCATTACTTTTTCAATTTGCAGTCTGATCATTTTAAAGACCTCCGACGGGAAATTTACTTTTCTTCGATAAAATTTTAAGAGCGGTGTCAAAGGACGGCGTCTTCGCACGCATGGAAATTTGTCAACTATACCCAGTACAAGTACTTTTAGCGTATGAGTTCCAATTTAATTTAATTATACTCTCAGCTCAAGTATTGTATTATAAAGGAGTAGATACATTAGATACGCACCTTATAGCAAAGGAATCTCACTGGTATCGCACATTTTTGGGAAGAGATCCGTTTCAGCATTCCTTTTGTTAAAGGTATGAGTGTGTGTGATATATCGCACTGGAGTGACAGTCAAGAAGGATGCTATTTCAGCTATTGAATGAGACATATAATCCGCAATAAAAGGCGTATAAAGGAAATAAAAGTCTTCTGCATTACAAGGATGTCTGTTTTTAACCGTGATACCTACTTGGGTGTCATTTTTTTAACAGGATAACAATGGATGATGCGGATTTTGTTTTTATTGTTTATGAAAGAAGTTGAGTGTACCTACTTGTTTTAGAAAAGCGTTGGTTGAGTGACACAGGTGATACAAGGATACTTACATATGTTTTTGAATGGGTAATTTATGACTTTATATTAGGGTATGTGGGCGCAGTAGCGCAGTGGTTAGTGTGTTGGACTACTGTGCGAGGGATCCCAGGTTCGATCCCCGGAAAAACCCAAATTACATCTTAAAGTTTTTTTTTCTACTGCGCCACCTCTCGCGAACGTCTGACAAACATCCGAGAGTATGACTGTCATGAAAAAGCTTCTCAATTGAGCCGTTCGGACTCGGCATAAAATTGTAGGTCCCTTCCATTCGTCCCAAAAATAGAAACTCACACAAAACGAATGGTTGCGAGAAGCTAGGCCCTGGGTGTCACCCGCCTGTTGCGCCACCTATTTATTTATTTATTTTATTTTATTAGGGTATTTGGTGCAGGAATGGCTCAAGTCTGGTAAACCGAAATGGAACAACATTTTTGTATTGCCCACATTGTGCAATGTGCATGCCTATTGTATGTCTGTAAATACTCGTACAAGTCGAAACCACAAACCACATTGGCTAGACCTTCGACTCCTCCCACATAACGAACTTCGCCTACAAGCTGCCTGCGGGCCCAGGATTTTTCATGTATTGGTGCTGTACAAAATCAAAGGAGCGAAATTAACGCAAGCATACTTGAAAAATCCTAGGCCCATGGTATAGCAAGGGAAATCATTGCCGCCATTGATTTTGACATTTCACACTTATTCACATTCAGGACAGGGGAATTAATTCCGGGGAGAATCGGGTAGGTGCACGGAAGTCGGCGGTTTAGTTCTATGTGGTTTGTGGTCGAAACATTGTAGATGAGTATAGGTATAAAAAATAGAATTAACTAAGACTTACCTACTTTCGTAGAGCACATTCATAAAGATATAGATATGACACTGACGAGTAAAACGCGATTGTGGAGTACTCCGATGGTAAGTAGGTAATTCGCATATAGATAATCAATAAAATAATAAAGCAGAATAAAGTTTTTGATCTACACACAAAAATCAGACAAATCTTTTGTGTATTTTATTATTTACTAGCGTAGCCCCTACACAGCACTAGTGCAAGACATTTTCCACCTTTACAACGTCCAAAATTATCAAATCATGCGATAAAAAGCTAAATTTCGCCGAAAAAAATATGTTTCGGTTTTTTTTCGGAATATTCCGAGTTTTACACTTAGTATTTTCCATGTTTCCATTCGAAAAGCAATTCCGGAACAATCGCACACAAAATTCAATTTTAGATTTTTCCAATTTCCCGACTTTTCCGGAGGGTTTTTCAAAATTCTCTTTCGAAAAAACTTCTCCTGGCAATATTTGGTGCCTCGTGGAAGTTTTCCATGAGGCACCAAAGGATTAGTAGTCGCAGTGGCTCAGTGGACTACAGTGCGAGGGGTCCCAGGTTCGATCGCTGGAAAAAACACAATTTACATCTTAAGGTTTTTTTTATAGGGCCCCTTCATTTGCCCCAAAGAAAAAAACTAACGCAAATGAATGGTTGTGGTGAAAAGCTAGGCCTAGACTGCCTAGAGTGCCTTAGTTCGACTTATTGGAGACCCTACACTCACATCGAACCTACAACCATTGTTGCAGAGATGACTAGAAGCTGACCTACGCTTGTTCTATAGGTACTTCCATGGTATATGTTCCGAGGAACTCAAAGACATTATCCCTCGAAATGCGACTTTTGGGAGCCCCACAAGAGAGGCAGCTAATGCGATGATATCAACTTTCCAAAACTCCTTCTGTTACAGGACAAGCAAACTTTTGAACTCGCTTCCTGGGGATGACTATACTCCAGTAGACTACAATTTGCAGCAATTTAAGTGTAAAACGAACATACATCTGCAAGCATCTCGGGCCGTTGGCGTTGATGAAGCGTTATAGGTTCGCCTTTCCCGGGAGCAATATTAAAAAAAAAAAAAAAAAAAAAAAAACTGTTCTTGATGGCTTTTCACCTGCACGCTCTGTATAGTGTTTGAAACCACAACTTGCAATATTTTCGCACTCGGAGAAGCAAGTCTCAGCTAGCTATAATCATCTATACGTATAGTTAGGGCCACTTGCACCAAATCATTGGATATCTAGATAAACTTCTGAATAGCTAACCAAAGATAAACCAATAAATAGTTACTTCCCGTCTTCGTGTTGCACCACTGCAAAATTATGCCTGGATAAGTAACCTTCGATTATTTTAAATTTGACAGTACTACCAATACTAAAAACGTAAAAAATGCATTGAACTGTCGAATAAATGGCAAATAAAAGCTACAGACGTAGGTAAATAAACTCGTGCAGTGGATGAAATTAATGTCAGATAATTCCAATAGCGCTATAGGGCTCCAAATTTTAGAAATCTAGGTAATCGTGCCATGCTATAGAAATTTGTTGCAACTTTATTTATTTATCTATTGTTTCTGAAAATCTAAAGTAGGTACATATTTTGGTCTGAGTTGATCTATCGCATGCGAGTAACCCTATGGATTATACGACATGCTGTCGATTCGATTCATGCACTCCTATCATATCGCCGCATTTTATTCGCTGACATCGAAATGGTTTTTTTTTCTATCAAATATTCCACGGTTATAAAAGTAGCTACATATTTATAAAACCACAATCGTCGGAAATTAAACTTATATCCATTCTTTGTGTTGATTTTATGTTTCACACTACCAAGTACTTGACACTTTCTTTTAATATTTTACGTTTGGGCACGAATCCAGCCTTTCGAGACTGAATAAATATTTTATGGATTTATCCACGGATAGATAAATAAGGGTACATGTGCAACACAATTTTTACCTAATCAGCGGAATAGAGCTAAACAGTGAATAAATACTGCTGTCAAATGAGTTTGGTGCAAGTGGCCCTTAGAGTGCAGTTTAACCTGCTCTAGGCCATTTAATTTCTCGTCCCAATCATAGAAGCAGACTACTATATCCGCAAAGTAACGTCTTGTCATTTTGTGGAGATAGTTCGACATTTCGATACTGTAACGACAACAGACGTGGATTATCTAAGAGAAGTTACATTTTATGTCATTATAGACATGTTGTGGCAAAGAATTAATTTTGAATATGTCAAAGTGACAACTGCTTCTTAATAGGAGAGTGTTGCCAAAATGTCTCCAGAAATAGTAGGTAAACGCTTCATGAGTGGCCAATGAGATTCACGATCTTCAACAGATCATAAGGTCGGATTGCACTCTGAAGCCTCTTTATTAACATTATTGCAATTTCTTTTGGTATTTTTTTTCAAATAACATCCACCTCCTGTCAGTTTTTTGGTTCGCGTTGGTTGATAAGGCCTGTGTCGTTATCAATAATACAACCACGCAAACATTTCGAAAAAATGTGTCTGCCGCTACGCAACATGCTATACATTATGTCGCATAATAAATTAATTATTAGCGCCGCGCCGTTAAGGTATTCATACACCATAGGTGTAGCCCCCGCAGTGATAAAATAAATTTAATATTTACCCCATTGAAAATAAGTAACCACCCTCCATTGGATTCACACAGAGGAGAAGAACCATCAGCTTAGAATTCCTTCCGTCACCAATAATTGTCTTCGCAAAATTTCACATTTTGGAGCAAGACTCGCAGAAGACCTAAACGATATGTTCCCAATCCAAATGTCCTTGTGTTTGACACACATGAGGTATCGTTTTGTCAGCGTTATGCATGAGTATGGCAATCGTAAACACCGTAGCGGTTATTATATTATCAAGCTTAACCCACCCTGTTATACCTATATGCGTCTATACGACTTGACAATTCTCAGAACATTATTCTTTTCACATCCTTCTCCGCAGATTTATGATGGTGTGCAGAGAAAAATCACCCTCTTGGGTGACATACATGCGGACTTTCGCTTTTAAATCTACCAGATCCGCAATCACACAAGTCGTTCTTGGATGTTTGAGTTTGTGAATTATATACAGTATAGCGAACGAGTTGGGACGAAGAAAACCGTTAAAATTGAAATTGTCAACTGCGTGATGAATGAAGCAAAAAATATTTTATTCGTTTTCTGGGGGAACCAACACTCGTGTAGTTAATTTTAAAAATTTGTTTACCTGTGCGGTTATTTTTATAATTATAGGCAAATGAAACGGGAATTAACTTTTGTTGAAATAGTGGATGAGTAGGAAAACAAAAAAAAGCCAAATGAGCCATATAAATGTTTACTTTGAAAATGAAGTCCAGGCATTTAACAGTTCGCAGAAATAGTCTTTCTTCTTTCTTTGATCTGCGAAGACCGGATGCGCCGCAGCCGAAGTACCAGCCTTCACCTTTTTTGCTGCACTCGGTTCGACGACGTCATCAGATCTGCTCCTTTGCTCTGGAATTTCTCCCTGACTCCCCCAGTAACAGCCTCCTCTCCTCCTTACCTGTTCCCTGACTTTTGTCTAGTCTATGTCCACTAGTGGACGCCTGACTAGTTGCCCTAGCTATTTTGCCCCCATCGGCTACCGATTTTCTGGCAGCCTCCGTGGTCAACGTTCTATGGGTTCTATCCCAGGCGCCTAACGATTTAGCATCACATCCGCTGAACTGGTCAACTTTCCACTTCGCCGCCTCGACTTTACGTGGTGTGTTGTGTGCCGCTGTCCTGCAGCTGCTGATGTACGCTCAACTCTTTCCCTGATTGTCCGCATACAGATAACCTGCCACCTGCGGCTTCCCTCTTAGTATTTGGGATTTATTTTTGTTTGTTTTTTACGTTAACTTTTTCCACGTAGTTCCCACGAGTAGAGCCGGAAATAGCAAGGTCAGCCCAGGCAGCGCCGCTATACCTGGGTAAGGCTAATTACAACAGACCCGCGCCAAGGCGTCTGTGGGAGCCGGTAGACAGCCGGTTTTACACCCAGCCGATTGCAGCCATCAGCACGGTTTACTATACGCTCACTCCACCTCTGGCATCAGGTACAATTTTAGGGTTTACTCTCACCTCCACTAATGGATTACGACATACGATTAAAGCGTAAGCATAAATCCTTGGCTGACACTAACCAGATAAGCTGGTTAGCAATTTTAAGGCGGGCGTCCGCGGGAAGGAACAACAAGTTGAGGATTTTGCCCAAGCCCGTCATTTCAGGTTACGTGAGATGATTTCTCCGGCTCTACATCTTCGCGACTCCTTGATCTCACGTTTCTTGTGGGACTTTTTCTTTCATTTTAGTATGTCCTGACCGATATTTCTTTGTTTATCCTTCCTCGCCACCTTTACTTTGGTATTACTTCTACTTCCCTTTTATAGCATTGACGGTATAACGTGATAACATGATGATCGTCGAACATAAGCATTTAGACATTTTCCTTTATAACCACCAAGTATAATTATGTATTAGCCGATACGAAGGTTGCTCTTCGGGTCCTTTTTTATTCTTTTCTTAACAAAACCTGATGCTTTTAATGGCCGCTATGCGTCCCATAAGCTTAATGCCAAGAGGTCTGACTGCGTCTGAGCCAGCCAACTTTTGTGATTATCTTAAGAACGAAAGTTTGCATTAACTGTTATTGAATTTAAAACTTCTCATTACACATAAAATCGTATAAGTACCTACCTACCTACAAATAAGCCCACCATCAATCCCAAAGCCCCTGCTAATATTATTAATATTTATAACGTTGTGATTTTATTCTCTAAAGAATATTAAGAGCCGCCCCAATTTTCGTTAAGCAAATAAACAAAACAATTAACATAAGCAAAATACCTATCGGCCAGGATAGCAGTCTATGGCCCCCTCCATACCTATCAACCACTGCCAACTACACCACAACATGTAAAATAGACTTTTTCAATAAAAAATAAAACCGCGCACAGTTGCACAATGAAATTAAATTAAGCGAACAAAATAAACACAATTTTTTCATGCAATCATTATCCAATTAACGAGAAAATACTGACCGACCAGCCTTTAAGGCTGTCCCATTCCACGGATTCCCGACTTGTGAGTTCTGCCTGTGTGCCTGTGCAGTACATGTGTGTGGGTGTACCTAGTTTTCTTTTATTTATTTATGATTCCATTGAGCTGTTGAAATCGCTCCATTTCAATGTAAACACATAGAAATGGATATCTATAGATATCTACAACGGTCACAACATGCGAAAATAAAAAAAAGACCAAAAAGCTGGATTAAGAGTAAATTATGCAAATGATTTAAAACTGAAGGCGGACTGCATTGGCCCCTGCGGATTGTGCTAAAAAACTAATTAATTGAAATATTATGAAAATTTCCGGTGTATATTTATCAGGTATTTATTAAATGGGATGTTTTTGCGAGATTAACCAGTTTTCACGTTTATTTTCAGTGGATAATTCACTAAACTTAATTTTAAAACCTCTCGCGACAGCATTATATTATTATTCCGGCGCTCGCCGTAATGTGCACATTTTTAGTGATTTATTAATTTTAAACATTAATTTTTTGTGAAAATTTTACACAATCAAATGGAAATGTATTTTTTAATGGAAAACGGGAATTGTATGTTAAATGTAGATTTTTTTTAGAATAAATACAGGATATAATGCAAAATGTCAAGTATTTATTTTTATAATCAGCTTTATATTCTTTATTTAAATGTTTTGATTTTTTTTTTTTGGATCGAATTATATTTTATTAAAATGGGAATATTAATTTTTGTTTGCGATAAATACTGATATTAGATGGCTAGCTCAGATAAACAACTATGAATAGGAAAAATGGAATTAGGTGCATATTAATAAATGCAATTGCGTTTTTATGAATTACTATAGCTAACCCGTGATTGCCTTGTGTCGCTCGCCTTTAGAAAACAAACAAACTTATGTTTCGGCCATTTAAGATTACACTTTGAGTGACCACACGAACTTAAACAAAAGTTTGCGAGAAATGAAATGCGAAGACAGAATTTCGATGACTGACATTAACTACTTACCTAGCGGAAAAATAAATCACGGGTTTAAATAATTTTTGTTTTGTATGTAGGGTAGGTATGCCATAGAAATTTCATCACAATAATTAACAGTTGTAAAAAATATGGCACGATTAACGAAGACAATGTACCTCTCATTCTTTCTACCAAGCGCTATGCACCGTACAGCCTACAGCGTTACCGATTGACAATTTGAAAATATCTCCAAAAAAGGTCGCCCGAATCAAAAAATGCGACCCACAAATATTAACGAAAAAAAATCAGCTTTCAGGTTTAAATCATGTCTATACAGTTTACAGTGGTTTAGAAAATTCGGAAAAATCCCCAATGAAAAACCGAAAAATCGAAATTTCCATTTTGTATGGAATATACACCACCAATGATCGCAAAGCTCAAACACCACCAAACCGATTGAAATCAAATTTTGGGAGAATCTTTGTTATTGACCCAAAGGATGTTCTGTGAAGTTTGATCAGAATTGGACAAAGGTCGTAGCAAAAAATTCTTAAAACTCTTAGGTATATCTCGAAGCTCAAAGGTGTTTCTGTGAGATTTGGTAAAAATTGGATGAAGAGGGATGGCACCTCCCATACAAAAGAAAAATGCGAAACTTGTAAGATTGTCCATACAAATTGGAATAGGGTGGGATTGGAAATGGGGGAATGGCATGATCAATACAAGTAATTTAAAACACTATAGTTTTAGCTTTGAAATTTGGTAAATTGACCTCAATTTTTATATGTAAATAAAAAACATTGGATTCATTTGAATTAAACGAACGAGTTTCATTTAATCCCCAAACCTAAAGGCTTTTTCCACTACGACACTTCTCGCGAAGGTCTGACAAACATCCGAGAGTATAACTACCCTGAAAAATCTTCTCAATTTAGCCGTTCGGACTCGGCATTAAATTGTAGGTCCCTTCCATTTGCCCCAAAAACAGAAACTCACACAAAAAATGGTTGCAAGAAGCTTTGCCCAGGGTGTCATTATACGTCTATTGTGCCAACTATTTATTTTTTTATTTACTACAACTATTCAATGAACATATGCGAAGAATTATTAAAGCAGAGAACACACGCAAATATCTTTTTTTTTTTTAAATGTTTGGGTGTTATTGAGGAATAAATTGAAGCTTTGAAAATGCGTCCCAATGCCGCTTGTATTTGTGAAAGGGGCCCAAAAACGCTTATTTCGAATTGTGGTCGCCACGCGTCCCGACGGTAGAAAAGTCGCCATTTGGCATTTCGCATTTTATCAACTAAGATCTGATATTTAGCTTATTGTTTCTCAGTTTCTGGATGGAGTAGAAAGATAAATGATAGCTCAAAATACTCGGTGAAGAACTGCCTATAAACTGTTAAACGCTTTTTACTACTTAAAAATCTACCTACCTACACAATAATGCAATCAATGGAGAATATAAGACATCAAAAAATATTTTTTTCGAAAATGGATAAAACATAATTATTAGTCTATCTCTCTCCTCTGCATTTTGTTAGAGACCAATAAGAAAAGAAGGATGTCTCTTGACCATAATCCTTGTAAAACCACACAATCATCTGCGAAGAAAGTATTGAATCGCCATTCCACCAATACACAATCTCTTGTTTATAATATTGCAAAAATGTGAAAGAAAAGCCTTTCATCAAAGTGGTAAACAAATATAGAGCCAGCGTAATTGCAAGTAAAACAAACAAACTAATATTCAAATTGATTTGAAATATTGCATCTCCTTTCCTTTGGTCCTTCCTTTCTATGGAATTCAAACAACTACCCCAACCCAAACCTGCTACGTCATATCAGAATGAAATTCATCTTGCGTGGAGTGACGATATCGATAATGGATGTAATGTATTGGATATAAAATGCACCCTCTGCATCGCCCTCCCTCTCCTTGTTCTTGCTACTTGTTTGTAATAAATTGTTTTTTTTTTTTTTTTTAGAGTTATACAACTTTTAGTTGGCAACACTATTTTAACTGCGGCAATTTTGTCAGCTGTCAAGTGACAAAACATAGCCTATAGCAGTCTCACAGTTTTAAGGAACATTTTAAAAAAGTTTCATCGAAATCTGTCCAGTAGTTTTTGAGTTTTTAAGTGACAACGAAAATTCCTACAGTTTTATTATATGTATAGATTTAGATTACCTACTGTTGAGAGAGAAAAAATTGTGCTATGGGTGTGAACAAACGTTTTGGTTGGAATTATGAATAAAAACCTATTTAGCAGCTCCAAATAATATCAATAGATAAATATTTATGTAGCTATAGCGGTACAGAAGATTTTAGAAAGACTGACTCACTCGCTAACAGATTTATTATCATGACCTTTTCCCCTTTTACTTACTTACTTTTAGAATTGATTAAAATCTCTTGTTCGAAATTTTGTATAAAAACAATATCTATCTTTATCTTATTAACTATAGATACAAGAAAGATAAAAAATATACAAAAAACCGAAAAATCGGTATTCGAAAAATATGAAGACAAGACACAGTTTGTCAAGAAAATGTTTCGCCAAAACTGCTGTATTATTATGTTATTTTGTCGATAATAGATCGCTATGTAGATAAGTCGGATATAGTCATATGACAGTTATAAAGGGTGTCCCATAATTCAAGCAAAATTTGGATTTTGGGTAGTCAAGAATTAAGCATTTCGAGAAGTTCTCTACAGCGAATTCTCACGAGAGACTTGAAGCTTCATGCTTACAAAGTCCAATTGACTCAAGAACGAATGGTGCTCGTTATCGTGTATTGATAACCAAGTTTTTAGTGCCTAAATTACAAGGTAGGGATGTGACCAACATGTGGTTTCAACAAGACGGTGCCACAGCCAGAGAAATAATTATATTACTGCATGAGCCCAGCCATTTCCTAATCGCGTAATAGGCCGTTTTTGTGATTAAAATTGACCATGCAGATCTTGCGATTTAACGCCATTGGACTTTTTTTTGGGGTTTTTTTGAAGTCAAAGGTTTATGCACATAAGGCCACGACCACCAACGCATTGAAAGAGGGAATTGGGAGGTGTATTAATGAAATTCAGCCACATTTATGCAAAACGGACATAGAAAATTTCAATAAAAGAATACGTACTTACCAGCAAAGCCGTGGCGGTCATTTATCCGATGTGCTATATTCCATACATAACCCCAATCTGTATACTCTATGAATACTCTATGAATAAAAGATTTAAGCTTTCTAATTAAAAATCTGTATTAAAAATTAAAATTACATCTTACGTGAATTATAGAACACCCTTTATTATCGAATGTGTGTAATCTACAGCTTATAATGGTGGTCATACATGGCTCCAATTGTATCTGTTAACAAGCGGAATTTTTGATACGTATGGTAACTTATTTAGAATAGCTTCGATTCGATTCCTGCATGATACTCAAGTTATAGGCAATCTTACTGTGTACACCAATCAAATTTTGTAGTCATATCATACATATTTTTAAAACAGAATTTTGAGGTGAACTACTCTGATCAAAGCATTTCGAATTTCTTTTTAACTACCAGATGTTCAGTCAACATAAGTCTTTATTTACTCCATCCAGCTAATGAAAATAACTTTTGGTGTATACCTTCCTTCATATCTGTTATCGACTTTTTTATATTATTTCCAGAATTTGTTTGTTTATTCTCTTCTACCAATCAACAACATAAAATAAATAGGCATAAGAAACTTAATATGTACATCGAAATGATTGTTTATCATTAAAATCATCTTCTCCGTAAGCCATAATATACCTTACTATACCTACCGCTCATTGAATTTAATAATAAATCACCCTTCACGTGCTTTCCACGCGACTTCACTACTCATCGAAGTGAAACTCATCCCGAATAATTTATATCTACTTCATATGAGCTGCTTTATGGGAAATCCTAATGCTCTCCCTCGTCCCCACACCACGCATTTCAAGTTCCGCAAACACTCCAACTGTCAAACAATGATATCTAGAGCAACTCGAATGTGATAAATCATAAAGAATATTTCCCTTTTCGGAATTACATCGATGTGCGAGTGCGACTCGAAAGAAAAGTATACCCAGTTTGTTTGCACAGTAAATCAGTGCTTATACTTATGGAACGTCCGCCAATAGATAAATAGATAAATAATGGATTTCACTTTTCCTAAGTAGATACATATACCGCACGTAGGCGGTATAGTTGTGGTTGCTTATTTGGGCCAAAATATGCTGCAGTATGTCACTTCACTACCTATTAGAGTGTGACAACGATAAAAATGCCATCTGGCCAAGAACAACAAAGTTAAAATCGATTCAGTGGTCAGCCGTTGAAGGAGGCTTTAATTAAAGGTCCAACGTTCCCTTTTAAAATCTGTTGCGAACGAAGTGGGTAAGTAAATAATGGCGAAAACAAAAAAAGGAAAACAACATTATTTTAATAGTTTAAAAGATCGATACAATAGAATATGGATGCGGATGTCCTCCCTCTTGAAAAAGCTGTGTCTGCTCGTGTTCATCCTGATGGGCGTTCGAAGGGTGGACTCCAGAGTACACTTTGTAATGTTGAAAAATAAATACTGTGGTCAGCCAACATAAAAAGGATTGAAGGGATTTTTTTCACTCAAAGTTACCGCAAATATTTATCATTCAGAGTTTGGGGTGAGTAAATCTATTTTTGTCTACCTCCTTTTTGGGAGGCACACAGTGAGTGCAGAAAAACAAAAGCAATGGCAGCTTGAAAACAACAGAATAAAAACAAAACTAGTAAGGACGAAAAAGTTTTGTTTACAATTAATAGGTGGACAATACAACAACAAAGATGGCTGATGGTCTAAAAGCATCAAACAGCCAACTCTGGGTTGATGATTTTTTTTTTTGCTTTTGCCTGGCGGAAGATGGAAACTAGACTTGTACATACCACTATTTTGAAAGCAAGTGCAAGTACAAGGGGAAAAAAGTTTATATATACTTGTAGGTACTGTGGGCAACAGCGGTGCAACTAGGAAGCCTCATTGACCAATTGGATTTAATGAAGTGAATACATGAATCAAAGTTTGGCTCTTTTGTTTTTCTTGTTCCAGAGAATGTGCTCTGCTTCGGAGGATCTTGTTAAAGGACTTAGATACTAGTACTCATACAACAGTGGGATTGCATTTTCGAGCTCCATCCTTAATTTAAGAATAAACTTTATTCGAGAAAATAAAATGCGAGTGGAAACAGGATGTCCATTAAATGGCTAAGGGGAAGAACTGTTTCAAATAAAGGACAGTAATCAATACGTTCTATTGAGATTTGTTCAAAGTAAAAGTAGAATCATATCGTTATACTGTGCCAACATTAAAATATTCTGCAGCAATTAGGTTAGTGTGATCCGATCATCAGTGATAAATCAGCAGATTGAAACTTCCCACGATCTACTATCACTTCATTTCTGTCAACAATACCCGACAACAACGACAATACAAATAGTCTGTTTTAAGATTGAGAACCCAGCGTTTATGTTATTTCGTTTTTACAGCTACAACACTCAGGACTCAGCCTAAAAAAATGTGAGGCCGATTTCACCAAATGTAAGTTGGCTAAATTTCATTTTATTTTATATTTGAAACCAATACCATCACCTGTCTTTTCCGTTTTCGCATCCATTTCATATTGGTTTAAAAAATAAAAAATAAATAGTTTGCGCAACACGCGGGTAGACAACCTAGGCCTAGCTTTTCGCAATTATTCGTTTGTGTGAGTTTCTATTTTTGGAACGAATGGAAGGGACCTACAGTTTTATGCCGATTTCCAACGGCTGAATTGATAAGCTTTTTCAGGACAGTTATACTATCGGATGTTAGAGCCCCTACTAACTTAGACAGCAATGATCTGTCAAAAGGCAAAAGTATATTGGTTCGACTGCTTCTACATTTTGGGCAAAATAATTTTTTGTGATCAAACTATTTTCAAATCATAAACATATTTATGAAATGAATACATTTTTGGAGTGTCGATTGTCATCACAAATTGTTAAATTTGATTTGGCCTCGACTCCAGTATTGCGTTTCGCCCCGATGTGGTGGGTGGGCTCATCAGTAGACGACCACCACATCTGATCTAGACGCGCTGTTTGCGAATTTTTTCACTTCCTGTTGGCTTCCATAATAATCTGGTTTATTCTTCGTTCTCTGATAGTGGGTGCTGGCTTATTGACTTAAGTGCAAAGATCCGTGCATTCTTCGATTCAGCGTTGAAACAGCTTGGTTTTATTGCATGCTTTTATAGCCACGTAGCTATCTGTCAATAATATGCTAATAGCATTCCGTTGGAGTTGCCAACAGTGATACCATATACGCGTGGCTTCCGCTAATGACAGCCTTTCGGCTTGAAAGACACTGCTTTGATCGAAAGACTTATTGCATAGTGCATTTTTTTATTTTCCCGAAACTAGACCGGCGCGCCGGTGGAGTTCATCTCTGACTGTCATTGGTATGTGTTTATTTGTGTTCCATTTATCCCTATCCTCCATCGTAGCTCAATACCTTCTGACGTGGTGTGTAAGGACAAATAATCACGTCGACTGGAAGACCTGAGGTTTATTATGAATCCCCTGTTAAAAGGGAGACTGAAAAGATGGTCCAAATCCCACCAAATTACTGGCTGGCTGGCTTTGGAATCAGTTAGTGACCTTATAATGAAGTATGCAAGGAAGTTCGGTTATCTGAAAGCATTTTAATTTGTGTGTGTCGATCTTGCACATCGGTGCAGTGGCAAGACAGATGGGTTGACTCCACTTTTGAAAGCCTCTAAATCTGCGGAGCTTCTGCATAAATCGTTGGACTCTATATTCCATTTACGGGGCATGATTCCAATTCCAGTGCCCCGTGTCACTTACCATACGGATGGAGGATCTATTGTCAGCCGGCTCATTGTATTATGTATTTTTGTCTTTGTTTTATTTTTGGCAATAATTTCCGTAAATGGGAAAGAATTTCCTTTCTCTATTAGCTATGCTATACAATTTTCCAATCAATTAAATTATCTTCTCCCGTAGTAGATTGTGTTCCTTACGTCGGCGTCGTTGTCTACACCCCCACTCTGGACTTGCACTCTGCAAGGATTTGAAATAATATTGGGTTGTCGAAGTCATTACATATAAGGATGTGTTTGTGTAGTGTATATAATCCAACGAGACTTTGGAGCTTCGGGAGTTAAATCTACTTACTGTCATTATTGAGTCTTATTAATATCATTTTAAACCATTTTGTAGGTCAGAATATTATAATATTGTATATTATCGAAAGTTCACATTGTGAGTTCGTACATTGCGCGCATTATGTTCAGTAACACCGAATGTCCATAGGTGGTCTGTTCTCTCAGTCATGGCGGTTCCCTTGTGGTAGAAGCTTTGACTTTGATGACCAAGGAAAATTTCATCTAGTAGACAGTTTTTAATTGTTTTCACAGCCCAAGTAGGTACCCGTACCATTAAACCTACGCTCCAACGCCAAGAATGAAAATCCAATTTAGGTATAGAAAGTGTCTGGATGATTGCCGAAGACTAAACATAGCAACAATAATTAATTGACGTTTACTGATCGAATCGTGGCTTATGTCCTCCCAGCTTTGAGCAGCAGTCAGTTCGATCATTTTAATTGTTGTACATAACATTGTTAAACCTTTAACACATTGCCATGTCTACTGCCGACCACACTTACACACTTACTTTAATGAACCCAAAGCCTGTTCAATTTCTCAGCACACGGTATTTTTTCAGCATATCAGGTACACGCTGTACAGAAAAATTCTCACAACTCAGCGAAATCGGTGTGCGGACAAACCGCATACGTATAATTATCACACAAATTAATTGGTAATGAAATCATTAATTACAAGTAAACCATCGCCAGTGCCAACGCCAACACCACGCTCTCCATTTATTCGCGTTCGCGGGTTCTCATCCCGACCACATTTAACTGGCACTGGATACAAATAAATTAATTGCTCAGAAATGTTGACTATTAAAAAATTCTGTTTCACGCAAATTACAATAAGAGACGCCATCACACCTGCACCGGATATGAATGCCGCAAAATTTGCCATTGCCCTGTGCCCACCATCACCCAGGTTGTATATAGGTAACCCTTTTTCAGATCAAATATTTGGCGGATTTATATAAAAAGGAATTTCTTACGAGCTTCGGCTCATATAATTTCATTAAGTGCAGTCTAAGCAGCTACTCTAGATGTTAATTAAGCCGCGTGACCACTCAACCCTCATCGGCAACCTTTTGCTTCATTCATAAAGAATATTTTCAAGTGTCATTGCGGGGCTTACTTCGAGAAGGCTTAGCGCGAAGTAAATGCAAACATGGCAGTGAAGTGTGCATTCTCAATTATTACGAATTCATGTGTGAAGGGAGCTTTTCATATGAGAACCTCTCTTCTCCAAGGGAGGCATAAAACTCGAATGGATTTTTAAATGCACCAGACATTAAGGATTACTGACACTGGCTTTAATAATGCCATACACGCAGACGGTTTATTTCGAGCTGAACCACTGACAGGTCAGTGAAAGATAATCGCTGCAAAAATGTTTTTCGCGGATAACGTTTATTTAATAAATAAACAACTTTGTCATTATTTTAATGGCATTGTGTATATTTGCCTGTCTGTTGTTGCTTTAAATTCCCGCAGCAAGGACAGATGGACTGTTTAAACAGCATTTTGCTCATTAACCTGGCGAGGTTCGTTTTTTTTTTTAAATGTGGTTTAATTAGTGGCAGCGTCATTTTCCAGTGAATGGAATGCCGAAATTCTGCTTCGTGGAGTGTGAAATTTAAAATCAATTTGATGATTATGAGAAACAAAAATTTAACAAAAGCTGCCAACACATACTTATTGTGGTGGAAAATTGGAAAATTGTCGAGATCACGATAAATAATCGGTGCAAACTTACTCTCTGAGAGAAAGACAAACTGTTTTCGAATTTTAGTATTACCTTATACCTGGCATAAGTACCTATGGTAATAATATCCTACCAGGCTATGTAAGGTTCTTAAAGGGTATGTATTGTGGATAAGGTCCCCTTAAAATTCGGAATGAAAGTGAGCCAAAACTATCGTCTAAGAACACCATCAACCATCAACAATAAATGGCACAACTGTCAAACACATAATAAAATTTGTGAAGTTACCGATAACGATAGAGTGACAAAGCTCGTTGAAAATAAAACAGCAAGACTTACGGACACATACATCCAAAATGGATAGACGACATTATCAGGGGGTGTTTAGACATCCCTTAGGCATTTTCAGGGGCTGGAATGAAATGAAACCCCTGATTCGACGACAAGATGAAGCAAAACAAGGGACATACAAAGCGGCGCTGCAAAGAAGGACCGGACCAGAGCTGCTCGTATGCTTTACGCGCAGAAAAGAAGAGACGAACACCGGCTTCTCAGGAGAAAAAAAGAAAAAATCACGTGAAGCCCGCGATCGAGAAAATAGAGAGATGCTACAGCAGGAATGAGGTTCGGAAGTTTTACCAAAGGGTAAAAAGAACCTGCCAAGCTAAAGCGGCAAGCAATGACTTGGTTAGAAGCATGCACCTTATCTTTAAAATATGGTCAGAGGAAAGTATGCCCGATGAATGCGGAACCTCATCATTGTTTTTGCCCGATCAAGAAAGGAGACCCTCTGAACTGCGCCAACTACAGAGGTATTAGTCTTCTTAACATCGCCTACAAGATCTTTCGTCAACAACCTGATTGGTCCCTATCAGTGTGACTTCAGGCCAGGAATGTCTACCATCGACAAATAGTCACACTGCGGCAGATTTGGAGAAAACCCAGGAAGTCCAAATCGATACCCACCATTTTTTCATCGATTTTAAGGCCGCCTACGACAGCATTTATAGAGACGAGCTATACAGGCCAATGTCTAGTTTTGGCATCCCTGCTAAACTCGTCCGTTTGTGCAGGATGACAATGAAGAATGCACGCTGCTCCATCAAGGTCGGTAAAGAACTCACCGACACCTTCGATGTCAAAAAGGGATTTAGACAATTCGATGCGTTGTCATGTGACTTCTTCAACATTGTTATTGAAAGAATAGAGACACTATCTTTCAAAAGTCCGTCCATTTACTCGTCTACGCCGACGACATCGACATAGTCGGGAGAACACAGCGTGATATCCCCGGCGCTTTCGTGAGCACTAAGATCGGAAGTAGCGAAGATGGATTTGGCGGTCAATGAGGGCAAGACAAAGTATTACGCTGTCATCAAGAAAGGACACCCAACACCGACGTCTTGGACAGAATGTCACTATAGACAGATATAACTTTGAGGTGATAACGGACTTTGTTTACCTAGGCTCCGCTATGAACTCAGACAATGACACCAGCGCTGATATTAAGCGAAGAATAACTCTTGCCAATCGCTTTGCCTTTGGGCTAAGAAATCAATGGAGTAGCAAAGCCCTCTCTCGAACACTTAAAGTGACCCTTTATAAGACCTTAATCATCCCAGTCCTTCTTTATGGTGAAGAGGCATAGACTCAATCAAAAGCGGATGAGGTTACCTACTCTTGGTTGCTTTAAAGGAAAATCCTTCGAGTAATTTTCTGTTCCGTCTGCATAGACGGTGAATGGAGGAGGAGATGTACAGCGATATCGACATAGCCAGAAGAGTGAAGGTCCAACGACTGCGGTTGCTGGGTCATGTAGAGCGAATGGACGTGAATGCTCTGGCCCGGAAGATCTTCGAATCCACATCCGAGGGACGGCGCAGTAGTGGAAGACCGCGACTCAGGTGGCGCACGCAAGTGGAAAGGGACCTTAACCAACTTAGCGTGCGAAACTGGAGACAGATGGCCAAAGATCGTGCTGGCTGAAGACGCTTGTTTGTTGAGGTACAGTCCCCCCCCCCCCCCCCCCGGACTGTAGCGCTACCTTAAGTAAGTAAGTAAGGAATGAAATGAAAATGTTACACACCTTTCGTTCGGTTGGAATCTGTAGAGTAATACCTCTCATATACACCGACCTGTTGTAGTCAGCCAAATAGATACGAATATCTCAGACGTCAAACAACAACGGACAGATACAGCAAGGAAATTCGACGTTGAACGGCTACAATCGCAACAAACAGCCAAAGAATTTTCAGATCTTCTAATGAATGGGACTTCGGCACCGGTTGTTTGCCGTAGTGTGTGCCTACAACCATTTTCCAACGAACAACGAACCCCAAGCGGCCAAATATTCAAACTACAATAGGTTCTGAAGAAAACCTTTTAGGTATAGACGTAAGTAGATACATAAATTAGAAAAAAAAATGTTTAATATAAAACCCCCATGAAATGGGATTTCCGCTGAAGTATATCATGTCTCTGAAACCCAATCCGGTGATTGGTTTATTTCACCCACCCGATTATGATTTCATACTATACCAATATGTCTATAATTCGATGTACAGTACACTACTAGATATAGTACTCGTATTCAGCAGGAGTAAGCAATTTCTTAAGTAAACTTCCTGTTTAGTTTAAGTGATCCCAATCCAGTCGCATTTGCATACATATGTACTGTATGAGGTCGTATAATTTTATTGAGCACAGACGTGACTTGTCGTTTCTTTCTTTTCATGCTCTCACAAACGACTATGCTTTGATAACATTTTCAGAAATCTACGTAGACGTATGTTTAGTGATTGAGACTATAGAATATCCCAGGAAATTGAATGTCATTTCGACATGAAGTAGTTGTATTTGGAGTCGGCAAACCATTTTTCTGGATCTGAGTTAGTTCAGATAAAAATGTTGTGATGTAATTTGATGCGACCTCGTATTGCTGCTTATTTATGCATATCTTTTTATAACAGACAATAAGTTGAAGATTTATAACGAAATTCGAGATGACTTTTGTCACATATAGTTTAAGACGCTGTCGTTATATCGCTGTATGCTTTTATTGGGAGGCCAATATTTTACGAAGTTTATCCTTTTTTGAGGTTTTCGTTCTGACTAAACTTTTGACTGATTCCTGTTGAACTATAGGCTAAGGGCTATAATGCCTATAGTCGAGTTCCCCAAAGTGTGCTCCGCCATGAAAATCCAAGTGCTACCCGGAAAGATGGGAAAAAAATTGAAAATTCTACCAGACTAGCTAGCCAGTGTCGTGCTTCTGAAACTTTGTCATTTGGTTCACAGCAATGGAATTTGGGTATTGATAAATTACATAGTATGCAAAAACGGGTAAAAATAAATCGTGCGTACTTCAGAGTTTCAGAGCTATCAAAATGGAAACGTATCAATGGCGTTGGTAGCGAAAAGATTTGGTTATTTTACGAATCAAAGGGCACGGTAGTCCACCAGCCAAGTTCTCGAGTAAAGGCACTTCCTCTTTTTACAGGAACAATCTCAGGCTGTTTTCGACCCCACTCTAACTTCGGAACCGATTGAGCCAAAAACTTCAAACATAAGATATTTATCAAACCCAGTAAAAAGGTCCACCTCGTGGTTCTCAAAATACAAGATTTCAAAAATCGCAAAAACCTCGCAAAAACCGTAACTGGCTGACTCACTCGCTCACTTAGATGATCATCCAAATTATGAAGCACTTCCGTCCATCCGATAATCGGGAAAAGTCCAAATCTTAATATTTTCCATACAGGTGGCGTGGTATACGTGTTGTTTGTAAAGTATAAAAACCTTGCAAAAAAAAACCTTTCGTGGCTGACTAGTTACGCCCCTAATTTTTGATGTTCTATAAAAGAGAACTTGGCTCCTTTTTTTACATTTATGTTTTTGTCGTGATTTGTTTTACAAGAAATACAAGCAAAAGAAAGGAGATTAGACGCAAAACTACTCTAAAGAATGATAGCTATGCCGGACAAGTTGAGCCAATCCGTTTTTGTTGTCCATAAAAAATAAGGAGATTGTTGCACGTAAATTCCATCAAGAACTCACGACTTGTGTCGTAGAACAAAATCTTCGTGATTGCATATTCCACAAAAAAATTCTATATCAACAAAAACCTATGAAGAGCCGGAATTTTGCAAGACTCCAATTGCAAAATCCGCACTGCAATTTTGGAAAATATTCCAGTAACATTATGATTTTCAACACGAACGTACACTCCGCGGAGATTGAAGCAAAAGCTTACAGATAAATAAATTATTATTTTGGATTGACGCTCGCAAAGTCCCGACCTGAACCCAATTGAAAACTTGTGGGCCGACATCGAAAGAGCATTAAAAGCCAAACAATCAAGAAATGCTGTAGATCTGTTCGAAAACATTAAGGGGGTCTGGAACACATTGGCCAGCATAAGTGTTTTGACAAAATGGGAAGGACATTTAAATTCCTTTTGAATGATACAAAACTTTCCTTAACCCATTAAGTACCCATTTAAAAATTTTAGAATTTTGAATTTTTGTAAAGGTCTACTTTACTCTCGGTAACAAAAAAAAAAAAGACAATCCAATAAACTACCCCTGAAGAAGTTGGAAAATACCGACGAAACGTAGGGAAAGCAATGGAATAGTTATTTTATTATTCACATTTGAAAACAACGACCAAAAAGCCCGCAACACATATAACACAACCATTATCTAAAGCATTATCTAAAAAAAAAATTTTTTTTTGGATGCAAACAATTCTATTAGTGACTGAAAAAAAATTTTTTTTAAATCTCTTCGCTATATTTTTATTATTATATTATATTTTTTATTATTATATTATATTATTTTTACTTTAAATTATAGTTTACTCTTAATTAACATCAATGGAATTAATATTATCACTTATATTTTGATTATTACACAGAACTTTAAACGAATTTCTTATTATTAACTTTAAAGTGTAATTTAACTAATTTACGACATTTGTCCCTTAAATTAAAGAACGATAACTATGTAAATTATTCATATTATTATATTATTAAAAATAGTGTTATTATGTTATGTTTAAGCTGTAATGAAATGGAAAAAACAATTTCAATCAATCAATCAATAAATGAATATTTTAGTCACTTTTTCCTTCTTTTCATACAAATTTTTTTTTTAGATCATCCCATTCAAAAAATCATAAAAAAATATTAACGAAGAGATTTTTAAAAATTTGCTTTTTCAGTCACTATTAGAATTCTTTGAAGAAACTTTTTGCGTCAAAATATTTTTTTTTATACCGAGGAAAAAAGTAAAAAAAACTAGACTTTCACAAAAATTCTTAATTTTCAATGGGTTCGATCCCCGGAAACACACAAATTACATCATAATGTTTTTTTCCACTGCATCACCTCTCGCGAAAGTCAGACGAACATCCGAGAAATAGCTCCTCAATTCAGACTCGGCATAGAATTGTAGGTCCCTTCCATTCGTCCCAAAAATAAAAACTCACAAAACAAATAGTTGTTAGAAGTTAGTCCCAGGGTGCCAAGTCTTCAGAAAAGATTGACTGCCATTTTAAAAATATTAAAGGCTATTCCACCAAATATTGATAATTTTTATAAGTTTTGGAATCTGGTATTTTAAAGTTTTTGTTATTCTGTGGCCAATTCGTAAATGAATTAAAAATGTTTTTGAATTGTCTAATAGATTTAAATACATATTTTATAAAATGCTAAAGGTCACATTCACATCAGATGCCATGCACTATTTCTTCAATTTAATAAAATAAAACAAAAATCGGAAAATATAGTTATTGCGTTTCCCAGAACTACGAAAAATGGGATACGGACAATGAAGTACCCCGTAATGAATTTCTCTCCAGAAAAGTGCTCCGCAAACAGAAAAGATTGGGAACCGCTGGCCTAATAGTAAAGTATTCAAAGAGATGATTCAGTCGTATTTTTGGCTTTTGATACAAAATTTCGGCAAATTTACTCATCGCGGTCTAATAATGACGTTCTTAATACAGCCCATTTTCAATCCATAAAAACAGTAAAAAGAATTGTCCTCTTTAAAAATTGCATTCGGCTAGTTCGATTCGTTTGGACAGGTTAACATGGCTAAATCGATTCTGGTAACTTATTATTGGCGTTACAAATGTAATGACAAAGTAAATATACTTTCCTGTGGAGGGTATAAAAACGGCCACCTATATAAGCGATCTAATTACGAATCGGGTAAAAAGACGACTTCTGTAACGTTTATTGAGCGGTCTGTAAATTGCTGTTAGATCGCCATCTTCGTTGCCAAATTTTCCATTTAATACCGTAAAAGTACAGTCCTTATTGTTGTGGGCACACCTTTGGGAAACAGATTCGGTTTCTTTTCTTTGTTCAACTCAACACTCTGTGGTTGAAGATTTAGGTGGATGAATATGTATGTATATGTACTTAAAACATTTTTACAAAATCGTTACATTTTTTTTTTCTTTGCTGAATCCTCTTACTGTAGTTATTTGCCATAATATCATCCCATGCAGAGATCTTGAGGTCTAACTTTGCCCATATGATGGATATCCTGCTCTTTGTTTGCCTCAATTTTTTGTAAATATACCAAATTTGTCGCTATGTATTTGAACTTAATTCACTTTATATACTTTCGGATAAAAGGAATACAAATTTATATAGTCCAATGATTGCTGGTATTGCATGGGCCCAAGCTTACGACACGACGCTTGTGAGTGATACTCGGCGTTCGAGTACATGTTTCAATAAAACAGACTTTCAATATAAATCCGCTTACCTTCATGCTATAACAAAAACATGCACCAAAACTCCCTCACAAGCGCACGGTGTGGAAACAAAAATATTAAATCTTACATCACATGGGCTTCCACTTCCACCTCTTTGATGTTGTCATGGAAGGTATGTATACTGAGACATCACATTATTTTGGTTAAAGTGAGCACTTTACAAAAACTGCTTGCTCGCGTTCATGTTCCCATACACATTTGAAATTTTGCCGAAGGATATGCCACCCCCTCCTAATAGCCATGTTTGCTTGTATAAAATAATATATTGTTGCCGCTCAGAGGACTTTAATTTATTAAAATTGTATTCACTTTGCAATGCACTTAGGATATTGACAGAGATGCATTTCATTTGGTATCAAATCGAATCATGAATTATATTGAACTAGGATGCGAAAAAATAAATCAGAGCGCCTGGGGTGTTCCCCAGCGCTTACGGATGATGATTGTCGTTTTCGATTGAAGTGTCGGAGTGTTCAGTGTTCCGTTCTTTTTTGTGTGTGTTGTGTCTGTTCCCTCCTGAGTAAGCGACGTGTTTCAGCTTTCAGGTGTCATCAGCTACACCGAACTCTGTTTAACTAGAATGCATCTGAATGGGGGACAAGGTAAAGGAATATTTTTCCTGTTCGTTTCATCATTGTCATTTAAAATCCCTTCTTTTTTTTTTTTTTAATTAATTTGCAATGACAAACAAACTCAAACAAGATGCATAAATTTCTCTCATTTAATTTTAATTTCCACGCAAAAGAAGATTTATTTCATCTCTTCCTCTAAGTCTTCCTTATATTTAAAAAATAAAAATGTTTTTTTCCATTTTTGAAAGGAGAAATTCTTCATCAACTAAGAAATTAATAATAAGAGAAATGTCCCTGGAAAAATGTCTTTCCGCCGCAACTTTAAAAGTCTGCAAGGAATTTGTTGTAACATTTTTTAGTGTTGTTCGAAATGGTTTGCATAACATCCAAAATGTAAAATAAGAAACTTCGTTCTAGAATTTCTTCAAAGTTCGCAGCACATGGATTAAATTTCTTTTGATTGCGAGATGCGGAGATGGTGGTAAAAATTCAGCGCAGAGGCAAAAGTAGTGGAACTTCGTCCTGTCTCAGTTTGTTTATTACCTACAAAAAATGAGTTCTCGGATAAAAGTTTTTCTTTTCGAAGATCGATTTATGTTTGCGATACTTTTTTTTTTTTTTGCCGAAATCTGAAAGGTTGTAATGCTACAGTCGAAAGGGATAACTCTTTCTTGTTTTTATGAAGTTCGTTCATTTCCTGTTCAATGACAACTTTGTATTATGGCGCTAGTAGATATTGTGTATATTTATATTTTTTGAAGAATTATGCTACCTACATAGATACGAAATAATTTAGTGTTTCATACATTCATAATGGAGTGCTCTCGTGGTAACTTTCCGAGGACACGATTAGCGGCGGAAAACTAATGTATGTAGCCTACAAGGCCTGCTCGGAGTAGGATGTTAAAGTTGTGATCGGGGACATTAATGGTAGATTCTAAGAGGAAAATATGTTTGGTGGATAGTTGGTCAGCCCGGAAACCACTAAATAGCTATCGAATAATCAATTTTCCAACAGCTCGTAAAGCTGTGCTCTGCTAATCGGTAGAGGAGCTTCTTCCCCTAAAGCTACGATTACACGGCCATTTTTTCGAGTCATCTCTATAGATGCTGTCATGGACGCCTTTAAAATGGAAGAAGTATAATGAGAGATTTTGACATCTTGGTTTTTTCTTCGTCGGGTTTCTTCGTCATCTTTATTAGGTCTCTGTATGGGATTTATACATAAAAATTCACCTTTTTATAAAACATACATACATTATCCCTGCAAGCATCTCCGCATTTCTTCCATTGCACGGTGCACGCTTCTTGTCCTCCCTTTTATTTTTCCTGATGGGGTGAGAGTGAGAGGCTAGAGTGAGAACGATTCTGTTCTCATAAAATCTCATCATTACCTTTTGATGACACTTGATAAGTATCCTTGGTAGATACTAAAATATTTTGGAAAAATAATTAAAACTTACAAATTAATAAAACCACTTTATCTGATGTTGGTCATCCATCCTGTAAATTTCTCCTAAAATGTTAATATGATGACAATTTTCATTCAGCCAACCGCAATACTTCAGCAAAAGAGTTTAATGGTCCTCAATGTCTGCACAGCTCTAACATAATTGATAATTTAAACTAACCAACTTGAAAGCTTGAGTCCTTCTGACACATTGCATTCAAAAGTCACACGTTATATCAATCGGCAAATGCAATGCACACTAATTTGTGCCAGTCACATTTGGATTTAGCCTCTTTCTCTCTCTGATGGCCTACAACCAATTAATCCCCCAAATGCCCAATATCCGACCTATTTATTTGAAGTATCAAATGTTTGGCCTTATTGTGCAATATTTGCCATAAATTTCAGGCTCCTGTCAGAAGATGGATATATTCTTGTTGATCCTGATGGCACACTGTCTATCAGCTAAGCAGAAAATCAGTGTCTCAATAATTTGACAGAATCAGGACATTAAATGACGACCACTGAGATGTGACATTACTCGTCTTCATGCCATATGTATTTACTTTTGATAGCTGTTGCAATATATTGTGTAAACGTATACGCTCGCCCTTAAGGACCCCAACGACGAGGTGCGACACTTTTATGAAATTAATTACTTACCCTAATAAAAATTACACCTGTACGAGGCAAACTCATACGGGCATAAACACTTTGGGCAAACAAAATAATTCGAATGCGAATAGCTTAGCTATTTGTTTTGTTTTTATGAAACGTAACTTTTACGATTGGCGCAAGTTGTAAAAGTTTACAGGATATTTTTATGGAATTTGTTACATTTGCAGACTACCATTACCATACATATAAGCTCTGAGGTGGCGCCCGTTGAGTCACTAGGTCTGGGTGTGGTCCTGACTGCAAAAATGTTGCGGGGCTTTACGCCCAAAATAAACACATACACAATTATACATACAGGAATATTATTTCGAGAGATATTTAAATATGCGCACTAATAACATGGATTCGCAACTCAATTACACCAACTTCAATTATTTACCTCATATTTAATAATAATTCTGAACCAAATTGTGGAGTATACTCGTATCATGTCCAGCAAAGGACACACACTGTGTGTTGAGAGCACTCGATACTGCTTAAACTATTTATGTGATCGGCTTTTATAACCATAATCCGGACGTTTAGTTGGTCCAGACAGGGGGGCGCGGATTGTTCCTGGTAGCACTTGGTATGGGCACAGATGCCGTGTGGGGGAATAGAGGACAGGTGTTTGAATCGATAAGCTCAGCGCAAATATTGTCTGGTAATAACCTGAGTGGGGTTTGAAAAATCCCTTCAAAAGGAAGTCACGTAAATGAGTCATGTACTTGTACATTTATGATAACTGAACTTTTGAGTAAAAAAATGTTTTTCGGATTCAAGAAAAACTGTTTTAAAAGGACGCTTAGACAGACCACTATGAAGTCTTAATCTAAACTTCGGAATCTACATAGCTTAATACATTGAGATGGATTTTTCTTTTCTTAATCACACTAATTAGGACGTCTGAAAACCTATAAGGAAATGTGTCAAAAAACGGCCAAAAATGGGTTTCGAGCGATCAACTGAAATATGTACCTCTGAAAATATATGGGTTGCAGAGGGTTTGGCTATAGATTGTACATATAGCGAGCACAAAAGATGACACACGATTAATTCGTTTGAAAATCCACGTGACTTTGAAAGGAAATTTGACAAATTATTATTTAAACCTGGGATTGCTATAGGCACAGTACAAGGCAAAAATTTGAAGTATCGCTTTTTAAAAATGTAATAAGGCCATTCTGGATGGTCGTCATGTTAGTGGAGTCCCATTGAAACAGGTGGAGAAGTTTAAGTATCTCGGGGTCTTATTCACGAGTGATGGAAGGAGCAATGCCGAGTTTTCCTGTAGGATTGGTCAGTCTGGGTCAATTTTGAGACAGCTTGGTCATTCTGTTATTAGGAGGACTGAACTTGGTGTCAAAGCTAAGTTGTCAGTCTTTAATTCGGTGTTTGTTCCAACTCTCACCTATGGTCATGAGGTTTGGGTAATGACCGAAAGAATAAGATCGCGGATACAAGCTGCCGAAATGAGATTTCTCCGTAGTATTGCTGGTGTGACCCGTCGAGATCGCATCAGAAATACCAGAATACGTGAGGAACTCAATGTCGAGCAGCTACTTCTCCGGATGGAGCGATCATGCTTCGGTGGTTTGGTCATGTTAAACGCATGTCCCCGACCAGGATTCCACGACGTGCTATGGAATCCGTACCATCGGGTAGTCGTCCTAAAGGTAGACCAAGGATGAGATGGTTAGATCAAGTCCATAATCTCTCCTATACCCGTATGGGGATTGCTCTTGATGATTTAGAGTCGATGGCGGAGTATCGAGAGCTATGGAGGGTCCACTTGAGCAACCTACACCCACGACCCACTTAATGGACAAGCGGACCATTGAAAATGATGATGATGATGATGATGATAATAAGGCCATATTTCGAAATATTTCCAAATATGGCCTTATATCGCATGGCATTATGTCACGGTACCACCCCGTCACTTAATGTTGTTTTGTGGACCTAAAAATCGATTAAAAAAGCGATTTTTTGTCGAGTCTTGATTTATTTCTTTTGTAACCTATCAATGCAAAAAAAAAAATTTTTTTAAGCCATTCTGTCATCGCATTGGTTGCAGAATCAAATTTTTTGTAATTCAACCTAAGACTTTTGAGACTCATTTAGAGTTCGGCAGAACATTATAGGTATAGTGTTGATACTATCTTCGTGCTTAATACTCGCTCTAGTTTAGCAAATCGTGACAAGATTGACACGACCACTTACCAGGGGGAGATAAAATATGAAGAATTGATGTGTTATAGATGGTTGAACCTACTCAGTGCCATGCCAGTGGCAGTTTGAAGCCAGTTCACGCTTTCTAGACTGTACTGAATCATTTTTAAGTTGGGCTAGTTAAAATATGTAGTAATAATTATTTCAATTAATTCGCTACTTAAAATTTCAACTCTCAAGTGATAACAACTATACCACCAACAAAGCTATACATAATACTTTTAAAATAAAGTCCCTCTGCCTTTATGCCAAAAATACTTTCACAGATTATTTGACTTTTTTTTGTTTGTGTCGATAAATTGGAGTTCTCCCTATAGCTGCATGCGAAAATGTCAAGGATCATTGCTCCCTAAAGTGTTTGGTTAACCGCATCACAATCGATTGGGATAAGTAACGATGGTTATCCCTACTGGGTTGCGGTTGCATGATAGTGACATGGTCGGTCGGAACGGCCAGCATATAGCAAAAACATATACGTTCGAAAATTTATGAAAATTGCCAAAGAACGAACGCAAATGATGTGTGAAATTACCTCAAAAAGCATTATAAAAGAAAGCCGTATGGATATACTGTGTGTGGTCATAAATAATGTATCCTTTGATTGCCAGGTATAGGTATCCACAAATAATAGTAGCGACGGTCAATAGATACCTACTTGGTGTAAATTAAATTTAAAATAACCCACTTCGTTTTTTTTTTAGCAAGCCGGTTAAAACAGTAATGAATCTATTTTCAATTAAAGGAGATGACCCATTTTTGGACCCAGGGCGAACACTAATGAATTTAGTATGAAATGAAAGCTGAAATTGAGCTCGTTACGTGAGTAAAATATTTCAAAAATTGTTAGTGGGGGTTTTGAGATATTTGAGCTTGAAGTTGCCAATTGCGAAAAAAACTATTTTGGTTCATATCTTTGGATAGTAATGTAGGTAAATGGTATTAGTACCAAATAAAAAGTACTTGCCTAATCATTGAAATAATAATAAAATTATTTTTCTATGTTCAATGTTTTTGAGATATAACGTCTAAACTTCTTTGAAAGCATAATTTTTTGCACTACTTTTGGACACCGATATCTTAAAAAAACCAGTGATGAGATATGTTTTTTTTTTATTTATAAATACCTTAGTAAATAACGTTTAGTTTGAAACATAATTGGCAGTGATTTCTCAAATAAATATTTAGTTACGAACAAAAAATTACTTCAAAAGGCATCATATCATGCTTAGGGAATTAACAACGGAATAGTTTAACGTAAATTTCAAAGTAGATTATGTACTATTTCATACGAGCTAACTAACATTGCTACTAGGCCAATTAATTTTAGCGACATTGGTAACATGGGTGCTTTTTTATGCCATTATTGGCTAGGCATGAGTTCTGGGGCCAGATCGCGTAAAATAAAAACGATCGAACGACATCGTTTTCACTAAAGCTGTCTCTATCATATCTGAGACACTAGACAGAGACTGCTAGTATCGAAACGACGTCGTTCAATCGTTTTCATTTTACGTGATCTGGGCCCTGAGCTATTTCCAGAACTGCACAGTTTTGTGCCGGCCTTAGTTGCATATTTATGTTAACTAAGATTTGACGATAGTGGTCGTTAGGCTTTCGTCCTTCTTAAACGTGCATCGTACAACAATTGGACGATATTTATCTACAGCTAGGACAAGTTTATTAAATTATTTTGTGCCATTTAACGTGGGTCTGGAACATATGTCGGTTCAGAACGTAGCAAGTAGTAATAGAATAATACCTAATTGTATGGTTGGGAGTACAGAATTAGACGAAAATGGCCGACCAGCCATAGTCATCATACCAATGTGACGGAAAAAATGCGCAACAGTTTTCAAAAACAAACCTAAATTCTACATAAGTAGGTATCAGAATTTAGTTAAACCCTTTATGATAACATTCTGTTACGGGTATACATATTCTGGACGTTTACGGACCCTGTGCAGCATCATAACCGACTTTGATGCAAACATTATGAAAAGTCTTTTTAGGATCGAATATGGAGCATTGAAGTTTTTTTTTTAAATGATGTATTTATTAAGGACACAGGTTTCTGAGATTTCAAGTTTAGCATTTTTACGAATTCAAAGCTCACATGCCTGAATCTGTTCTAGAAGGGAATAATCAATTAACAACAGCACAGGCTAGAAAGTCAAGATGCATTACGATGCTTTGTTGAAGTTGTGAATGGACGCTTTAAGAGAGACGTTGAGCTGTTCCGCCAGCATTTCTTTAATTTAGCAGCTGTTCTTTTAATGAATGAATTTAAAATTGCAGCCGCAATTCTTAATAAGTTCCATCCATTGATAGAGGACAATACCGACGCTAATATTTTATTGGAATTGGCCTTAAGTCGATTGAACGCTCCCTAACTATTAGGGGGATTTCGTTAAGGAGAAAAATCTGAATAGAATAAGGGGAGTATTTTGTCTTATAAACCCACATATTCCAAACTTAAATATCTTTCGTAGTGATCCAGTTTGGGCTTATTGGTCTTTATTTTTGAATGCGAATAGGAATTAAAACAACTATTCCATTTTTCCGTCCTACGCTTCGTTGGTATTTCCCAATACAATTGAAGCTTATTATTGCAATTGCCTTGTTGGTATGAGTCTGCGCTCACGTTATGAATTTCTTGTGGTATTAAGGATTTGCTCGCCATAAAGTAATATGAATATATCTCTAGATTTTTTGTTTAATAAAAATTTTAAAACATAATTAAATTGAAGATAAACAAAAATTGGGATAAAAATAAGAAAAAATACACAGTGAAAATAATTTTTGAAAACTTTTAAGTTTATACTTATAACGAGAAATTAAAAGAATAAAATAAAAAATTACATACATTGTTATAAATCAATTCAGTATGTGAAATATTACAGAATCTACTTTAAAGAAAAAGGTAAACTATTCCGTTGTTAATTCCATAAGCATGATATGGTGCCTTTTGAAGTAATTTTTGTTTAAAACTAAATATTTATTTGAGAAATCACTGTCAATTATATATCAAATTAAAGGCTATTTACTAAGGTATTTATAGGTGACAAAAAAAGCATACGTTATCACTGGTTTTTTGAAGATATCAGTGTCCAAAAAGCAGCGCAAAAAATTACGCTTTCAAAGACATTGAACGTAGAAAAATAATTTTATTATTATTTCAAAGATTAGGCAAGTAGGTACCTTTCTTTTGTTACTAATACCACAGTACTATCCAAAGATATAAACTGTTACTTCGAAAATTAACCAAAATAGTTTTTTTGCAATTGCCAGCTTCAAGCTCAAATATCTCAAAACCCCCAATTACAATTTTTAAAATATTTTACTCACGTAATGAGATCAATTTCAGCTTTCATTTGATACCAAATTCATTAGTGTTCGCTCTGGGCCCAGACTCCATAGGAAAATGGGTCATCTCCTTTATGGTTTACATCCTCTTAAAGGAGATCCCCTGTATTACTTTACGTACATCATTTTATAATTAAATTCCATTCTAGGTACCTACCGTAGATCATCATCATCCCTATCTTAGAAACTCCTATCTGTATAAATAAAATAATTACATTAATTTACCATTGTTAGTAAAACAAAAAATATAGGTATGGGTTAGGTGGTTCTTGGATGTGCCATCCATTTTTGTCCAGGCACTCGTCTCAGGTGCACTTTCCCATCGTCGGTTAAGATATATAGATATATGTATAGGTATATACGAAGGTTCACTTAATAATGATAAATTTGACATTATTTAGGAATTTTAAAATTTGAAATATCAAATTTTCGACGTTCGACTGCATTTGAAAAGATTCTGCTTTAACTTCATCCCAGCTAAGAGAAGGCAGGGAGAAATCACATACACGCACGAGTAAACAATAACGAACATTTCAATTTGGGGTCCTTTAAAACAATTTGGATAACAAGAAGGACTTTTGTCTGGGCGGTCACCCGTTTTGTTGTTTTCTTGTTGAATTTTTGAACTTTCTGCCGTCTGTAGGTACAGCTCTAAAGTACCTTGTGGGGATATTTGCATATGGCATGTACCATGTACATGTACACAGAGATGACATTTTGATAAGTGAATTACTTACATGTGAAAGGATCTTTCTCTCTTGCCGGTCATCAAGAGAAGGGAATAATGCGAAACAAAGGAGTTATTAAAAATTAGTCCATTAGTCCATGGATAGCAATTGCCTTTGTGTGGCCGGATAGGTAAATGCTTATGTACAACATGCATGAGTATAAAGTGTATAAAATTCAATTGAATTTCAAGCTACGAGTACGACAAGGTATACGAGAAGAATAGTGTTACCAAGGTTATTGCATTTTGGGAATTACGTTGTCTGTGTGGTTCTGGCCAGGTTTCAGATTCTAATTCTATCATCGACGGAATACTCACGAAGTTGACAGAATAATCAATCATTATCGAATTATTTGAGAAAATGTGTTTCAGAAGAAAATATTCAAAGAGAGGTGGGTAGGACATGTTTGTTGAAAATTGCATATCCAATAAGCAGATATGATTGATATTAGGCAAAACACAATGACAAAAGAAATAATAGATCTCTCTAAGAATATGGGAATGTTTAGAAATTAGTAGGCAGTTGTTTTTTTTTAATCAGGCACCTTTGAAACCCGCATTTATGAATTTAATACCGACTAAGATTCAAGTAGAGTTGCAAATAATAGACTCAGTTATTCACTCTCAGAATGGTACTTGAGAAGGCTTGGGAGTATGCTACACCTGTTTACGCAGGGAAACTCTGGAGGGAAACTTTGGAGTGTATTACAGGAGTATGGAATTGATGGTTCTCTCTTGAGAGCCATTCAATCTCTTTACACAAACTGTAAAAGCTGTGTTCGGGTGAACGGCGTTAAATCAATACCTTTCACCGTGGGCGTTGGACTTCGCCTGGGGTGCGTCGTGTCCCCTCTCCTTTTCATTACTTATATGGACTGGATGTTACAGCGCAGTCTTGGCGAAGAACGTTTCGAATTGGGAGATCTGAGGATAAGTCATTTGCTCTTCGCTGATGACTTGGTCATCCTTGGGTCCTCTCAGACTGAACTTCAACGCGCACTCGATCGGCTTGTAGCCGTTTGTGTTGAAGCTGAGATGAAAGTAAATGTGAACAAATCTGAAGTGATGGTCGTCTCTAGAACGCCTGTTCAATGCACTCTGCATGTTAGTGGAGCCCCATTGAAACAGGTGGAGAAGTTTAAGTATCTCGGGGTCTTATTCACGAGTGATGGAAGGAGCAATGCCGAGTTTTCCTGTAGGATTGGTCAGGCTGGATCGATTTTGAGACAGCTTGGTCATTCTGTTATCAGGAGGACTGAACTTGGTGTCAAAGCTAAGTTGTCAGTATTTAATTCGGTGTTTGTTCCAACTCTTACCTATGGTCATGAGGTTTGGGTAATGACCGAAATAATAAGATCGCGAATTCAAGCTGCCGAAATGAGATTTATCCGTTATATTGCTGGTGTGACCCGTAGAGATCGCATTAGAAATACCAGAATACGTGAGGAACTCACTGTCGAGCAGGACGGAGCATTCCATGCTTCGGTGGTTTGGTCATATTAAACGTATGTCCCCGACCAGGATCCCACGACGTGCTATGGAATCCGTACCATCGGGCAGGCGTCCCCTATGTAGACTCAGGATGAGATGGTCAGATCAAATTCATAATCTCTCCTCTACCCGTATGGGGATTGCCCTTGATGATTTGGAGTCAATGGCGGAGAATCGAGAAATGGAGGGTTCACTTGAGCAACCTACACCCGCGACCCACTTAATGGATAAGCGGGATATTTGAAAATGAATGAATGAATGAATGAAAATGTTATCGATATCTGCTGGATGAGTATTGAGCATTTCATCGATGGCATTTATACTCTTCGAAGTGAATAGGATCGCTCAAATATATAATAGAAAATAAGGCCTTAAATAACGTCCATCTATGTTTTTCATATCAAAACTACGATTTTATATCTGTTAGTCGAACGAAGACGAATAAATCCGTTGTAAGTTCTGTATGCATGGCAGCATACCAGAAATAAAACGTGAAATCTAATCGTCCAAATTAATAAACAAATATATATGTTAGCAGCTTAATTAATAACAATACGACAAAGTGCATGCAAAACCATCTCCTTCAATATATATATATTATATTTTTTTTTGGAAATACATAAGTCAGTGAAAAACATTTAACACTTTTCCTTAAAGAAAGTGGATGTGCCCTTAACAAGCGCACACACTAGAGATAATTTTCTAAATCCTTATCAACAACGAAAGCCACAAAAAAGTACTCAACGCCAGAGAGCACTTGAAGCTAGTAGGTAGGTACCTACATATGAGAGGATATGAAAACCACGAACTGCTGTTTCGAAGAATACTTACATTATCCAAACACCAGAAAAATCCTGCATCACTTGGCTTTATATAAAAGCAAACTTAATTAATAACATTACAGTAAAACTTTTCCGATCCTTCTGGCAGTACATAGATAAGTGTAATATCAGATAAGCAGTCTCAAATCTCGTGTAGATAAATAGGACAAGGATAAGAAAATGTGTGTTGGAAAGTTTTTTTTGTCCCCCTCTCTTTCTAAGTGGATCTAAATAGGAGGACTTTTCAAAGATGACTGCAAAATTATTATTATCATAATACGATGGTAGAGATCCCAAGGACGTGTTATTATGTTAATTTTTTTCTTCTTATTAAATTGTGTTTGATGCGGAGATGGTATATATACTTGTAGATTGTTAGTTACACACCGGTTAAAAGGCTATTTAGTGAATAAAAGGTGTAGCAATGGACCTAGGACACTGCCTTGTGGTACACCATCCATATCCATACTACTTATAAAATGCAACGTCCGTCTTTTCGTTTCTCCATAACTCGGGGACCATTTTCTGATTTATAGATGTGTGGCCAACTTAATTTGTTTATACTTTCGACCACAAAAAAATAACATGTAAGCCATTGCGATGAAATATTTTGTAAGCTTAAAAAAGAGGAACAAATATAAACAAACGTACATACTTACATAACATAACGTATATGATGACTCAAACAATTTTTAATTTTATAAGAGAACAGAAACCGGCGGGCGGAGCCGTTGGCATGGCTAGTAGGGTAGGGCGGGGCTAGTTGGGCCATGGGGCAAGTCGGGCCATGCGAATTACTCAGAAACAGTAAGCTCTAAAAGAACAAGATCATACACAAATGAAGCTTGCACAATAATCAGCACGTGCAAAATCGGTCCCAGCTGCATCATATCAGCAGGAGGAGAAGCACATCAAATTTTCAGTTTTAGCATGAAAAACTAAAAAATGCCGGTCTTTCTTTTTATTATTTTGATGGTGATAAGTTGCAAGATATACATTAAGGTAGGTATTCAGTATACGAAATTGGACAGTTTTGAGTATTTTTGTTTTTCTGACACAATATGTTCATCAAATTAGGTGTGGGGCATGTTGGGCCAGGTGGGAAAAACTAGCCCTGCTAAATAAATAAATACATATGTGTTATCTGTATGTCCATTATTATTTCTTAGAATGCTTACGTACAAGCGAAAAACTGAGAGAGCTGGCGAGTAAGGGATACAGTGCCATACTTGTCTAAAGTGGGCTCATACAAGTGTTCACCTGTTATATACGTCATGAAGAATTTTTTGTTTAGAATTCTATTTATTTGATATGTTTTGAATAAGATACTATTATAAAATCTGGCTTTTTTGTCTTTTGTGGAGCTCATTCTTCCACTTTTTAGGCCGTGGTCCAACTTACCCCACTCACTGGCCCAACTTACCCCGTTGGTGGGGCAAGTTGGGCCACTTGGACTTAGTCCATTTAGGACAATGTTATTTCCTTGTGGATCAATATTTTCAATTTTTTCCAAAAACATTAAGAAGTACGAACTCCATTCTATATTTTGATACCACACTTGAAGGTATAGTATGGATAATCTGGTTAAAACAGGACTTCAAACGAAAAGTGGCCCAACTCGCCCCGCCCTACCCTATTTAATATGTCTTAATGTTAAGTACTCTACTCTACTCTACTCGTTCATACCTACCTACATTATATGAATCCAGAATGGTCAAATAACTGCTTTGGTAGTTGTTTTTGTAATTTTTGGATTAGTCTTTGTTACAGATTTGATCAAAAACTTAGGTACAGAATTATTGTATATCACGTATTTTTCTCAAATACATATAATCTGCACTAGTTTGTCTTAAGCTTTCAGCCGTGGGCAATAATTGTGTCTTGGCGGTTGCCACAGCTTCACGTAGACCATCAGTTGGGTCCATTGGGTCCAGTCACGGGAACCTTCCATTTCATACCTGTTGGACACAAAGAATATACCGCTTTTATTGAGTCACCTAGATTTGGTATTAATCACAGGCATTCACAAGCTTTGTATCCCAGATCTCCAGCCTGTCCTAAGAGTAACCGAAGGATGTGGAGTTTGTTGAACTACTGAAAACACCCCGATTTGAGTATGAATCTCAGGAGTTCCTCAAGATCAACATTCTCCAGAACTTCTAGCTCACCGAAGAAGAAGCTTTTGAGAATCTTTTGTCTACTGTTTTTAATGGCTGGGCATTCACAAAGCAGGTGACGAACAGATTCTATTTCTTCAACGTCTCTGCAGATTCTGCAAAAGTCATTATGCAGTATGCCCGCGTGTACGCCTATTGCACAGTGTCCAGTAATGACCTTCTTGAGTATGTGAATATTCATGCCGATAATGAATTTAGATCTCTTTTTGCTCACTTCTGGCCACAATTCTTTTGCATATCTGCAGGTGCTGAGATTGTTCCAGCGTAGGTTTGTTCTACTCAAGGATTCAATGTCAACCTTCATAGCAAGCGTGCTTAGGGGAGTTCTTACAGATTCTAGGGCCATTGAGGCATGAATTTTTGGCCCATTTCTTGGAATCTCATCCGTATGTTCATTGCCTGGAATATCTTATCCATATGCCCTGGTACCCAACCCAGCATAGGGTCACCGTATTGGCTCGTGATAGCTCGTTCAGGTATTTCTTGCAATGACTTACTGCCCTCAACTTCACTGCGACTGACTCCATGGCTTTTATGGCCGCTTGGCTGTCAGAGTATATAGTGATTTGTTTGTCGGCAATGTGTCGTCTCTTTAGGTCCTTAGGTCCGCTTGAAACACACTACAGTCATCGTTGATTCGGAATGATTCTCGCAGATTTAGTGTTTCGCTGAAGATGCCCGCGCCTGTACCAACATCCATCCTAGAACCGTCGGTATAGAGGGCTATCTCCCCTTCTTTTGTAACTGCTTTGTGCTCCCATTCGCTTCTGTCCAGAATTCTGGTTGTGAATCTCCTTTCAAAATCGAGAGTGGGGGCTATATAGTCTGTAGTTATCTTCTCCTTTGCCGCACTCCATTGTGTTTCGAAGGAGGCGTGCCCATAGTATTTGGATGACCATATTCCAGACTCTCTTTGTCTGATTGCAGTTTTGACCGCTCTACTGCTATACAGTAAATATTCAGAGGGGTAAGGTTTAGCATCACCTCCATTGCTGCGGTGGGTGTGGTTCGTAAGGAAACCGTTATCCCAATGCAAGCCGCCGTTTGGACTTTAGTGCCGTGGCCTTCCACCACACGATTGTACCATATGTTAGGATTTTCTAAGACTAACTAACTAACCAGGTGGCGCAACAGGCGGTAGACACCCAAGGCGTAGCTTCTCGCAACCATTCGTTTTGTGTGGGTTTCTATTTTTGGGACGAATGGAAGGGACTTACAATTTTATGCCCACTCCGAACGGCTGAATTGAGAAACTTTTTCAGGACAATCATACTCTCGGATGTTTGTTAGACGTTCGCGAGAGGTGGCGCAGTAGAAAAAACCTTAAAATGTGGTTTCTAAGAGGTAATACAAAAATGATAAAAAATCTGCTTTCAAGTCTAAAAAACTTTGAATTGCGGGCTTATTTTAAATCGAATCCAATGGTGAAATACTGATTTGCTGCATTTAAAGCTTGACTCCGGTTGTCTCATGAAAACGTCCTAGCACTTCTTCATCAATTCCTTAAGCTTTAAACCTCGTAAAATGTTTACTGAAAAACGTATAATATAAACTGCTCAATAAACTAGCAGACGTTGGGCTCATGTGAACCATAAAACACCCAACTCGCTTCCAAATCCAATTGTTTTAGAAAATTGTTCTCGTCACTGAGAACACCCGAAAACACTTATTTTCTGATTATACATTATAAATCATCCCAAAGGAAAATTCGTCCTCATTGAAACAGGATATAGCCGTAAATGAATCACAGTTAAATAATGTTCCGTCTGTATGTTGTCGTCGTGTTGTTTGGGACACGACGAACAACTTTTTCCCAACATCATCCACCCTTCGCCCGGACACAATATGAATGTCCTTTCTCTACCATAATATCCATCCATGTTGGCAGTAAAAGTTCTTAAAATGCTGTTCAGTTTAAAAATTTGTCAATGAATTTTTAAATGTGCGTTATGGAAATTCTATTGTGTGCATAATGACATGCCAAGCGACGATAACGACGAGCAACAACAGAGAAAGTGTATCCGAAACTGTCATTGTCACTCCAGGACGTACAATGGTACCTATCGTTGAAATTTAAATGTTCATGCCAGACTGGGTATAATTTTTTAGATAGATTGTTTTACTGTGTTTTAAGTAAAACTTTTTTCTCCAGGCTAAGTTTTTTGTGGGTGAAAAAAGTTTTATCGTATTCAAAAGTGTCATTCTGTCATGAGATTTAGATGCCACACCAATTTGTTGATATAAATGTATTTGATTAGTATGATTGATGCATTCCTTCTAATTTACAGGATTACCTGAATATGACTTTAATCGTCGCAAGTATCACGTCAATATTCAAGTCAGTCGGCCTAAAGTGAACATTACGAAGTGAAATTTAAAAACCTTATTTCAATGACACACAAAACTTTTTATAGAACCAGCATGAGCAATGAGCTGAGCATTGCATGTCGTGCTTTGGGAGAGTAATACATACAAAGAGTACATCTTCGAAAAAGCTCGTGATTGGTTGGGGTTGGGTTGGGGATTCGGATAAATTTTGGGGCAGGTCAGCTAGAATAACAGTAAATTCTAGAAAACATTTTAGATAAAATGACTTTATTGACACGAAAAGAGATCAAATGAAACGTTTGTTTTAAACCAATTATTTGCAATATTGACAATAAACAGCAAAATGTATAATATTCACCATTTCATCGAAAGCTGTATTCTAAAAATGTGAAGGAGAAAGTATTGCCGGTTGTTGGATGGTGATGGTGAGTTTAGTGTTCGAATCGGTTCACTATGTACACGATTGTACAGAGATGGTATAGGGAAGGTTGTTACTCAACCACATATAAAACTACAACGGGTATAAGTATAAGTATAACGTAGGTTATGTATCAACCATGAGTTTACTTCAAAAAACGCCAAATGCACAGCGACCTACGGACAAGCATGTAAAATGTTTCAACAAGTTACGTGGATCCAAACATTAAGCCGAGGACCTGTCCTAAGCTATCATAAAGCAGATGTAACCGCATCTAGAAAGCGCTGTGCTACCAAACCCCATTTCTACGACCTATAGTCCACAAAATATATGACATTTTTCCGAAATTAAAACTGACAAAATGAAAGATTGAGAGAAGCTAGCTGGTCCTTCCTAGATGGATATTTATTTCTTAAACATAATGCTTACACTCTACATCGTATCCTATTCCCTTATCAAAAAAAAGTAGCTTGTTTTCATAATTTCTTCCTAGAGGATTATCTTGCAAGTCGTTATCATATTCTTATGTCCGAACATCACATCAAATCAATATGCATATACATAGCGCTCGTGTGACTTTCTTGCTCATCCTTTGTTGCAAAACATCAATCTAAAATAAATTGGCTCAAAAATATACGTAGGTAAATACAGGTATGCTCTTCCGGTTATCTGTTGTCGACTTTATTTCACCAGAATGGGTGACTTTAGGTAAAAGTACCTAAGTGAAATATCACTTCATTGCCCGAGGCAGGGACGAAATATGACATCTACAGCGCCGCGCCGCTTTATGTTCTATTGGCCATATTTCAAAGGCAGCACAGAGCACACACCTAGCGAATGTTTAACGAATGCAGGCAACCATGTCTTCCTTATAAGACAAACAAAAAAGAAAAATACCGAGAAACTGGCACATCTTCCCATCATGTTCATCCATGCCAAACATGACCTAGGGCACTGGGCGGCTCGCGGCCTTAAATTCATCCACATCCCTCTTAATGTCCTTGTAAAATTTTGCGTGCACCAGATGAGACGGCCGGCGCGTGGCGGCAAAGGTATTTCGTGTGTCTGAATTTGAAGGTTAATGTTAAGACGTGCCCTGTAGCCACCTTCTCATCTTTTGCAGCTTCCACAGCGTGCTGCCAACATCAGGATAATTTTTGCGGGCACGATACGACGATGTTATTTAAATCTAATTATACAGATTACATTGGGCAAGGTGTAGTATTAGTATGAGGGTGCCAATGCTGTCGGTGTCACAATTGACTGCTTGTGCACATAGTTGTTGCTTGTTTGCATATAGCTTCTGGTTAATTGCGAAAGGACATGAACAAATGGACGCGACACTGCAGCCGGCAAGTTACCTGTTAGAGTAGGTATGTACCTTTTTGTTTTAATTACCTAGAAAATAATGTAAGTGCCTTGCTATTGCTGTGAAATTTAGATTTGTGTAAGCGCCATGCGGTTCGATGTTGGCAGGCACGTAGCCAGGGGGGGGGCTTGAGGGGCTGAAGCCCCCCCCGAAAGTCTAGACATAAAACTAGAATTTTCTAAAGCCGAATTTAAGACTATCATTTCAGTTTCAGTTTTAGTTGAGTTATCAGTTAAGCTTGTTACAGCCGATTTCGTCACAAAGTACTAGCGCTAGTACCGGTATTAGACCAAAAGTTGATATTCAAATACCTAGGTATCAGGTCATTTCTTCACGAAGTACTAAGATGAATTTGGTACCGAGTATTAATTAGTACTCGGTATGAGCTTGACCCTCAAAATCGGCAGTCTAACGTCGTTAGTACCTGAATTATATCGATTTCATTGCTTTCGCTCTTGCCTATTTTTGTCAAAAAGTAAATACATCGTAGGTTTAAGTCTAATGCAGTTTATTAGAAAATGGATTTCATTTTCGATAGGGATAATTGGTTCAATAATTTCGATGACGACATTGAGAATGGTGAAGAAGGGGTGGCAACTCGTTGATCTGAGCGGCGCATCTACCATATTATGCTACAATGGAATACAGTAAATACTAAGAACGATGTGGATTTTTTTGGCAATTTCAGTTGTCCAGAGTAACGTTTTTTTACGTTCGAATGTGGACGAATTGCAGTACGGTTAACATATTTTATATACTATCAGTTTTAGTCGGTAATCGTTTTTATTCAAGATTTTACCAGTAATCGTTAGATACTGCCTGAGCAGCAATTGCTGATCACTCTACAATTCATGACAAGTGGATCGATTCGATGTAAGTAGTGGTTGCCGACGTCATTTGCGTACCAGCCGCTAGTGTATGTCGCACACTGCCAAAAGTATGATGTATGGCCTTGACACGCCATTTGGACAAATTTATTCAAATGTCAGCAACATTGGAAGAACAGGAGGTGGCCGCTGCTCCATTTTATCGCTTTGCATAGTCTCCACGAACAATCAGTGCAACCTACCGCACTCATGTTAAATTGCAAACACCGAATTGGTTAGTTCAGTTCCATAATGTGCAATAATAGAAAAAAAACAACCAATCATATACGCTATCAAATGCTATCCAATGCTGGATACCCCTAAACACACACTATTTTACAGCAGGAAAGCAACAAAAATATTTAAAAAAATACTTGCTCTTATGAATAAAAATCAGTCATCCTACAAGATGTTTGACGCCCAATGAGCATAAAAATGTCACCGTTATGACATTTCAGTCAAAAATGGGTACTAGACCGGGTACTAGACCAGTTTTTAGACGTATTAGTCGTAGTACGGTTGATAAATTTAGCTCCGGTACTAGCAATGTGAAGAAATACACAAGTACTAAGTTCTCGTTAGTACCGAGTATCAGAAGAAATCGGCCGTTAAACTGATGACTAAATGCAAAAATGAAAGCGTTTAACTAAAACTGAGACTAAAACTGATGGAATTCCCATAAGTTTTCAGAAGTTTTAGTAGATAAATCTTCTAACCTTCGGCTAATCACGAGTAAATTGAAAGCTCAACTGAATACTAGACTGATGTCTAAATACACTGCAGTACATCAGTTTAACTGAAAGCTTAACTGAACTAAAACTGAAATGATTGTCAAAATAGGGCTTTAAGCCCTAAATTCAAATCTATAAAAATAAGACTATCCCGGTAGGTATACAGTATTCAAACACTAGGTATGTACACTGTGCAAGCCATATCTTTAACCTGGTTCTGCCAAGTCAACTCCTGCAATTCGCAATTGCCTTTGTGTAGTTTGGCGTATATTTTGGGGAAGTGAGTATAACAAAACCAAAAGAGAGTAGAAAAGTTTTGCATGGAAAAGTAAAAGTGACCTAGCTTTAGATTCTAAAAAAAATACGCCTGTTAGTGAAATTTTTTCCGCAACTGTTCAAATGCATTACATATATTATAACTTTCAAAAATGTCATTACAAAGCACGCACCAGAGAGCTAAAAAACTCGACTTCTACGCCTTTGTAAAACAAGATTCATTGAAAATACATCTCAATAAGTCTTGAAGAAATAACGAGCAGAACGATGTCTACGAAAGCATCAACACTTTTGGCAGCGCCAGCGGTCCAAAAAAGTAATTTCCTAGTAAGCCTCATTACATGCGAAAATCTGTTCAGTTTAACGCTGCCCTTATCAATTTTCCTTAGATTTCGTTTCTGCAATTGACCGCACAAAAAAAGTTCTGAATTCTCTTAAGAACATCAGAGAAAATACCGAAGATTTTTGCAGAGAGACTTTTCAATCCGCATCCCAACTTGCAGAGGACTTATTTTAAGTTATATTAAGAGCTCCAAGAACTTCATTGAAATAAACAACGCGTTCCAATCCAGAAACCTTTCTACTGAAGCCTAGTTTAAAGTGTCTACAAATACGATATACTATTTCCTTGCATTAGGTACACAATCTCGTTAATACAAAATCTTACGGACAGATTCATGGTCAACGATGACGTTCTACCATCGTTTCAAGCTCTTCTCCCAGGTTTTGCTGCAGTTAAGCGAGTGAACGAAATGGAAAAGCTAACAGGCTAACCCGTTACTTTGATAATGCAATTTCACTGTCAGCTGTGAAAGCTGAATACATTCTTTGGTGCGAAAAAAAAATCGTCGAGTGATACTTCCACCGAAGTTTTGAAATTGCTTGATATATGTGACAAGACTTACTTTAGAGGTATACATTTCTTGCTTACGGTTTTAGCAACGCTTCCAGTGACCACAGCTAGTGTTGAAAAAACCCTTTCAGCTATGAAAAGGATTAAAACAATGTCCCGAAGCGTTATAGAGAATGCAAGGTTAAGGTAACTTGCTATGATATCTGTTCATTCGGATATTATTGTGGATCTAAATAAGTTTATTGATCTCATGTTAAAAAAAAATCAAGAAGTCTTCTGCTTCAAAAAATGTGTGTAAAATTATTATTTAAGTACCTAGGTTCGTTTAAGTACATACGATTTAAAAACTAATACGACTCAATGAATTGGAATATTCTTAGTTTTTTGCTTCATAAAATTTGGATCAAGCCCCCCCCGAACCAAAATCCTGGCTACGGCCCTGGATGTTGGTTCTGTTAAATATAATTTGCATTACCCACACGAGAAAGTTTTATTAACCTGTTGTTCAATTTGTGAGTAAATTGTTGCTGTTCTTTGTTTTACATAATTACCTACTTCGGTTTGTCTATAAAAATACATACCTAATTATGTTTATGTAAAACGGCAGCTTTAATTAAATGTTTGGGTTGTAGGTCTATTCCCGAGATTCCCTAAGTGTGGCTGAAGTGCTTCGCGGAAAGATGGCGAAAAACAAGAAAATCTCATGAGACTAGTTCATTTTGGGTTTCTAAGAATTTTTTTTTAAGATCACATAACATGCATTTCACTTATTTCTTCATTTTAATAAAATTCAAAAATAAAATCGGAAAATAGTTTTTGCGTTTTCCATAACTCCGGGAAATGTGCTCCGTATCCGTTACCAAAAAAGATTGGGAGCCGCTGGACTAAAAGAAACCAGAGTTGTAACTCAAAATTAGAATATAACGTAAGGTTCGGTTAGTGGCCGGGCTGCGACGTCAACACTGTTCCATTGTGATGCCCGTCGGGGAAAAAAGTCAAAGTTGATTTTTCATAATATAAAAATTATTTTGATTCCGCCAGGCATCCGGCTAAATAAACCCTATATGGGTTTTGTCTTCGACCGAAGACTCGTTTAGGTTTATGGTTCACAGTCACTTTTGACTGTGAAACGCATAATAGTCTCGGTAAACGTCGAGTAAACTTTGCATTAAGGCAGATGTGGTGGTTTGGTTTATCTGCTAATGAGCCCACCAAACATATCGGGGCGAAACGCATTCTGGAGTATATGCCACACATTATCAATATAATAAATGCCTTACCTAATACCTATACCTATACGCTTAAGACCTGTAATAATAACTACTCAATATGCAGCTACATGCAAACCATCCAAGTGTATTGGAAATCTGGCATCGATTTAAAAATTGAGCTGTATCCTCAAAAACGTTCTCGTCACAACAGCCTCTGAAAAGCTCTTCTTCAGTTTGGCACATTTTTTCAGTAGTATGATTCATATGCGGGTGCAAAGGGATCTTCCGTGCGCCTTTTACCTACTAGCTTCGTTGAAAGACATTCATACCCGTATTCTGGAACTACAAGTTTTTAGGACGATCCATTTAGCTTTCGCCTCTCTCCCTGTTTCAAGCATAAGCCCGCAACTGCAAAAGGTAGAGTATTTATGGAGGATTAGCACCTGGCTTTTGAACTCTTGTGATCAAGCATTCTTGATGCCGTGTCCGTACATCAAGCATTCAGTTTTGGGAGATGGTCCTCACGTTTTCCCAAAAATTCAGCCGCACGAGTAAAAAGCTGTTGAACCTATCGTTAATGTTCACTTTCCAATTTAGTTTTTTTTTAACTTTCTCGTATAGCTACGTAGTAAGAGAAAGATATTGTTTTCGTACAAAATTTCGAATTCGAGGTTTTGATCAATTCTGATATTACGATGATAGGGGAACTCAAAAAGGTGGGTCTCGCAATTCTGTCCGTCCGTATGTATGTCTGTCCACACTCCTCGGGAATCTAAATGCTTGGACGGATTAGGCTTCTCGCTAGGAGGCGTTTTTTTTTCTTTTATGCTAGCCCTAATATTAACGGTAGGTACGTCCCATACAAACATTTTACGAAATATTAAAGAATTTAGATTTTTTTCAAAAACGGCTCTAACGATTTGAACCAAAATTGATAGTTGAGTTGAAGTAGGCATGCATAACATGACTGCGTACCCAGTTTTTCGCTAGAAAATCCAACAACGGCAGTTTTGAAAATTGGCTTTTTCTGGAAAACGTTAAAAACGATTTTAACAAAAACTTATTTTTTAAGATACTATTGTCATTCTTTACTTGATAGCAAACTCAGTTTTTCTTTAGTAAGACTGCGTCCTTGGACATCCAGCCAATCTCTAAAAATGTACTTTAAAAAAACTGCTCATATCTCAGAAACGCCATTTTCGATTATGATAAAAATGTAACTGGCAGGTAATGTTTAAGTCTATAGTAATACTATTTGCTCAGTTTTGAGCTAAACAGTTAAAAAACAGTGTTTTTTGAACCATGAATGCGTCCTTCGATTTCCACCCCCAATCGATAAAAATGGTACTTTAAAAACTGCTCATATCTCGAAAAGGCTATTTTCGATTTGGATGAAAATATAACTGCTAGGTTTGTTTATATCCTGAAGAATATGTGGTACTCAGTTTTCAGCCAAACAGTTTAGTAACAGTGCTTTTCGAATCCAAATTTGTAACATTTGTCAGCATAATTTTACAAAAAATCGCTCCAACGATTTTGGTCAAAATACATAGGTATTTGAGACAACATAAGCGTTCTAGACATGATCACGTACTTAGTTTTTTTTTTTTTTTTTTCAGAAAGCTCGAATATAGCCGTTTTATGAATATTTCTCGAAAAGGGCTACCCAAATCCCGACCATTGAGATTTGGGACAATTTTTTTTAAATAATCAAAAATGGGAATTCGAAATTCATCGCCTACTTACCTCCTTTAATTGTCAGTTGTTCGGGGTGAAATTTGAAAGTACCTATGTAATAAAGTGTTGTAGTTAATATCTACATAAATAATGTCTATGTAGTATGTATACTATACTTTTTTAATTAACAAGGGTTCAGTTACTAAACCTGCTTACATATTAAGTGTATTATGATTTTAAAAGTAAAGCGACCCAGTCGTGCACATGTTTTTTTTTTAGTATAAGTCTCAGGCATTTAAGATATTTTGAGCTTAAATTCCTGAGATATTGTAAGGAGTGTGACAAACTGCGGTGTTTTCCTTTTATTTGTCAAAATCACCAGTTCGGTTTTCTGAAAAAATAACAATATTTTTCGCAATTATTATAGGTATTAAAAAAACACCCTCCGAAATCTTTTAAACGATACTGCTGACGCACGCTAACTTTCGTCCATTAGGTAACACCAACTAAAAACCACACTGCAAACAAAGGAACGCATCCCAAAGTAAAAGTAGGACCTAAAGTAATATATTATACACACATTTATGTAAATGCATGGTGAGCTAGCCAAAAGGCGATTTCGAATCCTTACAACCCCATGCAGTTGCAGAGCATCAAAAGAGCGATTTCCAGAGCTATGGTAGAACTCCTTTTCCAACTTGGGTGGACAGAAGTGATTTGTTCGAGTTGGCCCCCAGTTTAGAATTGCAGTGGTGAAAGTTTCGTCGGCCAGTTTCTGTTTCGTGGCTTTTGTTCGTCCATAGTTTTTGCGCCGTGATATTCGAACATTAGAACAAAAACAAAGTGATTTGCCTTTCGTCTTTCATTTTGCTGATTTAGTTAAAATTTAATTGGTTTCACAAAGTTGGACTCACAAAGGTAGTGGGTGTGATTATGATATTTAAATAACGAGAACCTGCTGATGTAGATTTTGATATCAAGTGGTGATGGGGCAGTAACTGAAACTGGAAAAAGTGGTGGGCGTATTTTATTTTGCATCGATAAAAACGCTGCTTAAGCCAAACGCGTAGCTACACCTCTGATTATTTCCAATCCTTTCCATAATTCTTGTAAAACTCATGAAGCCATGTCACGCTTTATCATAACCTTCAGAAATAAAGCACTTCCATGGTATGTCAATCTCCAATCATTGACTTTATTAAGCATCCATGGTAGCGACATTCAGAGTAGGTATACAAATACATACTTCCGAGAAAATAACGTTTTCGTTATTTTTATGCCACCTTGACGAAAAAAAAATCTTTGTTTTTTTTTGGATAGGGTATCATAATACCGTTCGGTTGCATATGTCTGCATCAAAATATTATCGCCATTTTTGAGGACTTATCCTGAATATAAATATGTATGAGGGTTGTCTCTGTCTTATATACCATTTCAGTGCCTTTTGTGCCAATTAGCGACCGTTATGTAATATAGAAATGAAATAATGATGTTCGTTGGTAAGACCATTAGCTACTTGAAAACGGTGTCTAATACTTCCTAAAGTATTACAAATTTCATACATCCAATACAGAAAATTATCTACTGATAATGTGTAGGTACCTAACACTCTTCAGAATTTTTCAATCATTTTTCTTTTAAAGTACATTATTATAGTTAAAATTATGAATTACTATGGCATTTTCGAGCATTTTCTCTCCTTGAGATCGAATATCTTGATAGGTTTGAGAGAGATAGTGTTACTATAGTTAAGAGAGACAGAATGTACAGTACAATGCTCTCACTACGCAACTTTAAATATCCTTTTGCAGTTACATAGTCACATAGTGATTTTAAACTCACCATAGAATCTGATGCTAATAAGGATTCGTCCCAATAATAAAACTCACACATAACGAAAGTTGTAAGAAGCTTGCGCCAACTATTTATTTTATTTTCATTTTTTTAAGGATAAAAGTTTTGTGAGCACAGGTGAACTGGACGTTCTCGTTTTGATTTTGACAAAAAGCAAAAATTCTTATTTCTCCATAACGAATGTTCTATATATCGAGGTATATTTGTAATCCCGTGCGGATTCACTATAGGGAAGTTTGAATATAAATACATATATTGTTTAATATAAGAAAATTGATTAAATCTACATCTACCTACGGGAATGTTAAAACCATTTATAGGTTGGCTCCAAAACTATGAGTCAAATTTGAACTTAAGTAATTACTTATAGGTTTAATGAATTTTGACAAAACTTGAATAACATTAAAGCTTAGTATTTCATATTTGGTATGATGGTAATAAAGAAAAGTAATATTCTCCACGTGACCACAATTTTGTATTTAACAGCACTCCAGCCCTTAAAGGAAATTGCCAATTACTTCTTGTTTGTGTAAGTTGTGTATTTTTATGTGTAAGGTTGAAGTATTTATATGTAATTATACCACCTATTTTGTGATACTACCTCTTGTGCCTTGTGCGGCGTCTTTTATGTAGTAAGTATCTATATGTGTGTACTGTTTAAAATGTGATCAATAACAAAAAAAAAAGTACTAATTGGTTGAATGATAGCTATACATAACAAGTATAATTATTGACGCAACTCCAGCAAGTCAACCGATCTTGTTAACGATTCACGTACCAATGCCATAACAAGTCACGGCATCGATCGATCGCCACTTATGCTAGAAACTAGAGGTTTAATTGAAATAGCTATTTTTAACTTTTTAACTTTGTATACGTAGATAGTACCTAAGAGAAAGATATTGTTTTCGTACAAAATTTCTAACTCGAGATTTTGCTCAATTCTGATATTACTCAAAAAAGTGGGTCTCGCAATTCTGTCCGTCCGTATGTCTGTCTGTCCCACCCCTGGGGAATCTAAACGGTTGGACGGATTTGCTTCAAACTTCGTATTTAGAGTTTGTGGGCTTCGTAGGGACGTTTTTTTTTTATGCTAGCCCTAATATTAATGGTACCTCCCATATAACAATTTTACGAAATATGACGAAATATGTCTAAATTTAGATTTTTTCGAAAACGGCTCTAACGATTTGAACCAAAATTGATAGTTAAGTTAATGTAGGCATGCTTAACATGACTGCATACCCAGTTTTTCGCTAAAAAGTCCAGCAACGGTAGTTTTGATAATTGGCTTTTTCTCGAAAACGGTAAAAACGATTTAAAAAAAACTTATTTTTAAGGTACTATTATCATTCTTAGCTTGATAGCAAACTCAGTTTTCCCCTAAAAAGACTGCGCCCTTTGATATTCACTCAAATCCCTAATAATAGTACTTTAAAAAACTGCTCATATCTTAAAAACGCCATTTTCGAAAAACAGTGTTTTTTAACCATGAATGCGTCCTTCGATTTTCACCCCAATCGCTAAAAACGTAACTTTAAAAACTGCTTATATCTCGAAAACGCCATTTTCGATTTGGATGAAAATATATCTGCTAGGTAATGTTTATATCCTGAAGAATATGTCGTACTCAGTTTTTAGTTAAACAGTTTAATAACAGTGCTTTTCGAATCCAAATTGTAACATTTGTCAGCATAATTTTACAAAAAACCGCCCTAACGATTTTGATCAAAATACATATTTAAGACAAAATAAGCATTCTAAACATGATCACGTACTTAGTTTTTCTCAGAAAACTCGAATATTGCCGTTTTATGAATATTTCTCAACAATGACTACCCAAATCCCAATCCCGATATATTTTTGTAAAGGCCAAAACTTAAGTACAGAGCAATATAATTTGAAATGCATCGCCTCCTTCGAGTGTCAGTTCGGGGTGATATTTGAAGGTAATAAAGTGTTCTAGTTAATACGTATGTTTATGTTTATATAGTATGTATTACGTTATTAATATTACACCTTAAGTGGGTATGATTTTAAACGCAAAATTTGCTGAAATGACTCTGAGATTCTGCGAAATTGGCAATTAACGAGAAAGTTTCGTTCGTGGACATTTTTTCTTTTTTTTTTTCTTTGTGTATGGTAATGTGGAAGGTAAGTTGCATGTCGTTCTCCAACACTTTTCTTCGATTCAAAACTAATGTGTTGGACTTGGACATTGGGACTGCAATTTTATTTATTAATTTTTTTATTTTCAAGTTCTGCGCGAAAGCTAAAATTTTGAAATAAAGTATAATATATATTATCGGACAAATGAAATGAAATTAAATTTGAGGAACAAAATTTAAAAAAGGACTAACTTATTCTAATTCGGTAAGTTAACCGGAATTTTTAAAATCATCCCCATCAACTCCTAAATGGACAGTGTATCTATAATTTAAAAAAAAAATATGAAGAGCGGATAAATGGTTCTCGAGTTATGAAGAACGTGTTTAGCGTTTTTCCAAGGGACACTTATATAACTTTGTAACGGCGCATAGTTTACAAATAATAGTTTTGGAAGAAATTAATCTTATCTGTCAGTAGCGTTTTAAGTCTCGAACGTTTTTAGTAAACTTTATTAAATTTTTGGTTGAATAACGATATAGTAAGCGAGTGAGAAGCCAGGAGTAATGACGATTCTCGCTAGTTGGGTTTTTACCCTGACAATTTTTGTTGAAAATTTTTTTCGAATTTCAGTTAATGAATTATTATTTTTAGAAGAACTACTCAACACGTTAGTTCATTATGGGAGTTGACATCGACGTAAGAGATTCTTTATTATTATTATACATTATTTATTTCAGGCGGCAGCGGATGAATTCCCTAGATGGAATCAACGGTGGCGTCTACAGTTCCGGTCAGGTCGAACTAAAGTGCAATCCCTGTATGAGCTGCTTCGACATATTTGGATACCAGGTCTATGGGGATCTCCAATACTGAGCCATGGTGTTGGAAAAGAGTTGGTGGCGGACGAACCCTAAACGGGTCAACGGCAGCGCTCATATCCCAAAATTGGGTTACTGACACCGGAATATCCGACCCGCTGTCCTAGGGTCAAAACAGGGCCTGGCCCTCCAGGTTGGGGGTTGTGCCGTCGGGGTAACTTCCCGACCATGGAAAAAACTAAATAGTTATGAGAGAGACGCAACCAGCCTCGGATAACGGAACTCCTCAAATGGCAACCAGACCCGGAACGTCAGTGGACTATGATTTAAGAGTATGTACCTGGAATGTAAGAACACTCTACACCCCAGGTGCCACTGAAAAACTTGAGTCTGTCCTCATGCGGTACAAAGCAGACATTACCGCGATCCAGGAGATACGATGGATAGGATCAGGCATGATGAAAAGAAAAGATTGCGACATTTATTACAGCTGCAACAAAAGGCTGCATGTATTAGGATGCGGATTCGTAGTGGGAAATCGGCTTAGGACAAAAGTTATTGACTTCAAGCCGATAAGTGATCGCCTTTCTGTGATCCGTATCAAAGCTACTTTCCAAAACATAAGCCTAATATGTGCACACGCCCCTACCGACGAGGCTGAAGATCCCATCAAGGAGGAGTTTTATGACCTCCTGGATGGAGCCTACGGAGCCTGTCCGGAGTATGATGTAAAAGTTGTACTCGGGGATTTCAATGCTAAAGTCGGAAAGGAAAACATCTTTGGCGGGTTAGTTGGTAAGCACAGAATCCACGAAACGACAACAGACAACGGCTACCGACTAATCGATTTTGCAGCAGCTCGTAATACGGTGATAAGTAGCACTAGGTTTCCAAGGCTAAGGATCCACACAGCAACCTGGCGCTCTCCAGACGGTCGAACCGCCAACCAAATCGACCATGTGCTAATCGATGCGAGGCACGCATCCAACATCCTCGACGTGCACACATTCCGAGGGGCAAACGTCGACTCTGACCATTTTCTTGTCGCGGCTAAATTCAGAGCTCGACTGTCCAACGAAAAGAAGCTGCGAACTGCCCAGAAGAAGAAATTCGACGTTGGACGCCTTAGCACACCTGGAGTAGCCAGAGCCTACAGCGAGCGCCTGAGTATGAAACTCTCCTCTGTGCACTCACCTACCACAAACGCCAACAATCAGTGGTGCCAGTATCGCGACATCATCAAGGAGGTAGCCGAAACCACCGTAGGGTACCAGCCACCCCAGAGAAAGAGCCCGTGGTATGATGATGAATGCGTGTACAGGAAAAAGGTGACAGAAGATGCACACAAGAAAGCGCTGCAGCGCAAAACAAGGGCAGCGAGAGAAGAGTATCGAGCCAGGAGAAGGGAGGAAAAGAAGATCCTGCGTAGAAAGAAGAGGGCTTACGCAGCGGCCCAGCTCAAGGAGATCGAAGAGTCGCGCGATCGTAATAACATCCGGAGGTTTTATAAAAAAGCTAAGCAACTGGCTGCTGGCTACAAAACCGGAACGCAGGCTCTTCGAGATAGCGAAGGGAACCTAGTCACCGAAGCGCAGGGAATAGTAGATGTGTTTAAGCAGCATTTCCAGCAGCTGCTTAATGGGCATCATGTAGAGAGAGTGATAGGGCAAGAAGAGAACCCACGTCCAGTCAATGAAGAACTAGTTCCACCACCTAGTATAGAAGAAGTTGGCTTAGCTATAAAAAAGCTTAAGAACAACAAGGCCGCAGGCTCTGATGGTCTACCAGCGGAGCTCTTTAAATACGGTGGTGATGTTTTGGTAGGGAGCATGCACCGAATCATCAACCAAGTATGGGTGGAAGAAAACATGCCCGATGACTGGACTATCAGCTCCATATGCCCCATCTACAAAAAAGGCGATCCTATGTCTTGCAAGAACTATCGAGGCATATCCTTGCTAAATGTCGCATACAAGATCCTATCCAACGTACTGTGTGAACGTCTAAAACCGTTCTGCAACACACTAATCGGCACGTACCAGTGTGGCTTCCGGCCCGGCAGATCGACTATAGACCAAATGTTCACACTGAGGCAAATCTTGGAAAAGACCAACGAATTTCAAGTCGAAACTCACCACCTATTCATCGACTTCAAAGCCGCGTATGATAGCATACATCGTCAGGAGCTCTATATGGCGATGGCCGAATTTGGAATCCCGGCAAAACTGATTCAGCTGTGTCGCGTGACGCTGGAAAACACGCGCTGCAACGTGCAGTTTGGAAGCAGCTCTTCCGAACTTTTTCAAACATGCACCGGATTTCGGCAAGGAGACGCTCTATCATGCGACTTCTTCAATCTCGTACTAGAGCAGATAGTGCGCAGGGCAGGTGTCAACACGGAAGGCACTATCTTCAACAGGTCCGTCCAGCTGCTTGGCTATGCGGACGATATTGACATCATCGGTCGCTCCCAGCGTGCCGTGATAGAAGCGTTCACGGCGATTGAAGAACAGGCGAAATCCGTTGGGCTTGAAGTAAATGAGGACAAGACTAAGTACATGCTATCAGCAAACAAACAAGCATCTGTCCACCGCCTAGGACAAAACGTCACTATTGATAGCAACAATTTCGAGGTAGTTAAGGAGTTCACCTACCTCGGAGTAAACGTAAACTCCACGAATGACACCCTAGTGGAGATCCGGCGAAGAATTACCCTAGGAAACCGTTGCTACTTCGGTTTGGCAAAACAACTGGGTTCAAAACTCTTAACTCGAAGGACGAAATGTGTGCTCTACAAAACCCTTATCCTGCCAGTTCTGCTTTATGGCGCCGAGTGCTGGACGATAAGCAAGAAGGGAGAGCTGATACTGGGCTCCTTCGAAAGAAAAATACTTCGACGGATTTTTGGTCCTGTGTGCGAGGAGGGCGAATGGAGGAGAAGATACAACCGCGAACTCTATGAGCTGTACCAAGATGCGGATGTAGTCCAAAAAGCCAAAACACGTCGACTACATTGGCTCGGGCACATCGAGCGAATGGACAATAATGCTCCAGCCAAGAGGGTCTTCGAATCCCAGCCCCCAGGTTCGAGAAGACAAGGAAGACCGAACCTCCGTTTCAAAGACCAAGCCATCGCGGATGCCAGAGCGCTTCGTCTGGACAATTGGAAGCAGCGTGCCCGGGATCGTAGAGGATGGAAGGCTGCAGTGTCTCAGGCAGAGACTCTTCACGGGTCGGGAGCCCGATAAGTAAGTAATACATTATTTATTTAGGAAACATTAAAGAAAATACAAAATATATTTCTCTAAAGTCAGCTTAAAAATATTATTCTTATCCGCAGTGGTGCTCTGGTTAGTATCAGGTTTGATCCCCGGAAAAACACAAATCACATCTTAAGGTATTTTTTTAAAATGCGCCACCTCTCGCGAACGCCTAACAAACATCGGAGAGTATAACTGTCATGAAAAAGCTTCTCAATTCAGCTGTTCCGTTGGGACTCGGCAATAAAATTGTAGGTCCCTTTCATTCGTCCCAAAAATAAAAATTCACACAAACGAATGGTTGTGAGAAGCTAGGCCTAGGGTAACTTACGAACCTTTTGCGCCAACTATTTATTTTATTATACCCTCCACAGGAAGGTATATTCACTTTGCCATTACGTTTGTAACGCCAAGAAGGATTCACCGGAGACCCTATAAAGTATATATATTCTGAATCAGGATCACATTCTGAATCGATTTAGCCATGTCCGTCTGTCTGTCTGTCTGTCTATCTGTCTGTCTGTCTGTCTGTCTGTCTGTCTGTCTGTCTGTCTGTCTGTCTGTCTGTCCGTCTGTCTGTCTGTCTGTTGAAAGCACGATAGCGTCCAAAGGAATTGACCTAGGCGAATGAAATTTTGTGGGACGACTTCTTTTTACCGTCGCCAGGTTGGTATTGAAAATGGGATATGTCGGTCAAGTAGTTCTGGTACCTCCCATACAAAACCACTATTAGACCCACGTCTCTCTCTGTCTGTTAAAATCACGATAGCGTCCGAACGAATCAACTTAGACCACTGAAATTTTATGAGAGATCTTATATGTATGGCCTTCAAGTTTGTATTAAAAATGGTGCATGTCGGTCAAGTAGTTCTGTTACCTCCCATACAAAGCCAATATTTGACCCATATATCTGTGTCTGTTGAAATCACGATAGCGTCCAAACGAATCGACTTAGGTGAATGAAATTTTATGAGAGGACTTTTTGTAACCGTCGTCAGGTTGGTATTGAATATTGTCTATGTCGGTAAAGTAGTTCTGCTACCTACCATACTAACTCGCATGGCAAACATTTTGCATGACTTTTATGCAGTGGAGGGTATCAAAGCATCGGCCAGGCCGATGATAACACTTTTACTTGTTTTATAAGATTATATAAACCATAAATAAATAGCATTTTTTTAAGATAAATTTAATTTAAAATTGATATTGTACTATAACTTACAGCAGTGAAGGATAAGTTATTACGCTACCAAAAACTATGTATATTGAACTTAGTTTATTTAAATACTCCCTTTAGGCCTGCCAGACGTCCCGATTTTGGCGGGACAATCCCGATATTTGAACCCTGTCCCGATTTCTGTCCCGATTTACAAAATGTCCCGATTTTGTCCCGATTTTCTTACTTTTATTCTACATCGTTTGAAAACGATCGAAAATAACAAATAAATCAATATTAACATGTGTTACAAACCTTAACGACTATAGGAAATTGCAATTGTTGCTGTGAATGCATTCATCCATATAGAAATATGAAACAATAAGCTGTCTAGTGCAAGTCGACAGAACCCATATATAAATATATATGTACTTTTAAATTCAAACAAACTGTGGCGGCAGTATTATTGTATGTGGCGGCTGGTATTTTCGATTATAATAAGGAGTATTGCTTTAAAGTATGTTGACCAAATGAACATTACCTGTAGCATTTTTATCCGAAGCTTCGCTTTCGTCGCAGAAGTACCTAATGCGCTTTGCTAAGTGCTCGATAGGATAAAAGAAAATGTTCTCCATACAAACTAAACCCCCATTGGGCCCAAACAAAATTTCTAAAATTGGTGAAATTGGTTTTCGATATTTCTTCTTATACTAACCGAGTTTGATCGAATGAAATTTACGCGCATCAAAGCGGAGGAGCGGCGACCGACGCGACGTGGCATTTTTCAGGTGGCGTTATGCCAGTTTGGTGCCTTCGAACGAGTTTAATTTTCGAGTGGCAAGCGGGTGGTGACGACGTGGTTTTTGGCATTACAACTGAGTAGAATTTTAGAAGAAGCTAAAAAAAATGCGAAATGACCAAGCATAGCATTCAATATAAGATGGCATTTTAAGAACTGGTGAATCGGTGGCGCCATACGTTGTTTGTTTTATATATGAGAAGATGTTCTTAATAATTGTTATTATTATATTGTATTTATCAGATATGACTTCTTCTGGTTAACCAGTCACCCTCAAAAGATTGGTTTGCTACAAAAACATATAGAAAATGTACCCGTGGCTAAGAAGGTTACTTTTATTAAAATGAATTGCAAATATAGTTGTAAAGATGTTTGCATAGGTTTTTTAAGGAAGATCTCATTGGTCAAATAATTATTTATCAAATAAGTTCAAACGATAAATATATTATGCAATATAGTTATGTACCCGTACCTATCGGTTAGACTGAATATTGAAAGTCCCTGAATTATTATTATTAATTTGTTATTTTTAACGTATATTTATGTATAGGTAGCGTTAAAAAACCTTTAGCTCTCCATAAGACGTGTATAAAAATCTATGCTTTTTTTAATGTCCCGATTTGTCCCGATTTTTGAACCTTGGTGTCCCGATTTTAATACAATTTCATCTGGCAGCCCTAACTCCCTTCCATTAAAAAAAATTATTTATTGTTATATTTTGTTTTCATAAAATCTTTTTAAAAAAAATTGCGTTTTTAGAGCAATTAACATTTTTGCACTAGGGTCTTTATACTACTGGGGATATAAAAGAGATGTAAAATAAATCCGTCCTCTTAAAAAATTTTTTTTTTATGAATCATTAAAAATTGCATTGATAGAAAATTCGAAAATATTATTATAGGTACACCCTTAAATACATCCACGCATATGAAAGATCCTTAAGGAGCAAATTAATTCCATCATTAAAATGTAAGCCAATCAAAGTGCTCGACTAACACTTTACGTTATTCATGGGAGAACCTTTCAAAAACTGTGTAAACTAACATCCAATAAACGCCACTTGGTTCACTTAAGCTATATAGCCTGGCCTTGCCCCAAACCAAAAATGTACCCATGGATTTCCGCAAAGCCAAAGCATTCATGACTACCAATATCGAACGAACCAGTCATTCTCTTTGAATTCACCATCCTCGAACATTTTCCAAAACTACAACAGCACCTTCGACCACCATACACAAACATCCATATTTAAAGCTAAGAACTTAAGGCGATTGCCAAGTCTATTTAAAACAATTCCGATACAAAAGTGTACCTGAGAGGGTCTCGGAAAGTCCATTCGACTCGAAGAAATAATCCATAGCTTCTGGGCTCCTCAGACCTGGCCCGAACTCGGAACCGAACACACTTTGCTATGGTGGTGTTAAAATTAGCCTTTTGTTTTGGTTGTTAAAAAGGATTGATGCTTGTTACGGGACTGTTGTTGTTCAGTTGGAAAATTGCATCTCTCTTTTCAGGGGGATTTTTCAATGCAAAAAGGATGTTCTTAGCAAGGATTTTCTCCCAAAACTATTTGCCAGCAATTCAACGAAATTATTATTTTCTTTTTGAAAAATGTGGAAAAGTTGTTTTCTTTGAATGTGCCGTAAATTGGTCTTTTATCGTTGAACGGGAACGAGTGTCTGTCAAGGTATCGCTCTGGGGCGAGGAATTTCTGTGATTTCATGACTTGAATGCGGACGTAGTCAAATGTGCAGCATAAAATTGGGTCAAATGAAGTTTTATAACTGCACTTTGCGTAAAGAGGAAAACTTTTCGAGACCTTGTCTTCTGACACAATGTCTTGCACTACCCCGTCGCATTGCAATAACAAACTTCATTCAAGCATAATTATTTTCTCACCTTCTGTACAATGGGGTCATTAGGATAATGCGTGGGTACCTCTGGCAGTCTATGCAGAGGCAAGACAAGTAAGACCGGAGATTTATTTGTGCAACGTGCTTGCACACATGCTTCTTTGCCGGAGTACCCCCATCAACGTTATTGTAATGTTGTTAAGTGAATGCAGAAGAGCGCTTGGCTGAGTAAAGCCTTCCATTATATTGAGAAGCGAATGTAAGGAGACATGTGATGTATGTTGAATATCTTTAAGAATTTTTTCGATCTAAAAGTAAAATTTTACGCTGTAAATATACTTTATACTTTTATTAAAGATATTTGAAAATGTTTTCCTGTCGACGACAGTATGTATTAAAACCCACGTTAAGAAGAAAAGGCCTAAGATACCTGGCGATTTTAATGTGAGCTTAGAGTAAAATCAGAAAAGGTAAATACAGCTCCGGTAGAATTTAATTTTTATACGACCTCAAACAAAAACGTATAAAATGAAGCTGCCGATTGGTTGCAGAGTACCTTAGTAGGATACGATATATGTGAGTAGAGTATTCACTTATAGCATGTTATCAGACGAGCTCCTAATGAAAGCCGAATTCAAGGGCATAACTGCTGCTGGATATGTCAAAGTAAAGACGTCAGAAAGAATAGTGTGGTAATAAAAGAACTGTACTTAAAAGATCCTAATGGCTGAAAACATACAACTCTTATTATGGAATGCCAATGGTCTCGAGAATCGCAAAGACGAATTGCAAGTGACTTTCGATATAAACAAAATTGAAATATATCTAGTCTCCGAGACACATAAACTGCGCGGATACAAGACATATCATAAACCACATTGGGCGAAAACAAATAAACAAAAGGCGGACCTATTTGCGGAACATCTTAAAAACGTCTTCCAGCCATATGAAGACATTAATTATCTACATCAAACGGAAGAAATGTGCGGAGACGAGAAATTGATTCCAGCAGTAACCTCCAAAGAAATATCCACTGAAATAAAAGACAATATTAACCCGAAAAAAGCTCCGGGATTTGATTTAATTACGGGTGAAATTCTAAAAAAAACTGCCTAAAACAGGTATATGAAAAAAAATTCACAAATTTTAAATGCAGCGTTTATAGTAAGTCATGTTCTACGCATGCGGAAAGTCGCGTTAGTTATTATGGTACCCAAGCCGGGCAAATTGCCCAGTGAAGTTACCTCATGTCGTCCGATTTCATTTAGCTGCCAATTCTATCAAAGCTCTTCGAAAAAATTCATTTGAAATGGCTTAATCTAATTATAGAAGAAAAGACACTGATACCAAACCATCAATTTTGATTTAGGTTCACAGAATATATGATAAAATAGAAAAGGCCTTAGAAGAAAAACAAATATGTATGCTCTACCATCTTCCTTTATGTAACACCGGCTTTTGTAAAGTCTGGCATGACATGAAGTATTAGTCCATAAGCTATAAAAATATCTTCCCAAACAATACTCAGAAATACTAGAGCTATATATAATCCAGCGGTTATTTAGAATTAATCAAAAAGATGAGTACTATGCATTAAAATATATAAAAGCGGGAGTACCGCAAGGTAGTGTGTTAGGACCTGTACTTTTCCTTATATACACGAACGACCTACCACAAAATAACGAAACTACATTTGCAGATGATACTGCTGTACTTGCTGTCGGAAAAACCATAAAGCAAATTTGGTGGACTTTTTTGACTGGTAATACTACCAACAACTATACAAATTTTATTCCCGCGTTATTCTTGTTTAACGTCTAAAGGCATATTTTTTTTGTTGAATTTTTTGAGAAATAAGACTGAAAAACAGATTTTTAGCCGAATTAAAATCTTGGCTGTTGCTATTCGCACGTTGTTCGGGACACGACTACGTAATAGGGCCCATTCACAACACAGACACGTCGCTGCAGACCTCAAGTCTTAACAAAATGTCAAAGTTTATATTACGTCAAGTTGGGGTATGTGGCTCGCTACGCTCGCGATAAGGACTCTAAACTCCAGTATAATCATTTTCGGACATAATGCCGTACGTTTAGGATCCAACTTTTATATTTATAAAGAGTTTTTAATGAAAATAGGATTACTTTACTTTGATTACGTAGTCGTGTCCCGAAAATCGGTAAACGTCAGTTCAGTACAAAATCTGTCAAAATGAACGTGCGAATAGACACTTCGTAAAATCGTACTTTTTTTCCTTATTGTATTTGTTAACTTTAATCGGCCATGTTTATAGTTATATTAAGATGGATTATTCTGAGATATCCTGTAGACAAATTTTTAAAAGTTATGCAGGAAAACAAATCAGAACAAAAATTAATGACGAAAAGCAATTTTTCATATGAATTCTCTCGATTTTTGAGCAGTTATGTGAAGCGCAGTAGCGCAGTGGTTAGTGTGTTGGACTACTGTGCGAGGGATCCCAGGTTCGATCCCCGGAAAAACCCAAATTACATCTTAAAGTTTTTTCTACTGCGCCACCTCTCGCGAACGTCTGACAAACATCCGAGAGTATGACTGTCATGAAAAAGCTTCTCAATTGAGCCGTTCGGACTCGGCATAAAATTGTAGGTCCCTTCCATTCGTCCCAAAAATAGAAACTCACACAAAACGAATGGTTGCGAGAAGCTAGGCCTTGGGTGTCATCCGCCTGTTGCGCCACCTATTTATTTATTTATTTATTATGTGAAGCGCTTTAATTCTGATGGAATCTTTTGTCAGAATCATGTTGAACTTCTGGTTTCTGGATATAAAAAATATGCTTTATTATGGTGCGGAATAATTAATATAAACGGATATAGCGATCCTACTGTCATCTTCGAATAGATATGGGCTAATATTTCTATAGGTCATAAACTGTGCAGTGCATCCGAGAGGTTGCAACTGTGTGTGCTCATCTATCGTCCCTCATTTGCATTAAAATTTTTGTCAAAATCAAAAACTATGGATTCCGAAACAAAGGAAAGGAAATGCAGTATTACAAAAATAAGTAGCAAGATTCAGGAGAGAGAGAGAGGAATTTTTTTTTTCTTCTTAAAGCGCGAAAACACAGATTTCAATGAAACACTCAAAGTGTAATTTTCAATGAACCAAATATAATTTTGTGCGAGCGGGCAAGGCATATACACATGCTACATGCTTTAATGAATTCACCACATATTCCATTCGCCATTTCAATTTATCTTCCTGAGTCAATGGCCTCATTTCCTTTTTCTTTTTCTTGCGTATTCTGATGATAGCCAAAACCCAAAGGATGGAAACACGTCACCAGAACCAGAGAATAGAAACCGAAAAAAAGAAAACATTTCAACGAGGGGACAAAATGTCAAACAATCTTCCAAGGATAATATGTCACACAAATTTAAGCATTTCGAGTTTTTTTTTCTTTTTTACTCACTCTCATTTTGGTTGCACTATCCGAGGCAATATAAGGACGACGCTGAATATCATTCATTTTGCAAAATTCCTCCAGCCACAGTGTATATAGTTAATATGCAAGTGCATGGTGGAAAAGGGTACATAAATGACTGAATGACAGGACTACTTCAACACAACAACAACATCGTAGACCAGGACAGAGAGATGTAGATATAAAAAAGGGAGAACGAGGGAGCGATGATGGTTGCTGGAATTTACGAGAACGTTTGATGTTGCATTTTGGTGAACTTATTTTGTTGGGTGGTTTCGCACCACCGACAAACGTGTTCTAAGGATCTGCTGTGCATAAAATGAACATACGTCAAGGATTTCAACACACACGAGGAATATTTTCCAGTCTGGCAGAGATGAACGAAGGAAATGTTACACTGCGTTGACATTGCTTCGTCTGTTGATATATTGTCCTTGCTTTCAATGATATGCTTTAAGCCAGGACTTTGTCCTTTTAGCTGTGAATTGCTCTGCATATTGGGGATTAGACGTTTTGTTTAGATAGAAAGTTAAAGCGCTTTGGTAGCAGTTTTGCTTTCGTACTATGATGTATGGCACGGTTTATTTTTTTCCCCGTAGTCGGAAATCTATTCTTCGTTCGTTACGAAAATCCTTTGATGGATGTTATCTTAGCAAAGTGTGGAAAAAAAATGTGTTAATTGAGTACCTCATTACAGAAGCGAGCTCCAAATGGGATTTCGCTAATGAGTTTGGCATTGTTGAAGTTGTAAAAATGTATTCGCTTTTGTAAATTGTCCTCATTAAACTCGTGTATGGTTTCGAGGCCGCATAAAAAGGGAGTTACCCAACGTATGTGAGTTGTGCTGCTACGATCTTGTCCTTGAGGTACTCATATACTTAAGTAAATCAGGAACTGGCAATGTCACTGTGGAGGGAACCTTGCAAAGTGTCACTATGCTTTGGGGAGGTGGAAATGTTTTATATACATTATGTGTATTCCTTGCCTTCGAATCGTTTATTTAGGTTAATGCACATCTTGAAAAATGAGACTCATTTATAACCCAAGGGAATGCGTGAGGTACAGGAATGATTCCGTTTCCCAAAAGGGGTTTGTCAAAAGTCCAGCTATAGATTTTAGAAATTCATCCATTTTAAGAATTCTAACGATTCTATTAAGTGGGCGCAGTAGCAGTAGCGCAGTGGTTAGTGGGCTGAACTACTGTGCGAGGGATCCCAGGTTCGATCCCCTGAAAAACACAAATTACATCTTAAGGTTTTTTCTACTGCGCCACCTCTCGCGAACGTCTGACAAACATCCGAGAGTATGACTGTCCTGAAAAAGCTTCTCAATTCAGCCATTCGGACTCGGTCCCTTTCCCTTCCATTCGTCCCAAAAATAGAAACTCACACAAACGAATGGTTGAGGTGTCTACAGCCTGTTGTGCCTGTACGATATATTAGAATTTGAAAACTTGACCAGTGAACCTTCCAATTTCGTTTACATTTAATCTCTATAAGATCTCATTACTTTTCGTGGCTGACTACCTAGATATGCACCTAATTTTTGTTGTTATATAAGAGAACTTGGCTCTTTTTTTTACATTTATGATTATGTTTTTGGTGTGATTCAATTAAGTCGATGATAGAGAAAACCTTCCGTGAAAAGAAAACAAGAACGCTAACGCTGCTGGGACAGACCGCTTACACCCTGAGATTTTTATAGTAGCTAAGTTCTAGGGATCATGTCTTAATGTGGTCGAATGAATGGAATTTTAGCATCGTCTATACGATCCTAAGAAAAAGATGGCATCTGAACTCCAAAAATCTGCCATATATTCACACTTCCTAAATAACTTGAATTGCCCATATAAGTGCGGCTTCAGGCAAAAAAAATCCACCAATAAACAAATTCTTACATTTGACAGATTTTTGAAAAAAATATAGAAACTCTATTCATTGATTTAAAAGCCTATGACCGACAGCATCACATCAGACCGACAGTAAAGATCAGCTAAATAGAGCCATGCCTAGTTTTCGTATACCTTCAAAACTGATTCTTTTGTATAGGATGACGATGAAGAAGGCTCGCTGTCCCATCAAGTTCAGTTACTTAGGCTACGCCTCAAATTTTAACATACTGACATCAATATAATTATATGATCACAAATATTTTCCTAAAGCTGTGTGACGTCAGTGAGTAATAGTAGCGTTAGGACTCAATTTAGACAAGGTGACGCGCTATTATGCGACTTCTTTTATATCATGCTTGTAAGAATTGTGAGATATTCACAGGTCACAGGGATAGAGATGTCACTTTCAATGGTGCATTTGGCAGAGCATCAAAAGAGGCTAAAATGAGTTTAGCTGGTTAACGAGAAACGAGATCAAAACCAAATTGCAGTCAACCAGAAGGGACGAAAAGAACCGATAAATCGAACAGATTAAATCAGAATAGACCCTAGGGTATAGTAAGGTATTTTTTTTTTTTACTTCGGCTATTATCCGAAAATGTTACCTATAGCATTCGAAACCAAGCGAAGAATAACTTTTGCCAATGGCGGATTTTTTTTTGGCTGAGGAGGCAACTTTTTAACCCTATCACAAAAACTACTAAAGATGATGATGAACATCAACGATAGAGGCATCGATTCTACACACTACTACAAAAAGTGCTCCCCTTATCCTGGGCGCCAAATAAAAATAAGCTCAACGAACTTACAACTAACAAATATATGAAATTGGCCAGTAACCGAGCCAACTTAATTGGAGAGGTTTTAAATAAACCTAAAACCCCTCATAACTAAACTGCAACAGACCTGCAAAAGGGTAGTTCATTTCTTACCAGAACTGCGCGCTCTGTTATTGGAGTTTATTGATAATTACGGACACTCCCACAATCTCTACAATAATAATGTTAACCAAGATGTACCTTACGTGTTTTAACCGTTGTTAAAATTTTCAGATATGTAAATGCCAACACGACACAATAAATTACATATAAGGATTTTATTAGCCAAAATTTCCTTTTAACACGAAAACGACTCATTTATCTACAAAAAGCCTACGTAGGTATATGAACCAAATGTAACTAGCTAAGTTAATCAGTGACATGTGACAAGAAACCAATTTATCTACGAAATGTTTGATAGATTATGACGTTATGAATGATATGCATGTTCGCTATTTTATGGTTCGTGCAAATAACAATACTTTCTGATTATGGTTTTCTCATTAGCGTTTCGACTGCAGGGTTACCAAGTCATGCATATTCAGACAGTTAGATATATGGATTGAAATAACTATTTGTTATCTTTGTTGTTATCATCATCATTATCAGTGACCGGTGTATCAATATTTATGCCATTGAAAACTTTGCAGCAATTGATGAATTAATTAGAGAACAACATTTTTGTTCCTTTAGTGAAAGTTTATGTATTCCAATGCAATCAAATTAGAAGCATAATTTAGGCAGTACCTTTCGGCTTAAATTACCATTTTAACATGCAAAACCATAGGCATTTTAGAGAATTATTTTTTTTAATTGTTTAGAAAATCGCTGTTGGTAACCCTATCGTGAACCCATTACTTAGCACCTTACTGAAACTACCACAATTTGTCATGGGCTCGAATTAATTCATCTCACTGATGTGAATTATTAGTGTCAACAATATCGGTTTGACTTATGTAATTCACGATAACTTTTGAACACCCATAGACCCACCTTGACACTTTATCTATAACAAAGCTACTGCAGCGACGCTTTTTGTAATCTTCCACCACAAAATCGATTACAATATTGATAAGAATTTAGTTTGCCATACACTCGTTGGTTGCCGATACGTAGATACTTTTAGTTATGGAACGATAGCAGAAGGTTGCAGTTTCTATATATACGATTCCCAAATGGGTAGATTTAAACGAAAGAAGTATCTAGTCGTGCTCTTAATTCTCGGTGCGGTTTTCTTTGTTATTATTAATACAGTGCAATTGGAACGTGAATCTGTCGCATTGAGTGCCAGCGATGTGAAAGTAAGTTATGACTTCGTGGATTTACTCTCAAGTGCGTTTTATCATGCGATGACCCTTTTAGATTGCTTCCGACATCAGTGCACTGTCGAAGGAGTTTGAAGGGTTTATCAGCCATCGGATGGTGTGGGATTCGGAAAATAGTGACTTTTTCTTTTTCGAGAAACTCACCAGCGATGGAATCGGGGCGTTTCGTGAACTACCAGATACGCGTGACGAAGTGTAAATTTACTTGAAAATCAGTACATATCACATTTTGAATGGGTTGATAGAAAAAATTTTTTTTGTTTCTTTGTAGATGCAAAGAGCGTAGCTATAATGTGCCGAAGAAATCGAAAGTATCTGTGATAGTAGTTTATAGGAATGAGGCGAGGTCGACACTACTGCGAACAATAGTTTCTGTGATAGTAAGAACTTCGCAAAAGTTCTTAAAGGAGATTATCCTTATCGATGATTTTAGTGATGATGGTGAGTATCTTTGTGTTGTAATTAAAATTTGCAATTTTTGATTTATTTATTCAAGCATTCTTCGGAGGGAAGCAGTCCCTAATCTGAAGCGTTCATGCAATTATTTAGTTAGTGACGTTGAAATGCCTTCTACGAATATTGAAGTGTTGCAAAATCGTCCATCTGATGAGGTCGTGTGCAAGTCATAAAACAATAGCTCCAACCTCCAAACAATTTCCGATTCATTTTTAAACATACTTATTTCGCAAGCTATCACTAGTTTTAACATAATTGCCAGTGAATCCCCTTCAACTGTCTTGCAACACAGATTTATCGATCGTGTCGCTCTTCTTTCATCAAGGGCATGGGTATAAGCGAAATTTTCAATAGGCTGCGCCTAGGGTAGCTATATAAGTACCTGATGCGTCAACTATTTATTTTGTATGTCCTGATCATTATAAAAATTCATTCAATTTTATTCGCGAGTTTCTTTATAGTTGTACCCGAAGAAAGGTATGGCGGTTCACCAGCTACTGATGGTTTTAGCAGGAGAACAACACCAAACTTTATGTTTTTTATACTGACCAAGGGTATAGTGCTTATTTCCGAAACCATACCATAATGACATTGACGATTGACCTGTTGGCACAATGGATGGCTAAGTACCCAACCAGCTTCCAGCGCTTATCATTTATAAATTTCGTAATGTTTTCTAGATTTAATTGCTCTCCCAGTTCTTCAATAGTACCTATGCTACCTACGTTCTTCTTTATGTTCTACATGGCGGGCGTGTGGCGCATCCATAATTAGTAAACATTTGAGTAGGTAGCAGTTAAGCTTATACTCCCCGCTGATTTATGTCGATGTTGGGTGTGAGTCTCCCATCTTCATACTTTATGATAATCGTTCGCGCATCATTTTTGTTCCTGATGGTAGCAACTCAGAGTCACCGCCGCCGGACGCACTGCTAGTGTTTCTATTGTTCTTCTGGCAAACTACTTTTTTTGCATTTCTTGCCAGAAGAACAATTGGCACCATTCTCAGCAATTAGACATTTTTGATTCATTCATTGGTCCTCTTATCCATTTTGTGGGTCGCGGGTGTAGATGGCTCAAGGGGATCCTTGATATTTGAGCGTCATTTAATCACTATCATCGGGAACTCTCATTAGGACAGTATTTTCTCTCATTCGGAAGTTCAATCAACCAATTCGAATTTCGGGTCAGCGATTATCTTTGTGTTGCAGTGTAGGAGTTATTGGGTACATGTCATAACGCCCTGGGCGCTATGACACACATTTTTCTGTCACATCGCCCGCCGGGCTTTAAGTCACTTTTTTGTGGGCTTTATGACACTCTAGGAAGTGCATTAACGCACCAAAAGGAATGAAATAATACCCGAAACGTATGGGGGTGCAACCACCCTGCTTGGGTTTACTGTCAGATGAAGGTTTGGGGTGTTATTTCATTTTTTGTGTCATAAAGCCTTCGGCCGCTATGACACATTCAGAGTGGGCGCTATGACCCAATTTTAAAAGTGTCATGGCGCCCCAGGGCGTTATGACCCTGGGCGTTATGACATGCACCCGGAGTTATTTGCCTAAAATATAAAAGTGAAGCAACAGGGTCCATGACATGACTCTAGGATTAGTGTCTCACAACCATTTTTTTATGTGAGACTTTCATTTCTGGGACGTATGAAAGGAATCTCCAATTTTATACGGAATGCAAACTGCTGAATTAAGACGTTTTTAAAACAGTTGTAGGTATTCTTGTTGTAATAGTGCAAAAAAACACCTCTAAAGGGACCGCAAACAATCTTTCTCTGATGGCATTGCTCAATTTGCTCACAAAGCCTTTCGTCTTTTCACTTTTTAGAATCGTCTACAACCGACCTGGGTCAACTGCCGTTGGGAGCTTTTATCAAAATTCACCGCAATCATCGACACAACGGTCTTATTGAATCACGTAATCTTGGAGCAAAAATCGCAACCGGTGACTACATTGTATTCCTCGACAGTCATTGCGAGGTAAACGTCGGCTGGATTGAACCTCTATTGGACCGTCTAGCCTCATACCATGGAATAGCCGTAAGTCCTGTGCTGGATAGTATCGATGCGACAACATTTCAATACCGTGCCAGTTCAAAGAATCTCAAAGGTGGATTCGATTGGAATTTACACTTTCGTTGGATTCCGATGGGTGAGGAGGAGCGCGAAGCCAAAACGGACCCCTGGGATCCATTTACGTAATTGTCAATGCACACAGGCAATCCTGTGTGCGAACGCACTCTATTTCTATTTTTTTTGCTACCTTGTTTCTTGTTTATCCGCGTACACCCCGTGGATATAGATCCTTTTTAGCTAGGCTTCCTCTATTCGTTTGTGTTTCACATGTGATTTATTTTTAGGAGTCCAACGTTTGCGGGCGGAGTGTTCATGATATCCCGAAATTGGTTTTTTAAATTGAATGGATTCAACCCACTTCTGGAGGTGTGTATCTGTATGTAAGTGCTGTGCCTTAATTCTAGTCGTTGAAGGCATTGGCGGCGCAGTAACGCATTGCAACTGAAAAAGCATTTTGAATAGACTCTAAGCCAAAGACAATTTTTCCTTTTCTGTCTTTACTGACAGGTGTGGGGTGGCGAATCCATTGAAATGGCAATAAAACTATGGCTGTGTGGTGGACAAATTGAGATTGTGCCCTGCAGCCGGGTGGGTCATGTGTTCCGGAGAACTAAACATTCGTTAGATCTGCCTAATGGCCAGTACCTAAGGTAGGTTCACAGTAAACATAAACAGAGATTAAGATAACAAGTACCAAACAAAGACCTTTCACTTCATATCGTCTGGGTTAAAAAAAAAAGGAATCGCAAAATTATAGCCGAGTCCTGGCTGGATGAATATAAATACTTTTTCTACTCCTCGAGGCCAGGTGGTGGTATTCGCGAGCAACGAACACCAACAGCAGGTGAGTCCTCTAACAACAGCAACGCTATGCCGAATTCAGTTGAAAGGATAAAAAAGGATTTGCAGTGTCGCCCATTTGCATGGTACCTGCAAACGGTTTTCTACGAACTAAAGTGAGTAGTCACAGACATGGTTAGCATTTCCACCCACCTGGTGATGTTTCTCTTGCAGATTGCCGAACGAAGATTACATAGCATTTGGAAAATTGAGTTCTGGACAAAAGTGCTTGAAAATCGTTTCGGCCGCATCCGGAAACGTAAATGTCCTGCTGAAAAACTGTTATCATGGCGAAGTTACACATTGGTTCCTCGATGCCAAAGATGGTCGTTTGCGATCCGACACAGGTGCTTGTTTGAATGCGGGGCGAGATAGTGTTGGTGGCCCGGTGACGGTACTGCTGCAATACTGCAAATCACAGTGGGAAAAGTCACAAAGCTGGACGCGGATGGGAGGCAAATTAATTCACGAAAACACTCGACTATGCCTGGATAATCCGCTCAGTGAGGTTGTAACGATGAGCAAATGTCGACGTGGAGCTCCGTCACAGTTGTTTAGTTTCTCCGTTGAGTTGCAACGGCAGTAGGATGCGAGGGATGCGAATCCCAGCTGCTGCAAGGTGTAGTTATAATAAATGGCAATGTAGTGGCTGCGCCTAGGCTTGTGGAATGACCGTAAATTTATGGATTTTGGTTGACGATAACATTTTCCTAGTTACCTGATTGTGGGTAACGAAATGTAGGCAATTGTGGTGTTGTAATGGACTACGTGGTATAGCACTGGATGAAAAGGAAGGTATTTACATAGCGCAGAACAATGAAAATGTGATTGGTAAGGATCTTGTGCTTTGTATTGAACGTATACTGTTGTGAATTTCAACTGGATACTGGTTTTGACGAGCCATTTTTGAAGTAAGATAGTTTTAGGAATACGTATTATTTATGCTAGTTATGACGTAAGGTAATCAAAATTATATCAACTATAATAAATTCTTACAGTGGCGATTGTATTGTTTTTGGCATCCGTCATAAAAAGAAAGCCATTGAGCTGGAATAATTTTGTTCTTACAGTAGGGGCCAAATACCGAAACAGATTATATTCAATATAATCTTTACCTAATAACTTTTCTAAAAAAATCCATTCGGACTATAGTCATAAGTTTATAGGTCCATTCCAGTCGCCACAGAAAAAAACTCAAACAAATTGGTCAGTCGTCTGTGTCTTTACATTGTTTTGAATACATACGTTAAAACAAATAAAAATATAAATGCATTTATTTGATATATCTACTATTGTAATTACTTCAATGTTGCTGAACCTATGAAGCAAAAACAAAAGGCTGTAATTTTTAGCACGTTCCATTGAAAGAACTTTTTTTAAAACACTTGCTAATGAAAACGATTAATTGTTTTGATAATAATCATTTTAAAATGTTTAATTTAAGAAGTTTGTAATTTCCTGTCTTGAGAGCCATTCAATCTCTTTACACAAACTATAAAACTGTGTATGGGTAAACGGCGTTAAATCAATACCTTTCACCATGGCGTTGGACTTCGCCAGGGGTGCGTCTTGTCTCCTCTCCTTTTCATTACTTATATGGACTGGATGTTATAATAACTTTTCGAATTGGGAGATCTGAGGGTAAGTCATCTGCTCTTCGCTGATCACTTGGTCAATGTTTGGGTCTTCTCAGACTGAACTTCAATGCGCACTCGATCAGTTTGTAGCCGTTTGTGTAGAAGCTGAGATGAAGATAAACATAAACAAATCTGAAGTAATGGTCATCTCTTCAATGCACTCTGTTAGTGGAGTCCTATTGAAATAGGTGGAGAAGATTAAGTACTTCGGGGCCTTATTCACGAGTGATGGAAGGAGCAATGCTGAGTTTTCCTGTGGGATAAATTTTGAGACAGAGCTTGGTTATTAGGAGGACTAAACTTGGTGTCAAAGCTAAGTCTTTAATTCGGTGTTTGTTCCAACTTTAACTTATGGTCATCATGAGGTTTGGGTAATGTCCGTAAGAATAATATCCCGGATACAAGCTGCTGGCTTGGTCATGTTAGCACATGTCCCCGACCAGGATTCCACGACGTGCTATGGAATCCGTACCATCGGGCAGGCATCCTCTAGGTAGACCCACGATGAGATGGTTAAATCAAGTCTATAATCTCTCCTCTAGCCGTATGGGGATTGCCCGTGATGGTTTGGAGTCGATGGCGGATGATCGAGAGCTATGGAGCGGGTCCACTTGAGCAACCTACACCCGCGAGCCACTTAATGGATAAGCGGGACATTGAAAATGAATAAATGAATAATTTAAAAGAACAACATTCAAGAATGCTTTAGTGCTGTGACTAAAAAAATTCCGCTACGATTTTGGAACAAAATATTCACAGTACGATTACTCCTACTTACCGACGACTAGCAAAATACCAAGGCTTCAGCGAAAGTATAGCAACCACTGTGGGCAGAGGTTGTATCTCCACCAGTAGGTGCCTATAGTGTGGGTGCCGGGTATGTTTATGTAAGTTTTGTGATGCCACATACTATCATTATATTAATAGGTTACCTACACTTTTTTTTCGAACCGATTAAGGCGCTTTTTCAAAACCGATTTTTTTTTAATATTGACCAAATTAAAGGTAAGTTTTCGTAGGTGGTTTTCCGCGCGTATCTTGGCTAGATTTTACTTTACTGCCCAATAATTGTCTTTTGTTTATTCCTCTGCAAAAAAGTAATGACGTTTGCACATTTAGTGAATAACTATACTTATACAAAAATTAATTTTAGAAAAATTGGACCCTTCGTTCTTAAAATGTTGGTACTATTTCATATGGTATTTTTGAAACTTTGGGGGCGTGCCACGCCCATATTTCAGTCAAATAGACTGTGCAAAAAAACCTTTTTTTTTCGAATGGTCCGTATATGTCCGTATTTTTTTGCCACAAACAAAAACTAACATACTGTGTAGCCACCCAACGCGCGCGCACGCGAAATTAAAACATACCGCACCGTCGCCACAAAAGTGCATACATATTCCATAATATATAATAACACAAAAATAAAAAAAATAAAAAACAATAGTAACTCTAAATACATTCATCCAACATAACACCTAATAAAAATAATTAACTAAATAAAAACCAAATAGCATAATAAATAGTAGTGTCCAGTGCAGTGCAAATAGAAAAAAAAAATCGCACACGCGAGTGACCTTTGTTCTTCCTGTTTTTAGTTTTTCTTTTTCCTCTGTTTTCTCCTTTATAATTTCGGCTAAGCAGCGATCACAAACCAACATCTAATGAATAGCGGGTTGTAAGTGTATATCTTGCCGGATAACTGACTCGCTCTGTTGCATGGGCATAACACCTGTGACGGAGTGTTTTGGAAGTCTGGTGACGGATATGCACGTTGCAACTCTGCTTAGTTGCGTTGGAGTTGTGTTTTTAATTTTTGTGTGTTGTTATGAGAGGTGAGTTCCGTGTTGATTTTTGCAACATTCGAGGCTTGAAAAGGAATCTCTTTGCTGCATATGTCCATGTCTTTCAATTCAGACCAGCTGTTTTGGCACTTAGCGAGACACAGGTGGATAGAAATTCGATGCCCTCGAATTTTGATTTACCAGGATATCGCTTAGTGCCATTATTCTTTATACATCGCGGGCTCGCCATTTACGTCCGTGATGATATTGCTTACGAATTTCCACCACAATATAACCATTGCTCCAATGCGGAATTTAATTACATATGGTTAAAATTCAATATACGTAAGCAAATAATACACTATTGTTTTATTTATAGAAGTCCAAGCATTGACTGTTCATCTACTTTTAACGAGTTTGATGAGCTGTCTAACTCCATCCTAGGAATTGTTTCCCAGTATCCTCATACTGAAATTGTCATTGCGGGCGATTTCAATATACACAATTCCGATTGGCTTCGCCATTCTGGACAGACAACACCCGAAGGAAGGTATGTTAGGATTTTCGCTGAGATTAACAGCTTAACTCAGCTTGTAAACGAGCCTACACGGATTCCGGATGCTGCAGATCATGCCGCTAACACTTTGGACTTGTTCCTCACCTCTCATCCAGATAAATACTCTATTGGCGTAACGTCGCCTCTAGGTTCGTCGGACCATTGTGTCATTTCGGCTAAATTCTCATACACTAGCCACACAGTTAAAGAACAAGCTCCCAAAAAAACAGTATGGCATTATGAGAAAGCCAATTGGGACGGCCTTAACCTCTTTTTTGGGAGCTTTAACTGGTCACTATGCTTCCTCGATAGTGACGTGGATGCCGCCGCTGAAATGATAACAAACACCATTCTCCTGGGCATGAGATCCTTTATTCCCAACAGAAGAAAGAGTATTATGCCTAAGGAGAATGCTTGGTGCGACTCGAGCTGCAAAGAGGCTATCAGGTTGAGAGAGTTGAGTTTTCGGGCTTATAAAGCAAACCCAACCGAGGAAAACCGAAAAAAGTTTCGACGAGTCCGAAATGACTGCAACTCCGTGATACGACGTGCAAAATTTTCTCATGACCAAAACTTACGACAAAAAATACTTCACTGTCCCAGTGGTAGTAAACAGTTTTGGTCTTTCGTGAAAAATATTAAGAACTCCAGCGCGTCGTCAATTCCAACACTCGTTTACAATGACATTCCAGCTGTCAGCTCTTTGGACAAAGCAAATCTGCTGGCTGCGCAATTCGCCGCAAGCTCTAACATTCCAGATTGCACCATGTCTCCACCTGTGCTCGAGAGCGTCGAATACTTCATGGGACAAATACATTTTCGCACTCGCACAGTAGCAAGAGTATTAAAAGATCTTAACATTCACAAATCCGCTGGTCCAGATGGTATATCCCCCATAATTCTGAAGAGGTGTTCTTCAACGCTGGCAAAACCACTGCGTAAGCTTTTCCACTTGTCCTACTCTTCTGGACTCTTTCCGAGTAGATGGAAAATTGCATTTGTCCAGCCCGTTCCTAAAAAAGGCGATTCTTCTTCACCCACCAACTACCGACCCATTGCACTTACGTCCATTCTTTCCAAGGTCATGGAAACGCTGATAAACCGTCAGCTTATGAAATATCTTGAATCACGAAAACTTCTCAATGACCGGCAATACGGTTTTCGTGGCAGCAGGTCCACTGGTGATTTGATGACTTATCTCACCGAAAAGTGGAACCAATCTCTCCACCACTCTGGTGAAACGAAGATTGTTGCGCTTGATATTTCGAAAGCATTTGACAGAGTTTGGCACCAAGCTCTTTTGTCGAAAATGCGTGCCTATGGGATCGACGCGTCTCTTCTTCAATGGATTAGAAACTACCTTTCTGGCCGTTCAATTCAAGTTGTTTTGGACGGTTTCAAGTCTGCAATTCACCATATAAATGCTGGTGTTCCCCAAGGCTCTGTTTTGTCTCCGACACTCTTTCTCGTATTCATCAATGATCTCTTGTCTGTTACTTCTAATCCAATACATTCTTTCGCTGATGATAGCACCCTCAGTTTTTCATATTCGTTCCCTGAATCACGTCCCTGCTCTTCGGCCGTGGAACTGGAACGGCAACGTATGCTAAACACATTAAATTCCGATCTTGACAGCATTATAAAATGGGGTACAATCAATAGAGTGGAATTTAATGCTTCCAAAACAAAATGCTGCCTTCTATCATTAAAGCGAAACCTGAACCCTCACCCATTATCCATGAATGGGACTTGCATCGACGAAACCGAACGACTTTCCATACTTGGTATGTGTGTTACCGACAAACTCCGTTGGAATGACCACATATACGAAGTCGCCAAAAACGCTGCGAAATGTCTAGGTTTCTTAAATCGGTGTAAGAAATACTTTACACCCTCCGACTTAGCTTCAATATACAAGGCCTTTATTCGGCCTAAGCTTGAGTACAACGCTCATATCTGGTCAGGTGCACCAAAAACTTCATTGCACCTACTAGACAGAATCCAAAAGCGCGCGATAAAACTTATAGGTGATAGAAATATAGCGGAGTCTATTGACCCGCTCAAACATCGCAGAAATGTTTCTTGCCTTTCTTTATTTTATCGATATTTTCACCACCGATGCTCAGATGAAATAGCTAACTGCATTCCGCCCCTTCAACAATTCACTCGCAACACCCGTCACACATCGAATGCACATCAGTTTACCCTTAAGCCTACCTTCGGACGTACTGTAAAATATAGAGATTCTTTTGTAAGTCGAACAACACGCATGTGGAATGCATTGCCTCACACGGTTTTCCCCTCTCATTACAACCCACAATTGTTTAAAACCAATGTGCACCAGTACCTCTTCTCTATCCTCCCTATTAACCCTTCCACTCGTGCTGTGCATTAGCAATTTAAGGGAACAAAAACCCCTTGAGCACTAGTGAATCATAAAAAAAAAAAAAAAAAAAAAAAAAAAAAAAAAACAAAGCACGGAACTACTGATTTACCATAATATGTATCTGCACAACAGAATAATAAAATATTAATATTAATAGGCTACACCTACATAAATTGTAGAATGAAATCAAAGAAAGCGTTACATATTTTTAGGTTCGATCTACCAACTTCAAGTGTGCAGTGAATAGATCGTGCTAAAGAGTTCGACCAATTAAATGTCGAATCATCTACAGATCTAGTATTTGTATACAGGGCCAATGGAACGGATCGTATTTGTATTAACATAATATAATAATACTACTAATAAAGGGTCCGCCATCTAACGTTTTTTTTTTTTTTTTTTCAACTAGTGCTTATTTCGCGATTGGTGACACTTAGCTCATGTCTGATTTGACAGATAATTAGTTTTATCCTTCCGCTGAACGAATATGGTTGTGTATACGCTTGAACAACGCTGGGAAATATTGCGACATTACTTTGAAAATCATGGTAATGTTGCAGAATGTGTGCGAAAATTGCGTACGGATTTTGGAAGAAGAGAAGCACCGTCAGCTCCGTATGTTCGTTATCTTGTGAAAAAAGTGAAAGAAACTGCCATCCTCATCGATAAATCAAAGCGTGAAAAGCCAAAAACAGTGCGTACACCCGAGAAAATTGGATTTTGGTCCAGAGGCATAATTGGGCCATTTGTCTTCGAAAATGAGCAAGGAGTGGCCGTTACAGTCAATGGCGATCGTTATTGGGCCATGTTGAAGGAATTTTTGTTCACAAAAATTGAAGAGGAGGATATTGGCAACATTTGGTTTTAACAGGACGGCGCTACGTGCCAAACAGCCGAAGCTACACTCGATGTTTTGCGCTCTGTTTTTGAAGATCGCATTATAAGCCGCAGAGCTGATGTCGTTTGGCCACCGCAGAGCTGCGATTTGACACCGTTTGACTATTATTTGTAGGGTGCCGTAAAATATAAGTGTTACGCCGACATGCCAGAGACAATTGACGCTTTAAAGGACAATATTCGTGAAGCCATTGGTGAAATACAGCTGCACGATAATGTGCTTAAAAATTGGACCGATCGTGTAGGCTACTGCATGGCCAGACGAGGCAGCCATTTGAATGAAATTATTTTCCATTATTAACCGGAAGGATTGTACTTTCAAATAAAAAAAGAAATTTGAGAAAATATTCAGTAGTTTTTTTTTATAGCATTTTCAAAAAAAAAGAAGTTATTTGGCGGACCCTTTACTAAATGATTAAAGTGTTGATTACTTAAAGAAGAACCCAAGCATCGAATATAATAATAATTACTTCTGTTAAATGAAAAATAACTCGGATCGTACTAGTCCTACGAAGCTGAAAATATTGCAACTTGGGTAGATCTTACGGAAAATATATACACGAATATATTTTGTGGTCTTAATATTGAGCACAGATTATGCAACCAGGGCTTGCAGTTTTAACTCTGTAATAAATTTGTGCGCGCAGTCGAACGTCTGACAAATATTCGAGTGTATAAATGCCATGAAAATAATTCTCAATTCAGCCGTTCGGACTCGGCATAAAATAGTAGGTCCCTTCAATTCGTCCCAAAATAAAAATAAAACGCAAACCCGCAACAGGCGGGTGACACCCAAGGCCTAGCTTCTCGCAACCATTCGTTTTGTGTGAGTTTCTATTTTTGGGACGAAACGAAGGGACCTACAATTTTATGCCGAGTCCGAACGGCTGAATTGAGAAGCTTTTTCATGACAGTCATACTCTCGGATGTTTGTCAGTGGTGCGGCGCAGTAGAAAAAACTTGAAGATGTAATTTGGGTTTTTCCGGGGATCGAACCTGGGATCCCTCGCACAGTAGTCCAGCACACTAACCACTGCGCTACTGCGCCCACACAAGTTAATGGTTCTGATAAAATGTTGGACCTGTTGCGCTATAAACATTTATTTTTTCTTAATGCATTTCCTAAATCAGAAGTTTATGCATTTTTAATAAAAATTATTTTTATCTCTTCCTTCTTATTCTCTGACTTTAGGTGTTACACACTATGCGATTATTTCCATCCGATATTTTTCTTGTCGACGTCTTCATTTGTCTTTTGTGGCCTTTAGTGTTTGATTAAAGCAAGCATAGAAAGCGATCTTGCCCATTTAAAAGTACAATATCTAAAGCGATAAGGATACAACTATATAAATGACATAATGCAAACTATAGATACATAAATATTCTCATAAACGCGAAAAAAAGCTTAATAAGAACTAAAACTAAACTGTTGTCCCTGGCTATAATACATTGGCTTTTTTGTCCTCGTGGCTTAAAATTGATGCCATATTCCTTTCTAAATGTCCATTTTCTTTGCACTAACACTTATTTCACATCTCTACTTTAGTCCTGCAGCCCAAAGCATCTAAAAGCTCTTGTATCGTATCTGCGGTCAAAATATACACAAAGATAGTTTTACCAGGCACTTGAGCTCACAATGTGTAAACAACTAATCCCTCACGAACTGCGAATGAAATCGGATTGTTCTATACCTACTCTTGTAACCATTTGAAATTGTGTCCAAATGAATTATATGTACTGGATTGTGAAAGTGCTAACAATCGCAGACAGACGGACCACAACTCACCAGCGACGCCATGTGTCATCCCACCAAGAGACTATGCGGATGCATTTTCCAGTTATCCGCGAACTATTATTAGTCTGATTCTATGGCGAGTGTTAGTTTTTGATTCCAACCACCCACAACACTGATTGTCTCTAAGCAAACACGTGGATTATATATCCGTGCGTTGGTTGGTCTATATGTATGTTTACAGACTTACATACATAAAACTATCTATATACGATTAGACAACAGGTAGACGCCATGCCATCAGACAGCGAGATACAATTGAATCTCTGATGTACGTATACGTACAGCAAAATGGTGTGGAACGAACAATGGAGCGGCAAATCGAGAATCACACAACGTCGAGAACACTCTGAACAGAGTCGAGCGCGGGTGTTGGTGGTGATGACCTTACGCGAGCGTGAAAAATCTTTCGGGCTAGCAAATTCGTGTACTCCCACCATGCCACAGTATAGTCAGAGTGCGCACATGTTCGGGTGATGTGGTTAGCATAGTCCGTGTGAACACTGAACAATCGGTATCGCTTTGAGAAAAATCCATCCGCGTTAAAGATAAAAAAAAAGTGACTTTTCCTCCGAGAATGTAAATTTTGGGCAGCGGTGCCCTTTGATTTCTCACATTCTGCAAACTCGGCACGTATAACCGGCCTCACAATGAACTCCACCGATGATGATTACGGAGACACTCAATTGGAAGACGTTGTCTCCATTATTGTGCCAATACTTTTCGGAATCATCGCCATCACCGGTTTCATTGGCAATAGTTTGGTGATATTTGTGGTGTTGGCCAATCAGCAGATGCGGTCCACAACGAATCTGCTCATAGTGAACTTAGCCATCGCGGATCTGTTGTTTGTGATATTTTGCATCCCCTTTACAGCAACCGACTACATGATGCATTTATGGCCATTCGGGGAGGCCTGGTGTGGCATAGTTCAGTATTTGATTGTGGTGACAGCATTTGTGAGCATCTATACTTTGGTACTTATGTCGGTGGACCGTTTTTTGGCCGTAGTTCATCCGATACGTTCACGTGAGATTCGCACAGAGAAATTTACAAAAATCGCCATATTTTCATTGTGGACTGTGATTATAGTGGTGTCTGTGCCGGTCTTCTTTACACATGGCCTAGAGGTGAGTTAAATATTGAGTGATCAATAGCTTTAGGTCGTATAACCAAAGGAGTTTTAGAAAATATATGTTCACTCGATTTTCAAGGCGAATTACTAAAAAAGTCCATGTTTTCAGTTGTAAGTATTAATTTGTTGTTTTTTTATAATCGTCCTGCCTCCCATACTCTCCCTAAGATTGGAAACAATGCAAGAATATTTTTTCATGCTTCCTTGACTTGGACAAGGAGTTCGATCCTATTTCTGCACTTGTTTCAGATTATTCTTCGATCTACCTACTTAAAAGTTCTCATAAATTGTCTATGGGATTGAAATAGGAAGACTGCGGTCACACTTTCCTTGATTAAATTTTTGAGCTTCAAAGTATTCCATCGATATTTGATCAACTGCCTCCAGTTTCGCACGCTAAGTTTGTTAAGGTCCTCTTCGCTTTGCTACTCAATTGCTTAGGACAGAGAAACAGCGATTGCTAAGAGTTATTCTTCATTTAATCTCAGTGCTTGCTCTGGTGTCATTACCTGATTTCATAGTGGAGACTAGGTAGACAAAGTCCTTAACCACCTCAAAGTTATATCTGTCTAGTCTATAGTGACATTCTGTCCACGACGTCGGTGTTGGGTGTCCTTTCTTGTTAGCAGCATACAGGACAACACGCTGCCTAGGATTATTAAGATTCTTTCTGCGTATGGTTAGATTTTTATGCCCGGTACCACACTGTCGTGAGGGTATATTCACTTTGACATTCCATTTGTAACGCACATAAGGATGCGTTGTAGGTATGACAAACTACATATATTATTGATCAGCATCACTTTCATAGTCGATATAGCGATGTCCGTTTGTCTGCCCGCACGATTACGGCCGTAATTTAAGAGCTATCGACATGAAATTTGGTACGTAAGACTTTATCCACTAAACTGAGGCTAAGTTCAAAGCTGAGCAAGATTGGATGATAACTACTACTACCACCTCCCATACAAAAATATCGGATTTATATAGCTTATTGATGTTAAAACAATTTAAATAGCTACAGTAAAGATAGCAAGTTTAAACTTTGCACAAATTGTTTTAATAATATGTATTTTAATTTTTTTGACAAAAAATGAGTTTGGTCGAATTAAAACTACCCATACCATACAAATACATAATTCTTTAATACTAAAATATTTTTTTATTTTTACAATAATATACTACCGGGTATTTGAGCTTCGGCATAGTCGAAGATAATTGTCTTACTGGTTACCTGTTAAACGTTACTATAACTGATTTATTCCAGAAAGTATGTTCTGACTAATTATATTCCCACTCAACAGCTAACATTAAATTACATGATATATTTATTAAACAGATCTTCAATTAAATTTTCCATACGAACGAAAGCGATACAAAAAATTATATAAATTGAGAGAAACATCTTTTTTATTCGAATAACCACTTGAATAATAGAAATGCTAAAATACGGAAGAGTTTATTGCCCCCCTCTGGAGAACATATAGTTCAGCTTTTAGCAAAAAAAAAAGTGTACACACCTAAACACAAACATTTATTAAACACGAAGAAATATTTATTACTACATCATAATGTTTGATAACAACAAAAAAAACTAGTAGCTACAAATATTTTAGAAAAACTACGTCATCTGCCAGCTGGAAGTGTGTACTGCTCAATTGGAAAATCATTCAATTAGAGATATTTATAAAACAAACAAAAAAACAATTTTTATTCCAAAAAAAAAGTCTACCTGTCAGCACCTTGGAAATGAATTCATTTTTATTGAAAAAATTTAAATCGCATGTAATTTGGCAACGGATATGATCAAAACTGTATGTAGTCTTTCAGAAAGACCATAAGGAAGAATTTCCAATCGAGTTCAAGGATAAACATTAAATAAATTGTTCTTCTTGTTGAGGGTTTATTTTTATTTTTTTTATTTTTTTGCAAACATTTTGGTATAAAAAAATTAAAAACACAATATGGTTCAATTTATTTGACGAGTAACATTAAAATCGTTTTATTGTTTTATAATTCTACTGAAGAGAGGAGATAAAGCCCAAAAGAAACAGCTTCTTTGAAAAATTTTAATTTAAAAATAAGCAAATGGTAGATCTTGTTTATTGTTTGGTTTTGCATTGTTTTCGTATTTTATAGACGGAAAACGATTCAGTTTTTCTGTCTAATTTTCGAGCTTCATGATCTTAATAAAAAGCATGATAAAGGTGTTCTATAGAAAAATGTTTATTACGCAATTTTTTATTTTTTTTGACCTCGAACAAGTCATGATGTTTCCGAAAATAGCACTTGACGCTTGTGTTGGTAATTGCCAATGCTACGGCATGACATTTGAATGATTTTCAATTCAATAAAGTTCAAAGTGTATTTTCTTCTCTAAATATGCCCATCATAGAAAGTGGTTTTAATGTAAGCACTTCATTTATACACTTCAACAAAATATAACATGAGTGAGTAGATGTTTCTTTTTCAACGTCCAAAATAAACTCAACAGAATGGTAATAGATAATTGCGGTCACACAAACATTTTTATTTTATTTTTTGATATTTTCTATTAATTTGGAAACTCGCAGAAACCGGCATGCTCAGGATCAGGATGATACTTTAGCTCCTCAGTCAGCCGGAGGAACTTCTGGAACCTCAGGAGCTTCGGGAACTCCAGGAACTTACTTAGTTAATTATTGCTCTGCCGGCCGGAGGTAAAATACTAAGTGATGAAGTGGATTTCAGGAGCCTAGCCTAGGGACGGGAAGACAAAGAAGCACAACCAATCAGCTATTCACTTTCACTTAGAACGAGATGCTTGGTGAAGAATATGTAAAATTAAGAAACCTAACGATAAGTGACATTGTCTTCGCTGATGAACTTTACCTTTGGTTTTTCCTGAACATAAATACCCGCTAAAAAGGTTTTAAGTCGTATTTTTTGAAGCTGGTATAAAAGTAAATGTAAACAAATCTGAAGGGGTGGCCGTCTTTAATGCATTCTGAACTTTATTTCTGTGGTTTTTCTAATTCTAGCCCATAGATTTTGCTATGTTTATTCTGGCGTTTCAGAATATGTGGTCGTATACTCAATGTCGTGTGGCTACTTTTGCGAACGGAGCAGTTTATACTTTGGATTTGAGGGCATGCCATGACAATTTTCGTAGAAGTGACTACGAAATTCGATTTTAAATTTAAGTATTGTGATGTGATTGTTGATTCCGATTGATAATTGTCGATTTGGCAGTCGCTTGTAGTCGATTACAAATGTCTGGTGCCAGGGGTTCCCAAAGTGTGCGCCATAGAAAGTAAAGAGGGGAGCCGCGCCGTGAGTTATTCACAAAAATACAAATTTATTAAAGCTTCGCGCTGCTTTGCACTTGCTTAATTCATTTGGCCTGTTGTAACATTTAAGTGTAATTGCAGTAATTTTTTGCCAAAATAAGTCGAAATTAGATAAGTAAATAAAAGTGACATGCGCAGTGTGTATTTTTCAAACCTCAATTCTCAACACACTTGCTTCCTCAGCTCAGTGAGTAAATGATAAAGCCATGATTACTGACTTATTGCCGATATACGGCCACAAATGTTGAAAAAAGTCATCGAAAATTGGACCTCCAGATTAGACTACGTCCGAGCCAACCGTGGCGGTCATATGCCAGAAATTATATTTAAATTATAATGCCAGAAGATTATCTTTCGAAAAAAGTAAATTTCATGTCAATTTAAAAAAAAATTATCTCTGTTTTATTCCATTTAAAAGTTTTATACCTCTAAAAAAAACACCCTTCACATATTATAAATATTCTTCAAATAAGTCGAAGACAAATGGGATATTTCCGTGCTTAAGAAAGCGATTGTTGAACAAAGAGGTATAACTATAAATTGTATAAATATGCGGGATTTAATGAACTGATTTTCTCACAAGACCTGATGGCCCTTTTCACTGAACGCCTTTCAAAACTCATCGAATGGTTTTCAAAATACTTTGCAGATGATGATGTCGAAAAGGTTGCGTGGATCCAAGATCCATTTCATGCACAACCTCCAGCGGAATTCACATCACAAGAGGAAGAGAGTCTTATTGAACTCTGTTGCGACACAGCCTTAAAACTAGATTCACCTGCTCCGGTTTGGTGGAGTTTTGGTTATCGATTCAAAATGACTATTCAAAATATGAATATTCATTTTTATTCCGTTTGCAACGTCATATTTGTGTGAAGCTGGATTTCAGCTGTAGCTGTAATCAAGAGCAAATACTGCTCAAGGATCAAAGTGGAGTAAGAAATGAGAGTAGCAGTGTCAAGCCTTATTGCCCGCTTTGAAAAACTGTAGAAATCACCAGGCTCACCCGTCACATTGATTTGTAGGTGCGCCGCAGACTGAAAAAGATTGGGAACCACTAGTCTGGTCGATGCTTTCTCTTGGAAGTAAAAAAATGTTGTGCGTGTGAAATATAAGTGATTTTAATAAAAATAATGTATTTATGTTAAAGAAAAAAACAATTATGAATTCAAATGCAGTCAGGTTTCAAACAAAAAGAGCTTTTGGTTTCAATTATTGAAACAAATCCAGATATAGCAAAGGGAGTTTGGGTAAAAACACAAGCAAGGCGACGGGAAAAGATAAGCACAGAGCTAAATGGAGCGTTAATGGAAGAAATGGGTGAAAGTAAACATGTAAAAAATAAAATTTTTCCTCGACATTCTTCACCTTCTGAATGATTAAATTTGAAACATGTTATTTTCCAGCACTTATCTGTAAGCACTAAAGGCACCATTTAGTGGCGCAAGTCCAATAGAATGATCGTTGTCCATACTAGTTTAAATAAGACCAGTGGGCTCAAAATCTCAAAGCGATAGCAAGTTTTTTAGGGACAAGAGACACTATTCTGGTGAAATTATAGCTATACTGTTTCTTTCAATTCCAAAGAGTTAGGCGCATCTCTTAATTGTTTTCCTTTTTAAGCTAGTTCTAGAACTTCATTACCATTTTCGCTTCCGAATCGGTAGACCACAATTCAATCCAACTAATTTCTTAAAATTACTTTCAACACAAATAAATTGCAAAAACGATAGCCAGCTAACAGCCAATAAACAGCCGCCAAACTATGATGTATTCACAATATTCACATTTTTATTTACAATAATCCATTCCCCCATCGATTGAGTTACCCCATGCCAATGGTTAAATCGACGCAATCGACAATTCTCGTGATCGACAATCACAATAAGGGCCTTAGAGTCGGTGGGAACCTCTGTATTGTATGAGCGGATCCTTTCTAGGCCAGAGCTTCGATGTAGGTTAGGTAAGGTTAGGTTAGAATTGCAGTTTGCAATATATGCAATTTTCACCCAGAAGCCATTGAGGCCCATTGTGATTTGATTACCCTTTTGTGGTATATGATAGAACATGCATCTAACAAAACCGGATCTGTTGTTCTGTCGATCTTTTTAAATCTGATAGAGGTATCGTTGCTAGATCTTCCAAGCCGCCGAAGAACCGTGCTCCCATACAAGAGTAGCGACGTTCTTGGAAGGATGGGCAGTGACACAGGAGATGTTCCACAGATTCTATTTCCTCTTCATACCTAGTCTTTTGGCCATGCTCCCAATGATGCAGTGTCCGGTTATTACGCCGACAAGCACTCGGATTTGCCTTCTATTAAAAGATGTTAGAATCTTTGACCTTTTTGTGTCAATTGAGGGCCACAAGCTACGAGTTATAGTACAACCGGGAGTGTTGTTCCATTGTTCCTTAGCCAAGTTTAATTTTTTTTTTTGTTTTTTTTTTTTATAATTCACTAGTGCTCAAGGGGTTTTTGTTCTCTTAAAATGCTAATGCACAGCACGAGTGGAAGGGTTAATAGGGAGGATAGAGAAGAGGTACTGGTGCACATTGGTTTTAAACAATTGTGGGTTGTAATGAGAGGGGAAAACCGTGTGAGGCAATGCATTCCACATGCGTGTTGTTCGACTTACAAAAGAATCTCTATATTTTACAGTACGTCCGAAAGTAGGCTTAAGGGTAAACTGATGTGCATTAATGTGACATTGTCAATGAATTAGCTGCGTTGAAAGCTGGTAATACTTCTCTATCATCTAATAGTACGTCCATGTTAGAGCCGCATCTGGCCAGTTTATCTGCTGCCTCGTTCCCTTCTATACCAACATGTCCAGGAACTCAGCACATCATTACTGTGTGGTGATTTAATGCTCTCAATGCCGAGAGGCACTGGCTTACAGATTTGGAGTTTACCAGATTGGAGTTAGTGGCTTTAAGTGATGGTTGGCTGTCCACGCAGAAGGTAATTTCCATTGCTGGTAGTTCCCTTCGCTAAGGCAGTCTGAGCTTCTTTCTTAACCGCGTAGATCTCTGTCTGGAAAACGCTGCACTGGTCTGCCAGTCGGTATGAATGGCTGATGTTTAATTCTTCTGAGAAGATTCCTGCTCCCGTTCCATTTTCCGTCTTTGAGGTATACTTCGTCGCTGTTTAAGAAAACCGACATAACTCAAAAAAACACGATTTTTCAGGAGAGCGAGCGGTTTAAAGTTTCTGAGTCAGAAAATTTTCACAAATTTATTTTTTTTTTAAGTTTAAAATTTTTTTCTTCGGAAATGTGTATTTGATTTGCATAGTTTCATAATGACCGAAAGAATAAGATCGCGGATACAAGCTGCCGAAATGAGATTTCTCCGTAGTATTGCTGGTGTGACCCGTAGAGATCGCATCAGAAATACCAGAATACGTGAGGAACTCAATGTCGAGCAGCTACTTCTCCGGACGGAGCGATCCATTCTTCGGTGGTTTGGTCATGTTAAACGCATGTCCCCGACCAGGATTCCACGACGTGCTATGGAATCCGTACCATCGGGTAGGCGTCCTCTAGGTAGACCAAGGATGAGATGGTTAGATCAAGTCCATAATCTCTCCTATACCCGTATGGGGATTGGCCTTGATGATTTAGAGTCGATGGCGGAGGATCGAGAGCTATGGAGGGTCCACTTGAGCAACCTACACCCGCGACCCACTTAATGGACAGGCGGACCATTGAAAATGAATGAATGAAAATGAATGAAATGAATGAATAGTTTCATATTTTATGTAATCAAAAATAATAAGGATAAAAAAATAAATAATGTTAGACATAAAAATTTAAGGTACTTTCTGACGACTTCCAAGTTAAGTCACTTTTCCCGAAAAAATGCATGATATTAAGATAGTTCACCATGGAGATTAAAAAATTTACCATAGCTAAAACCGATTTTTTTTAAAGATTTATGAGAAAGTATTTTTAGGAAAAATGGCATAAATCATAAAAGTGTCACTTCAAAAAAGGAGTTTTTAAGAAAAGTGGCACAATTTGTTTTAATACGTAGGAAAAGGTGTGGAACAGTAATTACTATATTATAAAAGTTGGCACAACAACAAATAGTCAGTTTTTCAAGAAACTATTGTCTACTTTTTTGCGCACAACACAAATTATGCCGCTTTTCCATATAAACAAAAAACATACACAGAAATGAGGCAAATTAATAATTGTCACATTATCCATCTGGCGGTATTCTGAAGCAATATAGTTAAGTCAAGTTTTTTGAGTTATGCCGGTTTTCTTAAACAGCGACGACTTTTTATGACAGTACTCGGGTAGAGCCAGTCCTTCCTGTCCTGTATACAGACTGTACATTTATTCTCAAAGTCATACCTCGGTTTCTTGTAGTCTGTGAGTGGCAGGAGGCCGCTCTGATCAAAGATGTGAGGTACGCGTGAGTGATCGTATGATTCCGGCTTTCAAATTTTGTTCTCTCGTAGAGAGCACTTTTGGCTGCCACGTTCTTAGTTTATAGCTCGATGGGTTGTGGGTTCAGCAACGTTTCTAGACCCAGTTGTGGTGTAGATTTTAGTGAACCCGTTATACCTATGCAAGCAATTCTTTGTACTTTGTTCAGGTTCTTGAGGTAGGATTTAGTGCTTACAGCCTCCCACTACACAACCGAGCCGTACGTAGGTCAGAATTGGTCTTACGATCGCGGTGTACATCCAGTTCTATGTTCAGTTGTAAGCCACACTTTTTCCCAAAAGCCTTCGTGCAGGCGTAAAAAGCATTTAGTCCTACATACATACATACATACATTTTCAATGGCCCGCTTATCCATTAAGTGGGTCGCGGGTGTAGGTTACTTAAGTGAACCCTCCATAGCTCTCGATCCTCCGCCATCGACTCCAAATCATCAAGGAGTCAATCAATCCCCATACGGGTAGAGGAGAGATTATGAATTTGATCTAACCATCTCATACTGGGTCTACCTAGAGGACGCCTGCCCGATGGTACTGATTCCACTTTCCTTTCTTCATTTTTTCCTCCGTATTTCGTTTCCAGTTTAATTTGGAGTTGAACACAATTCCCAGGTATTTGGCTTCGGGTGAGAGACTAAGACGAATGCCTCTCAATTTTGGTGGTTCCCATTTTGGTCTTGTTGGTGTCAACCGATTGACCGTTGTTTTCCGTCCACTTCGAAAGCTCTGATAACGCAGATTCCATGAATTCACTAATTTTGGGATATACCCAAATACCTTGATACCCTTGTTGACGAGTGATTTAAGAAGATTGTTTATTGAGATGTTCCTTCGATGTATATTCACTTCAAATGTCCTAACTGATTAATTCATACCATTACCTTCTAAGAGGTAGGAGCTATTTTGTGCGACTGCTGTTGCTGTAGCATCATAGATTCGTTTTTTCTCTGAAAAACAAAAAAAACTTAATTTGCACACTACACAACTGCGACAGATGAAATTTGGTAGTTAGGCAGGGTGAACCAGGGACCTCACCTAATAAGCTTCTCCAGTTGGCCCGATTCTTTGCCAACTGCCAAAAAAAACTTATAACAAAACAGTATTAGTATGGCAAGAAACATCTTACCTTGTGGTGTAGTGACCTATGAGTTTCACATTCTGCATCGAAATTGCTGAAAATATGCTGATTATGACAAATAACGCTTTCGCTTCAAAGCGGATAGATATTACATCGAAGTAACACCCCGACTCCACAGGAACAGGAGATAATTTCTCTCATAATGCTTATCGTGAGATGAAAAATATCTTGTGGAGTCACTCTATTTAATCGTATGATTCGATTTCAGCGATATCTTATGCCTCGACATGGATGTCTGACATGACTTTGACAGAAATGTTTTTTTTTTTTTTTTGCTTTTCGTCTGGAAATGTAATTTTTTGTCTCATTTTAGTGTCTTCTCATGCCAGTGATGGTCTTTTGCGTAGGTAGTGTTTATTTTTGTAGTTTTTATTAATTAAAAAATTTCTATAAATATATTTCTCGGAAAAAATCCAAAATAAATAATAACTTTTTCAAAAAATATATTACGCACTTAAAATTTGTCAACAAATCAAACAGCCGAATAGTTATTTTTTTTTTTCACTACACAAAACGTCACCTACTACCTCTCTTGACGTTGCGATACGAAATGAAATGTCATGGCTCATGGCATGATAGATATCAGACATTTAGTTGGAGAGACAGACCTCTAGTGGAGTTGGCCTGTAATACGGACTACCCTTCCATTCGCTCTATTATATTTTTGCTGTATCTTGTACTATACAAATCCAATTCTTCATTTCTCTCAGGTTATTTCTTGCCCTACTAACTACTAAATATTATTTCTACGCAGGCAATAATAACAAACAATGTTTACAAATACGCTTGTATTCAATTTTAATAATAAAAGATCTAAAAAAAAATTTCAAAAAGGATATTTTTAAAACAAATAAAAGTAGACAGTTCTTCAACCTATATTCTTTAAAACCATTCTCCACAGTCTAGACTCTAGACACCTGGTATATGCGGTATGGTGTTAACATCATAACATAACACCTAACCCCACCTCCAAAATGTTTACGTATCCATTTAATTTAATGACCATTTAACGACCTATCTATCATTTTATGGTTTTTTTTTCTCATCTTTTCTAACCGTGGGCGCATAAAAAACTGAATATCAAATTCAACGGACATAATGCGCGTGTTTGTAATTTCATGAAAGCGCCAATAAATTTACCAAACATTTATCTAGATTTTATGGAGAAGCTATTTTCGCATACCTTACATACATAATGTAGTCTTGAAGTGTGTACTTTAAATAGCATGTTCCAATAGTTGGAACAAAAGCAGATCAAAAATATTTTATTTCTAATTTGTTTACAATAAATTAAATTAAATTTGCTTATATTACAAATTGTTTATCAATTAGTAATAAAATTGGAAAACGTTTTCAAAAAAAATATAAAGCAGAATATAATTAATCTCAGGTAATTTGCCAGAGTAAACTTGAAAATTTGTTGGCGAGAATTCATGGACTGTACACTGTACTCAAATGTGTTAGATAGCTAAATATTTATTTGAAAACGAGATTGGATCGCTTTGTGCAGAAAGTGCACAAGAGTTATGTACATATTATACAAGCTAATTGCAGCTGTTGAATGTAAAATAAGCACGGATGGGTAAACATGATTTCGCGTTGGTAATTGCAGTACTAGTATAATATACTAGATAATATACTTATCTGTTATGTAAGCAAGGCAAATGCCAATTTGTCGGAAATATGGCGATGAGGATGAATTAAGGAATAACACATATAAATTGGTATATGTCGAAATAATCGAATATCTAGAAGGCCACCGATTAATAAGCGACAGGCAATACGGATTTCGGAGCCGTCCTTCCACTGGAGACCTGTTAAGCTATGAAGCGCATTTATAGACGCAAGCAATTGAACAACACGACGAATCCAGAGCCGTAGCCTTGGACATATCAAAGGCATCTAACCGAGTCTGGCATAGAGCCATATTAGGCAAGTTAGCGTCCTATGGATTAAAACAAAAACTCTGCAGATGGATGCAAAATTTTCTTCTAGGAAGGTCGATCCCAGTTTTTGTAGATGGTGCATCATCGTATTCGTTTGCTATAAGTGCAGGAGTGCCCCAAGGATCTATTCTTTCTCCAACTCTATTTATTCTCCAAATCAACGATTTGCTTGGATCGACAAATAATAATATTTACAGCTTTGCTGATGACAGTACTCTTATTTCCTCCATCTCGAACAGTGGGCCTGTGAATGCGGCTACATCACACAGTCAGAACAAATTAGTTCTCTAAATGATGATCTGGACAAAATCTTGAAGTGGGGAAAAGACAACTTGGTTGTATTTAATGCAAACAAGACACAGCTTACAACATTTTCTAGGAAATATGCATCATCAGTTCCTCAGATCCAAATGGATGACCATCCAATCCATCCCAAGGACTAAATGCACCTTTTAGAAGTCACAGTCAATTCAGGAATCACATGGCAGGACCACATATCCTATGTCGCAAGATCGGTGTCCGCTAAGTTGAGCTACCTTTTTAGAGCAAAGATATACTTTAGCCCCAAGCAACTTCTCCTTCTGTACAAAGCACAGGTTAGACCATGCCGGGAATATTGTTCCCATATATTGAGCTCGGCTCCAAAACATTCACATAACATACTTGACAGCATATAGAGACCAGCAGTTCGACTTATTGAAGACTCTGTATTCATTTCGAATCTGCAACCGTTGGTGCACAGAAGACAAGTCGCTGACCTTTGCTTGTTCTATAGGTACTTCCATTGTAGACGTTGCGAGGAACTCAAAGATATTATCCCTCGAAATGCAACTTTTGGGCGCCCCACAAGGCAGGCAGCTTATCTTCATGACCATACAGTACACTTGACAAACGCGAGGACATAAATTTTCCAAAACTCCTTCTGTTACAGGACAAGCAAATTTTGGAACTCGATTTCTGGGGATATACTTCCAGAAAACTAAAATTTGCAGCAATTTAAGTGCAGAACTAACATACATCTGCAAGCATCTCGGGGCGCTGGCGCTTATGAAGAGTTATAGGTTCACCTTTCCCGGGAGAAGTATTTAAAAAAATATATATCCAGTAGTGAGGTCTGAATTTGAACATGGGCAGCCGAGTCTGAACGGCTAAACTGAGAAGCTTTTGGATAGTTATACACTCGAATGTTTGTCAGATAGAAATAAAACCGCGAACTTTATGAGATGTACTAAGCTGTGGATGTATTCCAAAAAAGCCAAAACATTGACTCTTCCACATCGAGCGAATAGACAATAATGCTCCAGCTAAGAGGATATTCGAATCCCACCCTCCCATGTTCGGAAAGCCACCGAAGACCGAATCTCCGTTTCAAAACCAAGTCATTCGGATGCCAGAGCCCTTCGTCTGCATAACTGGAAGCAACGTGTCCGGAATCGCAGAGGGTGAAAGGAAGGCTGCAATGTCTCAGGCAGAGACCCGATAAGAAGAAGAAGAAGATGTTTGTTAAAAGTTCGAGAGTTGTGGCGCAGTAGAAAACACCTGTAGTTAGTTTTTTTCCAGGATTTGAACATGAGACCACACACACAGTAGTCCAGCACACTAACCACTGCGTTTACGTGACTTCACTTAATTTTATTTATAGATGATCTGATGGTAATTTCGTAACACCTAAAATTGATTTGTTTGTAACACATCATAAGCGATTATGAAACCTATAATTATTCCTAAGAATGCCTAAAAATTCGATCTCAACGGTGGTTTTCGAGATATACGATTTTTTATTTTTGTCATACTCCTTTGTCTAATTTTGATCAAACTTCATAGAAACTCCTTTGGGCCTTTAAAAATTATTTTGTAATTTCTTCTAAAGGGTTTTCCAATTAGAGGTGTTATTGTGAATGGCCCGCTATTTCGGTAGCTGTCACTTTTGAAGCTTTTATTCTTTGACATTTGGCAAGTAGAAACTACGCCATTACTAAAAATGGACCGATACACGCTTCAACAACGCATTGAAATTATTAAAATTCACTACAAAAATGGTGAAAATCTTGCAGTCACAGTTCGCAAAACTAAAGCATTTTATGGTCGTCGTGAAGTAGGTACCTTATCGGACCGCAATACAGAAATTGGTGGAAAAATTCGAGCTGTTGGGACAAGTTAGTGATGTGAATAATAAAACCCGTGCACGTTGCTCAAGAACAACAGAGAACATTGCTGCTGTAGCCCAAAGTGTTGAAGAAAACCCAGGTTTGTCCATTCCTCGTCATTCTTTGGAATTGGGCATTCGACAAAAATGTCATTACACCGTATTTTGCATAAAGACTTGGGTCTTAAGGCTTATAAAGTTCAGTTAACACAAGAACTCAAGCCGGCCGATCATCAACAACGTCGCCAACAGCCCAGCGTCGATTCAAGACTTCAAAGATAAAATTCGTGAGGCTATCGAGGACATAGGGCAGCCACTTTGCGATTTGGTTATGGAAAATTTCATGGAAAGGATATGGTCCTGTAAGCGTGCTCGTGGTAGACATTTGGCTGATGTTGTTTTTCATTATTAACGGCATACATTCCTCTTTATTATGAAATAAACATCCGTTCATTTAAACTTAAAAAAATGACATTTTTCTTTGAATAACACCTTTTTTCCAAAATAACACCTCTTATTGGAAAACCCTTTACTTGTTTTAACCATGTTTTTCCCAGTTTTTTCAATAGGAGCACAAATTTTTAAGTACCTACTCAGCCGTTGTATTTTCTCACAACTCATTTGCAGTCTCAACAATTTACTAGAAATGAGACAGATATTCTAATGAGATGGATCTCTTTTCATGAGAGATGTCTCTGAATTATTTCGCATAACAAACCAAGGTTTATCTCAGAAAAATGAAGTTTGAGACTAAAATAAAACGTTTGCATACCATCCATAAATTCGTGATAGCAATTGATAGAATAGAATAAAATTATTTGCTCGGGATCTATTCCAGTTTTGTGTAGCTTAGCAAACAACTCAAACAGAAACAGAATTTTCTACCTACAGAATGAAATTGTTTCCGGTTTTGTTTCAAATGCTTTTTATTATTTGCTCCAGTGTTGCTATAGAGATTAGGAAAAGTGTCCTCATGATGTGATAAAAAAAATACAATTTCACAATTTTACTACGGTGTATCAGTCGAATCATGAATACCCATTTTGTTATATTCTGTCAAAAGTAGATAACACTCTTTAGAATATTATGGGAACTAAAATATGCTCCCATAAAAATACCAGCCAAACAAAAATGCCGTCAAAGTAAAATCGATTTGATGCTGCGGCATAAAAAAACACCACTCAGAATTAACATTTGGGCACCCATTTGAAATTTGGTTACATACTCCTCCTAATAGATTTTTGTTGTCCCAGTTCATCGCAGTCCGATCTAAGAGAATCACATTTTCATGTCTTCATTGCTTATCCGGAGGTAAAAAAGAGCCCGCCTTTTATTTCAATACAAAGTAGTACACCTAGGAGTATGAGTAACATAATTTAAAACACCTAGTAGTCGTTCACCTAGGCGTAGGTGTAACATTTGCTCATACATCGAGCAACACAACCGATGATGACATGAGTGTAGAGTATTTGATAGAAGCAAACTTAATTATTAATTATTCATAAGCATTATCGAGACTAAGAGGACGTATATATTGGGCATCATTAACTAATTGATTTTAAGTGTTTTCACATCAAAAGCCATGGAATTACGATGAAAATGTTTTTTTTTTTTTTTGTCAACAGGAACTTCTGAGCGGCGAAACGAGATGGCTATTTTGTCGATTTCTGATGGACAACGATTTTGTCTCATGGTCAACATACCATATAATATTCATGTCCAGTTCGTACCTACTGCCGTTAATGATAATTAGCGGTCTCTATATCCGGATGATAACACGATTGTGGCGACAGGGTGCCGGCGTAAGGATGTCTGTGGAATCACAGCGAGGCAGGAAACGGGTAACCCGACTAGTTGTTGTAGTGGTAATTGCGTTCGCATCACTCTGGTTTCCCATACAGGTGGGCGTTTGAAAATGAAATATAATTATTGGAACTTTTGAAATATTTATGAGGCATTCACTTTTTTTTTTTCAGTTTATTTTAGTTCTGAAGAGTTTTGGTCTATTCCACGCGAATTCCACCTGGTCGGTTGTTGCGCAAATCAGTTCACATGTGTTGGCGTATACTAGCTCTTGTATAAATCCAGTGCTATACGCCTTTCTATCGGATAATTTCCGCAAAGCATTTCACAAGGTGAGTGTGGTGGGTAGAATGGTATGTGCTATGCGTGTGGTATTGTGTGAGGTGTTTGTTGATATTTCCAGTGGGTGGGTGATTCACAGGAGACATTAATTATAAATGAGTGCGAGGAATCTGCATTTTTCAGTTTGATTGCATTCGAAATGAGACATTAAGTTTAGTGTGAATAAATAATAATCGTACATCGGGTTCTGTGATGTGTATTTATTTAGCAGGCGCATACGAATAGAAGGTGTTGATATGGCAACTAGGGGATTTGCTTTCACGTGAATAATAAATTGATTGAAAGAGTTTGTATATCTGTACATGTACCTACCTACTTATATCCGGTTCTGCGATCGCAAAAATTATAGCAAACATAAATGTAATGATAATGATCCATTATTCTTGCAAATAGTGTCTCTCCCGTGTTCGGAGTTGATCATATTCCTATAGTACCTAACGCGTAGGTATTCTTTTTGGAGGTTGTAAATGAATATACTAGTACTTCATCATATTTTTAAAAACAGTTATTCAGCAGATATTTTTGAAATCCATTATATTTGCACTGCTCAAGAAAGAATACCACAACAATTATTAAATAAGCTAGCTAGAGAGACATACACTAGTCGGCATAAGTACTTTGACAAAACTAAAGTTAATTCTACTCATAATTTGAACTCACTTCATGTAAATTTTGGTATCAATGGAAAGGTCATTTAAATTTGGTTTGAATGATATAAAACTTTCCTTAACCCATTACGTACCCTTTGAAAATTTGGAACTTTTGTAAAAGTCTACTTTTTTGACTTTTTTTCCTCGGTCCAAAAAAAAAATGTTTTGATGCAAAAGGTTTTTCCAAACAATTCTAATAGTTACAGCAAAAAAAAATTTTAAAAATCTCGCCGAGAGGATTTCTTTGATTAACGATAAGGAACATTCTGACTTCTATAAAGTTCATAAACAAAATTGAACACCAAAATCTCTGACGTCATTAAATTCCTACTGCATTCCCTTTATCCTTACTTCAAAAAGATGTCTCTATTTCATCCACTTACCAAGGCTGACAGACCTTTGGACACGTCACTTCTTGATCAACGTGTGTCAATCTCATTTAGAGCAAAGAACTGTTGATATCTTATTGGAGTCGCGGATGCGTTTTGTAACTTAAAAAATAAATAAATAAATAGTTGGCGCAGCAGGCATGTAGACAACCTAAGCCTCGCTTCTCGCAACCACACGTTTGTATTAGTTTTTATTTCCGGGACGAATGGAGGGGACCTTCCTACAGTTTTACGCCGAGTCCGAACGGCTAAATTGAGAAGCTTTTTCAGAACAGTTTACATAGTCTCGGATATTTATCAGACGTTTGCGAGAGGTGGAGCAGTGGAAAAAACCTTGAGATGTAATTTGTGTTTTTCCGGGGATCGAACCTGGGACCCCTCGCACAGTAGTCCAGCACACTAACCACTGGATAGCCACCGCGCCCACAACTTGTAACTTAATTCCACAAAAATCGATGGATGCAACAAATTCATCAATCGTTCGGGCGTGAAATCGCAAAACTGTTATCTATCACCCTCTACGAAGAATCAGCATCCGATTTCTAAACGTATATTTCTTGGAGAAAATGTCATCTCCTGGCGACGAGAATGAATAGGACCACATTCCAAGTGCTAACGTCACAGAATTGGGTATTTATTGGAAATGACACAGACCCCTACTAAAAGTGCAATGTGCCGTAATCTCTACAGGGCAGCGAAGTACTGCTTAAACTAGCTTAGACCTAAAGATTGTGTGACGAGCAATTGGCTTACGAAAATCTCTCTACTACTTTACGATTTCATTATGTTTTAATTTTGTGATCGCTAGCCCCTCACTTTCATACCGCAGAGATATAATACTATTTTCTCATCAAAGAACTGACGAATTCTTTGATTGCCAAAGTTGTCAAATTAAATAGAAGCCACCTGCGACAAAGTCAATTAATCTAAAAACTTAAATTATTTTTCTTTTCTATTTAAGTAATATTTTTTCTGATGGCAATTATTTATAGCAACAAAAGACAATTGCAAACAACCAGTGCACATTTCTCACACCGACCGTGTCGGCATGTTTCAAAAACACAACAAATTCATTTATTAAATGCCTTCCATATAGGTCACTGTGTAAACAAGCAATTACAGTGCTACGTTGAAAACGCTCATTCCAATTATTCTTAAACAAGCGCATTTCACGAAAACTTTAGTGTTTACAAAGCACTTTGGTTTATTTACTCGTAAGACATATCACAGCATATAGCCGATGGTGTTGGCTCCTCTTTTCTGCTCTGTAAAAAAAACACTCACACATAGACTTGCGAACGTTTTCAAAAATTCACTTTTAATAGCCGCAACCTGTGCATCCAGATGGATTCAATCAAATTGGGTCGTAAAAACCAATCATCCACCATTTCTAAAATTTGCAAACAATTTTGCGCCATTAATTAAAAACAAAAATTTCAACATTGGACTGACGTCACTAGATGATTTCGACACACAAAATGTGTACATAGCTGATGCATGCGTATAGCAAACACGTAATTAAAATCCGCCGTTCCATTGAGTCCGGGACAGCGGAATGGGCTATAGAGACATGAGTATGACAATGAGTACTGCATATTTCAAATAAGGGTGCTAACAGAGCAGTTATCGCCAGAAACATTATTAATTGTGATAGTTTTTTTTTTTTTTTTTGTATTTCACACCCTCGTTTGTTTTATTATGGCAAGAGGGTGGTGATAGGTGCGTACCCACAATTGAAATACGATATAGTGCGGATGGGTATTTTTTGCATTAAACATTGATAAAGATAAAAAAAAACTCATTTGGGAGGGGTTCCGATACTCCACTCTAACCCTTCAGAAAAGAGCAAATGTTGTTTATCATCGATATTGCGTTGAAATTTATTTATATTGCATTAAGCTATTTGCCGGCATAATTGGTGTTCGATTGAATACAGATGACCGCTGCTAGTTGTGTTGAATGATTTTGTGATTAATCATCTTTCCAGAGCTCATGTGAGCTGACTTATTCATTTGAACGCGGTAACGGATTTCAAATTATTAGTTTCAAATTGAAGCTTTCCAGCTTCATAATTATTGGTGATTACTGATGGTAGGCTAGTGTTATGCACGCAACCGTGGAAATGAAAGCACATTGGGGTGCGTTAACACTGATTAAACGATGTAGGAGTGTTTGAAAGAATTGTGTGCTAAAATGAGGTCAGTTATGAACACAAAAAAGCGATTCCAATTCATTAATTTCAATCAATTAGGTTTAAGAGATTTAATTTTATTTAGGTCTGCGTGATAAGAGTAATTAATTAAAATTGTTTTATTTTTTTCTATCATGCTAAAAGCATGATCTTTAAACAGAATGTTATTTAACTCCTTTTTCTTCACTTAAGAAAGCAAATATGTACATGTATACTGGCTTTACTTGTGGGCGCAGTAGCGCAGTGGTTAATGTGCTGGACTACTGTGCGAGGGATCCCTGGTTCAATCCCCGGAAAAACACAAATTAGGTACATTTTAAAGTTTTTTTCTACTGCGCCACCTCTCGCGAACGTCTGACAAACATCCGAGAGTATGGCTGTCATGAAAAAGCTTCTCAATTCAGCCGTTCGGACTCGGCATAAAATTGTAGGTCCCTTCCATTCGTCCCAAAAAAAAAACTCACACAAAACGAATGGTTGCGAGAAGCTAGGCCTTGGGTGTCACCCGCCTGTTGCGCCACCTATTTATTTATTTTTATTTTTTATACTGGCTTTGCTGAGTAGATATTGTCATATGTCAGAATGATCAATACATAAAGTCATAGTAATAATAAGTTGTAATTGATTTTGACTCACCATGTCGGCTACGGATACATGGTTCCTTCTAATCCTTGACCAATACTGTTCTGGAGTGCTCGAATCGTCTCTGAATTATTCGCATAGCATCGATCTTTAATGACGCCACTTCCAAGAAGCTTTTAGTAAGCCATTCTTGAAAGTAGCAATATCTAATATGTATGTAGGTAGCGTTGCCATCCGTCAGGATTTTCCCGGACATGTACTCTTTTTCGTTTATGCGGGGAACAGCTGGGGTAGGTTTTCTAGATTATCCGGGTTTTTCATTTTTTTATCGTCAAGAGAAAAGGAAAATCGAAATTAACAGCTTAAAAGTGTTAAGTGAATTCTGAAACATATTATTGTAATACCTTTTGTTAACCGACAAAAGAAAGATTCGAAAACACTGAATTGAAAAATTACTATAGTGTTGTATGTCCACCACTGTATGGCGATCTTATCTATGGAAGTCGATGTAATCACTTTAAAATTATAAAATATTTTGCTGAATTGCTCGACAATACCAGACAGTTTTATACCATTCAAAGAGGTGATGGCTCTCTCTTCACCGGGCAGTGGAACTACTTTTGCTTATGTTTGAAACCGTAAAATAATATTTCCAAAACGTCAAACATCCACCAAAATTCCAGAAATTGAATTTATTTATCCTTCTGCTTTCCCACTAATTAGAAGTTGGAAAAATATGGAGTAACTGACTAAGGAAATATCTCTATTTTAAGATTTGAGTTTTGTGAAATTCTTTTGTCAACACTTTCATGTGTCAGAAAATCTGACGAAAATAATTATTCAGCGCAAATGACACAGGGCCCTAAAACATGAAATATATTTACCTACCTAGTTTTGTAGTCTCTTCCAAACTTCGGGGACATTTTGGTAAACAACAAACTTTCAACCACATCTTGTCTTTCAAAATAACAAAAAAATTGTTTGTTTTGAAGGAAATTTTGGGAGCAATGTATTTTTTCTCAGCTTCAAGGATTTCACAGGATAAAATATGCATTAAAATCAATGTCTACCGTTAAATTAAAAACACTTTGGCAATAGCTATATTCTTTTAAAGAATTTCAAGAACTTTTTTTTTTAAATCCAGCTGAAATATCGCTTGTACTAGGTACCTACGATCCGCCATATTGCGAATATAGACAATCTATCTATGGCGCTATTTTACCTTACCAGTATTAATGGTATGGGTAAATTTATTGTGACCGTGACATTATCGACATGCCACTCTGTAAGCGGTAATTCCAGTCCAAATACTCAATTTCTGGCCATAAATAAATCGGTTTTAACATTGGAATGCCGGCACTAAAAAAAAAAACGAAACACATCAAACAAAGACAAAATCATGTTATTATATTTTGGCTTCCCAGTGACTACATATGAGGATTTTAAGAGCCCCAATACGGCTCTTTTTCTTGTTGTTGTAGCTGCGGAGATGGAAATGCTCTTAATCTGAAAGATGATTTTTGAGCAACATTGTAAAAAAAATCAAATCACGCTAAAAAAAACCGAAATAGAGAAGCACTCGCAAGTGCGTCGCAAGTTTTATTTGTTTACTGCTGTAAGACTCCGAAAAAAGGAAAAGTATTACGTTTTTTTTTACGAATACCAAGAGAAAGGTCAAAACGAAATCCAATAATTACATTGCAGTCGAAAATTAAGCGCGTTTATGTTTCCCGCATTTCCAGTCAGACTGTTTGCTTCCTGGCTGGAACTGGTACAATTGTCTGACACACAAAATTAAATAAGACTTTTTCAATTGGAACGGGTCATTGCCAACCAGATTCGTCAGGACCATTCCCGAGGTCCATTAGAGTGTACAGGAAAACCAGAGGCAGTCAATTCCTCGCTGTGCACAAGATATCGGCCTTTCGCAGATTCCAACTTGGCCAATTTTTCATCGGGACTTGTGTTTACGCCCGGCCCGTACAAGATCCAAATAATCCATCAGCTCAATGTTAATGAACATAGACAAAGCCTTTTGTTCGCTAATCTGGCTTCGGAACATTTGGAAGAAGATCCCATGTTTTAACAAGCAAAATTACTGGAACGTTGACCCGTCCTTCTTGAAAAACAATTTAGTAAATCTTCAGTAAGATCAAATTCTATTCACATATCTGTGCATTTAGAAGGGCTTCACGAAAATATTTCAACCCCTCTAGGGAGTCGCAGTATGAAACAGATTGGGAACCCCTGCCTATGTCAATAGTTGGACCTTGTAAGTGAATAATCCGAGAGCTTTATGCATGGCTCTACATACAGTTGCTGAGATTTTTGGTGTGTCGAGGTTCTGGGCTTTAGACGCATACTTTCGACAACAGCTGCAATATTCTCCATTGAGGGCACATGCCGATCACGTTATTATGATCATAGTTATTTCGGGAACCAGAATCAAGTGGATTGGGATATGTCAAAATCTGGAGGCCACTGTAATCAATTTAGAAAAACTATTGCGAGACAATCTCCATTTTTTTCTTTTAGTCTTAATATACCCCATAACAACTAATTCTTTCTGTAACCAAATAAACAACCCCCTGTACGTTTATTATTTACATACATTTGAAAATTAAGTTTTCGTGCTCATGTGACCTGGTTGGAAGAACAACGAGTAAAGGGGTACTCAGATCAATTCAGATAGAATTTTTGTAATTTCTTCTTGAACTTATAATACGAATACATAGTAGATTGGTGTTACGTATAAAAAAAATGTATTGAGAAAATTCTTATAATTTAAAAACTATGTTAGTTTCAAAAATGTTAGTTGATTGTTAATACAAACTCGTTCTAATCGTCTCTCGTCGTTGTCTATGTTTGTTTTAGATTAAAAATTCGCCAGACAATTCTATACGATTCAAAGAACCCCCCCTTGATCTAAAAATTAATTTTCGTATTACAGGAAATTATGTAAACCCTGTTGCCGCACAAATAAATACTTTTCGCCCTTATTTCGTGCGATGAAATTTATTGCAACGTTTTGTAAGCTCGTAAATATTTGTCACGCTGTCCATTATGCAAATTCAGCGAACCCTCTCAAGCCGAGTAATTAGTTCATTTACACGATTTTTCTCACAAATGCTTTGTCATTAGAGACCATTTCTAGTCCAGGAGTAGTGTAAAAATGAGACCTATTTTGCTGCGGGCTCCTTTCTTCCTGGTAAACGGCTAAACACAACCACCGATGGGATTAAAAATGTATATTAAAAATAGCACGGGCAAGGGTTTAGTCGCTGTAGTAGATATAAAGGTTTCGCTGCGAATGAGCTTTTAATTTGAGGGACAGAATTCATTTTGATTAATTAAATCAAGCAAAACGACGGCATATTTAATTAGCATGATGTGGATTTGCGTAATGATTGCATAAATATATTTATATTGATTTTGTAATTATTTTAATCATGTATTTTACTTTTTAAAGGTAGTCAAGTGTTCATCAAGATACCAAAATGTGTCTTCGAATCTCCCACCACCGAGGAGAACATCGAACGCCAGGACTTCCACAACAAGTATGTGAGCGAGTGAAAATCTCATCGAAGAATATTTGAAATAAAAATTGGTGTAAATATATCTTTTACTTATATGTCTATAATTAGCATTAACCAAATTTAGAATAATTAAAAAAATGTTTGTATATTATTTTTAAGAAAATAAAAGAACAAAAGAATATGTTTGCAATAAAATATTTAAATCATGCTAAGATACAATATTTTTGTATTGTGTGTGGATTTCGAAATAATTTCGAAATTATTTAGTTGTATAAATTTAGTCATGTTAAGAGTAAAACGTCGATAGAAGAGAATGGTGTCTATTTACAGCCAAAGTATCAACAGAATACAAATACGACTTACATCACATCTAATTTTTCCTTACATCTAATTTTTCCGGGGGTTGAACCAAAGATCCCTCGCCTCGCCTAACATGTACTTAGTCTTTATCACGAACCGGTGCCGGCATCTTCTCGGAGGAATTAAATATACCTACACTGTTCAATCAGGCTTCCTGACAACAGCAGTGTCTTCCAAGCAGAGATTCTGGCAATCGCGGAAGCGGCCCGTAAGGTGTCATTGTTGGCAATACCAAGAAATGATATTACCATTTTCATTGACAGCCAGGCGGCTATTAAAGCAGTTTCTGCTATTGAAATAAAATCAAAGTTAGATCAACGCTGCCGCGAAGAGCTAAAGGTTCTCTGCTCGCAGCACTCCACGGTCCTCTGCTGGGTCCCTGGGCACAGTGACAAAGCCGGCAATGAGAGGGCCGACGAACTAGAGAGAAATGGGTCTGCAATGGATCATGATCTGGCACTGCATTCGATTAAGCCACCACTCTGTAATCTTAGAGAGAGAGTGGAAAATAAAATTTGCATGAAAACCAATAACAGGTGGAAGGGACTAGCTACCTGCGAAGTATCACGGAAGCTTTGACCAAAATACGACAGTGGCCGAACCATCAAACTTCTACAGTTTGACAGGTCATCGCTGTCTAAATTGGTAGGGGCTCTAACGGGTCATAACTTCCTAAGAAATCATACAATGAAACTAAATCTCAAAGATGACGATATATGTAGAGGATGTGGAGACGAAGAGGTTCATGAGGACACACCTCACTTCCTATGTCACTGCCCGAGCCTCTGTCACTTGAGGAGCAGAACACTTGGAAGTATTACTTCCATGACCTATAAGAACTTTCTGATGTCTCACTTTCTGATCTTTACAGGTTTTTGAGGATATCAGGATGGCTGGACAGCGTCGAGTAATCGCTAAAAGAAGGGACACGAGGCTAACCATCCCAACATCACTGGGTTAACCCCCATCAAAAAAGGGCATCACAATGGGTCCACAAGGACCTAAGTGTGGCACAGCAGGTTATACCTGCTCTGTCAACCCGTTAACCTAACCTAACCTAATCTTTATCACAACTTGCCTAAATAAATTGTAGACACAAATGGCACACAGTTTATGAGATTAAGACCTTTTATTAGCAGAAATAAAATACTTTGCTGTGGAAGAAAGAAAGACGATGTAAAGAAGTGGACGATTCAAACAAGAGAGAGAGTTTTATTATTGTAAGCGGCTTTATATAGCCTTCGATAATGTTACATACAGTTGCTTACTATTTGACAATTCTATATTTCAACATTCCCTCCGAATTTCATAATGGTAATTCAATTTCAAATTAAAAAATAATAAAAATGAAGGACAAATGAATTTAAAAGAAAGATTAATTTAAATAAAAAATAAAAAAATTATACGTTTATCTTTAGCCCAAGAAGGTTTGTGAATTTACATTGATTATCGCTGTTCATCGGTTTCGTGTGTATGTCGGCCAAATTGTCTTTGGTCGGAATGTATACCACTTTTATCAGCTTCGCCTTTATCTTCTCACGCAAGAATTTCGCCCTAACATCAATGTGTTTTGTTTGCTGCGAGCACGAGTTGTTTACTGCCACATGAATCGTACTCTTATTGTCGCAATAGATGGTAATGTTCTTCGTTGCTTCGGGAAAGATTTCGCCTTCGAGTCGCTTAAGCCATAGTGCGCCTTGTGACGCTGATACCACGGCCATCAACTCAGCTTCGGTGGTCGAGAGTGCAACGGTCCGTTGCTTCTTCGAGCACCAAGAAATTGCTGCTCCAGCCAACACAAATGTGTAGCCAGTTACCGATCTTCGATCGTCGACGTCGCGTGCATAATCGGCGTCGCAAAAGCCAATCAATTCGTCGTCGCACTTTCGATAGACCAATCGTCGATTAATGGTACCTTTTAAGTACCTGAATACGCGTTTGACCGCATTCCAATGAGCACTTCCTGGATTTTTATTGAATTTGCTAAGCATTGACAACGCAAAACAAATATCCGGTCGAGTCAATTGTGCCGCGTACATCAGACTGCCAATCGCTTCTTGATAAGGTCGTTTCTTCATTTCTTGAATTTCCGCATCGTTCTTTGGCCCCATGTCTGCAGTCAAAATTTGATTCAAATCCAACGGCGTTGAAATTGGATTGCAGTCATCCATTCCGAACCGCTCCAGCATCTTCGCAATGTAATCTTGCTGGTCAAGTGAAATTGTGTTCTTTTCTTCATCTCTTATAATATTGACGCCGAGAATTGATGATACATTGCCAAGATCTTTCATCTTGAAGTGTCGCTTCAAATCGCTCACAATCTTCGTTTCTAGCCTCATATCGTTGGAGAACGTCAATATGTCGTCGACATAGATGGCCAAAATCAAAATGATGTCACCTTTGACATAATAATAGACACATGGATCCGCATCACATTGCGTTAAACCACCCGCGCCTAGCACCTCGTTCAATTTGGTGTTCCACGCGCGACTTGCCTGCTTCAGACCATACAGCGACTTTTTCAATTTGCACACTCGCCCCGTTTCGTCGTTGAAATGCTGTGGTTGAAGCATGTAAATATCTTCTTCGAGGTCGCCGTTTAAGAATGCAGTTACGGCATCCAATTGTCGTATTCGCAGCCCCTTTTTCACAGCAATCGCAATCAGGAATCGAATAGATGAATATTTAACGACAGGTGAATACGTCTCCTGATAATCGACTCCCTCCTGCTGTGAAAATCCTCGAACGACAAGTCTCGCTTTGTACTTGACTGCATTCGATGTGGTGTCCCTTTTGAGCTTGAACACCCATTTGCAGTCTATGGCTCGTTTTCCATCTGGTAAATCGCACATTTCCCATGTTTGGTTTTCGATGAGAGAATCGTACTCGTTTTGCATAGCAGTTCTCCACTGCGCCGAATCTGAGCGCCCCAATGCCTCATCGACAGTGTTTGGATCACTCGCATACGCCGCTGCTACATTTGCTCGTACTCCACGCATCACCCGCTCTGCTACCATTGACGTTTCGATTTGTGAAATCTCCTCGTTGGAAATTTCCGATATTGTGTCGTCGACCGCTTCGCCCATAGAAATCTCGTTGATTGGTTCGTCAGCATCAACAAATTCGTCACTCTCGTCCACTTCCGAAGATATTTCGACTACTGTCTTTTCTGACGGAGACAGTTCATTTTTGCAAACAATTGAGTCGCTCGAAGCCAGTCCAACTTCGTTTACATCCGAGGCCACACTCTCAATAACTGCGGGTAAAAAAACATAATTAATTTCATTCGACTTTTGTTTAGTTACCTTGCGATTGGATCTCTCTTCGATGAAAATGACATCTCGACTAATATGAATTTTCTTCGTCGCCTTCTCAAACAATCGATACGCCTTTGACTGCATGCAATATCCAACGAAAATGCACTCGATTGACTTCACGTCCAACTTGCGTCGCTTCTCTTTTGGCACATGCACCATTGCCGTGCATCCAAAAATACGCATGAATGACAAATTTGGCTTCTTATTTGACCACAGTTCGTACGGAGTTTTGTTGTTATTGCCCGAACATGGCAATCGGTTGATTATGTAGACTGCCGTTGAAACTGCTTCTGCCCAAAAACCATTGGATAAACTCGCGTCGACCAGCATACATCGCATTTTCTCCGCAATGGTTCGATTGAATCGTTCCGCGACGCCATTCTGCTCTGGCGTATACGGAGCGGTTGTTTCATGCAATATTCCGTTGGCCTTCAAATATTCGTCGAACTTGCCGTTGCAATATTCACTGCCATTGTCTGTGCGCAAGCATTTAATCGGCAGTCCCGTTTGTTTTTCAACAAAATTTCGAAACTCAACAAATTTCGCAAATGTCTCCGATTTGTGACGCATTACATAAACAAAACACATGCGACTGTAGTCATCGATGAAAGTGACGTAGAACCGAGCTCCACCAAATGATTGTACCTCAGACTCGCTGACATTTGCAAACAACGATTGCATTTCTTTCGGTCCACTAACGTCTGAATGCACGATTTCCAATCGCGCTGATGCTCTCGATTCACTGTTTGGAAATGGTCGCCGCGTTTGTTTTCCTTTTGCGCATGTCACGCACACTGAATCTAACTTATTCTTTTTCAAGTTTATTCCTTCCACAACCAATGGCAATTTTCTCAATTTGTCGATGCCAGCGTGTCCCATTCTACGATGCCACGTTTCCATATCTATTTTTGTCGCGAATACCTTTTGCTCCTTCACCCACGTTGCGTTTTTGTCAAGAACAATCGAACAATTTTCTCTTCGCTGAAGCACTGCCAATTTGCAATCTAATTTGAACATGTCGTCCACCATAGTCGCCGTCGCAATCACACCGCCGCATTTATTGAAAATGACACATCTATGGTCGCCAAACACCACTTTGTTTCCATTTCTTACCATTTGGGAAACTGAAACCAAATTTGTGCACAGGTCCGGCACAAACAAGACGTCTTTCATGATGAGAGGTTTACCGCTATCATTCACCATACGAACTTCTCCGCTGCTGACTATTGACATCTTACCATTATTTGCGACAGTTACATCGCCGCTATCAATTTTTTTTTCATTTTCGAGTATGTTCCGCTTCATTGTCATATGGACTGAAGCCCCAGAATCAATAAACCAATCGTCGCTGGTATTTTTCGCGATTAGGGACGAAAATAATACGCTTGGTTTATTTTTCTCCTTGTTTTTGCATTTCTTAGCAAAATGACCATATTCTCCACACTCAAAGCACTTAATGGTACTCTTGGCACCCTTTGACTTGGGCTTCCATTTCTTTTTGCTATATAGAGCACTTTGGCCACTATTCGAACGTTCAAACGATGCATCCTGTAGTAACGTTGTTTTCACCTTGTCCGCAGACAACTTCTTTTCCGAGTTTTCCATTGCCATCACCAATGGTCTGTATGTGTCCGGCAATCCACCTAGCATCAACGAGCCAACGATTTCGTCGTCAATATTGAAGCCGACCTTTTGGACTTTCGTCCACAAAATCATCATTCTGTTCACATAATCTTCAATTGACTCACAATCGACCAATTTCAATGAGACAAGTGCTTGTAACACGGCTACCTTGCGTGTGACGCCGCTGTCTTCAAACGCCGTTTCCAAATTCGTCCACGCATCATGTGCAGTTGCTGCTGGGGCAACATATGAGTAATTTATTTCATCGACTAGAAGCAAAATTTCCGCTTTAGCAATTGCATCTTTTTCTTCACTGCCTGCCCCAGCCGCCGTTGCAACATATTTCCACAGCGAACGAATTCTTAAATATGCTTCGGCCGCTTGTTTCCACGTATCATAATTTTCTCTACCTTTTAATTTTGCGATTTTTAAACCGGGCACACTATTCTCCGCCATATTTTCAACAAAAAATATTTACGCGAAATTTACTGGTCGAAAAATTATATGCGCTTTACGAAACACGAATCGTTTTTTTTTCTTTTTACTGTATTTCACGTGCATGGACTGGGCCCATAACCTATTAGCAGAAATAAAATACTTTGCTGTGGAAGAAAGAAAGACGATGTAAAGAAGTGGACGATTCAAACAAGAGAGAGAGTTTTATTATTGTAAGCGGCTTTATATAGCCTTCGATAATGTTACATACAGTTGCTTACTATTTGACAATTCTATATTTCAACACCTTTTCAAATATCAATAAAAGCTCTGTCATTATCCTGAGTCTGTCACACTCACACTTTTCATATAGTATAGTACACAATTCCAATGTAAACACACATTGGTTTAAGCAACAGACCCCTTCTAAACCGGTTGTGGTTCTCCCTCAACTTAAAACGAAATTGTGAATCCTCTACAGCCTACAGATCTGAATCACCGGACTGTTTCAAAAGCGTTCGAAGTTCCGTTTCTAGAACAAGTTTTTTCTAAATTATTTCAACCCCGTTCCGTTGACTAAATATATTCATCAAAGAGTAGAACATTAGATGAATGAAGAAGGTTGCGCTCACAAGTAGAAAAGGATCTCAATCACATTGCGGATTTCACAAATGCTGTTAGTTGGTTCTAAGTCAGGACACATTTTATTAAATTTGTACATTATGGTTCATATACATTTGACAGTGGATATCTGTATGGAGAAGAGGGCTAATATCATTGCTTTGCATGGTCATACTGTCAAAATTATAAGGGATATTTCTGCAGGTATTAGAGTTTCAAAATTATTTACATTATGGTTCATATACATTTGACAGTGGATATCTGTATGGAGAAGAGGGCTAATATCATTGCTTTGCATGGTCATACTGTCAAAATTATAAGGGATATTTCTGCAGGTATTAGAGTTTCAAAATTATGCAATGAAAGGATCATAGCTCTGCACAAAGCTCCAGGATCAACTGCAACGTGTCGAAAAGGCCACCGTGGACGAAAATACAAAACCATTGATCATGACATGACGATAAGGTTTTGATTCGAAATAGTGTAGATAATTCATCATCAAAAGTGGAGAGCTTAAAATAAAATTGGAAACATCTGGTGACGTGTTGAATACTTGAATTCATCAAATGCTCGCAAGGTCACTTTTGTAGAAATAAATTCTTATCGAGACTATGAACTTCTGTGCAAATTAATTAGGACATGTATCCAAAATCAGAAATTGTTATCAACATTTATAAGTAAGCAGCTTTTGAAGCACTCGAATCACTCGAATAATCTCTGGATTTCTATACAGGAAACAACTCAACAACGAGTGTACGACCTACGAAAAGTTGGTTCAAAACCAACCCAACCTACTCACTACTGTCCAGGAAAACTTATTTTCGTCAGTAAATCAGTTGGCTCACCTCATCAAAACAACAATTTCCCAAGAGTCCCAATAATATTTTTAGTTACGTAATTATTCAAACGGGTACAATCGTGACATAATAAACAATACACGCACATTATAAATCAACTTTGTTTTCGCAAAGGATTGGTATTATAAATTTCCATCAGGTTGACTGAAAAGTAAGTGTGTCTGTCAAATGAGATCGTTCTTAGCAATTAGTTTATATTCATTTAATAATGTCTGAACGACTGAATTGCATGACAATTACTATTGTCACATCCAGCTTAAGTGAAAATAATACGCCTTGAACACAAACTGAAAGAATCGCTTTCAGCGTAAATATCTCAGGGGACATAACTCATCAATTGAATATTTCTCTCAAAGAAGTGAATTATGTCGCCAGAGTACCTATACACTTTTGCACGCCAAGGACATTCCAGGTGATTAATTCATAACATTATCCTGCTCTTCCACTTGTCTACGTCCCCAAAGAATTACATCGCTCCTTCCGACGAGATGGCTGAACGTAATTAAGCGATCCCAACAAACATTACATTGCCATTAAAGGGACAGGGACTGGGGGATGGATAATACCTTGGACGTCATCTCAAGACGTTAGTTGCCAACAAAATGTCATCCCCATCCCCACCGCCCAACAGGAACGCAACGCACATCATCGGTCGCTTGCTAAGCAGCCACAACAAGCCAAAGGATATCCTTGACTTTTACTTGTAAGATGCACTAGGATACCTCGTTCCCGATTTAAGCACTTTGACAATGATTAATTCTCGCTGGCGGCCACACATACACAAGACTACATCAGTTGGAGAAAGGGAGGGGAGACCATAGCTAACTGATACCAAATGCCAAGGTCTAGCTATGCAATTAAAATCACGCTGTGGGAGCGGAAATTACACAGATGCCAAGCACAAGCATATTGCATTCCGAATACTGCATATAGGTAGCTCTACACAGCTGCTGCATCTGAATACTATCTCCATAACGGACTGGTTCAGTTTGCATGGAAACGTTTCATTCCATGAAACGTTGTAGATAGAACCCGGCCGACCCATGCGCATAAGGATATAGAGGTGTGGGTGGTTCGAACTTCACACTGTTCCAGGTGATAAGGACTCTCACTTGTAATGGGAATGATGGGAATTGGCTCACAATTTTTGTGGATGGAGAAAAACCTAAAGAAAAACCCGGTCTAGGTCAGTAGTGCAAAACTGAATGCATCCCCCTGTGGTGTGGGATATTAATATTCCATTTAGCAAACGGAATTGATGATTCTTCTCGGGACTGAGACCAGCCAATAATTTTGAAATTAATTTTGTGCATTCTCCCATTGCAGAGACGCAGCGGTTTAGCTTTCTTTCCCTTTTGGCTGGCGGATGTCATTCTGGATGAGAGAGAATGCCTGAGGATGTGTTTATGTAATGCACTTTCATCTAGCGGGATTAATATGGCGAATCATTTCTTTTTTGCTACACTAAGGTCGGTGGATGCAAGTGCGCCACTTGGCATCATGTCAAGACGTAATTTGTAATTTTATGGTTTTACTTTGCGGCGGAAAAGGTTTCCGGCTATATCCACGTTATGGTGCTCATAACGTTAGGTACATTGTGAATTTATTGGCCCAATTATGAGGACACATTTCGAACGGTTGGCATGTATTGTAGGTACATGAGAATGTTTTTATACAAAGCAAATATTTATATATGTTTCACAGAAGATAAAAGAGGACAATCAGATTCTACGTGTACCACCTGGTCGTTGGTAAGGTATACCTAGTCAAGAGTGCAATTTTTAGTAAGCAAAATTATTCTCTTGAATCATAAATGATTCCCTTCTCCCTTGTCTGCTGAAAATAATGAAAGGTATCAAGGGAGAAAAGTTGCTTGTTCAGAGTGTTTGGTGAAGAACTAATTATAGTATAGTGATATTAAAATAACTTTAACTTTATGAGAAACTATGGTGTGAAAGCGAACTTTTCATGAAACTGAAAAAATCCAGTTCTAATCACCCCTATCGTGGAATCCGCCGGGGGGAATTATTCACGGAAAAAAATATTTTGGTATCGTTGAAACCGCAAAGTGAACAGTTCGGGAAAAATTATATTTGAACGTTTTTTGCGACAATACCAAAATATTCTTTTCCGTGAATAATTCCCCGGCGGATTCCACGATAGGAGGGGTGAATATCAAATTTTCTGTGGTAAGTAGGGTAGGGGCATACTATCGAAAAACTTTTCGTAACAAAATTTACTAAGCCCAAATCCAAAAAAGTTACATCCAACAGAAAATTTAAAACTTATTGTTTGGGATCTAATTAGAATATAAGAGTGCAGTGTACATGTACAGCCTCACTAGTTCAGGCACATAAAGATTCGGCTTGGAACGCGTTATTTAAAAACATATTTTCAGTTGATTTTTCCGAAAATGGGAACAATACCGATTTTAATTTCCAACGTCTATCTCAAAAGCCATGTTTAGATTTAAATGCACTTTGACAAGAGTGTAGGTGGAGGAGCATTGAAAAAAATTTTCTAGTTGCAGAAAAATTTAATTTAGATAGAAATTGTGCAGATTTGGTGCAAAATTAGTAAAACTTCCAATTTTAATGACACAGTTACGTTTCCGATTCTGTCCAATTTATATTTAGCAAAGTAGGTATCTTTTGGCACTTCATCATGCAAATGCTGAGGCAGAGAGAATATTTTCTGTGGTAACATACCTATGTCAGGACAAAAAAAAAGAAATAAGCTTAGCTTCGAAAATTGATCACCATTTTATGTAATTTTATGTTTTTGTCCATACCTAACTCAAAACCAGAAGTAGGGGTGTTTTTGTTTCTTTGGGGTTGTGTTTCACCCCTGTTGCTATCCATAGGTTAAAAATCCTTTTGTGGTTGAGATTGCGTATGAGATTGCAAGTCGACCAAGGGTTCAACATAGGACAACATTTTAAGAACTGATGCATCGAGGGCACCATACGTTGTTTGCCACTTCAGTGCACGTTAAATCACTTTCATGCCACTTCGCCGCCACCTGCCACTTGGTCACCACTCCACTGCCACACCACTTCGGAGCGCACCCTGTCTTATAAAAACAGGATGCTCATTGCTCAGGCTCATTGCTCAGGCTCAGCTCTGTTCTTGTTTTCATACGATAGTGTTTTGCGTTTTTTTTTCTAAGTCGGTTCTCATATTGAAGCAACAATCGATAAGCAACTGGCAATAGGAAAAACGCAATATTATCGATCACAATTAATTTTACTTTGAATTTAATATCGCACGAACATTGCTGATTGCGACAATAATCGCTAGTGATACACAGCGCATGTTCAAAATCAACAAATATTGCTTCCTAGTAGCATAATATTTGTGATAATTCACCCATTTGCGCATACTGCGTTCTATAAAGTTAGGGAAAATGTGTCGGACGATAGTACTGTTTTCAACACAAAATTCGTAGAAGTTGTGGTAAAAATATCCCTGCTAAAAATGTCAGGCGATACTGTTTCATCGATGTGGGAATAGGTTACAATAAGGTTGGTATTGCTTATTGGCAGTTGCTTATTTTGCTTGTTGCCTCAATCTAAGAGCCGCCTAATTTTGCAGCTTGTGATTGTGGTTGTGACCTATTCCAGTCGACACGCCTACTTATCTAAAATCGGTTATTTTTAACTACTCCAATAGTATTGAATTTTATACTCCAACTTACTCCTTGTTTTTTGTGTTTTGATACCTTCTGTGCCAATTTTGAAGTGTAGCTACTTAGGCCCTTATTGTGATAGTCGAACAGCGATCCTCACGAAAATTGTCGATTGTTTCGATTGATTTTAGCTATTCGTACGCACAAAATTTGTTTACTTCCAAGAGAAAGCATCGACCAGACTATGTACAAGCGACTGTCAAATCGACAAATATCAATCGCAATCGACAATTGTAATTATCGATCGATCGACAGTTGTCGCTCAACGATCAACAATCGACACTCACAATAGGGCCCAGTCTTATCGGTGATTTTTTTGTTCACAGTAATTTACAAAATTTATAAACTTAAATGGCATGACCACCATCGAATAAATTTAACACATTAAATAAAAACGTCTAGATAAATAAAAATATTTTAATGATTGAAAAAAAAAAATTTATTTTTTTTAAATCGATCGATTTAACGAATGCGTTCGATATGTGATGAATGGCATCAAACGTTACTTATTTATGTATGTAGATACATATATTTAACAAAAAAAAAATGTCCTGAAACAAATTTGCGTTATTTTTTTTTTTTTTTTTTTTTTTCATTTATTTTTTTCATTACCTAAAGTACCTTTTTTTCACCACGCGCTTTACATCCTTTCTTTTGTCCCCTACTCCGTCAGTCGCCTTTTTTTTGGATCTCAACTAATAAGCCGCTAAAGTCAGCTATAGAAACATGACTAGCTGTTTCTTGGGGTCCAATGGGACGTCATGCTTCAGGTAAATATATCCTCTGTCGAATTGCCAACACATTTCTTCCTGACTAGGACTAGGTCTATATTCTATAACGATATATCTACCCCTTGAACAGCACCTTATTGTCCCTACTCCCAAAAACATATTTTGATACAACCTGAACAGAATATTCATTGGCTGCTGGGAATTGTCTGTCGTCGAAAAAATCGTCGTCACTGCAATTCTACTACTTTATAAGTAGAAGTAGAGTGTATCTGCTAGCTGTTCACCTGAACAGCGTACACCGCCAGCAAGGAATTCCAGTACATATAATAGGTAATTATGAACACTGCTGTATTAGGTACACTGACCGACAATTTCAATGTCCTAGAAAACTGCGTTTCGACTATGCCCTCATGACCATCATAACCAGCATGTTTGACCGATTTCAATTTTAGGTTGACGATTGAATTCATCTGAGGAATTAGTCCATCGGAAGGATTCCCATAGTTGCCGTATACAACATATCCCTCAATAACAATCGTACACATCTAATCATCCATTTAATTCAAATTAAAACTCAACTAGTCTTTGTTTGACTATATATAATAATTTGTTTTATTAGAATAAACTATTTCTTCTTTCACTTAACATTCGTATTATTAGTGTGTACATTATAAATGTTATTTTTCTACAGAAAATATTTTATTTAAGGGTCGATTTACTGTTTCGCACTGCGACTATAAAGTTGCTTATATCTTCAAAGAGGATAAAAGCCTTTTTCGTCTTTTTATTCGCTTTCAATCACAATCTATGTAACTAACAGAAAAATGGGAACAAATAAATATGAGAAAAAAAGAATAGAAGAAGACAAGAAAATGGGGCGAATATAAAACACAACTCATCTGCTAACTAAACAAATTTCAAAAATTCTGCTCGTCTGCATACACGTAAACGCCTTGGTCCTCGTTATCCTTTTCAGCCCACACCCAACAGCTACAAGCTGTGCAGCATCTTTGCAAAAATCTCATTTTGATGGAAACGCTTGAATGCATCCCTAAAACGTGTCTTCTGTTCGGCGCTCAGTTTCGAGTGGAAATCTTGTGCGGATGTTTGGAATAGAGCGATCTCCTGTTGACCCAATTTGCTAAATTCAACCAAAACAACGGGGAAGAGTTTAATCAAATGCAAATTTATGGACACCGATAAGAAGATGACGGTTAGCGCCCAGACACCTTTCTGCTGCGGTAGTGCTAGGAAAGTTGGCAACGAGCATATCAGCCAATCTTGCAGCATTTGCAGGAACGACGAATCGATGGCGGACCGAAAGACCTGCAAGGACGAACAAATATATTATTATGCAAACGAAACGATAATTGGCATTGGGTTTGCGTTTGGTGTGGTATGTTTTGACTCACCTGATGCACGATACTGGCAATAACATCGCAATGCGGTTGATTTATAGCCAAGAACTCCTTAATGACCTTGGTGAGGATCTCATTTGGCGGCACTAAATCTCGGATAATTTGACACAATACTTGGCCATAGATCCAGGCGGCGCTCTTTGTTGATGATTTAATGCAATGCAAGAGAATGTCGACTTTGTCGGCTTGTTGTGCGATTATTTCGGGGTCGTCCTGAACGATGCCATTCGAGAGTTCGGTGTTTTCCAGTTGTTTCGAGGAGCCTGTTGAAGAGGAAAAAACAAGTTATTTTTTGTTTAAATGGGAACAGGGATTACTAAATTTCTGTGTCATGTTTTTTTTTTTTTCTTCTTCTTCTTAACTGGACAAGTGTCCTACATCGGTTTTGTTTCGTCTTACAAGGGTGAACACTGTATATCGAGAGTTGTGTATCTGATTGTAGCAGGGCACTTGTCCCCGTACAAGGGTTGTTCATGTACGACCAAGTAGCTGACAAGGTTTCTCTCTCAGTTCCCACACCACACTAGATGTGTGCCATTAATTTGAAACCACTGAGGGAAGGGAACTAATATCTCTCGAGAAGTTTGTCCAGACAACATTTTCTTTCGCCGATGAGAACGAGAAAGAAAGTGTGATTAAAGCGAAATGAGGAAATATTAATTTACTTCGTAAAAATGAGGCAGCAGCTAAGAGTTTGGTTGGGGCCTGAGGGGACAACCAAGTTTCACCACCATAACTCTCAGGACAATTGCTGCTGGTACATTCCACAGTGAGAGCGGAAACTAATTCCTTAGTTATTTTTATCGGCGGAACGGGCGCCTTGCATGGCATAGATTGTTTTCCAAAGCACGAACTGCGAACGTGGCAATGAGATAAGCTTTGTTTCTGCTGCAACGACGACGACGACAACGACGACAAGACTACAAGAATAAACAATTGACCAATTGGATTGGACTGATGGGATAGCATATACGTAACGAATCAAGGTTATTTGTGAACACATTGGGAGGGAAAAGTTGTCTATATACGTGTATGTAATGGCAGATGAAGCCGCACGATAAAATGGTATTACAGAGGCCAATCGATTTGTGAATGATGAAACTGAGATGGCTTTAATTAAAGATGACGCCTGATTGGAAAGAGAATCAATTAAAGAGGAAATGACATCGATTTAGGGATTTTCCGAAAGTTGGGTCAACGAAATTAGATGTACAAAGTACGAGTATTGCATTTGTATGGGAAAATACTTTTGGCCAACTTTTTGCTGAAACAAAACCGAGGTTTGGGTAATGTAATGAAACAAGTTCCCAAAGCTAGTGCCAAAAAGAATTATTTGCAGATAATTGAATCTACAATATTTATACACATATATATATAGGTATATAACCCATGGATACAAATAAGTTACTTTAGAAATATTAGTCTAAGATGAGGCTAAACATGAGAAGTCATCGAGGATAATATTAATAAGATGAAAATTGTCCTTCTAACCGGAGCTCGCTAGTACTTGTATCAATTTAGCCACCGAATGTATTCAGTGCATGTGTTGATTGGAGATTGCTACTAACTTGGTGTGCAAAATTGAAGACAGCTTAGGACCGATCTAGCTGTAGGGTCTTCGGTAGAGACCATGGTCTACAAGCGCAAGCAAAAGTAAGTAATAGTGGGCTGGCTCACTGAGTTGCGACTCAACATTTGGATTGCTGTGGATTGAAAACACTTTGAACTGAATCGCTTTGGCGAATACCCAGAGCTGAACACGAACATCGGTTGTGCTTAGTTTACCTATAATAGTAGTAGCCACTTAACCATACTGACTTTCCCATCGGTATATGGATATGACACAACTGAACAAATAGCAAGAAGGTCAAAATTATACCCAATACTCTCCGGAATCAAGAGGAATTGTTCATGAATAAACAAACATAATTTTAAAAACAAATAGGGAAAATAAAAACCCCAAAAATAGAGAATTAAATATTCCATCTCAGAAGATTCACTTAAAATAAGTTAAATTTTCCCACGAGCGCCTGTGTAATCAAATGATGAAACGATTAATATAGGAACAAAATCACCAGAGAAGAAACAAAAATGGAGGACAAAAAATGTTGTTGCATTACCTGCCTTAGGTGTGAAAAGTTCCACCATGTACAAACCATGTACAGTAAAAAGTGATGTCTTGGCATGAATGAATGTAACTACGAGGTATTGGAAGACAATTATATAGTACATCAAAAAATTTGAAGGCTTGCAGTACACAAACATGATCCGAAAAGAAGCCTGATGCAGACATGATCACACTCACAGTAGATTTGGGAAGAACACTTCTGCATTGTTAAATGGCAAAAATCCGCTGTCATCCAGAATTATCCTTAATATCACAATTAACAATCTATACCTCTCATTGCTATTGCTCTTACGGTAGAATTGATCATTAACGCGATGTTTCAACACTTCAACCAATTCAAATTGTAAATATACCTCTGTGACTCATCATCAACATTATCATCATAAAAATCCCCCCCACCAATTACAAAACCTAATAACGGTAATTAAAATAACAAAAACAAAACTTACCCATATACATGCAGGACAAAAGCAATTTCAGTGCGGGAATTGAAAATCTCTCGTTCTCCAGCTTCATCAGGTCGAGGGCGAGTTTTTCAATTTTGTTACGCATCTCTGGTGTGGCAGCATTGATTACAATTATCCGTTCCAAGCCCTAAAATAATAATAATCAAACAGCATATCGGAAATATTGGTTATTGCATTATTAATCCGTAGATGGCGGACAGGAATAAGCCCGGTTTTTATCAATTCAATTACGAGAACTAGAATTAGGGGGTGAACACAGGACACGTCGCTCCATTTGAGGGATATAACAATACAATACATAATGTACGATGTGCGAGTATACGTCGTACATGCCAACGAGACAATAGAGTATTTAAAGGGCGTATAAACAACAATTAGCAACGTCCAGCCATCGTGAGGGTTTTTGTATTTTGTTTCAAAATTGCCAATCAAAAAACCAATTTGAAAGCAACGTCACACTTTGAAAGAATTACATATGAACGAGTGAACGCCTGATATGGGTATTAAACGAGAGCCAACGAACTATGTATCTACAGACAGCGATGTGTGTAAACTGCCCCAAAGGATAACCGGAGTCCGGACCACAAAACACAACAATTGCAAAATAGTCCGGCACGAGTTCTGTGTACAGGCTGTGATGCTTTCATTCAACGATGCTGAGGGTGGAGAATGTATTGAGTGAAACTTTAAAATTTTTCTGGCTGAATGAAAGTAAGGCGAATGAGGATGTGGAAAACGTTTTTAAATTAATATTGTTGATTATTAAGCAAAGTCACAGATTGTTGTGATTTAAAGATACGCACATTCGGGAAAAAAAACTAAAGAAATCGTATACACAGATCTTTTACTTGTATACATTGAATACGGATCACAAAATAAAGTTACTGGGTGGTGTATTAAACTCGAAGAAATTCCTATGAACTATCATCTGGGACCGGGATAGCCAAGGTAATAAGGGAAGAAAACAGCGCGGTTCCAACACGCCCATCTGCAGTATTAATGCCGGTGCACACTTGCGTTTTTTTACCGCGCGGGCCCGCAGCGCAATCTGTGTAATACATTTAGCTCGCAGTAATGGAAGTTTATAAAATGAAACGACTTATTTTCGTGTACATCAGGTACTAAAACTATCTTCTAAAAATAAAACCACGTTATTGGGTACATCCTTTTACCTATCATCGACTCACAAAAGGAATATTCTATATTTTATTGTCCATACCTCAACTTGAACTTTGCGGAAAAATAACGCACGTGTGCATTGGTCAATTGCAAACAAAGTATTGTTTGTAGGCGCAAGTGCTGACGCGAGCCCGCAGCGGAGCCATAGGGAGTTATTACCCGCAAAAATTACGCGCGGGCGCGCCAGCGTGTCCGCCTGTTTGTGTGCACCACCCAAATTTAGGTGTGAGTACTGTAACACGCAAACGCGGACCCGCTTCGGGCTCACGCGGTAAAAAAAACGTAAGTAGTGCCGGTACACAATTGCAATTTTCATCCGCTTTTGACAACGCCCATGATTCTGCGCCATAAAGCGGATGATAAGGGCTTATATAGAGTCTCTTTGGTGTTTCTCGACAAGGCCTTACTAATCAATTACCTTCTTAGACCAAAGTAACAGCGGTTGGAAAGTGTAATTCTTCGCTTGATTTCTGATGTGATGTCATTTTCAGAATTAATAGACAAAGTCCCGAACAACCTCAAAGTTATACCTGTCTATAGTGACGTTCTGTCTGATTCGTCGATGTTGTGTGTCCCTTCTTGTTGACAACATACATTTTGTTTTGCCCTCATTCACCACTAAACCCATTTTTGCCGCCTCTGTACTGATATGTACTTATGCAAACGCACCAGCTCGCTGTGTTCTGCCGATGATGTCAATGTCGTCAGCGTACGCAAGTAGTTGCACAGACTTTTGGAAAATTGTGCCCCTGGTGTTGGCTTGCGAGTTTCGCACAATTTTCTCAAGAATGATGTTTAAAAAGTCACATGACAGCGCATCACCTTGTCTAAATCCTTTTTTGACATCAAAGGTATCGGTGAAATTGTTTCGGACCTTAATGGAGCAGCGAGCGTTGTCCATCGTCATTCTGCACAATCTGACAAATTTTGCAGGGATGCCAAAACTAGACATGGCTCTGTATAGCTCGTCACTATAAATTCTGTCATATATGCGGCTTTAAAATCGATAAATAGATGGTGAGTATCGATTTAGACTTCTTGGGTTTTCTCCAGGATCTGCCGTAGTGTGAATATTTGGTCGGTGGTGGACTTACCGGGCCTAAAACCGCACTGATTGAGTTCAATCAGTTCGCATAACTTCCCTACTACGGAAAAAATAAAATATGTATCTAGTTGTGAAGCAACCCCTAGCGCATAGAATGTACATGTATAGGCGAATAGTATACAGTTTCTAGAGCTCCTCGCCTCGACCAGACTTATGAGCAATATTCAAGCCATGAACATGAAGAACATGTTAGGCATTTCAATGTCAGAATACAAAAGGATAGGTGACTCTATGATAGGAGAGCTGGTATAGTCACAGCCAGGGGCGTAGCGAGGAGGGGGTGTGGGTGCGGGTGTGGTGCGACACCCCCCCACCGCTTTTAAGAGTCGGCAAATCAAGGAAGTAACATTTTAACTTGAGCAGCTAAAACAAAAATTCTAAAAATTAAAAAAAAAAATCAAAAAATTTCAAAAAAAAATTAAAAAAATTTTAAAATTTGACTCGGAACAAAATGTTAAAAAATAAGAAGTGAGTTTGGATTTTCATTAGGTATATGTTTTCAAACTCGTAAATGTATACAAGACGGCATTTTCAAAGGTTCCACCTTTCGGAATTTGCCACCTGAACATAATAAAATTTAGCGAGTTTCGATTCGATTTAAAAAAAAGATTGTCGGCATCGCTGAATTTGCCGACTGAACACATTAAAATTTAGCTAGTTTCTATTCGATTTAAAAATGGATCGTGGTTTGTGTTCGGATGCGTAAAACTTGAAAACGACTTGACCAAATTGGATACTTCCTTCTGCGGGTTTGTTCGTAATTGCTACGCGAAGGTTTAGGAAAAAAAAAAGTCGGAAAATTCTCAACAGGTCGCGCTGTAGCCCCACATTTAGATATCCCGAAGACCACCAAATCGATTTAGCTCCAATTTACAGGTAGTATTAGGTATTGGCCTAAGAGTGTTCGTGTTAAGATACAGTCGGCAAGTTCCTGAAATAAGTCGGCATTTCAATGAAAGTCACCCCCCCCACGGCTCGAACCCTCGCTACGCCCTTGGTCACAGCCTTTAGGTGAGACCACGTCATGACAACACACTTAGGCGGAATTGACTTTGCTGCTTGACGAAATGTATGCACGAGGATTAACGATCTCAATATAAAAAAATCGGACAAGACTGTCTTCGGATCAGCTAATCGTCCATGACGCGTGCCCTTAATCAACTGGAGTGTGCATTTGTGCTATTGGAGGCAGGTGGCTAAGGGGCGAGCTAAACTATGACGAGGCTTGTTAGTTGATGACTTATTTCACCACGAACTATAGAGCCACGTATTCAATCAATAGCTTACTCAATCCTGAGTTCTACAGAAGATGAAATTATTATCGAATACCTACATCCTAAATAAATAAATAAATAGTTGACGCAACAGGCGTGTATGTATATACTACCCTAGGCCTAGCTTTTCACAACTATGTATTGTTTTTTTTTTTTTTTTTGACTTCCATTCGTCCTCCAATTTTATGCCGAGTCCGAACGGCTGAATTGAGAAGCTTTTTCAAGACAGTTATACTCTCGGATAATGGGACCCCTCGCACAGTAGTCCAGCACACTAACCACTGCGCTACTGCGCCTAGAATATATTCTAAGATGATAAAATATTCAGATAAGATGCATGTCCTAAATATAGAGAACCACATTGTGGTTAATACTGGTTTATTATGAAAGCGTAATTAATTTCCTCATTCAATTGCTGAGCTAAATAAGGTAAGGATAAAGAACGCATTGGATAACTAATTTCGTGTTATTGTTTATTTCGCTAAGTGGGAAAGTTTTATTTTGTTACGAATCATTTGCGCATCCTGATATTGCTTAACTCTTCAGTCGCTACTATCTGTTGGGCATGACGTATAAATAATATGTGCTATCCCAATACTATCCGCAATAAAGCAGGAGTCAATAATAGGTACCTAATTTATGTACTTATTGCATTGTTTGCGGTTGATTATGTCTAGCTTTTACAGCCCATCAACAGAACTCAATCACATTCCTTGCTCGTATATTAAAAGTTATATCAAAATAAGGTGGCGCATAACCAATCAGATCTTCGACCCGTACCAGGTGATAGGTCAACAACTCAACAAAAGGAAAATAACAACATCACGCCATAATAGATACTCAGATACAGAATCACCCACAAATCATATTCATGTCAAGTTTAATAAAACTCGTCATGAAGTACTATAGATAGATGACTGAATCGATTTTATTATTCAACATTCATATAAATACTTACATGTACCACACACAGATAGATGTCCTCGTTCGTTGTTCGCTTAAGAAATTTATTAGCCCAGATGATTGTGTTCGACAGCAAATGACACTGCGTGACGAACTTTGCTGTCCACTCAATCAAACAGAAATTCAACGTCCAAATCAGCTTCATGTGGGTATCGCTGTGACACTGCATAGATGCGCTGCAATATGTAACCATGTGAGGAATTTTCAAAATCAAGTCTCCCCACCCACTCACACAGTGACTTTGGACATGCGAATTGCGGAAGATAAATTAAATATTCAATATTGTGACCGAAGTCCGGTCGGTTATCATTAGAAAGGACATCGACATTAGCCTCTTTGGTTCAATTTGAAATTTAATTCACACCATCAGACGGCAAATACAAATATCCTCCTCACAGGAAACAACCGAAACTCAGCACATAAGTATAGTACAATCATGTCATGTATGACCCGTAATGACTCTTTAAATGATTTTCCTAATCACGCATCCAAATACAATGCCCAGCGTCTGTGTTAAAGGGTGGGATTGAGAGTTTTAAACAAACACTTAGAAGCATTATCCGTCTTAAAAGTTATTTTAACGTACACACACAGAGATTGGTTGGCCACGAAAACTTACCTTTCCTCTATAATGCCATGTCGATTTATGTAGCCAACAATCAAATCTCGAAGCATCGATAGCTCTTCGCTTAATTTGCCAATTGTTGTATTCGTTTTCGAGCAGCACTCGAGCAAGCACAACAGTCCGGCGAGTGTGGCGTTCCTAATGAACACATGAGAGCTCTTTAAGTAGGCGGCAGCCAGTGAGCATAGATGGGTGAGCTCGCTAGGGGATGGTATCAGCATTGCTTGAGTTTTACACAATAAGTAGATTACGTACTGTGAATCGATAGATACGGTATAGAGCGTAGCGGACATGCGGATGAGAAAACAGAATGAGCATTAGACCCTTGGTAAATGCAATTGAAATGTGATGTGAATTGTGGCGGTGAAATTGGATTTTGGATGGTGGGTGGGGGGTGGGGGGTGGCATTAGTGCACTCCATCGTTTCGGGACCGGGATTCGAATGTCGGATTACATTTGGGAATATATTAATGTATAAGGGAACGTACCTGATGAGTTATTGTATCGTCCATTGGTATTGTTTCCTGGAGTCTTAAAGCTTTATCCCTGATCAACTTGATTTGGTCACGACTATCGCATATTTCGCAGAATTTTGCCAAATTCGGCACAGCGAGGATTTGGTTGCGCTATGGATGATAATAAGGAGGGAATTTTCGATGGTTATTTTATGGTTGCAGTGAATAAAACAATGATAGATAATTAAGAATAATAGTGGACATGCATTTTCGGCTACTCAAAATGCCAGTGAGGTCTAAAATTTCCGTCGAAATGAACTGAAACAACGGATAGGAATAAGCCGCAGTGGCACAGCTACTTGGATCCTTAGCCATTCCTATGACTATAAAACTTCTTTCTTCAGAGATAATGTTTCAGGGTCATATTGTTTTTGTAACTAGAGAATAAGGTTTCTTTTTTCAACGGCTTGACCCTCAATATTAACTTGGCACCATGTACAATATTTATCTGGGACTACCATTACCACATCGTCAGTGTAAGCCCTTACAATGAAACCTTCCAGATCTTCTAATAAAAATTCACACAAAAGAATGGGTTTGAATTGTGAGAAGGTAGCCCGACGATGCCTATTATCGACTTGTTGGGCCAGCTTTTTATTTTTTACCTCAAAAATATGAGGTTCAAAATGGTGGATTTAAAATTGTCATGTGACTAAAATTCTCTGTAAATTATCCAAACATTGTAACGACATTCTATGAATTTAGAATACGCCATAGACCATGCTAATAACAGCTACTACAGACCAACACTCCAATTCGTGTCTCGCATTTTACAAATAAAATCTACAATCAGCAAATTTAGTATCCAAATATTCGCAAACAACTGGTATAACAATTTGCCATCCAAACCCCAGCTTATTCATCAGCCCATCAAAAACTCCTAAACAACATGAGCAGAGCATTAATAAAATTTAACACAGCCCCATTGAGACTCTTCAACTTGCGCACATCCCTTCACAGTTATATACCGCCGCCACAGTCCACAATGTACCAATTGTCCTTCATTCATTATAAAATTCGTCCGATTGCTATTGATGGTCAACTGGGATTTGGTTAGCCAAAATGACATCTATAATTAAAAGCTGACGCCAGACCATTTGAAGCATAAACACACATACTAACACAATTCCAGAGCCGTGTCGCCTCGACTGAATAATAAATTTAGTGGCGCGCATAAAATGTATGTGCAACGCATTTCAATTTAGAAAAGCCCCAGCACCACTCTTGAGGACGAGTATTAAATTTATATAAAGCATACCTCATTGATTTGCATTAGGACATCGAATATTAATTGGGAGCTGCTCCTAAAATCGATTCCCGAGTTCTCGGTGAATTGACGGAAATTCCTCGCGAACACATCCTCTTGTGCATCTGTAGTCGCATTACCACCTGATGTTCTTGTCGCTGCCGATTCGCCGGATGATGGGTCCCCACTAGGGCGACGCGACGGACTGCTGGGGTTGTTGTACGCCTCCATTTGTTGCCAAATAAAATTGAGATCATATTGATTGGGCTGGAAGCACGATGTACCGATGATGTTGTCCTTAATGTTGCGCTCGTCGCCACCGTCGAATGGTGACAGTCTCCGCTCCAAATTGGGATGATAAAATACATTCGAATTGGACACGAGTAACTGGACCTTGTGCAATTTTTTCAAACTGAAACGAATACAAGGATTACAATGACAGATTTGAAATACATAAATGTGTTAGTTATGTTCAGATGTGTTTTTATTACACCGAGGGGACATGGGGGTGCATAGCATATAAATATGGAATGCAATCCACATCACTTGAACCGTGTCCTCGCCGTATACCAAAACCAATTCGTTTAATTGGTGGAGATGCGGATGCCGATACCGATACGAAAGAGATACTTTTCCGTTCGATGGATGTGGATGAGTCAGGAGGGGTTGTTTTTGTTTATCGCACTCGCACTGCATGTGTAATTAAATCAACTTAATGCTCTCTCAATCTTGTGTGTTTCGCACAGATTCCGATCTGGGAAGGATTTCCTTAATTAAAGCAAACAACATTTTCCGAGTTATGGCGGTTATGAAATTTCGCAATAAAAACTTCTTGCTCGGGGTTGTGTGGGGCGTGAGAGACGGAGTATACGTCGATTTACTACGGAGGCGGAGGAAGGGGCTGCAAGTCGCAGGGATTTCTTGGAATCGGGATGACAATTTTGGATAATTTATTAGGCACTTGCACGCGCTATATAAGCAATCTAATTTGATTGCGGTAATTACAAGAAATTGTTTCGTTGTGGATGGATTAGTGACGAATTATATATAGGGAAATGTTTATGGAGTTCCTCAGGGATGGTTACTTGGGTGAGGATTAATACGACTACTAACCGCGTAATGTACTTTCGGGGATATTGCGCTGGGTTGTTAACTGCGCAGTTATTTTGCTGGTTAAAGTCAAGTCGGGAAACTTATATAAGAAATATGCGATACGATTGGCAAATGAAACAACGCAGTGACTATAAGTTGAAATGTTGCGTCTGGGCACAATGTTGTGTGAAGTTTTTAAGTAATCTTTTACATATTAAAAAAATTCAAGAAATTCAAATTTAGTTGAATATCTGATTTTATTTTTATATTGTTTTAATTGTTCTGCACCAATGACACTATTGAGAAGGACTTCATGCTGAGTTTTTATATATAAATACTAAAACAAATTTCTTGGTTGGTGAAATATGCCACTGGTCAGTAACTATAAGCTGTTTATTTTTTAAGATTCACGAGACAATATATGCTCTTCTTTTGGGTACCTTTAGGTGGGAATCATCTTTTCCTTATAGTTATTGGAATCAAAATTCTCTTCTTTAGGAAAGATTCGGCCTTATTTTTTTTAAATAGATATGAATATCTACGTAAATATTATAGAATCGCGGGCAAATGTAAGTTCTCTGGACCGTTTAAGGAAAAGCAAGAATGTGATAATAAGTGAATTGATCAATATGCCCACATCCTGGACAGATGTACCATACATAATTGTTTCCGTAAGTCAATGGTCAATGGAAGCCCTGACCACAGACTAGGATAACCCTACACAGATTCAGGTATCGAGAAATCATTCTCTGAGCCTTGCTTAGCAATCTTATCGGATATCTCATCTCATCCCAATTGTACCCGGGACCTATCAGACAAGATTTGAAAAGTTCAGCCTACCGACCGAATTCAAAGAGCTCTTACATACCCGAACTATTTTAGAATGGATTATAGGATTGAGCAAGGCGCAAGGCCTTTGCCTTACATAAAACTTGACCGTCGCTACAGACAACGGTCCGACCCAACCACCTATTCGCATCCATTAGGGTAGCATGGATCTAAGCTTGATAAACAGAAGCATGTTTGCCTAACGAGTCTGTCTATTTGCTATAACTCTTAATCAAACAAAATACGCAACAAACGCTCCTAGCCGCAGGTGGTCGAATTGAACCACGTGCTCAACCACGAAAGAGATCTGGTGCAAGCGCTCTAATAGCACTAAAAGTATCTTTCATTTGAAAGTCATTTTAGTTTAACAGATAGTTTTGAGATCATTAAGTCTCACAGTAGGCACAATGGGCTTACTGTTGCAAAAGTTTTTAAATTTGGAATTTATGACCAGCAGCTTTTTGTAAATATTTCTTACATTAGTTATCAATAGGCAAGTCGATCGGATAACCAAAATTTGTTGGTATCCAACATTATTTGTTATGGAAGGGCACTTTAGCGGACTCATCAAATTTTGTTTCATAATTTTCCTGGACCTGCATGACTGCTCGGTGAAGATTTTTCATTTTTTCAATGTGCTAGTATATCCTCCCATTAGCTTCGCACATAAAAGGATTCGCCGCTTTTACACTAATTACAAATTCGAATCACGAAGATACTTATTCAAGCACAAGTACCAGCGACAGAGAATGAGAAAATTGCAAGTGCGATTAATTTCAACCCTTGCACCAGTACGACCAGTTCCGATCCTGATCAGAGGCATCATGATATGTACTATGTATGTGTATACCTACATGCAATATGCTGTGCGAGCAAATACTTACCTAATGCTATCGCAATTAATGCGGGCCCATCGAGTTGTATGATGAAAATATGAAAGTTTACTGCCCACAATCGGAAAAGTTTTGTACGTAATTAAAAGTTCCAGGATCGCTTCCAAACAAACGCTTTTAATTTGAAATTGCTCCTGCACATCGACCATATTCTCATCGTAAACTTTATTGATTAGCAGCAGGAATGTCATAAAGTACTCCTCGAATTGTTGTCGTGTTGTGAAGCCAAAAATTGATAATCTGCAAATGAGATAGAGATTGGTGGGTTAGCGAGCGCAATAGACTTATATCATCGACCCAGCAGCCCCCAATACGGTAGGTTAGTTTACGTCCATGTATGAACATACACGAGATAAGTTATCTAAATTGCAAAAAGAGGACAGACAGATCGACTACTCACTATATGGCACTGGCCCTATATAGACTAACGATGATATTTTCGTCCGGCTTAATGTAATAACTTTTGGATGACGACGTCGACAGTGATGGTGACGGCGATTGTGATGGGGTTATGCGCACCCTTGGGGTGGCACTGGTGGTTGATTTCAGTTTGTTAAGTGTCTCATTGTGGCAAATTCCCCGAAGCTATTTTGTATGATATGCTAAGTTAGTGTGTTCATTTCGCCATGGAGATGTGTAAATTGTGTATGTTGTTTGGCGGCCAGACTATGTAGACGGGCACAGACAAATTTTCAAGGGTTTTCCACGCCACTGTAGACACAAGAGTAATTCGTTATCCATGGTAACATCGAGGACGACGACGATGATGATGAAGTTTAACTTTTTGCCAATGGGAAAAGTGGTATGGATGGGATCTACTACCGTACATACGTACAGTGTTGCAGACAGCTCATCCAGGCACGAAGGAGAGTTTAAGTTTAATCGGATGTTGCACATGGACATGCAAATGAAAGTGATAAAATGCTGATTTATTGCGATTTATTACTAATTGCGAAATGTCAGACATAGCATTATGTGCGGTGCTGTGCATGTATGTAGATCAGATCTACCGCAAGGATTAGACATGTTCTGAAAGGTAAAAGTTTGGTTAGTGTATTTATATGCCACGTACATGCTAGAGTAATGAATTTTTTACATAATATCCTTCTGGCAATTATATGCACGTACATTGTGAGTGGCATTTAGAAGCACATCCGTCTTCTAATAAGAGAACACATTTTCAAAAATAGTTTCGCAAGTGACAGCTTAAAGTGGCTTAATATGGGATTGGCTTCCTCATTAGAATGATAATAAAAGTTGTTATTCATTGGCAATGGTGTTTTAGAATGTCAGTAATACATTTGCATTTCTGCATTAAAATCTCCATTTTTTTGTTGCTGGACTGTTCGAAATAGTATGTTAAGCGCACGTTAAGGGCTGCTGCAATGAGAAACAAGAATCCAAATAGATTCTGCTCCCAGACCTTTTATTTCGTTTATTAAAAAAAAATTCAATTTTTTTAGAATCCTGTGATAGTGTGATGTCTAAGGGGACATCGATCATTTGCTGATCATGCCGCCACTTATTACTCGCGGCACCGTTTGCTTTGTCCGTCGACCTTGAGATGAGAGACGCATTGTCTCACATTTATACCTTACAGCCTCTAATCTTAAACCAAACAGAACAGAAACCAATATAAATCAATTGGTGGAATATTGGGTGGATGGATGCTTTCGATTTAATTCTTATTGTTAATGCAGCTTCTAGGTGCAGCTTCCTTCTACGATAGAGAGCTTAGCAGGTACCAAGAAGGTGAGGGATAGTTTCCTCTTCTTCCTCATCCATGCAGCTTCTGCAAAAGTCGTTTTCGAAAATGCCTAGCATTGCGGCATGTTTACCTATCAGGCAATGTCCAGTAATGACACCTATTGTAGTGCCGATATGCAATCTGTTGAGAGAGATCAATTTCTTAGAGCGTTTCAAATCCAGCTTAGGCCAAATTTGCTTTGTCACTAGACAAGTGGTGCCACTTGTCCACCGAAGGTTTGTACTATCGATATAGCATTCAGCTTAAATTTTTGTTTGCAAGTAGCGATTGGTATCCCTAGGGTGCCTTTATCCGGCAGAATGGGTTGAGTTGTTTCTATTCTAGCGAGTTCATCGGCCTTACAATTTCCTGGAATATCTCTATGCCCGGCACCCAGATTAAGTGAATGTTAAACTGTTCGGCCCTCTCCGTAAGAGACGATCGGCAGTCGAGGGCTACTAGAGAAGTTATAGAGATCGAATCCAAGGCTTGGCTGTCCGAAAATATGCAGATATCCTTGGCGGATATGACGTTTTTCTTGAGCTAAGATAAGACCTCTTTAATCGCCATTATTTCCGAGGGAGAGCTTAAGATTAGGACTTTCGAAGAAAACACCGCCAAAGTGGTTCTCACTGGAATGGAAATATGTACAGCGAATTGTTGCCCAACGTCCCCACTTTCCCTACGGTCGTAATGTTTCGCTACGGTTTTGCATTACCTGCGCAAAATCATTGCGTCACTACGAAAAATTTTAAGACACTACGAGTTTCCGTTCGAATTCGTATACATATTTTTCTTATTTAAAACTCTTCAGTATGTAATAGTGATTACTAAAATTTTTTTCGCTGAAAATGCTGTGACTCAATAGGACAATCAAATAAACGCATCCATTTTTTAAAATGACTTTTTGGGTCAAATCGTATAGGTACACCGTTTTCGAGAAAGAGTCAATTTTCAAAAGTACCATTGTTGGACTTCTTAGCGAAAAACTGTACCACATACCTATGACTTTAGCATCAGCTAGAAAATAAATCAGAGACATTTGCCAGTTAATACAACTGGACTTATTAAACTACTTTAAACCATACCATTCTCACACCACCATCTCATCGCGCCACGAAGTAATCAAACTTAACCACACTCACTGTCGAACAATATCTACATATCTGCCCAAGTCTCAGTGCAGAAAATTCCGCACGATTTCTCATCTTTATCTGGTCAGCATTAACCCAAACAACAACACAGTTCACCTGTTGCCCAAATTTGTCGTTTTCGTCATCGTTAACGTTGTTGACACTTTTCATTGGCAAACATTTACTCACATTATGTTTGCTCACACAGACAATAGTGTCAAAGACTATGTATAATGGCGCAGCTACCACAAACAATTTGGCGCCGGAAAGAACATTTTTCTACTCGAACCATCCGCCCGAACTGAAGATTATCAAATATTTGCACTTGAATCTCAGCCAAAAGCCTGAAGTTGACCTAAACACAAAGTTTACCACTCTCTAATGCCTAGGGTGGGAAGGGGATCTGAAGAAATCTCGAACCATACACAACTTAAAGTGTTTTCCATTCTTCTCTGATTTGAAAATGAACAAGAGGATGGGATGCAGGATGCCCCCAGGCAATTTTTTTCCCATTTCAGATCGAACTAAACTTACCTCTTTACAAATTTTTGCAAAACATCAACATCACTGAGGTGTTCAACCGGAATCGAGGGTAGTTTCCCATTTGAACTTTTAATCTGGCTCTCATAACTGCCAGCGCCAGCAGCACCAGCAAGACTACCACCCCCACTTTGATGGTAGATTTCCAATGGGGTCACAGCATATGCATAAAATCGATTTGTTCGCAAAATTGAGATTCCAATCGATTGGAGGATTCGCTGGAGAGATACAAGAAATATTGAAATGTGAAAAGAAAAATCCCTGCAGTGATGGACAGCGATACATACCATCGGCACTGTAGCACCCTTGATTTCGGATCCTTTCAAACTGTCATCGGCGACACTGACGAGTTTTGTTTCAATCAGTTTAGCTAGGAAAATGGAAACGCTCTGTGGCGTCATTACCGCCGTGGATGGCAACAACTGTGCCTTGTACTTTTTGTAGAAGATCGTATTGCCCATCGATTGAGTTACTGCTGCAAACAGCATATTAAGGACATCATTTAGTAACTGTGCGTCTGTGGTTTGTTGTTCATTTTCTTCGCACGACAGATTGAATTCGGCCCAAATGAACTTGTGTTTCAACATCACATCGATGCAGTGCAAGTAAGTGTAGATTTCAAGAGCTCCAGCCCCTGGTCGCTGCTCTTGCAAGCAAATTTGTATCCGGGCGCAACATATTTTGAGGAATTTTTTAAGAGTACCCATTAGATCGGCGCGCAACAGATGTTCTTTGATGAACTTGTCGATGAATTTAGTTTCGATGTAAATTAGTGCCAGCTCTTCAATGTGCTTGAGATTCTCCATCAGACATATAACAGCCGTTGCCAGGTAGAGGGTGGAGTCGTTACTGTCCTTCGAAAAATTATAGTCGTCGATACGTGCCATTAGAATGGTAATAGCGACCTTCGCTAATGGGTTAACATTCATGTAATGTATGTGTGGATTGATTTGAATGCAGCTGTTGCGGAATGAGGACAACATCGATTTCAATGATGTATCGATGGCGGATGTGAGAATATTTCGTACATCGAATTCGGGGGCGGTGAAGATTTTACTCAGTTTGTATTCGGATGTTATTTCGAGCAGGATTCGTGAGAGTCTCTCTGGATCGGTAGCAGATGAGGATTTCATTATCTAAAATGAGGAGAGGAAATTTAATATTCATTGATAAGCGATATCCTTGTACATGTAAGTGTGATGTTAGAACGAAGACTGAAGCTAAATTATTATCATTTATCATGAACTAAATCGGAAGTATCTACAGCATTTTCAAACAGCTAGCACTTTAGGATATCCCATTTTTATTAAAATAAGTAAATGTGTGGACCGTGGGCGCAGTAGCGCAGTGGTTAGTGTGTTGGACTACTGTGCGAGGGATCCCAGGTTCGATCCCCGGAAAAACCCAAATTACATCTTAAAAGTTTTTTCTACTGCGCCACCTCTCGCGAACGTCTGACAAACATCCGAGAGTATGACTGTCATGAAAAGGCTTCTCAATTCAGCCGTTCGGACTCGGCATAAAATTGTAGGTCCCTTCCATTCGTCCCAAAAATAGAAACTCACACAAAACGAATGGTTGCGAGAAGCTAGGCCTTGGGTGTCACCCGCCTGTTGCGCCACCTATTTATTTTTTTATTTTTTTAAATGTGTGGACAGTCCATATATTTCTGTTCTGATATTACTTAATTGAGCGCATTAGACTGTTGAATTAACCCTCTCAAAAACACAAATAACATCTTAAAGTTTTTTCTACTGTGTCACCTCTTACGTCTGATAAGCCTAGCTTTGATGAAGATTGGGAAGCATTTGTAGGGCAAATCTTTTTCGGCAGATACAAAAGTGTCCGGCTGACGGCTTCTGAAGGCTGTTTGTGCGTCATAGTAAACTCGTCCCAAACAGTTTATTTGCAGTGTGTGCACGTTTTAACAACGATATCAAGCCAACGCCGTTACTAACTGCAGACGGGTGTATTTGTATCGCAACCTTTAGGATAGCAGTTTCAGGGCTGATCAAGGATTCCTCAAAACCAATCAAAAATCTTATGAAATTTTCATTTACTATGCTAAAGCAGGAATGCAAGAACTTAAAGTATGTAGTTTCATCAGAGTAGAAATATGTCTTGTCATTTTGGCAAAACTTCAACACCGAAATTTAATATTATTCCCGCATTGTCGAACAAAATTTACTGCTATCTCAAAGTATCGTCGTTGAGAGTGCGACCCGAAATAAATAATTTCATCATGGGTTCAGTGCATGCATTCGCGGAAATTCAAAACGTATCACTCGAGGAGGTTAACTAAAAATGTCTGATATTTTGGCCAACGAATTGTGTATGTATCGTCTATGTAAAGGTGGAGGTAAATTCAATTTGAGTTGTTTTATCATCTTCAAGTACCAATTAAATCGCTGTACAAACTTTAAGTGTGCTACTTAGGTATAGTATCGCATAAATTATTTGAAAAATTTCAATTCAAAAGTAATAAAGCAAAATAACTTAAACAACCAGCACGTACATTTCTCTACTGTAGTGCACTCTTAACCCAAGAACTCACCCAATTACGGTACCTTATAAAAATGTACTTACTTGAGCGAAGAGCCACTTTTCATCGATGATCCTTTGTTCATGTCTCCGACTAAATGTCTCATCTGCTGCCGCATTCAATTCATCTTCAAATCTATTTAACGGAATTTCGAAAAAAAAAAAACATTTTATTCACAAAATTATAAACAAAAGAATGGGAAATGCAAGGTATTCAAACGGACATGAGATATAACCACTTACAGACTTTTCTCCAGCTTTGCATTGCATGATATCAGGAAGTTATTACGAATCGCAGATTTATTATCGTACTGTGCAATTATCCTTCGACTGGCTCGCACAATTAAATTCTCAAGTGACCTATTACCATAACCATCCACCAAATCGAAGAGTCTCGTCAGCAGTTCCACTTTGGCATCAATGCACTGCATTAGATTGTACTGCTGTTGCTCAATGAATTGAACTACCACCCGTCGAATGGTACTCTGCGAGGGAGAGAAAAATGCGGGGAATTCAATTGCTTGGCATAGATTGTCTTGTGATTCGCAGAATTTATTCTACATCATCCTTTATATACAGTGAAGGTCGTTTGTCGATAAATAGAAAACACTTTGTTCACTTACCTTCTCGAGGACATCACAATTCTCGATTAGGGCTCTCAGGAATAATGAGCAAAATTCTTCATTTCCGTCACACAAAAGCCGAATGGACGGCAGGTTATCGTTAATTAAAATATTCAAAAAACTCCTTGAAAAAAGCAGCTGCACTTCGCTGTAGTCCCAGTTAGTTGTTGACAAGTCCTCCTCCTGGGTTTTAATGAATGGAAAATTTAAATAATTGAACTCTTGGGAGTTAACTTAAATGGCCATCAAAAGGATGCTGAACATCTTCTAAATGTGCATACGCTTTTGATTTGAATGTAAAAGTTTTGAACACTGTGTCCTTGCAAATCTTTATTCTAATTACATTTTGGGGCAGTGTGTTGGACAAGAAAGTTGGTCGGCAAAGGAATATCACGGAGTCAATATAAAAACAAGTAAAAGTGTTATCATCGGCCTGGCCGATGCTTTGATACCCTCCACTGCATAAAAGTTTTGTATATGGTAGGTAGCAAAACTACCGTCGAGTCGTTTCGATGCTATCGTGCTTTAACAGACAGAGAGAGACGTGTGTCCAATAGTGGTTTTGTATGGGAGGTAACAGAACTACTTGACCGACATGGACCATTTTTAATACAAACTTGAAGGCCATAAATATAAGACCTCTCATAAAATTTCAGTTCCCTAAGTCGATTCGTTCGGACGCTATCGTGATTTCAACAGACAGAGAGAGACGTGGGTCTAATAGTGGTTTTGTATTGGAGATACCAGAACTACTTGACCGACATAGCCCATTTTCAATACTAACCTGACGACGGTAAAAGGAAGTCCTCTCACAAAATTTCATTCGCCTATGTCGAATCGTTTGGACGCTATCGTGGTTTCAACAGACAGAGAGACACATGGGTCTAATAGTGGTTTTGTATGGGAGGTACCAGAACTACTTGACCGACATAGCTCATTTTCAATACCAACCTGACGACGGTAAAAAGAAGTCGTCTCACAAAATTTCATTCGCCTAGGTCAATTCCTTTGGACGCTATCGTGCTTTCAACAGACAGACAGACAGACGGACAGACAGACAGACAGACAGACAGACAGACAGACAGACAGACAGACAGACAGACAGACAGACAGACAGACAGACGGACATGGCTAAATCGATTCAGAATGTGATCCTGATTCAGAATATATATACTTTATAGGGTCTCCGGTGAATCCTTCTTGGCGTTACAAACGTAATGGCAAAGTGAATATACCTTCCTGTGGAGGGTATAATAATATTCGGTGTAGCGTGTGCGGCTGCGGAGGGTGTAACTAAAAAAACTTCTATACACTCATCCTTCCACCAAATCAGGTTCGAGCACACAACGAGTCATTAAAGACTTCAAGCAAGTCATAATGGGGCTCACAATCATCTGCACAAATAAGATACAATTTTGTAAATTACATTTATGCAACACAGCTACATTATATAGGAACTGCAATTTTTTTATATACGTAAGATGCACGTCGACCTAAGAGATCTTTTGTGCTTGTTGTCAGATATATGTTTAGGTTAGTAGCGCTTCTACTTTTCTAATGTAGCTGATAGTGCTTTCAGCAGAGGATTTCCTTAGTTCTTCGGTACTTATTATTTCCCTGAAGAATGATTTCCTTCTTATACCGCAAAGGGCCGGGCATTCACATATTTTGATGTGTTCGGCTGTTTCGTCTTCTTCATGATATAGTCTGCACTTCGGTGAGTTGAATAAATGCATTTTATTTAGCTGATATCGCAATCGCAAACCGTGGTGACCCGTTAGGTAGCCTACTAAGTTTTTGATATCGTGCCTATGTAGATTTAATATCTAATTGGCATCTGCTTTGAAAGGCTGAATAGTTTTGCAGTTCGTATATAAGACCTGGGATATTCTCCCAATATGATTTATATTTGTTTTGTTCCCAGCTTTTTATAGCCGAACTTTAAGCTGAATTGGGGATTGCACAGAAGGCCTTATCTGGCTAGTTTATCAGCTTTTTCATTTCCTTCAACTCTTTATGGCCGGGGACCCACCATAATATGGTTTTGTTCCTGGAACTAAGTGTTCGAAGGGGATTGAAGCAGTGCAGAACTGATTTGGAGTCAATAATGTGTGAGCTAAGGGTTTTTAAAGCTGATTGACTATCCGTGAATATATATGGATGTTGCGCCTTTAATACTTGAATTGTATATAAGGTTTGCGCATTCTTTAATGGCATGGAGCTGATGTTCGTTAATATTTAACTCTTCCGGTTGCTGCCATACTTTTTTTTATATAGATGTGGATGGGCATTAGTCCTATTAAGGCAGTGGTCCTATAGCCGCAGTGGGACAGGTTCGCATGGTTTTGGAAGTGCCCAGACTTGCAAGCTGTTGAACCTTTGTTTAGTTTGTTTATGGTTGTTTTTTGGGTGGCTTTGGAGAGATCCCCCAGATTCTACCATACATGCTGCGGAAAGCTTTGGTTGGAATTTTGCGTGGTAGTTGCAGCTTACTTTTTTACCAAAGATCACTCCAAGATATCTTACTTCGTTATGGTACTCAATGTCTGTGTCATTGATTGAAATTTGGTTTAGAATTAAATATCGTCTTATCTCTATATAGGAAAATATAAGAAGAAACCTCTTCCTACCTTTAGTGAAGGAAGTCTGATCGCTAGCAATACCAACTTAAGAAAACACTCAAATCTAGTCTACAACATGGTGAATCTTTGACCGTAGCCTTGGACACTGTTGCAACCCGTCAGCGATGATCAGATCTCTGAGCTGCATAGCCGTGCATTCTCTTGCGCTCGCAAGTCAGTTGATGAGAAGTGGTAGCAGACGGAAATAGTAAATAAAGAGTTTCAATAACAAAGTGACAAATTGCGTTTTTCTTCTTAGTATTCGCTCAAATTACAGGTCATTACAGACACCCAATGATTTTTGATCGGGCCTGGTATAGAATCGTACTTAGAAAAATATAGCTTCTAATGGGTTTTTTAGAAGCTAACCTTTACAAGGTTTCCGATGACATCAATCTTATATCTTCCTTCTCGAACAGTGTATCTGTAATTGCATCTGGATCACATATAGCCAAAAAACAAATCACAGCATACAGAAAGGAGCATTTGTATACTAAAGGAGATCCTACACTAACATAAACTATAGTCTATGCGGCTATGTCTATATCTTATAGGCACTACCCACCTATGTAACTTTGAGGATGCAGGAAAACATTTCTTTTAATGCGACATACCGAGTATGAGCGGCCTATAAGACAGACTTGACAACCCGGAGAATAACAATTTTTCAAAACCTTTATAGGTACAAAGCAACCAAACTTCCCACCTGGAAACATATTTCCAGAGGAGTATAATTTACAATAATTTAAGTGCACAACTAACACCTATCTGCTAGCATCTTGGGACGCTTTTGAAGTGTTATATAGGCGCAACAACACTTACTTAAATAATTCTCTAGACCTTAAACCTACCTTATTCGTTTTGACTTTTGTTAATACTTTGTTTCCTCAGTAATTGTCTCCTGACTAGGTTAGGATCAGCCTACGCTTTTCTCCCACTGAAGCGGAATGGAATTGGTGGTTCCTCAGGCACTTGTGCCAAATGAGCCAAAACTCGTAGTAAAATTAGCTTACAATAGGAATACATGACTTCGTATAGCAGACTACAAATAGAGGTCTACCTTCTAAAAACCTTTGAGCGTATTCGATTAATATTCGCAATATATGTGTATTCTCTCTTGTTCAACACTCTGTACACAAATAGCTAACAACCTACTTGATTTGGTTAAACAACTCTTACAACTACTATTTACTAAAATTCTAGACATTTTGTACATATATGCATGAACGTACATCGGTACAAGTGGGTACTTACCAATCTCAAACAAATTTCGCTCAAAAGTGTTCGTTGCACGTTCCACTTAATGCCGTCCTCTTGAAGCTGTTGCAACACTGAAGTTCTATCCGATTGTAATTTGATGGCAACGAAAAGTTTCAACATCTCCAATTGCAGACCCTGGTCCACACTCAGTCCATTCAAATTGTATCTGTCCCAGAAATTATATTCACCCACAAGCAAACGACATACGGCTGGCTGAAGGGAGTCCTTCTTCTCGGTAATGGCATAGAGCGCTCTAACGAATCTCACCACAAGGCCGCAATATTTTCTATTCGGCGGTGTACGACATTTTGCCAAAGTTGCCAGGCATCCATCAAGCTTCTCGCATAAAACTTTTGCGAAATAGTTAATTTCGTTGATGGTAACGGTGGTTGCAGCAGTGGCAACAGCGGCTGCTCTACTTGTACTGGGAAAGCTGGACCCATATCGACCATCGTAATCAGCATCAGCCATGAGCCCTGTTCCTGATGAGAACGAGGACGACATCGATTGAAGATGAGGGTAACCGCTGACTCCGGCTCCAACTCCAGCATCACTGCATTTGTCAAAGTGATTTTTTAAATGAAGTTTAATGTGATTTACTAAATAAATTTCCTCGGTTTTAAGGATCACATTCTCCAGGATAATGGTGGCACACGATAAATCGCTGAAGCTCTCAACATCCTATATTGAAGAAGGAGTTACAAAATAATGCAAAAAAAAAAATCAACAAAAATATGGATAAAGGATGTGCGGTGGTATGAGAATGTGTGTGTGTGTGTCTATACGGACGGAGTAGTGAAGCGAATCTCAAAGTTAATTGGTAATTAGTAAGTGGTATAGAAGAGCTTTATAGAAAAATTATAACCAGAGCGATACAAATGTTGTTTGGGTTTTTATCTCATTCCTCAGCTCGTCCTTCTCGACGACGACCAGACTGCAAGTCGTCTATGTAGGAGCTAAGCTTCCTTAGTTTATTATCAAGTTGGTTATTTCGTGTTGTGATACTGCCATAAAGAGATTTTAGTTCTTCTTCTTTTTGCTACTCTTTTATTTTGCTGAAAAAAAAAGACGACCGAGAAAAATAACAGTCATACGCCTCAGTGAACTGGATATCCACTGGAAACTGATTTTTATGGTGGACAGTTAGAGATCGTAAAAGCTTACCCTCGGAAAGATATGTTGGTTTTCGAGTACGAGAGATGGAAAGTTATAGTTGGCACATAAAAAAAATGTAAATGCTCTCTTAGTGACTATGAATTCAGTTGTTAAGCAAGGAAAGTAAAAACTTTTATCTGAGCAGATCTTTAGATTTATCTGCACTTTACTTAAGTTTTCAATAAATTTATGTGTGCAAAATTAAGGTAATGGCGGCAAACACCTACCACATTCAGGAGCTGCGTAAAGTAATATAAATTCGAGTGTATAAAAATGTAAAGGATGTTTAAGTAAAGATGAACAGATTCTTGTATGAACGCGATCCATGAAAAAGAAGCACTATAGTTTCAGTAAAATTTTTAAATTGGATCTCAAGTCAAACCTTTAAAAGATTCGTAACCAAATGGTTTAATTCAACGTAAGTTAATTGCTGACAGCAAGCACAACTGCCACCGCAAACCGCTTTATTTTCCAAAAACGTCAGTGGGGGAAGAAACCTTAGCTAAAGGGGTACTCCGTTTTTACAGCTTTGGAGATCTTAATAGAAATAATATGTAATTCTTACTTAGGCTAAATATGTAAATACGTTAAAGGAATTTTAAAGGTATGTATAAAGAAAGGACCTGGATGCAGCAAGGCGGAGCCACCTGCCATTTCCCAAACTAAGGTTTCTGCTTTATCATCAACTAGCGGAGCCCGTGCACACTTCGTAGTGCAAAATAGTTAAAAAGATAAATTGTTTTTATGTAATGCTTTGTGGTACACAACATTTTTTGTTTTTCCAGAAATCGTATTGCCTAGACAATATGATTGACTTTCATTATTTATATCAATGTTGCAAATTTTAAAAACTTTGGCTTCCAATTCCAAGACTGCCGAAGAAGCTGTACCCGCCCGGGTCTGCCCGTGCACAGGAATTGTATTGTTTAGGTCTTAGGTAATAGTGTTGCTTCGTAAAATGCGAGAAATGAGAATAAATCGACTTGCTGGAATTTTCATTCTGCTCAAACCTGAAATACTGCAACACGAACGAATAAAAAAAAGGGTAATGAAAATATGTGATCGAGTTTCAGCAGATAGAAGACATTTTTTGTATAGGCGGTATGTATAAGATTTTTAATGGTTTTTTTTTTTTCACAGGACAACTCCAGGGCCAATAACTAAGATTATTTGTAAGTTTGAGCTCAATCGATTTGGTGGTTTTCGAGATACACGATTTTAAATGTTTTTTATGAACGGCGCCACGCCCCTTCGGCCAATTTTGACCAAACTTCACAGGACAACTCCAGGGCCAATAACTAAGATTTTTTGTAAGTTTGAGCTCAATCGATTCGGTGGTCTTCGAGATATACGATTTTGAATGTTTTTTTATGAACGGTGCCACGCCCCTTCGTCCAATTTTGACCACACTTCACAGGACAACTCCAGGGCCAATAACTAAGATTATTTGTAAGTTTGAGCTCAATCGATTCGGTGGTTTTCGAGATATACGATTTTGAATGTTTTTTTGTGTATGGGCGGTGCCACGCCCCTTTGTCCAATTTTGACCAAACTTCACAGGAATCATGTATAGACCAATACCAAAGATGTGTGAAAGTTTGGTCAAAATCGGTAAATGCGTTAAGGCGTGAATCGACGACAAACATTTTAGGGCTCAATTTTTATACATATAGATAGCTTCAGATTTTGCTGTCATTACGGACTAGCCATTAGTTATTGAAAACAAATTGACATCTGCTACTACATCTTTAAAGCAATATCCTTGCTTCCCCTATATTTTCAAATGTGGGTACATCTTAGAAACAACATCAACTTAAATTTTCGATTTTTCATTGGCCGAATAAAACTATACGCAAAATGCTCTTTAAATTCAATTACATTGTCAATACATTGGTGGCGTATAAACGAAAACCAGTATCGTCGTGAAATACTAAGACGAAGAAGCAGAGCAATTTAAATTCCTCAAAATACCTTTGAGCAATAAAGTTTTCTTGCATGACTTCTCGCTAGTCCTGACGCGAACATATACACATCCGTTCGCTCGTAAACAAACAACTTAACGTGGCCCATACACACAACACAAAAGGTAAGCGAATACAAGAGCAGACTTCTGGCTCTTGGAAACTGGATAGGTAGATAAACAATGAACCTAAGCACACAATCGAACCCTTTCATAAATCGGCAAATAAACGCTCATACCATATTAAAGGCGTTCATTCCACATACGTGCACCACACACGCACTCCAACTCTGCAAGTTCTTCCAAGAAAACAATGTGTGTGGTCTTGTGTAAGGATTTATGATCCTTTTATTTACTCCATGAATCACTTTAGCAGGAGGCCCAGGCGCTCGGATGGAACCTGGGTATAGCCCGCCTTGCTGTATCAATAGTTAACCTGTTGAATGGGAGTTTTCAACGAAAGAAAAAGAATGACACCCATACACTATTGCACTGGAATCATAAGGGGAGGGAGGCTGTGTGGGCTGATGAGATATAGTAGGTAGGTATATGGTTTTATTATTGCAGGAAGGAAGCTTTAAATAACCCAACTGCAAGGCCAACGCGTTGGGAGAATGGAAAGAGAAGGGGACTCCTGGGACACTTGCGTTTATCAACGGAAGTGAAAGGACAAAAGGACCCTTTTTATCGATGGCTCTAGTTTATGGGAGTGTAAAGTTTTTTTCCCTGTATATCGTGGTCGTCGTGGTAGAGTCCCAGGCACATTGGGATATGACGAGATTATGCAGGCGATTTAAGGAATTTGTTGTGGAGATAAGGAGAGATCTTACTTGGGGGAATTGCAGGAATTAATGGGGCCACCTAAAGCGAAAGCTAATTCGATATTCGCTGTTTTCATGTAAGTTTAATAGTACGTTGAATCGTTTTCGTAAAATGAATGGCGTGCCAAGAAATAAATATATAAACAGAGTAATGGAAGATATGAAAAGAAAACAGCCTATCAATTGGGTAAGTCATGTTTCAAGTACTAAGATGTGCATTACAAATATTTTAGCGAAACAATTTCACGTAAGTATGCCGTGAGGGTAGGAGTGTCACAATGGACAGATATAATTTGTATAATTAATTGCCTACCTAGGCTCCGCGGTGAACTCCAGCAATGACATCAGCGCTGAAATTAATAAAGAATTACCCTTACCAATCGCTGTTTGGAAGGACTTAGAGTGCAACTGATTAGCATTCTCAAGAGCTTTAGGCTATGTATAAACTAGAAATACTTCAATTTCGATTGAAGCATGCTTGAAAAGGCACAATCCTATGGTGGTACTTTCGCGCCACTTGAAAAGCACACCCCCTAAGGCCCGAAACACGCATGCGATTTCAATCGCGCGTCTGGTTATTCGCAAAAAATGAAGCACACACCCGCACAAAATGTGCAAGCACTTTAATTTTTTGTGACGGCGTATTTTTTTGAGAATCTATAGCTAGCTCACTTTTACTTTTACATGCAAAACTTTTATACTCACTTTTGGTTTTGTTATACTCACATTTGGATTTACATGAAAAATTGTTATACTCACTTTCGGTTTTGTTTTACTCACTTCCCAAAAAAATACGCCATAAGCAGTCGCGCGATTAAAATCGAATGTGTGTTTCGGGCCTAAGGTCGGTTTTCTATCGCCCACTGGTCCCAAATTAACTTTTTTTAATTAAAGTAAATTTAATTGTTGTTATTTGACCAGATCAGGTTTAAAACTATAGCGTATTAACAAAAACTTGTTAACTAAAAACTGGAAAAATGTGGGGTCCTAATTTTGCGCCAGTGGGCGATAGAAAATCGCCCTTAGGGGGTGTGCTATTCTAAAAGCATTCTATAAATTACGCAAATTTCTAAAAAATAAAAAATAAAATATTTGTATGTAGGTAGATAAATATATTAATTATCCCTGCTCTCTGCCTGGTTATAAAGTAAAATTGCTTCGCTCACCGTTCTCCCCATGATGAAACATACACTGAATGCACTGTTGTAAGGACCCCAACGCAGCACTTACCTTTGTGATGAACAATGAAAGCATCGATGAAAATTCCTTGCTGTCTAAAAGGATATTTTTACCGCTGTTTTGAAATAACGATTCCAGCACAAAGAATCCCTCCCAGTCGTGCACTTTGATCCTGCCATCGCACAGTCCTTTGGTAACAATCGTATATATTGTCCCTTCCTGCATCGATGACGTTGGTGACGATGCTTTTGGTTGCTGCGACATATCCATTGGATGGTCGCTTTTCCGTTGCTGTTGCTGCTTCTGCTGTTGAAGCGCGACAATTGAATGCCAGCTCCGGTCTTGAAGTAATAAAATCGCCAACATCCTCTGGCATTCCTGGGAATCAATAAATTTCTCCAACATCCCTAAGACCACCTCCTTTTGTGTGTCCAACTCTTTGGCATCTAAAGCAGTCACGCTATTGATACTGCTGCGTCGTTGAGCATTTATGGTGTAGCTGCCACTATTCGTAGTTGCAAGTCGTAACGGTGAAGCTGCAGACCCAGCCGTGCCCACCACTACTGGAGAACGAGGTGGTATCGGCGGTGGCGGAGCAGTACGATGAGGGCGTACATCTATTGTAGCCGACAACGGAGCCGGCATGAGGAATATCTCAAAGGCTAATCCTTTCAGCGCTAGAACACTGCATTCCCGTATTGAATTATTGGCTAATAAATTGTTTGCGATGCTTATGATTTTCGGTATCGTTATTATCTTTCGATCGCTTTTATATGTTAATTGGACGAGGAACTTTAGGACCGGTGGAATTATGATTCTGCTATTTCTGTTGGTGTTTTTGTATTTGGTTTTGTTGCATCGGCCAAGAGGATTATATCAATGAAACGAAAAACAGAGATAAATGGTTAGACAGAGCGATAGGGTGCATTATCAATGTTTTATATAGAAAGTACAACACTACCCACAACCCACTACAAGCAGTCACACCACAGTATCTATGGACTGAACTGGTCTTTTATATTGGGCTTTGGGTCACATAAAATATTATTATTTGCATGTTGCAGACAGGCGACGACGGTTATGGTTGGAGTGTGCGTGGTATTGTTGATTTTATTACAAACATTCACGAGCGGTTCAGTGAATTTAATTCACTAGCGGTTAAGTGGTCACAGAATAGCGTTTGTGATGAACTTTGCATGAGTTATATCGTATGAGCATTTATGAAATAAATACATAACGATTTGGACTTGCAAAATGGTCATGGGCATTCGGAATTATTATGGAACTTGGTCAAATTTATATACGGAAGTGAAATAGCTTAATAATAAAAATAAGAGTTACATAAATGAGTTTAAATTTAAAGAATAAAAAATTTAATTTGAATGAATTAGGTTTTAGGAAACGTTTGTACATAGTCTGCGAATTGTTATTACATTTTTTTACTTAAAATGTTTTTTCTTAAAATTTTTACTTTAGAATTTTTGTTTTTTATAAAATTTGTATCCTTGATAAATTTCCTAAAAAGTTGGTATATTAAGCAACTTTTTTACGTACGATATACAGAAGTTGTAGTAAAAGCCATTTAGCACTGGTACAGGACTTACTACCAGGAGATGTGCAAAGAAGACTTGGAAACACTTTAGTTGACCGCAAGTTCTTGTACAAACAGTTAATTCACATTACTGCCTGGATTTTCTTAGAGAACGATTGCTGGAGCTCATTGAAGATGTTCCTCTTGTTCAAAGAAGGGCGATGTTCTTTCAACAAGATGGAGCATTATGTCACAGTAGCAGCGGGGTAACTCCATTCCTAACCATACTTTTTACAACCGGTGGACTGATCGATTTTGCCCCAAACCTTTGGCCACCCAGATCCATGGATTTTTTCTTCTGGGGTGCTATAAAGAAAAATTAATTTTTTAGAAATATCCAGTCTTTTTTGACCATTTATGTCAAGAAACGGCTTCTATTACAACTTCTGTTGATCGTACGTAAAAAAGTTACTTAACATAATTTTTAGGAAATTTCTCAAGAATTGTTGTTTGTTCGTGCTAAACTTAGTTTAGGATAGTTTAAGTTAGTTAGGTTTATAATTTTTGTTTTGGATGTAGATTAGTTAGATCTAGATAGGTAGATAGAAAGACAGAAGCTTTCTCTTTTTTTTTTCTTCGATTTTGTTGGCACGAAACAAAGTATGGAGGTACATATTGGGTAGATTTTATTCGACCAAGCTCATTTTTTGTCAAAAACTTTTAAATATTATTAAAACAATAAGTGTAAAGTTTAAGTTTGCTATCTTAAAATCTTTAAATTTAATTTTAACATCAAAAAGCTATATAAATCCGATATTTTAGTTTGGGGGGTAGTAGACGGAGAGACAGACGGACATCTCTAGATCGACTAAGAAAGTGATGCTGATCAATATATACCTATAGTTTGTCATACCTACTTCGCCTCCTTATGTGCGTTACAAATGGAATGTCAAAGTGAATATACCCTCACCACAGTGTGGTACCGGGTATAATTACAGCATTTAGCGGGGAAAAAAGTTATCTTCCACCACGACAATGCGCCGACGCACACCCACTTTGATTGGCTATAACGGGAAAATAGACGCCCTGCCATACCTACATTTTTTTTATTTGGGAGAAACTTCAGGAATCTTTCCTTAAAGGATTATAGTGTTTAACTGGGACACACTGTATACATTAGTTCGCTTGTTCTGATCAAATAATAACCTAGCTGATTCCGAATTGACCCGGTTTGACCAACCCTACAGAAAAACTCAGCATTGGCAAGTGAACAAAACCCCGAAACACTTAAACTTCTTCTGCCGAAAGTGACTTCTTAATTTATTCGCCAGTAATTTAACAGTAAGCCATAGATAAATTGAAAGCACAATAGGGATTGTCATGAGCAACTGGCAACTCATAAAACTTCACCAAATCCATCTATCCAACTACAAAACGCATACCAGCCAATTCTAAGTCTGATTTTATGATGTAACTTTGTGAAGGTAACACCATGGATACTTGCGGTTATAAATATCAAAGTCCAAAATTACTTTGACCCTCTTTCATACAATTCACTTACAATTCCGTTCGAGTTCATTAAATAATTTATAATTCAACACATTATTTTGAAATATTTTTGGTAATCCATTTCCGAAAAGTTTAAAATGAGAAACAATTAATTTACCTTGCCACTCCGCTTTCGATTAAATCCAAATTGGTCATAATTTCCTCAAATATCACATATTTCGAGTCCAATATACTGTATGTCACATTGAGTTCCAGCAACTGGGACAGCAATTCAAGTATAGATGCCTGCACCCTTGCATTGGATTTCATAAAAAGCTGCCACCCAAAAAAAGAAGGATATGCCATTGCAAAGTAAACGAAAAAATGTATTTTAATTTTAATATAATGTGTTGGGGAAATTTCTAAATCAAAAAGGTTTCCACACAAGCTATACATACCGTCAAACAGTATATGACCAATGGCTCGAACATTTTAATATGCTTAGCACAATCGTTCTCATAGTCGGTCTTCCACAATGGGAACTCTAATCCGGCGGCGAACAATTGACCAAAAACTACGGTCGAATTGGTGGCGGTGGTTTGCATTTGGCTATGGCTTCCAGTGGTGGCTGCAATCCCACCTACTGCACCACCATCACTACTACTACCAACAATAGCACTATTGTCAAGAGTTGAGGTTGAACTGAAATGCGTTGGACTAGCGTTGGCAGGGCCTCCACCTACAAAACCAGTGGCATTGAGTTTCACCGCCAAGTAAGGATTTATAAAGTGCTGGTAGTCGCTCCAACGACTGCCATAATTTCGTCCGAATAAGAATTTTAATAGCTGCCTTAAGCTTGCTATGCACTCGATTGGTGCATAATTGATTAGCTTGGTCAAATACTGTATAATTTCCTCGATTAATTTGATTGGATTGCCAGAGGGCGAGGAGTCGCCACAATTCATTCTCAATTCGATGCAAGTGCTGAGCGTATTGATGCAGGTCCGTAGCAGGGACATTAGTTTTGCACCAGATATTTGATTTATGGTCATCTGAAAAGAAATTTAATTTGATTAGCCGTCATAGGTATAGAAAAACAGTACGAGTAGGAGAGGTATCAGGCAATTAAATTAGAATGGCCAATTGCGTCCCTTGTGCCGAGAAAGGGAGTTCCGGCTATATGATTTTGGGGATTCAGTGCTTAAAAAAAAAACAAAGAAGTCTTTTGGTTAATGCGGATACTTAAGCACAGCTGGATCGCAAAAAACTTTCTCGTTAATTGCGAGTGTTGTTGGATATTTTTTATAAGAAAAGTACCCAAACGTTATCACTTATCACCTTTTGCGAACTTACCTTTTACACTGTTTTAAGAGTAAAAAAGACGTGAAAGAGGGTGCTTTTTGCATGAAGAATTTCTAGTGATTGCTATAGTATTTTTATTGGACCCTGGTGTATTGAATTTTACAAATATACCGTATGTGAATAGTGAACACAGATCGGGATTTGGGCAATCCTTTTTGAGAAATGTGTATATGTACACTGTATAGCAATAGGGGTGATATGAGAGCTGCACCCACCGAATTACATGCGTGGAATTGATCTGTCAGGCAAATATCTACCTAAGCTGATGAGCTTGAGACACAATTTCAAGGTTACATTCCTAGACCGTCTAAACTGGAAAAAGAATAAATTAGTATTTGTTTACAGAACAACACATTGAACGCACTTGGTAAGCTCTGGTAAGAGTCTATCAATGCCATGTTAAAACTCCCGCCGGCATTCATATTTCATCTCACTCAGCCGGCTACATGAAATTTGAAAAATGGCCCCAAACTGCAAATGTAAAATCACCCCACAAATTTACATGAAAGGCAACAACAACGGAAAATTGCCTAAAATTCTGCGAATTGGGGTGACAATTCATATTTTGGGGCCTTTTTTCATTTTTCATTTTTATACGAAAACGTATGGGGGTCATGCTGCCTCCCTGCAACCCCCCTGCTTGAGTTTACTGTCAGATTTAGGGCCTCATTTAATTTTTTTGGGGCCTTATTTCCATTTTGAAATTGGGGTGATTTTTCATTAGTAGTTAAGTTAAATTAAGTTGAAAAGAGAATGTCATATTATTTTGAAAACGTTGTTCTATGACTATAACCCTTGACCAAAAGTGAACAACGATATCCATGTTCGCCGGCATACCTTGATGCGCCCGTCTTCTGACTGTTCGTCAACCATCTCTATAATCTTTAATAACTACTATGCCATATTGTTATTCTACAAAGAACATCCTACACCAACCCCTAAATCACCATCACAATCCCTTTTTCTGTTCACGATGGCGTTAATTAATTTCCTCACCACATTTTGTTATTACATGGTATAATTGCGAAAGAAAATGGTCTCATTACGTGCGATACTGTTTCACTTCCATAATTGCCACTACGCCTCAGCAAATACTGAGGTTTACTAGCTACTCCTGTAAAATCAGTCTGTCTTCCATAAAATAATATACATATAATCAAAACCAACAATATATTTACTTACCTTATAGCTATCGTTAGCACTCTTCAAAATATTGTACAACTTGATGTAGACATAATCACTTCCAAAGTATCCAGAACTACTGATGATGGCCAACTCTTTGGAATTCGCAAATAAATCATTTCGCTGTGCCTTGGCGAACAACAACGGCTTCTGATTGGTAAACAGGTGATAGTAAATATTAATTATCTTCATCGTATGTGCTAATAAATTATCGATGAAACGATTATGACTGATGACATTTGTTGTTAAAACATTGCCTGCAACGAAAAACAATAAAAACTATTATTATATAGTCTACATCCAACAATGAGCAAAAACACATTTGCATTAAGACATCATCTCGCATTATTGTCCAAAATGATAAATCGGTAAAGTATCCCCAGCATCGAATTATCATAACTCAATTCGCAAAAAAAAATATATAAAAACAAAAGGGAGAGGAAGAAAAAACGCCAGAGGTTCCTGGAACATCCAACTGATTTTTGCAAAAAAAAAAATGGTGGGGCATCTGCATACACTTGTTGTGGTATATTCTGGTGGACTAAATTATGAAAATGAATTAAACACAAAGTGCAAAAAATGGAGAACAAAATAAATAAAAACAAAACTATAGGTAGTTTATTAATTAATTGAAATATTATGAGCGTTTCCGCTGCTGATTTATTCGAAAGGTATGTATTCGCGTTTAATTCGTTATTTATCCATTTCTCAGTAGCTACAATGGCCGAGTGCATTATTGATTCACATGGATGAATGTTGCACTTAAATTTTGAAATTTTTAATAGCTATTCACCCGTTTTTTTTTACAAAATTTCATTAGCCTTCAACAGTTTCGATTTAATTAATTCGATATATGCATAGAAACTGATCGAATGCGTTTTGCAAAGTTTAGTGGTTGAAATAATTGATTGCGATTGACTAACCTTTTATAATTAACAGTTTTGTGTTTTTAGGTGTGGTTTTATTTTTTTTTTTTTTTTGATTCAGCTCTATATGTATTTGTAAAAAAGAAATTAATATCAATTCAATTGACAGAATAATTATACGGTGTTGAAATCGTATAATAGACTTATCATTTTGAAAATTCAAATGAATGCCAAATTTATATTTTTGAGTGGTTTTGATTTGTTTTGAGGGGAAAACCGATTACTTACTATTGACTCATGTAAATATGTTATTTATTTGTAAAATGATTTAAAGCGGACAAGTGTAACGCCTACTCGTATAAAACGGTTGAAATCTCACAGCTTGCTGAAAAAAAGTGAAAGATGCGAAGAAACCCGAGAGAACGGCAATGAACAAAAAACCCCTCGTAGCAACAACAAAGCACAGAGGTTGGTCTTCTCCTTCGTTCTAATCGCCAGTTGGCGGACTTGTACTTATCGCTCAGTTCCAGTTGGCGAAAGTGGTTGTGGTAGTCACCACACACCAGTAAGAACTAGACCGCCGACTTCCAGTGCACCTACCCGATTCTCACCGGAAAAAATTACCCTATCTGTGAATACGTGTAAATATGTCAAAATAAATGGCGGCATTGATTTTCCATGCTATACCATGGGCCTAGGATTTTTCAAGTATGCGTGCGTTAATAGGGCTCCTTTGATTTTGTACAGCACCTGAGCGGTAATCTACGACGATTTGATGCGAAAAAATTAATATCAAAAAATCCAACGATGGGAAGAAAAGAAACAAGCGAATTCCCTTAAGTAGATTTTTACAAATATTTATTGTTACCACCTTCGATGCTGGTCCAAATCCAAGTGACCGAGAAACAATTACATTTTTCATTAGACGAATGTGCACAAAGCAGAATATGCAAAAACATAGAATTGCAGTAATTAACAGCAAGAGAACAATAATAATATTACGTTAGTTGATTAATTTAAGAGAACAATTAGTGAATTATAATATATATAGGGTATGTTACGTAATTATATGTATGCTGAACGCATAATATTTCCAAACATTCCGCCGCCCCTGGAACACAGTTTCAGCTTACGGGTAGAAGTGCTAATTTGTGGATAGGTCGAACGAAACTTCCGTTGGCGGTCTGAAGGGTGACCACTCGAACTCGTCCGTCTTTGCCGGGATGTGTACCAGTCACACGTCCCATCATCCATTTGCCAGGAGGTAGGTTTGGATCCTTCACAATTACGACGTCATCAATTTGCATGTCACGCTGCGCCTGCTGCCACTTAGGTCGATTTTGGAGTGTTGTGAGGTACTCCATGCTCCATCTCTTCCAGTAGCCTTGAACCTTGGCTTGGATTGACTGCCAAGATGATAAGCGATTGGTAGGTATATCCAATGATGGCTCTGGAATAGCAGAATATGGTTCACCTAGAAAAAAGTGAGCAGGGGTTAGTGGATCAATTTCATTGTCAGATATCTGACATATAGGCCTAGAGTTCAGTATTGCCTCTATTTGGGTAAGAAGCGTGTATAATTCTTCGAAATTGAGAACATCTTCTCCGATTACCCTTCGAAGATGGTGTTTGACGGATTTTACCCCCGCCTCCCACAATCCGCCGAAATGAGGTGCGGAGGGGGGTATGAAATGCCATGTGATACCATCACGCGCTAGGGCTTCCTCTATCGAAGAATTGTGTTCTTGTGATAAAACAAGGCTGTGCATCTCTGATAATGCACGAGAGGAACCGCGAAAATTAGTTCCGTTGTCGGAGTAGATATGCGACGGTTTTCCGCGTCGTGCGGCAAATCGTCGTAGTGCTGCCAAAAATGCTTCCGTCGTTAGGTCGCTGACGAGTTCCAGGTGGATTGCCTTCGTTACCAAACATACAAATAACGAAATATAACCCTTGGTCACATGAGACTTCCTTCCAATTTTGGTTTTGATTGCGATCGGACCGGCGTAATCGCATCCGCAGTGAGCAAACGATCTGCATTGACGAATCCTTTGGGGTGGTAGATTTCCCATCATTTGCGTTGTCGTGGCTTTCTTCTGCTTGAAACATGGAATACATTCGTGAGATATCTTTCTTAGCAAGTTTCTGCAGCCGATAACCCAGTACTCTTGACGAATGAGCGCGAAGAGAGTCGACACTCCTGGATGAAGAAATCTGCGGTGAGCGTCGAGTAGAATTAGCTTTGTGATGCGATGCTCTTTTGGGATTATTATTGGGTGTTTGGCGTTGTATGAAATGTTGGCTTCCTCGAGTCGTCCTCCCACTCGTAGTAGCTTATCCGTATCTAGAAATGGATTTAGGGTTAGGATATTGCAGTTGTTAGGAAAATTACCAAATTTTTGAAAGTAGCGAATTGATTTTCCGAACCAAATGTCTTGTAGCCACCGAATGAGACTCAGCTTTGCGTTGTATAACTCCTGAGCTTGTAGATGACGACAACAGATGTGAGTTCGTTTGCGACTATTGGAAATAAAACGAAATAGAAACGCAACGCTTCGAATCAACTTGTTCCACGACGAGCATGACGTTGAGAGGGTTTCGAAAGGATGATCAGGAACTACTGCTACCATTGATTGCTGTACCTGTTTCTTTTCTTCCTGTAGACAATCCGGATGCTCCTCAAATTTGATCTTGATAGGCCACTTTTCGGCGTTTTGTAAAAGCCAATCTGGTCCATGCCACCAGATCGGATGTTCCAACAGTTTGGATGGGGATATTCCGCGAGACGCGCAGTCAGCAGGGTTGTATTCCGACCTCACGTGAAACCATCGGTTTCTTGGAATTGTATTGAGGATTTCCGCAGTACGATTCCCCACAAACGTATTCCAACGGCGACACGGTGAAGAGAGCCAAGATAAATTTATTTGGGAATCACTCCAAGCGAAAACATTTTCAAATGTTATTTTTAGTGATTTTTGTACAGCGTCAAGAAGTCTAGCCAGTAAAAGAGCTGCACATAATTCGAGGCGAGGGATGGTTAATTGTTTTAGTGGTGCAACGCGAGTTTTAGCAGCTACGATTCGGATCTCGATCTGTCCGTTTGGTAGCTGATATCGACAGTAAATAACGGCAGCGTACGCGGCGGCCGAAGCATCACAAAATCCGTGAAGCTGAAATGATGCGTCTGATAAACCAATAGGTCTAGGAATGGCCAGTTGAGTTAGAACGGATAATTCTTCCCGATACTTTAGCCACTGTGTTGAGATAAATCCCGGAACTTCGTCATCCCATTCCAACTTTCGATGCCATAGGTCCTGAAATATAATTTTAAGCAAAATGACAGAGGGAGCGAGAAAACCGAGTGGATCGAAAATACTGGCTATATCCCTCAAAATTTGTCGTTTTGTAACATTTTCGATAGGGGAAAGATTCAAACGAAAACTAAAAATGTCCATCCGAGAATTCCAGTAGAGGCCTAGAACCTTGACCCATGGCTCGCCATCGGTGTCCAATGAAACAGCCTCGTTTTGAACTTCATCACGATTTTCCAGCAGCTCCACGCAATTGCTTTGCCATTTACTAAGTGCGAATCCTCCCTTAGAAAGAAGGTCTATCAGCGATTGTTTTTTGTATAAAGCGTCTTCCAACGTATTTGAACCGGATGCGACGTCGTCCACATAAAAATCATTTTTAATAATGTCAACTGCAATGGGAAACTCATTCTCATAATCGTTGGCGAGTTGTTCCAAGACCCGAATTGATTGAAAGGGTGCACATGACGTGCCATAAGTCACTGTACACAGCTGGTAATGCTCCAGAGGGTCATTGGGCGATTTTCGCCAAACAATTCGAAGAAAGTCTCTATCCTTGTTCGATATCCATATTTGACGGAACATTTTGACAATGTCTGCCGTAAAGACGAACTTATATTTTCGGAACCTCAAGCATACAGAAAACAAATTTCTTTGAATCGGTGGACCGATCCTCAGGCATTCGTTTAGCGACTGTCCACTGGCATCCTTATAGGATCCATCAAAAACAACACGAAGTTTTGTGGAAGCGCTATCGGGTTTGAGAACAGAGTGGTGTGGTAAATAAAAGACATTGTCCCGAGCGATATCTTTTTGTGCAAGCCTGCGCATATGTCCTAACGAAAGATATTCCTCAAGAAACCGAGTATAGCCTTGACGAAGTTGTTCATCCTTCTGGAACTTTCTTTCCATAGACTTCAGACGATGAATTGCACCAGTTACGGTGCCCGAAAACTGTGGCGGATTTTTAAAGGGTAGGTCTACGATATACCTTCCGTTGGCATCTCTTTGATGTGTTCTAAGAAAATGCTCTTCTATTTCCCTTTCTTCTTGCGACAGTAACGAATTTGGATCTACTTCCTCAATAGTCCAGAAAGCTTGTAGCATGGCATCAACATCAAGAATACTGTGATGCGACTGAATACTTGGTGGTTGATCATGCATCAATTTACCTGCCAAAACCCAACCAAAAATGGTTTTTTGCGCAATCGGATATCCTCCTTCACTATATTTCAAATCACCCTGGAGTATGTCCCAAACCTTGTCAGCGCCTAATAGTAGATCTATTGAACTCGACACGTTGAAAGAAGAATCCGCTAAATTCAGGTCGCTAAGGTGATCCCAATCCTTAGCGTCAAATGAAATTGTTGGTAAGTTGGCTGTGACCTGAGGTAACACATATGCATCAACCGAAATACTAATTGGTTCGAAACGAGAGGTGAGGTGCATCGAAACAATACCCCTAGATTGGCCTGCACTGATAGAACCTATGCCACTGATAAGCACTCGTGCATTTCGACGCTTCAATCCCAGCCGTTGAGCACAGGATTCAGAAACGAAGGATACTTGAGATCCCGAGTCTAGGAGGAACCGGACTTGCTGGTATTTACCCCTGCTATCTTTTACATTGCCAATAGCAGTGGGCAATAGAGTAAGCGGCAACCGATGCTGTTCACTTAAGGAGTGGTTACTTAGGATACGATCTGATGACGGCGGCGATGGAGTAAGAGAGCTATTGCTTGTGCCAGGTTGATCACATTGTCCACCTTGCGTCGAGTTTGTAGTAATCGAACTTGTAGGAACGGAATTTAGAGGAACCGAGTTTGCATTATCAAAATGGACTAGAGTATGGTGACGAGTATTGCAAGCTCTGCATCGAGACCTGGATGAACAACGAGCGGATGTATGACCAGAGCGAAGACAATTAAAACATAGCCTTTTTGATTTGACGAAGTCTCTTTTACCCTGAATGTCCATAGCCAAGAATTCTGCACACTGGGGTAATAGATGTGACCCTGCGCATTTAGGACACGCGGCATTAGTCGACGAGGAAACATGCATACTCCTAACGGCAGGATGTTTGCTTCTGGTTGGTTCACGAACATGACCTCTGCAGCTTTCCATGGCCTCACAACGTCGTTCCAAAAAATCGAGGAAACTATCTATTGTTGGATAGTCATCTTCAACACTAGCCTGGGACCATGCCTGCCGTGTTTCTGAATCAACCTTGTTTAATAAAAGGTAGATTAGCCATGGGTCTCTATCCAATGAATTGATGGAAGAAAGTCCCCTGACTACTTCATCCGCTCCGTCGGATATCTTTCGCAAGATTGTTACATTTGGAGCATTAATGGATGGTAAATCGAAAAATGTTTTAATGAAATTGGATATGATGTGACGCGGTCTATCATAGCGGCTTTCTAACCGTTCCCATGCCTGAGTATACGTCGCATCAGATATGGTGATATGGCTGAGAAGAGTTAAGGCATCTCCTCTGAGATGAGATTTCAGCAGATGAAATTTTTGAGTTGGGGATAAATTGGATCGATTATGTATCGATCCCTCGAACATATCTCTAAATGTCGGCCAGTCGCGATAGTTTCCCGTGAATGGTTCGATCCTAATTTGTGGTAGAAGAGTTTCCACTCTTTGTGACGACGACGACACAGTTGATGAATTGAGACGATCTGTTAATATAGCTTGCTGTTGAGCCAAACGATCTACGGCAGCAACTTGCTGTTCCGCTAAACGAGCTACATCATCTTTAGGCTTGGGAGCAATGCGTTCCCTTATTGCCGCGAGCATAATTGATTTGACGACGAGGTATTTTGATTCGAACTCATCGAACTCCGGATCAGGATCTACATAGCCCTCCTGATCGGCGAACTCGTACATCGAATCTTGAGAGGCTTTGAATTCATCCCATAACTCATTCACCTTTTCAATGCGAACTTCTAACGCTTCTAATGTAATCGTGTCCACTAAATGTTCCGTAAAGGAAGCGTGTTTGGTTAGCGAACCTTTGAGTCGACCACGTATACCACGCAAAACGGATAATTTTGACCTTGAAGTCATTTCCTAAGGTTTCACTGCTAAGTGCGTTCAAAATACCTTCACCTTATAACTTGAAGATCACGCGATTAATTGAACCCTATAGCTGTACTTTCCTGGTAGCAAATCAACTCTGCAGCAATCAACAACGAAATTTACACGTGGAAATATCAACCAAATTCCAAACAGCAACTATCCTCTACAACAGCACACCAAATTAATCCACAGCGCAATCTATTAATCCACGGCGCAACCAACTAATCAACAGAGCAATCAACTAATCCACAGAGCACCCACAAAGCTAATTCGGTAGTATTCCAAAACGAGCGTGCGAAAATCTCCACAATGAAGAACCCAATTAAATTATTGAAAAATCCAAATAACTTCGTCGAAAAGATTCCAAAGACAATTAATTCCAATATACACGATAATCGATAAAACGATCCGGCTCGATACGGACCAAAAATGAGCGGTAATCTACGACGATTTGATGCGAAAAAATTAATATCAAAAAATCCAACGATGGGAAGAAAAGAAACAAGCGAATTCCCTTAAGTAGATTTTTACAAATATTTATTGTTACCACCTTCGATGCTGGTCCAAATCCAAGTGACCGAGAAACAATTACATTTTTCATTAGACGAATGTGCACAAAGCAGAATATGCAAAAACATAGAATTGCAGTAATTAACAGCAAGAGAACAATAATAATATTACGTTAGTTGATTAATTTAAGAGAACAATTAGTGAATTATAATATATATAGGGTATGTTACGTAATTATATGTATGCTGAACGCATAATATTTCCAAACAGCACCAATACATGAAAAATCCTGGGCCCGCCGGCAGCTTGTAGGCAAAGTCCGTTATGTGGGAGGAGTCGACGGTCTATTCTCACTGGTTTGTGGTAGTCACTTGGTCAATTATTGACAAATCGAAATGCAAGGTTCATTTCCTGACAGAGGAAAGCAGAAATGTCTTCTCAAGTGGATTATATACGGAGAATTGACTGTTAGAATTACTATAACAAACTATTCAACAACAATCACTTAAAAGGAGTCTGATGATGAATTAGTGGTGCTCGAAATAGCTATCATTCCTACCACCAAAATGACTGTGTCTAAACGTGTTGTTATATTAATGTTGACCTTTCAAGCAATAATTTAACGCGAATCCTCTACATATAAAAATAAATTTAACAAAACTATGCACCAATAGGGGCATGAGTGGACTTTCGTTTACTCGACAACGGCATCGACTTAGGATAGGCACGTGGAACATCTCTTCGCTCACGGGAAAAGACCTGGAGCTTGTTGGGGAGGCTGTCAAATGTCGACTAGATATAATTCGTGTTTCCTCAACAAAGCAAATGGGTTCTGGAACTGTGGACCTTGCGGATGGGTGGAAACTCTTCATGTCGGGAGTAGCACCTTCAATGTCTGCTCAGGCGGGAGTGGGGATACTCACAAGAAACAGGTTGGCAGGCAGAGTTTTGGAGTGGATACCATTAGAAAGAGAGTATGCACCGAATCTGGAGTCGGGGTACGCAGCTTTCTTAGATGAAGTTGATGCAGCCCTTAAAAAGGTTGCAGGTATGGATTCTTATATCCTGATGGGAGATTTCAATGCTCACGTGGGTGTGGATTTCACGACATGGGGCAGCGCGATTGGGAAATACGGTGACCCCGATCAAAACGCGAATGAGAAGTTGTTGGACTTTTGTTGTTTAAATGAAATGTCCATTATGAACACTTTCTTTCCACACAAAGATATCCATAAATACACATGGTACCGTGGGCGTCGAAGTCTTTAGCAGAAATCGCTGATAGATTGCTTTGTGATACCTGATACCGTCCTGTATTAAAAGGATGGTTTGTGATGTTCGTGTGTTGAGAGGGGCTGAACTGTCAACTGATCACCACCTGGTGTTGTGCAAATTGTATCTTAAGGAGCAAATACCTATCCTGACAAAACGTAAACCAATGATGGTTACGCGCATATGGTGAGAGGGGCTGCAGAACAATGAGATACGTGAGGAATTTGCACGGCAGGTATCTGAAAGGTTTGAACAAATTCCAAATGTTCCATTGAATGTAGAGGAAGAATGGCAGTTGTTTTCAACAGCAGTCATTGCCTCTGCAGGACTTGTTGCGGAGTGAAGCAGCTCGGTGTGGCGGCTGGTAATGAGAAAAGAACAGCGTGGTTTAAAACGCCCGGAGTTCAAGAAGCCATCAGAGAGAAGAAGAAGGCTTTCTAGGTGTGGATTCACTTGGGGGATTCTCCTTCTCGAAACCGGTACATTGAGGCGCGAAGAACATGCAAATTGGCTGTTAAAGCAGCCAAAGAACAATATAGGAAGGAATTCGGCGAGAAATTAGACCGTGACCACAGATCTTCAAGCAAGGTGTTCTGGCAGACAATCCGCCGTCATCTTGCGCAGATGGAGCGAGCACTTTTCTGAATTGCTCAATCTAATCCGGGGCATTGAGGATGACAGATATATTGCCTGGAGCAGGGCGGAAAATTGTCCCACGGTAGAGGAAGTCACTTTTGCAATCAAATCGCTAAAAGCTGGCAAATCTGCCGAAGTGGATGAAATCCGGCCAGAAATGCTCAAGGCCTTAGGTGAAGAGGGAGTCAAATGGCTCTCTCGTGTCATTAAAGTGGCCTGGGAATACGGTGATCGTGCCCTTTTAAAGAAAGGGAATGAAAGGGATTGCTCCAATTACAGGAGTATATCACTTTTAACTCTCCCCGAAAAATTTTTTGCCAAAGTGCTGGAAACGCGTTGCAGAGCTGTGGTCGAGGCACGATTAGGAGATGAGCAGAGCGGCTTTCGTCCCGGCAGAAGCACAACAGACCAGTTATTCACTCTCAGAATGGTACTTGAGAAGGCATGGGAGTAACTCCTGTTTACGCATGCTTCGTAGATTTGGAGAAAGCATATGGCCGAGTCCCTCGAGGTAAACTCTGGAGTGTATTACAGGAGTATGGAGTTGGCGGTTCTCTCTTGAGAGCCATTCAATCTATTTACACAAACTGTAAAAGCTGTGTTCAGGTAAACGGCGTTAAATCAATACCTTTCACCGTTGGCGTGTGATTCCGTCAGGGGTGCGTCTTGTCTCCTCTCCTTTTCATTACTTATATGGACTGGATGTTACAGCGCAGTCTTGGCGAGAAACATTTCGAGATCTGAGGATAAGTCATTTGCTCTTCGCTGATGACTTGGTCATCCTTGGATCCTCTCAGACTGAACTTGCGCGCATTAGATCGGTTTGTAGCCATTTGTGTTGAAGCTGAGATGAAAGTTAACGTGAACAAATCTGAAGTGATGGTCGTCTCCAGAACGCCTGTTCAATGCACTCTGCATGTTAGTGGAGTCGTTTAAGTATCTCGGGGTCTTATTCACGAGTGATAGAAGGATCAATGCCGAGTTTTCCAGTAGGATTAGTCAGGCTGGGTCAATTTTGAGACAGTTTGGTCATTCTATTATTAAGAGGACTCAACTTGGGATCAAAGCTAAGTTGTCAGTCTTTAATTCGGTGTTTGCTCCAACTCTTACCTATGGCCATGAGGTTTGGGTAATGACCAAAAGAATAAGATCGCGGATACAAGCTGCCGAAATGAGATTTCTCCGTAGTAGTATTGCTGACCCGTAGAGATCGCATCAGAAATACCAGAATACGTGAGGAACTCAATGTCGAGCAGCTACTTCTCCGGACGCAGCGATCCATGCTTCGGTGGTTTGGTCATGTAAAACGCATGTCCCCGACCAGGATTCCACGACGTGCTATGGAATACGTACCATCAGGTAGGTATCATAGCTACTTATTTACGCGGTAGCGCAGTGGTTAGTGTGCTGGACTACTGTGCAAGGGATCCCGGAAAAACACAAATTACATCTTAAGGATTTTTCTACTGCTCCACCTCTCGCGAACTTCTGACAAACACCCTGAAAAAGCTTCTAAATTCAGCCGTTCGGACTCGGCATAAAATTGTAGGTCAGTTCCATTCGTCTCAAAAATAGAAACTCACACAAACGAATGGTTGCGAGATGCTAGGCCTAGGGTATCTATCCGTTAATGATTCAAAGAGTTAATGACATTGTGAGGGTCGGAATCAGGATCTTCCAGACAGTATGGATGGATATTCTCTTCATCTATGCCAACAAACTAGGCAAAGCTCGATCTAGTCTCCAATACACGTGCCCTATCCGCAGGTTTCGATACTTGTAGCAATGCTAGTTCCCTTCTCACCCAACTCTTTAAAACAGATTTACTAACTGGAATGTTCGGTCAAAGATATGGTTTCAATGCACAATTGGCGTGGCTAATCAAAAGAACGAGTGATTTTATTTCACAAATTCCCAAAAGCACTCACCTGCAATCAGCGTCGCTGTAACTTCCATTAGATCATTCTGGCAATTTAAATCCAATGATGTAGCGTAATTGCAATAAGCAAACTTGAAGCAGATCTCCACAAAGTTGAACTCCATCCAAACGTCGCGGAAATCGAAAAAGTTGAACGCTTTCAATAGTACTTTCAGCGCATAAATAATGCCACACTGTCGTGGGGGAAAAGATATAAAAATTACATAAAAAAAACGACAGAGTCAATTTCAGCTCACAAACATAGGCCAAATGAGTTATGCTTCCCACAAATGACTCACCTGCAAGTTCCTATCATTCAGTTCCATCAGCTTATTTGTCAGTCTATACAAAATTTTGGCCAAAACTTCACCATTCGCCAATCGCATTGCCGGGCTCTGTTCTGCGAATAAATCACGGATTGGCATCGACATTCCCTGAAAGATGCGATAGTCATACAAATCGTACAACAAATTGAAATTGGTGCGATAGAGCTCATTCGAAGACATAACGAGCCGTCCGGCTGCTGTTCTCGACGTTGTTGTTCGCGTTCTTGTGGGTGGTTGCGGTGATTGTGGTGGCGGTTGTGTTGTTGCTGTTGCTCCTCCTCTTGTGGAATGTTCATGTTGATGTTGACGGTTGTGTTCTGATATTTGAATAATAAAACGGCACAAACAGTCGGCGGTGTGCTCCCTGACGCGGAAATCATCGTCGCCAACAAGTTGAAGCAGTTCATCCAGAAATGAATTCTATCAGAGAGAAGATTGATTATTTATCATCATCATATCGGAAGGAGGATGAAGGGTTTTTTTTTGCTTTGTGTTGTTTTTTGTATGCTCCATGCCCTCGTTTCGTATGGTTTGGTACGCGGAAAACCAATAGAGGAATAACAAGAAAAAACGTATAAAATGTTAAGCAAACAATGACAGAAAGCGGAAATGGAGCCCAGATACTACGACGATGAATGGGTTATCAAGTTTGTTTTCTAGACCAAGAATTGGAGGAAGAATTTGCGCATACCAATGATTTGAATTTATTTATTTTATAGATAGAATCGGAAAGAGAAAGTCGTTTCTGGAAGGATTGAGGACAAATAATAAAAATAACAAAAAGGGGTAAAATGCAAACTAAAATATGTTGATTCTGTCCCCTTTCAGACGAAGGATTCAACCGTGTGGACTTGAATTGCAATCAAATCCATCGGATTGTGTGTAGCTACACGTACACCTTGTGTGAGCTTCCATTGGTACATATTTAATACCCAGATACCTGTCAAAGATTGAGATTCATTTAAAAATATTCGTCTTTTGCATAAAACCTCTTAAATGGAATCGAATAGATTTCCGTTGGGCGCTGGCTGGAGTACATTTTTTAATGCAGTATAAGTCGGGTCTTCACAAAATTTCTAAGTATAGTCGAAAACAAAGGACCGGAAATCCTTGCGGGCTTTTTTTTTTTAAACTTGATACCTAAATATCATTTGGCAACAAAAAGAAGTATGTAAGGTCCTAATAGTATAAATTGAAATGTGAAATCGATATAATGCAGTTCAAAAGCTTTGAAGCGAAGGCAGCGACGCACCCACGGTGAATTAATACATTTATCGGTCTTGTTTGTTTTTTGAGCTTTCATCTCAAAGAAAGTCTTAACCGAGACTCAAATAAACTTAAACACTAACTACACATATGTATCTTTGCTGTCCAGGATACGCACTAGGTACTTCCTCGTTTTCGATATAAGGGGGTGTGTTTGCCCGAACAGATCTGGCGTGTGAAAGAAAAGAAGAGATGGAACCTGCGGATCTCGATTTAATATGGCTAAAGGTCGTCCTACAAAGTTGTACCAAATTCTTTTGCTGCCTGTACCGCTCGCCAAACGATAACGAACCATCCAAATTATTTCGTCATTTATACAATAAGGTAGACTGGATTCAAATTCAGCATCCAACCGCTGAAGTTATTATACTTGGTGACTTCAATGCCCATAACATGGATTGGCTACGATATTCCAACCGAACGGACGAGGCAGGGAAACAAGGTAAAGACTTCGACATTTGCTGCAATCAAGCACTATAGGACCCACCACTCGAGGAAATGTTTCCGGATATCACCGAATGAGGATATTTTTCACATAATCATGTTATCATCCGATGCATTTATTAACCTTAATTGGTTAATAAATGCATGAACCTGAACCAAAAAAAAAAAAAAACATCTTCCTTTGAGTGAGTGAAATTAAATTAATTAAGTTAATACTTAATTATTTATTTATTTTATATTTTTGATATATGCTTGTATTATTATGTATGTATTTAACTATTTCGCTTGAGCGACATCACCATCTGTCCCGCTTGTGTAGAGGACGACGATACAGCGGAGCACTTCCTCTGTAGTTGCTCTGCCTTTGCTCGCATTAGGTGGCTGACGTGGTGAGTTCCGAACATATAAGCTCAGTGATGACTGAAGCTCCTTCTCATCTTCCTTCGAAAGACGGGACAACTAAGTACAGCAATGTAAGGTGTCTGTTTGGCAGTACAATGGACCCGTAGTTGTGTCTGAGTGCTTCATCGGATAGTAACAACCTCCGACAAAAAAAAATATTTCGCTTAAAAATATGGCAAAAAAAATAATCAAATGAAAAATTTGTTACAAAACAATAAACGAAAAAATGCTAAAGACAAGTTTAGTTCATTTTTTTTAACCAAATATGTGTTTGCCCGAACCAAATAGGTGTGCAAAATTTCGTTGCTACGTTTATTAGTTCAGATTTTATAGATTTTTTTCCGCTCTCTCATTATAAGGGCACCACTGTGGCCGTACCAATTCGCTGAAGTAGCATGGTCTTAATTTCTGTACTCCTTCAACCGTTTTATATATATTTCGGTCACTTCATAACTTAATACTCAAAAATGCGAATCCTAATCGTCTCCTGGCCTAAATAAATTTCTAAGAAACAAGTTAAGCCAACATTTGCTTGATGCTTAATATTCAAGAAAATAATTTGCTTTCAGGGACTTAATTACTAAAAACAACGTAAATCATAACAAAGCTGATAAAGCAAGCGGCTTATATTATGTTCCTCTGCCCAACAGTCCTTGCTGTATCCATTCACATCCACTTGGCTGCGCCTATAAAGCTTAACATGTTACCACACTCACCTGTGAAATCCAATATATTTTTCATTCAATGATAACGCCTTGTAGTTACCACAGAAAACAAACAGCACCACATATACAATATAATATGCATACATTACATACCTTCCAAATTTAAACCGGAAATTTTGGAAAATTCCAAAACCCTTCAACTCAGTTCAATGGGGGAGTACGCAAATATTATTTCACCAACCATCAATCCCGATACAAGGACGAGAGCACTTTGCCCAAATTTAAAATAAATTTGAAAAATCACAAAGGCTCCCCAAACAAACAAACAAACAAAAAACTATATACCTAGCACGGGAAAAAAAGTAACTCACCTCATAAGTACTGGCCGCATCATTTCCGTAATATTCTCGAACTGCACCATAGTCCAGATTCGATATAACTTCAGCGTATTTATTCAGGACCAACCAATATTTATTGTGATAGCACAGTCGAAGTTTGCTCAATAGCAATTTCGGGGATATGATGAAAAAGTCTCCAGCTCCAGCTGCAGCCACTCGTCGTTGATGGTCGGCCGTTGATGGTGGTCCAATTGGAGTACAATTGACTTTTTCGTTCGTAGTTCCATTACTTTGTTCGTGGCCGTGGTCGTGGTCGAATTCAAAATATTTCAATAGACCTCCAATAAGTGTATCATCATCAGGATGCATCCAGTTCTGGCCATTACTCATCCCTGTGTCATTGCTACTATTGCCGTCTTCATCATTAGTTGCATCCGGTGACTGTTGGTGAAAGCATGTCGCTGTAGTCCTGTTGGCAGTGGTCACCATTCGTTGTTTGTAGGACGCAGTCAAATATTTGGACATCAGTAGCGGAAATATCTTATCAAATGCATTCAGGGCATGTATGACCACTGTGTGAATATCGTCCTGCAGACCCTGTTTGCATAAAATAGAAGAGCATTCCAAATTCAATAGCGCATCTTAAGAATGTACAATACACACATACTTCTAACGCTTACAACAACATCAGCGAGAGAGAGAGAGAGAGAGAGAGAAATACGATGAACGAAAATGTCAAGCACACACAAAACTTCGACGAAGGAAACCTTAAGAAAACTTTTCCAAACTCCCAACTACTGTATTCGTATCTTTATGGGGCTGCCCCAGCGAGGGAGTATCTATATCAAAAAGAAGGATGAAGCCCGCTACCACTATTTATCGTTGCTGCAGGATAAATTATTGGATCTGATATTAAAAGGAAACTAGAGTGGAGTAGCTATGTATAGCAAGATGAACGAAGTCAGTTCTTTTCACATGTAAACGTCAACGAAAAGAATTTTCGTTCGTTGCGTTGCGTTGCTCCTTTTGTGTAGGAGCGAGCTCCTTCTTTTCTCAACCGAAGATAAGCGCAAAGCATTTTTTCTCCTCCTCCTGGGGGCTTTGTGTGGTACAATCTGCATTCAATAGGAAGCAGTATATAGAAGGAGAGAAAGGAATCTGGAAACTTTAATGGCTCTGCTTTCATCCTTACATATACAGAGCTTGGAAGTGCTGGATAAAATGAGATAGATCTTAGGCCTGATTACCTAGTGAGCAGTAGTACCATACACTCATGTGTGTGTACACAATGATGATGCTATGCTATGGAGTCTGTCATAAGCACTTTTTAACTATCGATTCGATTATAGAGTGGAAGGAATCCCTACTTACTTGGTGTTGAGTAGATGGCACATCGTTTCGATGCAATCTAATTTACTGCGTACATTGCATCCCATACACATACATGCATACCGGAAATGCGATACTTTAACTTCCATTTACAATTTTTTTACCATTCCCCATGAGACAGAGAGTAGAGAATAGACAGACAAAATAGAATCATTACGGATTCCATTTCTTTGAGGCAAATATTTCTTTTGCTGCCTCTGGAGTACTATGGGGATTTGAAGGCCCATGGAGAGAACTTGTTGCCATTGACAACTTTATACTTCTGGTGCGCTTTAGGGAAGCGCAATAACCTAACCATATCCACTTAAAAAGGCGAAAAAAAATATGAAGTTGAAGTTCATTCAAGATTCCGTTGTCTGGTTACTAGAGTTGGGAACTTCTCTCTTTCTACATTCCATTAAAATGAACGACAGACAAAAAGTAAGAAAAAAATCGAATTAAAAGTAGGAGATGGTAAAATAGAACAAGAAACGTAAATCATCAGCATTATCACTGTTGGCTCTAATGTTGGATTCAAAAAAGAATTACTTCGAGTGGATGGCTGAGTCAAGAGAAGAGTAGCCTTCCACATCGCTGATTAATTTTTGTAAACTTTGATGCTGTATTGTTCTCCTATGGTAAACGCCACATGAACGCAGCAGCAATCCGTTTGTCCCTTTTTCCGACATTTGAGTCTGTAAATTCTTTTTTTTTTTTTTTTTTTTGCACCCACCAGGGTCGGTGGAAAATTTGCACGTCTAGTTATTCAGATAACTGGCTTAGTTGGAAAATTTTGAAATGTTGTCTCCCTAGACAGCACCACTCCTTTCTCTTCCAGAAGGGAGTAGGGCAAATTGAATTTTCGGTAAAAGCAGCAAACTGTAAAGGGATATTTTCTTTTTAATTTACTGGTTAGATGCACGTAGGTTACAGAATGTGGCGGAAGTTTTTGTTCAAATAAAAAAATAAGGGGCATTTTCAGTGGAGGCGAAGAGGTATTTTTCGTCTGACTATAACCACATATGAGTTAATATTGAAATGATGGAAATTGACGAATTGAAGATCTGTTTTAGCTGCTATGGCTTGGGGTACTGGCATTTGCACATACATTAAAATTCGCAAAGCTAGGCAAGCTCTACATGAAGCTCTTCGTCTTCTTCCTTGGATATTTTGAGGTTCCTGTTGGGTACAATGCTTGGAATGGCACAAAATATATCTAAATCTATAATAGTCCTACAGGTAAGGTCCCGCTAATCAGGTTGTCATGTTGTTGTCAGATAATGATTTTATGCGCAGTAATACAAAAAAAAAGAAACCGCACATTGGGGCCACTTATTTTACAGCTAGCTTTTCAATCAAACCAATAATGGTTCGAAAAACTTCAACGACTAGGATTCTTAAAAGGAATCCCTCAAATATGAAAGAACGAATTGAGAGCCAATCGATTATATCTTTTTGCCAATATATAGAAAAATGTTCTAGGTAATGCTGGGTTTCCACTTGTCGATTTGAAATTGACAATTGACGTATTTTTATGCCAATTAAACAATTGGCAAGTGGAAATAGCGAAAAATTGCTTGTCAATGCCCGCGTTCCATTGACCGCTAGATGACTAGCGGCATGCCAAACTCCATATAAAAAAAACTGACATTCCACAATATGTGCTAGAGCTCTAGCGCAAATGATGAAATGTCAGATTTTTTTATATGGAATTTGGCATGCGCGCTAGTCATCTAGCGGTCAATGGAACGCGGCCAATGAATTGACTAACAGCGTTTGCCAATAACTGACAAAGAAACCACTGGACAAGTGGAAATAGCTGAATTGTCAAACAAAATGTCACTTTGTCTATAATTGACAGAGAAAATTTAATTGGCATCGAGTTCATAAGTTGGTCAATCAACTGACAAACGAAATGAACTGACGTTAATGTCGTTCAATGACATAAACGCAAGGGCTGTCAAACTTTGTCAATCAACTGACATGTGGAAACCCACCTTAATTCTTAAAAAAAAAAAAACGATCAAAAATCGGTTTCAGTTTGGCTGGTATGTTTTTTCTCCTTCTGCGTTTGAAGCTGTGTAACGGCCAATGGATTTTATCACTAGTCCGACATTAGAGGTAGTAGGTTATCTCCTGTTTAGATACACCAGTATTAGATTAAAACCCCTATCGCGAATAATATTTCCCCGGAATGTTTCCCATTCAGCAATTTCATTTGCATTGCTGACAAGGGAAAAAATTCCATCGGAATTTATTCGCGATACCCCTTATAAGTGTTTCTTCGTTATAAATTGTCCAAGAGCCTTCATAGTCAGATTGACATGACATCATCCAGATAGTGCGCTAGAGATAATCCTGAAGAATTATGTAGATCTGGTCTACTTTGCTCTGTTATGGAGAGAAATAAATGCGGTTTTTATACCTAAGACCGGTAAATCTCTCAAGGATCTCACATAATGGAGATAAAAGAAAAGTATTTTCTTAGCTGAAGGTAATATGTAATTTATATGAACTTCTTATCGGAAAGTAGGCGACAATAAAGTTTATAAACTGTTGCTCATGTCTTAGCATCATAAGGACCTTATAATGGTTTAATTGTGTCACGCTGACAGTCACTTCAAAACCTTACCTACCACAGAGTTATAAGTTAAATGTTGATCGATCTCAACATAACGTGTTTCGTGATAAAGGGTTGGTCTTAAACCAGAGCTAAATCGTTTACTTAACGGTCTTATTTCACAATGTCGGCTACCCTATACCCTTTGGAGTATGTACCAAATCAACGAGATAAAATCGCCATTAGAAGATAAACTTTAAGCCTAAGGAGACAAATACAATCGTTTACCTTTCTGCAGATTACTATTATCCATAATACTCCAAATCATCTCCACTCTACGAATCACCAGTGTGAGAAATATTCTTCTAGAAGAATTGGGAAGGGCTTCGATATTAAACAAATGTAAAAGTATGACCAATTCACATTAAGCGTGTCTCACCAATTACTACATAAACGTTGCACAGAACATTACAGAAACTATATGGGAAAATAATTGAAAATGTAATGCCATTACGAAACTATCAAGAGGACCGTATCTCATCTACCATTTAAAAGCCACAACCTTAATCAGTCGTCTATAATTGCCAACGAACGCATATTATAATTCCCATCGAACCACATTTCTAAAACACTTCCCATTCTACATTAATTTCTCTATCGTGCCGCACTTCTGACCCTAGTCAATTGGTGATTATAAAATGTCAAAATACCATCCCAGCAAGTTTTATGCACTACACCAAAAACCAATGTCCAGGAAAAAAGGTTTCGTCCAAACCATTTCTGGCGTACATACCTTGATTAAAATTGCCAACAGCGAATTGATCTCCAACGGTGAGCGGAGACAACTCGGTTCGCTGTTACCACTGTCACCGTGACCGGCCTCAACACAGGCACTGCGACTGAACAGCTCATTGCGATTGTGACAGAAGCCAAGTGTGGACTGCATGAAATTGCCAATAATTATTTGCACATCACCACGCAAAATTGGATCCGAATGATTGTAAAAGAGCAACACATCGGATAGGATCTGCTGATGACCTTCCTGGTGCAGCAACAGCATTTGGTGAATGTCATAGCGGCCACCGATGCCAGTGTTATCTTCATTCGCCGCCTCCGCCGCCGCTGATGACGACTGCTTGTTGGACAAATTGAATTTTTCCGCATCGGATTTTCCAATCGATATATCTCTTAATTGCGATGTTATTGGTTGGACTCCATCAACCACTGTTGGCACCGCTGATACCGCACTCTTTATGGTGATGCGACTTGTTTTAGATTCAATTATTTCCGATTTCGAGAGAAATTGTTCCGATCGTTTGTGACTGGGCATTGGTTTGGGTGATATCTGTTTCGATTGTCCACCTAGCTCTGCAAACAACAGAGATGGGTCTGCACTTCTACTCAGCGGTTGATTGAGGAAATCATTTGTGGTGCTCACGCCAAAGTGGTCGTCTTTGATTTCTAAGGGAACCAAGTTGCCTGTCTCAAATTCTGGGAATTCACCCAACCTACAGTCGTCCGTAAGGTGATCAAAATCCTTGCCAACATTTGAGCTACTGCTCGTATCACTACTGCTGTTGCTACCATGCCCTACTGCCAGTTGTTCGTCTTCCTCTGGAATTTGAAGAGCCAATTGTGTCCGCCTAATTTCTGCTGCACTGATTTCCAGCGATAGTTGCAGTACGTCTGGCATGAGGCGGGCGCAATTAGCGATTACATTCAAGGAGAGGTGCTTTATGGACACTCGAATGGCAGCGTCCGATTGTAGACCTCGCCGCTGGCCAGTCAATAAAAACTTGGCCACGATGAAACGTGATGTGTAGTAGATGATGGCTTGGTCGTAAATCGTTCCAACCCTAAGTTGCATTGTTTCCTCTGCATCGACACCATCCGCTTGGTCGTGCTGCGACCTTGTGACAGACGAATCGACCTGCTCTTCCTCTTCTTCGTCATCATCGCTGGTATTTCGCGTGTTTGTGTTGTCCATAAGGAGGGCTGTGGATGCTGTGGCCGACGCACTAGATAATGCATCATCATTGACCCCTGCACTTGCGGTGCCACAAACAGAGCCACCAACACTGTGATGCGGTACAATTACTAAATCTTGGTCATTTCTGGAACTCGAGCTATTGGTGGGCAGTGATACGTGACTGCCCAGAGATATATGGCTGTTTATGGATTCCAGCGAGAGGTTGTCTGCATCTTGTTGTTGTTGTTGCTGCTGCTGCTGCTGCTGCAATTTGCGTTGTGGAGAGTTTATAGCTGCGGCCGGTACTTGAGTGGTATCTGCTAGGGGCGGTAATGGTGCCGGCTTCGGGTTGGTACGAAATAGTTTTGTCATGGATTCTGCAAAAAGAAAATGAAAAGGAATTTAAAAGAGATAAAACTAATGGACAACATTAACAAGTTGCGTGTATCCTGTACAACAAGCAAAGGAAATAATTGTACCACGATCCTTCGCAGTACCAACTACTGACCCAAATGAAAAAGTTTTCAGAAAAGCACGGATGTGGATGGATGGATGGGTGGATGGGTTACGTGAGTGGATACCATATCTCTGAGATATCGTTCAGAGGTTAGATGATTCTTTACCCGTCGGTAATGGATAGTACAAAGTTAACGAGTAGACAAATGAAATCCAACCACTTAAAGGTTTGTGGATATTATTAAAGTGGGACAACTAAAAACTCTTTCAACTATGCCTGAAATCGGAAAAAGGAAAAAGCGGACTTACATTTTATTTAGATATAAAACCGACAATGAATGCTGAGTTATCTGAAATGTAAGCGAGGAACTAACCTCGTGTTTTATATTGCATGTACAAACCGTAGCTCCCACAGACAAGGTGTTTAGCACCGTGTGAGAAGGTAATGCAGTGTTTAGGTAATACGACACAAACACCTAGGTGAAAAAAACACAATTGTTTGGAACATTGGCAACTGGTGGCACTTCACACTTGTGTTTTTTTACACCCTCCACAGGAAGGTAGATACAGTCCGTAACATTTGGATAGCCTCACGCATTGTCTTTTTTAAAATTAGGTGTTTCCGTTACTTCCTTCATGCTTACATAAGGAATTATATTTTGAGTGACAAGGTAGGAGACTGCTCTCTGAGAAATTGCCAAAATAGGGGCCTATCATTAGCAAGACCGTTCTAACCGCTCTGTAGCTCAGAAAATTCAGTTCAGTTCTTTCTAATCAAGACAAGCGGAAAATCATTGGATTAGCTTCCAATTCCACCCACTCTTTGAATAAAATAAGACATGAAGCTGGATTAGGAGTTAGACAAATTACCATAAGTCGGGTTGACAAAAGTGTTGGACACCTAAAGCGACTAAAGCTGAAGAAAAAAACACTACTATACAATGCGCGTAAACTACAGGGGCTTACTTTTGCAAAATACCACATGGCATGGAATACTGATGGCAGCAGCAATTCAAACGATTGACGAAAAGTAATCGGCCAGGCCGATGATAACACTTTTTTTGTTTTTTATACCCTCCACAGGAAGGTACATATTATTCACTTTGCCATTACATTTGTAACGCCAAGAAGGAGTCACCGGAGACATCATAAAGTATATATTCTGAATCAGGATGACATTCTGAATCGATTTAGCCATGTCCGTCTGTCTGTCTGTCTGTTGAAAGCACGATAGCGTCCAAACGACTTGACGTAGGCGAATGCAATTTTGTGAGACGACTTATTTTTCCCGTCGTCAGGTTGGTATTGAAAATGGGCTATATCGGTCAAGTAGTTCTAGTACCTCCCATACAAAACCAGTATTAGACCCATGTGTCTCTTCGTCTGTTGGAATCACGATAGCGTCCAAACGAATCGACTTAGGTCACTGAAATTTTGTGAGAGGTCTTATTTTTACGGTCGTCAGGATGGTAATAAAAATGGTCGATGTCGGTCAAGTAGTTCTGATACCTCTCATACAAAGCCAATATTCGACCCACGTTTCTCTATGTGTGGTGAAATCACATATGCGAATATGTACTCTTGGTTAGCTTCATTTCGCTATCATTGCTGCACTCAATAAGAATCTGACAAGAAGTCAGTACTGACAGCGAAAGCAATTATGTCTCTCAGATGAAATATTGCCAAAGTTGAGACAGTCAAAATGTGTCCCAGAGATGACGTTATGTATGTATTTAAGAACTGCTAGCAAGCAAAGTTTAATATAATATAATAGTCTTTAAACACGCACCTTAAATGCATACCAAATAGATTACATCAGGCCGAGTCGACCATGTCATCTTAATCCACAAAAGCGCAGAACTACATAATTTGCATTTGCATCCATAACAAGAAAACACTTTATCAAAAACAAACTTAAACAATCAATCACTATTCCGCAGGCACGAAGGATAACCAGCCAAATAATTTCAATGATACACACAAAGCCGTTGCAATGCGACAAATAACGCCATCGCACATTATCTCGTCCTTGCCGCCAACTAATCACCTGTGAACTCCTACACTCATATATTGACATTCACCTTCATGCCTGGAATCATTATTTCTACGCTTCAATTCATTTATCTTCCCTTGCTCTTCACATGCAACAACGACGACATAATTATGTAAATATGTCATCAGATCGAAGAGAGCAAATTTAAAAGTCAAGTCAAACGATGTAGATTCATCTCCCGAAAGGAGTGAGCTGGATGGCTTCATAGAACAAAACCAAATGCACTCGAACCAAAGACAAACTGTCAACTTAACAGATATACAAACTTAAATTGATCCTGAAAATAAAGCGAGAGAAACAGAGGAACTCACCTGCACTCGAATGCGATAGCAAATTGTTAAAGAATGAACCAATTGTGTCACTCGACTTGGCACCATTACTGCTACTGTTGGAACTCGTCGTCAATGATAGCATTGTCATCGTTGTCGTCGTCATCGCTCTTGATGCTCCTCCAGTTAAGGGCAGGGGAATTACCCTCGACGTTTCCACATCCTTGTTGTCGGAATTATTATTATCATGCTCACCGCTGGCACTGACACCGCCACCGCCACCACCACCACCGATTGTGATTTCAGATTCGAAATCAATGCTATTGAATGATTCATTGTCGATGTCACTCAAAAACTGTGATTTGTCATCGCAGGAGCCACCAACCTCCTCTTCAGCATCACCTTCGTCTTCAATCAGCAGGTTGACATCCGCCGTCACTGTCGGTACTGTTGTTGCTGGGGATTGTGCACACGAGGACAACGACAAATGGGAATCATCTTGGAGCGGTTCATTTACTTCCAAAAGGGTAGTAAAGCCATCATCCTCGTCGTCGTCTTCGTCGTCGTCGCCTTCATCATCATCAATAATACGGTGGTGATGTTGATCATCCTTATGATTCTTAAGTTGTAACTCATCGTTAGCAGGAGTGCTTGTTGGACTGACGACGTTGCAGGCAGAAGCATCTACCTCGTCAACTACTGACGTTCCCGAATTGCTACTGCTCTTCGTCTTGGTATTTACTTTACCATTGCCATTTCCATTTTCAATCCCATGCCTCATCATGTCATCGCATTTCGCATCAAAAACCGCGCTACTAGTGATGGTTGTCCTTGCGTTGGGATGGAACTGTCTTCGAGGGGGAGGTGTCGGCTGTATGGAGGGTGATTCCAAAGTTTGTTCCATTCCTAATTTGAATGCATCCCTAATAGTTTCCTTCTCCGCTGATTTTCCTTTCGATTCAACAGCAGCCACTCCTGCTGTCATCGTCGACGTTGATGTCTTCTGTTTATTCAATTCGGATGTACCACCAGCAGCACCTAGCAAACTACCACTGTTGGTAGCGGTGCTGAAACTCGAAGCCTGCCGTCGAAGTGCGGCAGGCATCCAGCATTTTCTCTGTTCCGCGGCCGATCCCATCGACGACTTGAATGGAGATGCATCTGTTGACGATGCCCCTACTGCGGGTGGGCGTTCAGCACTCACGTTGCACGTCATTTGGAAATTTTTCAATTGGAATATTTGATTTTTTAATGATTTCCTCTTTCTTAGGTATTCATTGTGCTGCAGCTGGTGATTGCACAGGAGGTACTCAAGTGTTTTTCCAGCGGCGGATGTCCCTGTCCCGTCCAAGGACTGCAAAACTGAATTGATAACCTCGAGAGAGGCATTTATAATGGAATGACTGGAAGTGTGGTTCGTGTTGAGTAAGTGTAAACAAAAATCGTAAATTTCGATAATTTGCTTGGCATCCTGAATGTTGCAATTGTCGTCGTTCTTATTATTGCTGCCGGTGCTGCTACTGCGGCGGTAAATATGGGCGCCTCTTCCGCTTTCATCTCGTATAATTAAGGGTAAGAGGATTCGAAGGAATCCCAAAGTACCAAGAAGAGTGTTTGTGTTTTGATGGTCGTCAATGAGGAGAATATCTGCGAAGTAAATAAAAAGAAAGATGGAATATTAAAGTTTTCTGTAAATAAATATAGTCTTAGGGAAATGCTTTGATTGAGGACGAGTATCTTAACTGATTTCTATTTAAATTAGGGAAATGCATTTGTGTTTGCTTGCCCCATTCTATGGCTGAAAGTTGTTTATAGTTCACCGCTTTGATTGCGAGAAGGGATGAGATATTTCACTTAATTTGGTTTCTTTTTATGTACTTTTCAATTAGTTGTCATTTGTAATTTGGCAAGTGGGAAAATATGGGCAGACCAGTACCCGGCGGTTACCACTGAGAGGTAAACTAATCACAATTGATATGTATGAAAAGTTACAACAGCTGGGCACCGCCAGTTTGATGTCAGTCAGCGCCTTCCGGATTCATACACACCCAACCAGGTGGGAAGTTTGACGTCGGACGGCTAAACTCGCAGGAGATCACCAGAACCAGATCCTTCTCCGATCGAGTCTCTCTCAATCTCTCAAGAGGTTCTATGCAGCCAGCATCAAGCATTGAAGACCAGTGGCAACATTGCCAAAAAGCCATCAGAGACGCCGCCCCTGATGCGCTTGGTTTCACTCGACCACCACAACGAAACCCCTGGTTCGACGACGAGTGCCGGCAAGCACATGCAGCGAAACAAGAGGCATACAAAGCGGAGCTGCAAAGAAGGACTAGAGCTGCTCGTGAGCCCCAGGCGTAGAAAAGAAGAGACGAACACCGGCTTCTCAGGAGAAAAAAGAAAGAGCACGAGAAGCGCGCGATCGAGGAAATAGAGAGATGCTACAGCAGGAATGAGGTACGGAAGAGCCCGGACCGAAGCCTGGAAGGACGAACAAGGGAACATCGTAGTAGAATCGCAGTCGATGCTGACGATATGGAAGAACTACTTCTGCGGACTGTTTAACGGCGATGACGAACTAAATCCCGCTGTCAGGCAGAATGAACCATTCAACCTGGACGATGAAGACCAACAATTCCATCCACCCGACCTGGACGAAGTGAAAATAGCCATATCTAAGCTTAAGTCCAACAAAGCCGATGGAGCAGATGGCCTAACCGCCGAGCTATTCAAAGCGGCAGGCGATGACTTGGTTAGGAGCATGCACCAACTCATCTGTAAAATATGATCGGAGGAAAGTATGCCCGATAAATGGAACCTCAGCATTGTTTGCCCGATTCTCAAGAAAGGAGACCCTCTGAACTGCGCCAACTACAGAGGTATTAGTCTTCTTAACATCGCCTACAAGATTTTATCTGCCGTGCTGTGTGAATGCCTGAAGCCTTTCGTCAACAACCTGATTGGTCACTATCAGTGTGGCTTCAGGCCAGGAAAGTCTACCATCGACCAAATATTCACATTGCGGCGGATCTTGGAAAACCCAGGAAGTCCAAATCGATACCCACCACATTTTCATCGATTTTAAGGCCGCCTACGACAGCATTTATAGAGACAGGCTATACAGAGCAATGTCTAATTTTGGCATCCCTGCCAAACTCGTCCGTTTGTGCAGGATGACAATAGAGGATGCACGCTGCTCCATCAAGGTGGGTAAAAAACTCACCGCGAGACCTTCGATGTCAAAAAAGGACTTAGACAAGGCGGTGCGCTGTCATGTGACTTCTTTAACATCGCTCTTGAAAGAATAGTGCAAAACTCAAACGCTAACACCAGAGCCACTATCGTTCAAAAGTCCGCCCACATACTCGCCTACATCGCCACATCGAGATAATCGGCAGAACGCAGCGTGATGTCACTGGCGCGTTCGTGAGCATTGAGGCGGAAGCGGCGAAGATGGGTTTGGCGGTCAATAAGAACAAGACAAAGTATATGCTGTCATCAAGAAAGGACACCCAACACCGACGTCTTGGACAGAATGTCACTACAGACCGATATAACTTTGAGGTGATTAAAGACTTTGTCTGCCTAGGCTCCGCTATGACAATGACACCAGCGCTGAGATTAAACGAAGAATAACTCTTGCCAAACGCTGTTTCTCTGGGCTAAGAAAGCAATTGAGTAGCAAAGCCCTCTCTCGAATAACTAAAGTGACCCTTTATAACACCTTAATCATCCCATATACTTTATGGTGCAGATGCAGAGGTATGAACTCTTATCAAAAGCGGATGAGGTTGCTTCGAGAGGAAAATTCTTCGAGTCATTTTCGGTCTGCATAGACGGTGAATGGAGGAGGGGATACAAAGACGAACTGTACGGGCTGTACAGCGACATCGACCTAGCCAGAAGAGTGAAGGTCCAATGAATGCGGTGGCTGGGTTATGTAGAGCGAATGGACGTAAATGCTCCGGCCCGGAAGATCTTCAAATGCACACCCGATGGACGGCGCAGTAGAGGAACACCGTGAGTCAGGTGGCGCATGCAAGTGGAAGGGGACCTTAACCAACTTAGCGTGTAAAACTCGAGACAGCTGGCCAAAGATCGTGCTGGCTGGAGACGCTTGTTGGTTAAAGCCCAGGTCCACCCCGGACTGTAGCGCCACCTTAAGTAAGTAAGTCGAAATATGACCAACGGTAAGAACTGCTAGTATTGCAGTTGCTAAGGTATTAAAGCATCTGCTTGTAAACTGTGCGTTGACATTGCCGAGCGGCTGAAAGTATGATTCTGTCAAACTATACAACGAAAAACTTTACTATATGCGCACGTAGAGGGTGACCGCAAACAAGTATTTCAAGAGGAGAAGATGTCCGTTTCGAAAAAAAAGCTTGTTGTAAAATAGTTGGACCTGGTTTGCGTTAACGGGTTTTGAGGGAACGATTCAACGAACTAACTACACGTTAGGCGTGATAAAATATTAACCTAATTTGAAATGGGTAGGATATGCAGAGCGAATGGACATCGACCTCCGGCCGTAGAGTCGTCGTTTATAACTCATAGAGTCAACGCAGTAGGGAAAGATCTAGCCTAATTGTGGTGCGAAGGAGGTAGTTCGCTAAGGTACGGGCTAACTCGAAAGGCTTGTTAGTTGAGAGTCGATTTCATTCTTACCTAGTAGCTAAATTGAATAAATGTTGAAATGTGAATATGGCGCATCAGACGAAAGTCACAGTCGGCCTTAAAACTGTCATTAATTCCTGCAGTATCTAAATCTGCGCAGTATTACATCTTAAAGTTTTTTCTACTGCGCCACCTCTCGCGAACGTCTGACAAACATTCGAGAGTATGACTGTCATGAAAAAGCTTCTCAATTTAGCCGTTCGGACTCGGCAGAAAATTGCAGGTCCCTTCCATTCGTCCCAAAAATATAAACTCACACAAAACGAATGGTTGCGAGAAGCTAGGCCTTGGGTGTCTACCCGCCTGTTGCGCCACCTATTTATTTATTTTTTTTTTATCTAAATCTGCTGTAGTAGTTTTGGCTACCCCATAGTGCTTGAAACGTGTTGTAATTATTTATGACTCATAACAATAACAGCCGTCAAAAACTCTCTGTTCAACAATTTTGGCTCAGCGGGAAACATTTGCCCCAAATATGTGACAAATATTTTCCAGTGTTCAATATAGTTTTGTTAGTTGGTGGGTAAGGGGGAAATTTCGTTCTTCACTTTTACCATTAGTGGATCCGTAGGAGCAGAACTATTTTTTTTAAGGCGTTTAAGAGATAAAACTGGAAAAGCGTCTAAAATTGTGGATAGTCAGAAATGCTTATGGTCTGAGTGGTCGGGAAATATATTTCTTCTTGCGACTGGTGCAAGCATATACACAAACATCTAAGTATAATAAGACAAATATTGTTCACCTTCAAATTTGGCGACATTGCTACCATGTCGTCATATCACTTCTACATTAAAACTGCGTTCATGTAATTTGGCACGAGCTCAGGAATAAAACTTATTTATTCGAAATCGCAATCAATATTAATTAATCAACCCGTATAATGCGGGTGCATTTATGTATATGTATGAGTATGATGCAAATTGAATTTAACTTCGTTATTATGTAGTTGTACGGTGCAAGCCGTTAAACGCTGGATGGCTGGATTAATACTAAATGCAGAATACATTTGTTCTGCATTTGTGGCAAATGTAAAATTCAATTTGCATTGTTGCCGTTGGCATTTTGTATAGCAAAATCACCAAAACACGGCGCGCATTTGATATTCTAAAATGTGTGCGGATTCCGGTTCTCAATTATTAATTAACTTTGGGTGAGAATTTTGCTTTGGGTATACATAATTTTGTATTCGAGAATGTAAAATGAAAGTTTTCGTTTTTTTTTTGGTATTTGAAGCTGTTATTTTTTTTGTTAAACTTAGAGGTGTGTTTGACAGGTTAGGTACCTTTGTATTACTTCTCTTGTTTCTTATGAAATATTCACATAGAAGGTTCCAAAGCCGCAAGTATAATGCAGGCATTCAAAGGAATTTTTGCTGGTAGACACTAGCGTAATTACGAACTTAGTTTCAGGCGTACCTACAGATAATATGAAGAAAAACGCTTTTTTTGTTAAGATAATTGATAATTGCCCGCTGATGTACGTCGACCGAATGTTGTGTGGTGAATGCCAATTTTAATTACCTTCATCACTCTATATCCCTAAAGGCCTATATATGTAGGAAGGAACTTACTGCACAGTTTTTAATGTACATATTCGCTTTTTAGATATTAAGCTTCAAATCGATTTTCTGTCGACCACGGGTTTATGAATGTTGGGTTTTGTGCACATTTTTTGAGTTGTTTTGTACACATTTCAAAGTCAGAGAAGCATAATATAAAAATCATTGGGTCAGTCGCATCGAGCGAGTGGACAATCATGTTCCAGATAAGAGAAAGCCTGCAGTGTCGCATCATGCAGTGACTCTTTAAACTAGTCCTCATGACGTTTTCTATACTTTGCAATACTATCAGCATACCCAATTGTCTGAATGTCTGAATACTCAAGTATGGCTCGGAGAAAGTCAGCAACAAAGTTCTACAGAGGCTGCCCATGATGGATTATAACATCATGGGCAGCCTCTGCCGACCACGTCCTCGAAGTTTTGAGTTTGCAGTCTTAAAATGTATCTCCCTAGTTTCTAATATAAGTAGATTAACTCTACAATTTTTTTAACGAAAGTCTCAGACAATCGAGATGCATTTCATCTAAGGGGGCCATCAATGGAAATTGATGTTGTTGTCATTGATATATTATCTCCGTATTAAGCATTAATGTAGCGCTGTGAATGCAGAGTTAACTAAATTAGAAATATTATTGTCTACAATAAAAGGAAATAATATAATCTGTTCGCGCAGGAGTACATTCTAGATGGTCTACCACAACTCTTTCCATTGTTTTTAATAGAAATGATATAAGGCTGAAGGCTGACCGGCCCAAGCAACTTTGCCTTAGTATAATACGTTTCGAAAGGGGCAAAAGCTTCAACCGCACTCTTAAACTCTTTCAAAGTCACTATCTCTTCAGCATTTACATCCACTGTATTCGGAGTTGAAGCCCCAGAATTGCGCAGGACTGGTCTGACTTGTAGCTTCACTGAAAGTGCACTTCCAGCATTTGTTTGAACAAGTCCGATTTTTGCAACAGTATAATCTCTCTAAAGAGTGCAAACATTCCTCATATAGGGAGGTACTTGAGAAGAAGTATTTTCACGGAATTATTTTCGTAACGATTAAATATGTATTTAAAATATTTATATTTATATATACTGTTACAACCCTAACTTTTTTTTTTAAATACTTCTCCCGGGAAAGGCAAACCTAACGCTTCATCAGCGCCCCAAGATGCTTGCAGATGTATGTTAGTTCTGCACTTAAATTGCTGCAAATTGTAGTCTTCTGGAAATATATCCCCAGGAAGCGAGTTCCAAAGTTTGCTTGTCCTGTAACAGAAGGAGTTTTGGAAAGATGATGTCCTCGCGGTTGTCAAGTGTACTGTATGGTCATGAGCATTAGCAGCCTGTCTTGTGGGGCGCCCAAAAGTTGCATTTCGAGGGATAATGTCCTTGAGTTCCTCGGAACATCTACCATGGAAGTACGTATAGAACAAGCATAGGTCAGCGACTTGTCTTCTGTGCACCAACGGTTGCAGATTCGATGTGAGTGTAGGGTCTCCAATAAGTCGAACTGCTCGTCTCTGTATGCTGTCAAGTAGGTTAAGTGAATGTTTTGGGGCCGAGCTCCATATATGGGAGCAATATTCCAGGCCTGGTCCAGGTGCTTTCTAGAGAAGGAGAAGTTGCTTGGGGCTAAAGTACCTCTTTGCTCTTAATAGGTAGCTTAACTTAGCGGACGCCGATCTTGCGATATAGGATATGTGGTCCTGCCATGTGATTCCTGAATTGACTGTGACTCCTAGAAGGTGCATTGAGTCCTTGGGATGGATTGGATGGTCATCCATTTGGATCTGAGGAACTGTTGATGCATTTTTCCTGGAAAATGTTGTGAGCTGTGTATTGTTTGCATTAAATACAACCAAGTTGTCTTTTCCCCACTTCAAGATTTTGTTCAGATCACCATTTAGAGAACTAATTTGTTTACATCTCTGACTGTGTGATGTAGACGCATTCACAGGCCCACTGTTCGAGATAGAGGATATAAGAGTGCTGTCGTCAGCAAAGCTGTAGATATTATTATTTGTCGATCCGAGCAAATCGTTGATGTGGAGAAGAAATAGAGTTGGGGAAAGAATAGATCCTTGGGGCACTCCTGCATTTATAGCAAACAAATTAGATGATACACCATCTACCACAACTTGGATCGATCTTCCCAGAAGAAAATTTGCATCCATCCGCAGAGTTGTTGTGGTAATCCATAAGACGCCAACTTGCCTAATAGGGCTCTATGCCAGACTCGGTCAAATGCCTTTGATATGTCCAAGGCTACGGCTCTGGATTCGCCGTGTTGTTCAATTGCTTGCCTCCATAAGTGCGTAACGTAGCTTAACAGGTCTGCAGTGGAACGACGGCTCCGAAATCCGTATTGCCTGTCACTTATTAATCGGTGGCCTTCTAGATATTTGATTATTTCGACATTTATTGCCTTTTCCATTACTTTTGAGAGCATTGAAAGTAACGCTATTGGATGATAGTTTTGTGGCAGACATTTTCTCCCTTTCTTTGGAATAGGTTGAATGCGAGCGGTTTTCCAGCAAGAAGGAAAGGTCTTCTGGGAGTACGACATGCTAAACAGCTTACATAGTACAGGTGCAAGTTCTGGAGCACAGCTCTTGAGTACTATAGCCGGAATTCCGTCGGGTCCCGTTGCCTTATTGCAATCTAGTTCCTTAAGGATGCGTTGAATTATTCGAGGCCGAAATTTCACTTCTGCCATCGATGTTTGCACCCTCGGGATATTTGGTGGCTCTAGTTGTGCAGAATCTAGGGTGGAGTTCAGTGAAAACATGCTAGCGAAAAGGTCTGCCTTTTCTTTAGGAGTTGTTGCTAGCGTGCCATCTTCTTTTACTAGAGGTGGAAAGGAAGAGCAACTAAAGTTAGAACTGATTGTCTTTGCCATGGACCAGAATGTATGCGTGAGCCGTTAGGACATCCAATTGCTTTGTTAGTGACTCTTTCGTTGTAAGTTGCCTTCGCCGATTCAATAATTAGGTTGCATCTATTTCGAAGAATTATGAATTCTGATCTTTTTTGCTCCGATGGGTTTCACGGAAAGCTTTGTTTTTCGCTGCGGTAACTAAAATACCAATCAAGTATAATCAAGTACCCTTTCCATTGAAAAGAAAAATATCAAGTCTACTCAAGTCTACCAAGTTTTAGCCCCCAACTCGCAAACATAATAATTGTTTACTTTCCGAAATTCTGCTATTCGTGCAATTGCAGGATACCAGACACACAATCACTTGTTCAGCAAAAACTGATATCTGATATCAATCATCAGAATTATTTGTCCTTTTGTTGGCTGGAAGGTATGTCCAACCTACTTTGAACGCACTTCCAAACAGACTCATTCAGGCAGACAAAATAAAATATGATTTATAAGTCAAATTGCGTAGGTATTTCGTCGGTACCTAATATCATCTTTGCCATAAAGGAAGTTCGTAATTGAATCAGACCCAAATCACTACAAAGCACGAACAATCTGCAGCTTCACAAAGTACTCGTCCTTTTTCTGCCAATTTTTAAATTTTTTTTTTGCTAGCCAAAGAGGAGAAAAGAAAAAAAAACATTTCAAATATAACTTTTAACGATGTGTTCATTTGAGTACTGTCATGTGATCCCGGATACAAAAAAAAATATATATTTACATCCCCGTCCGTGGATGCCGTATTTCTCTTTTTTGTTTGATGTCCTGACAGAAATTCCACGTTTCTCCATTAGCAATCATTGCCATAGAGAACGGTAGAAATCTTGTTTAAACGTCCAAGTTCAACTATACATAGACGTATGCCTGTCACGGCAGAATTTACTTTTCTCTACCCCTCTTCCCGCTGGGAACTCATCACTTTGCGGGACAACGTGTGAGCTACTAGGACGAAGTCAGCGAGTTGTTGCAGTTTGTTTAAGTTTCGCCTCCTAACTAAAAGCCAAACATGTAAGTTTTGTGGCGGCTTTTCAAATTAATTGATACACCAAAAACTTTCTAGGCGGCACCAGCACTCACCATGGAGGGGATGAAGTGTGCATTTGATGAGCAAACAAAAAGGGGTTGCGTCTATCATTGCTTGGCTTCACAAAGTGGCAAAAGAATTTTTGCACTGCAATTAATTGAGTAACAGAGTTTGTGTGCATACAAAGTGTTTAGTGTATCTTGAGTGTGCGGCATCTCAATTAGAGCCTAAGTCACAGCATGATGCAGAGCGAAGAAGTTTGAGCATAGTTCACGTTAAGAATGTTTTCGTGTTTGGCCTTTTTACGTACACGCGTATGTGTGCAGACAAATTTAATAGTCGGCTTTGTAAAGCAGATCTTTGACGAAACTTGTTAGTAATGTGCGGTTTTCAAAAGTCGTTGTGGGTTTTGCAAAGAAATATTTTGCGTTTGCTTTAGGTAGATAGTTTCTATTACGAAAATGGTGACATTTTAAGTTTAAGATGAGACAAATTGCGAGTAAAGTTTATGACTTGAAATAAAACACCTACAATGAATTTGGATCGTTGAAGCCTATGGTGGAAACTTTATTATGGTCTGAAAGAACAGTCTCTGACATTTACTTTTTGAGCATAATTGTCCATTCTTTAATCACTTTTCGAGCGTTGCGACTGGTAGTTATTTGTCCAAATACGCGAGTAATGTTTGGCTTCCAAATCCTGGATCGTAGCTGGCTTATCGGCTCATGTTGTCGACGTAAAATAAAGTCACCCCAATTCGTGGATGTCGTAAACGACGAATTTCATTTCGGTTTTAAGTTGGCATTTACAAATAGGTTCAGATACACAATTTGAGATATCAGCGAACACATAGAAAAGGAAATAAAACCGTTAACAAAAGTTCGAACAAAAACTGAATATCGGTGTCGGAAGGCGTCATCTAAAAATTCGATTTGATGGATTTTTATTTGATAGAGCCATTTTATTTGAGTTTGACTTTTGCTGTAATAAGACGTCCAAAGATTTCTCGAAAAGGTTTGGTATTCTCGTTGATATAGCTAGGTAGGTACTGCTGGACTGCTGGAGTCGATTATTGCACGTTTTGCCGTGTCAGTGAGTTAGTGCTCTATCAATTAACGGCGACCTTTTCCTGAATGTAGCTGTTTGCCGTTATTTGATACCTCTTTAGGTATTGAATGTTGTCACTGCTTGATCATTGTCCGTCATTTTCTGTCGATCTACGTGTTGTCGCCTTCGTGGACATTCCAGATTGCGATGACACTGGGTGTCACCTACTTTGCGTTTGCATACAGCGACGACATGGACTTGGAGGTTTTTTTTTCATGCCGTTGTCCGACATAACCTTTAGAATTGAGTACAATCTGGCTGTTTTTGTAAAATCGGTTGTTACTTCGACTGAGATAGTGACTATCATCCGACAGTTGGTGGTAGTTGGCATGTGCGGTACTACGTTCGACGCCTACCAGAACATCAATAAGTTCGAAAATGCGATCATTATGGAATTTTCATTTTCATTTTCAAAATTGTAGCAAAGGTTAGCTCTAATAACAGTCTTGCATCCAGAAAATTTCAATCGGTGCAGCCATTTGTCGCCCAGCTCACCGAAATGGGGACATTCGTAATGTGAAAGAAATTTTTCACTTCTGTTATATTCCTATGTGTATCGTTCTCTTATATTTCTTCTGGGAAGATCGATCCAAGTTGTTGTAGATGGTGTATCATCTAATTCGTTTGCTATAAATGCAGGAGTGCCCCAAGGATCTATGCACTAAATGCACCTTCTAGCAGTCACAGTCAATTTAGGATTCACATGGCAGGACCACATATCCTATATGGCAAGATCGGCGTCCGCTAAGTTGAGCTACCTATTTAGAGCAAAGAGGTACTTTAGCCCCAAGCAAATTCCCCTTCTCTACAAAGCACAGGTTAGACCAGGCCTGGAATATTCTTCCCATACATGGAGCTCGGGCCAAAAATATTTACTTAACCTACTTGACAGCATACAGAGACGAGCAGTTCGCCTTATTGGAGATCGTACACTCACATCGAATCTACAACCGTTGGTGCAACAGAAGACAAGTCGCTGACCCTTGCTTGTTCTATAGGTACTTCCATGGTAGATGTTCCGAGGAACTCAAAGACATTATCGCTCGAAATGCAACTTTTGGGCGCCCCACAAGACAGGCAGCTAATGCTTATGTCCATACAGAACACTTGACAAGCAAACTTTGTAACTCGCTTCCTGGGTACATATTTCCAGAAGACTAAAATTTGCAGCAATTTATGTGTAAAACTAACATACATCTGCAAGCATCTCGGGGCGCTGATGAAGCGTTATAGGTTCGCCTTTCCCGGGAGAAGTATTAAAAAAAATTGTTAAGGGTTCTTCATCATAACGTAGCTAACATTTTTCACTTTTCCACTATCAAAATAATAAATCCGACATGATAGTCAATCCAAACTCAAATTATTACATCCCCAACAAAACATATAGAAGGCAAATATATTTTAACGATGAAATAATTTAATTGCTGAATTGAAACAAAAAAGTATTTCCTCAATTGAAAAACCAGAAATTTGCCCATCAATTTCAATACTACCCCCACTTGAATAAAGACATAGCAATCAACATTGAATTGTTGCTCGATATTTCGACAGCACAACGAAAAATCCTGCGTTTTTTCTATATTCCTGCCGGTGTCCCTCTATCATTCAGTTGGTATTTTCTGTCAACACGCCCAATGCACCTCCTCCCTACTATTTCAACAAACACTTTGTTAATTAAAGTAACAAACAGAAACAAAAAGGGGAAAAAGGGAATCCTTCAACCGAAATCCCATGTTTACCCAAAGCCCCTGATGTAAAAAAAACCTTTCGCGTTAGAAATGCAGATGCCTAAGCATCCTTCCCTATCTCTCAAAGCGCATACTGGGTGTAACAGTGCATTTTTTATCAACTGTATTTATCAAGCTTTAAAAAATGTATTTAGGTCTCCACCAGTTGGATGCGGATTGTTGATTTGCATTTGAAATTATCACGAGGCATCGGATAAAACTTAGATAAAAAAAATAAACCGACTGGATTGTGTTTTGTTAGAAACAACTCACCGATTGCTTTATTCAGGGCGTGTTTCGCCATCAGGCTCCTGTTTCGAGAGTTCTCAATTAAGCTGATGCAATTTTGCGACGAGCATCGCCGTTTTACAGCGCATTCTGATCCAATGTTCGCGATGAAAACCTGCAAGCGAAAAAAAATAAATAAATTCATGTAACAGTGGATACGTACTATATAAAGTGTACATGGTTCTATGAATTTTTTGTAATGGCTACCGACCGCCTACCACCATCAGGGAGGTAGACTCATCACCTATCGGGCCACCTATCATATTTTAAGCATTTATGTTTAGATGAAGGATGACTAATCGCGAGGATTCAGGAATAAAATATCAATGCCGAGAGGTGAGTCAACGATGCGTTAGACAGTTTTAATAAATTGAAATGGAAATTCTATACTGTCAGTTAGCGCGGTCGAAAAGGAATTTCAAATGTACATTTTTTTGCGCAAGTATGGAGATTTTAGTCGAATAAAATATTTCTCTCACTACTGTACTTGTATCGGAAATCTATCTTTTACTTTGGTTGAGCTTTGACCTTTGAGTATAAAGCCAGTATTATAATTGAATATTTTTTGCAATAGGTATACGTATAGTAGATGGGTGATATATACGCTACACTTATGCGACTTTATATAAATGCAGTTTTAAATGCTCGAAACCAGGTAAGAATAATCCTACTGTGCCTAACGTGGATGGCTAATGTTAACACGGATACAACCACGTATACGTATCAAGGATATCAAGAGGAGTTTTGCAAACATAAGTTCAGATATTTTTTTTACACAATATGGGACAAACGCATAAATAATATGTGTGTGCATAGTATAAATCCACAATGCTGAAGCAGTGGAACATCCCCTTCCAGCATGCTGTCCCACTACAACAGGTTGGGTATATGCAAAGTTGTTAAATCTTTAAGTCCAACTTCACACCTACTCCAACAAGAAACACTAGCAATAACCTTTAGCTTACTAAAATGTAAAAAATAACAAATTGCAAAACAATTCATTTAAAAGAGAGGAAAGGCGAGATAATTGCTAAGTGAAATGTGAGTACAGCAGTTGAAATCATCTATCCTATTGAACTTTTTGGCCTCAATACAGGAACCTTAGATCAGGAATGATCACACATTAACGACAAATGACGTTAAATAGTCTTGAATTTGGAAGCTAAGAAGCTAGTAGTAGTCTAGGACTCGAGCATATGAGCAGAAAGCATTAACCAACTGCTATTATGTAAAGGGTGTTTTTTTTTAGAGGTAAAGAACTTTGAAATGGAATAAAACAAAGATGATTTTTTTTAATTGACATGAAATTTACTTTATTCGAAAGATAATCTTCTGGCACTATAATTTATATGATTTCTGGCATATGACTGCCACGGCTGGTTCGGACGTAGTCTAATCTGGAGGTCCAGTTTTCGATGACTTTTTCCAATATTTGGGGCCGTATATCGGCAATAACGTGGCAAATGTTGTCCTCCAAGTGGTCAATCGTTTTGGGCTTATCGGCGTAGACTAGCGACTTCACACATCTTGGAGGCCAATTCACGGGTCCGCAACGTGAAACTATGCGGTTACCAAACGTTTCCTTCAATAAATCAATTGTGGCACGAGCTGTGTGACATGTTGTGCCGTCTTGGTGAAACCACAGCTCCTGCACATCATGGTTGATGAACGAAAGTCAGTAATCATGGCTCTATAGCGGTCACCATTGACTGTAAAGTTCTGGCCAGCATCGTTTTTAAAGAAGTACTGACCAATTATTCCACCAACCCATAAAGCACACCAAACAGTCAGTTTTTGTGGATGTAACAGTGTCTCAACATACACTTGAGGATTATCATCACTCCAAATACGCCAGTTTATTTTATTGACGTATCCATTCAACCAAAAGTGAGACGATTATGTTGACCGTAAAATGGACGTAGTGCGCGATACGTATTTCGAACAGAACCATAAGATCATAATCTTAGTCAATTGCGACAACCATTCAAACCCAATCATTTGCGTTTAGTGGAAAATATCATCTTTTTGCCCACAATAAACCATGACAATCACAAAATGGCCAGCAGATGTGTTGGGTACAGACCCCAGAAAGTGAAATTGCCGATGAATAGAATAACTGGGTGAAGCCTAAGACAGCTAAGGTATTATTTAGAATAGTTTTACTAAGAATAAAGGATCGGATGGGTGGTAAGCAAGCGGATTTCCGTTACTGATTTTTGTTAGTAGAAAATCCAGGTAAGGGTAGGCAAAGGACAGTAGAGTTTTCCGTATCTGTTGTCTCCACTCAGGCCAAATCAACAAATAATTAACCAACTCTTTGACAAGGAAAAGGCTACTCTGTGAAAGGTCTTCAAAGTATGCCCGATATATTACCTATGTCGTTGTATTGGACAGACCAGCGCAACCATTCCAAAGTTGCAAAGATTTGCTTGTTTGAGCATTCGAAGAACCACTTTGCTTTTGTCAATGATACATAATGTGAAATTAGATCAGTCATACAGATATTGATGTTGAACTCTCTACCATAAGTAAAAAAAATTCGATTAATTTTTGGAAGTGAAGGTGGATTGTCATTAGAGTGTAGGTAGGTACTTATATTGATCAAACAAGAGGGCATCGGTATCACACTCTAGATAAGCTTAACTCGCAGGAAAATGATGAATGTAATCTATCTCCCAATATAGCATAATGTACTTACATCAAACAGCTTGCAAGTCTCGCTGTCATTCAAACCCATTTGTAAATACTTGGCAAAACTTTTGATGAATTCACACAGCGTCTCACAGAGTTGAGTCTCTTTCCTCTGAGCGATTGTCTGCAAACAGGGAAGCAAGCGCAATGCATAGGATGATATATGCTTTTCTTTGATGTGGGGTGAATAGTATGAAAATAAATTCAAACAAATACGAAGCGACCTGAAAGAAATACACCATCAATACTTTTATTACGCACTAATTCAATTGCGATGACCCACCTCTGATTGCCGTTCTTCTTAATTTCTCCGTACAAATCCATCAAAATGCGCTTCACTCTTGTCTTCTCCAGGGATCTAAATATACGATTTAGATTCTCCTCAGCGCTCATTCGTACAACCGAGTCCAGATCCTCGCAAAACAGTAGCAGGACACTTGTCGCATTGCTGCAGTGTGTTGCATAGTTGATGTGAGATACCATCGCCGATGACAATATGCATTCGGCAATGTGCTGGAAGCAGTTGATTTTCTCTTTTTGGCTAAAAAAAAGTTCAGTAGACAATTAATTATCAATTTTTACAGACAAAGCAATGACAGAGTTGCTTCCCCGGAAACAAGTAATTTATGTATCCTACCCACCTGCATTCTTGCGTCCGCAATTGGTCCACATAGTTGGTGAATTGATTCACCACACTTGATTTATCCATTTTGCACAAGATTTCCCTTGATTTTTCCTTATTTTATGGAGAAAACTTCATTGTCTTGCAGTAAAGAAAAACTTTTGTTTTGTAATTTTACGATTTTCTGTAATGTTGACGTTTTTCTACCACACAGCTGTCATGTTAGGAGAAATGACAAACAACGCTGACAGTGACAGGAACAGGTGGAACAAGAAAAAACAACAAACAAAAAATCACCGGGGATATTTTCGAATGGAATCCACAAAAGATTTTTAGCGAATAATGGAACGTATCGACGGGCTATTATCGAAGATCAAAACCACACAAGGAATTTTACAAAATGTTTTCATAGGGAAGCGAAGGCAAATTATCGTATTTATCGTTATTTTGACAATTTATACGCCCACCAGCCCAATACAGAGCAACAACAGAAAATTATTGGTTTAGCATTTGATCAACTAAGATCTGATATTTAATTTGATTCTCCGCTTCTCGATGGAAGAGAAAGATAAATGATAACTCAAAAATAATCGGGGAAGAATTGCATACAAACGGTTAAACCCTTGATTGAGAGTGTTTGAGATTTATGAATATAAGGCAAATTGACTGAAGCAAAATGAAAATAAAAAATAATATTCTGGAATATTATAGCGTACAAAAGGAAATTAGTTTTTTTCTGTATAAGGAATAAAACGCAGTTTAATATAGCCCACTGCACGCAGAAGTGTTTAAAGAAAATTTTAGTTAAGGTTTCATCAATATCCGTTCTGTTGTTTCTATCAACGGTATAAATTATGTTTGCGCTCAAAATGAACTTAATCATTCCAACCACCCGTTTAGTTGTATTATTATTATGTTTTTATCTGAAATGTAAGTAGTAAGTACATAAACTTAATTCGCCGTACTCATTGACATATCTACTACAAAATGGACTACTACTCAATTTTTCTTTAAAGCAAACATAAGCACTATCTCTTTTGGTTCACGGCGGATAGGAACGAAAACACTCAAATGTCATCGAATTTTGTTTGAGTGCTGAGTGTTCCCATCTGTTCGAAATACTTTGGTTTAGTCATTATTTTGCGCAGTTACAATGTTTCTACAATGGATGACACTGTGGTCTATACAAAAAAAAAATAGCAATGGCGCGCCGGGGTTTCATACTTTCGCCGCACTGAACCAAAAGGGCTTCCTTTTTCCTCGCAGGAATGTATGAAACTGACATTTCACTAGCAGTCCATGTACCTATAGAATGTAATGTCGTTTTCCATTGGTTTCACTCGGGGATTCACTCATTCGATAATCCAATGGAACAAGAAAACTGGGCAACTACACTTACGTATTGGTGAAACGTCAAAAATTATTGTATGACTGCTGCCAGCTGGGTTGTATAAAATACATAAAATGCACTTGGGTTAGTGCTTCTTGAGTGGATTCTGACTTGAAATCGAGAAGCGAAATTCTCTCCTCAGAATCAACAGAATTGTATTTTTTGCGCCAATGGAACGGTTTCAGAAGTGATTTTCTTGATTCCGGACGCTCCCGGACGCTTCTTTTTACACAATGGAAAACGACATAAATGGCCATACCATTCCCAATGTTTCTTAACACATCCCCAAAAATGGCCTCCTGCATTTTTTATTTACATAATGGCGTGTTCTTTTGGGATTATCAATATTCGTGTTTCAGATTTCGTCTGTCCGATCGAACACAAAAAGTATACTGAGCTGTTCTTTGTTGGTGTTGCTGGTGTAGCTATCAAAATTTGTTTACCTTTTTTTGTTGTGAAGATTTTTTTTCGTAAAGTCTTTGCAACTTGCAAGTGTTTCAAAAAATAATATAAAAAAAAACAACAAAACATAATAAATTTTCCGAAAATAATGTCCACCGCGTCTTTCACAAAATTGCAAACGCGTGTCTGATGCTACTCTCCACAAATTATTTTCCGTCGTCTTTTCGCAGACGTTTCGCTGTGCAATAATTGGAGTTTGGAGACCACCGGAAAATTTCGTTTCACAACAGCAGCGTACTGGGCTTTACAAATAATAAATTCTGCAACTGAAGAAATTACTCGTATGAAGAAGACGAACCAGTATTATCCAAAGATGTGGCACATGGCACATCATGAATATAAAATTTACATAACATTATTTATATTCATCCAAATTTTGGTTTAAATTATTTATTTGTATATCGTTTGACACTAGTTCTAACTTTTTCGGTCAAAGGCTTTCCGTAAAAGGCAAACAAAAAAAGTTCAAATCATAATTAATGCGCCTAGTACCTATGTGTGATGGGCAACTCTGAGAAAAAAACTAGATTCGCAAAATGCTCTGGAATCTATAAAAGATTGCTTTTTTTGTACCAATAGAACGCGAAAAATGATCTGCGGCAAGGAAAACCGCTTTTTTTTTGCCAATAGCATGAGAATCCCAAAAGAACATGCCTTAAAACCGGCTACAAAAACAAAAAACTTTGATAGAAAAATAGGTGCATAATTTTGGTTTTCAACATTTTTGCAGTTTTGTTGTTTAAGTTATAGTTTGAATACAAGAATATAATACTACAAACTGTATTAAACACATATTTGTTTTCAATGCGACTCGTGAAGCCTACTTGGGTTCATCATGATGGTAAGTGCTTTGTGTAATAAGAAAACAAAACTGTCAGGTTCCAATATTGGTGATTGTTTAATTTATATAAATTATACATTAATATACACAATATACATTTCACAGATAAACCCATATTTTCGGTGGATATTCACCAGGAATGCCTTAAATTTGCTACTGGAGGACAAGGTAATGATTCAGGCAGAGTGGTGATTTGGAATCTTCTCCCTATTTTATCAGAAAAGGCTGAAATGGACAAATCTGTCCCAAAGATTCTATGTCAAATGGATAGTCACCTGTCTTGTGTTAATTGCGTTAGATGGTCCAAAAATGGTCAATTGCTAGCATCGGGCTCTGACGATAAGCTTGTTATGCTTTGGAAAAAAACAAAGGTAGCTATACCTAGTTATAGTCTGTTTACTTATAGCTTTATATAAAAAGGATCAAAAGCTAAGTTTGTTTGTATTTAGGGTTCTAGTGGGGTATTCGGAACTGGTGGCATGACAAAAAACCCAGAGAGCTGGAAGTGTATTGCAACATTACGAGGACATTCAGGGGATGTCTTAGATTTAGCTTGGTCTCCTCATGACAGATGGCTTGCTAGTTGTAGTGTAGACAATTCAATTATTATATGGGATGTACAAGCACTGCCAACAATGGTAGCAATGCTAAAAGGTCATACTGGACTTGTGAAGGGAGTAACATGGGACCCAGTTGGCAAATTTTTAGCATCTCAAAGTGATGATCGCAGTGTGAAAATTTGGAAAACTAGTGACTGGAATTGTAGTAACACAATAACTGAACCCTTCGAAGAATGTGGAGGCACGACGCACATACTTCGCTTATCTTGGTCACCGGACGGTCAATACTTAGTATCAGCTCATGCTATGAATGGTGGAGGCCCCACAGCACAGATAATAGAAAGAGAAGGTTGGAAATGTGACAAAGACTTTGTTGGCCATAGAAAAGCTGTCACTTGTGTACGTTTTCACAGTTCTATTCTTAAGCGCCAGGCGGCAAAAACAAATAAACCGCAGCAATATTGTTGTCTTGCGGTTGGCTCGAGAGACCGATCATTATCCGTTTGGATGACAGCATTACAGCGGCCACTAGTGGTTATTCATGACCTCTTCCAAGATAGTGTTCTCGATTTATCATGGGGCGCAGAAAAATGTATTTTACTAGCATGCAGTGGAGATGGCACTGTTGCCTGCCTGCAGTTTTCCGAAAATGAACTTGGAACTCGGCTTTCAGAAGAGGATAAAGTAAGTTGAGGCTTGGAAATCTATTTAATGTCTATGTACAAATAAAGTCTGTTTTTAGAATTCACTCTATCAAAGGATATACGGAAAAGGTTCTTCATTTGAAACCAATACGTCTGCCAGAGATACGCTAATTGAAAATGCCGAGTTGTTAAATGCAGTGCCTGAAAAAGTACGCCCTCCAACTCTGCCAACTGAGCTAACTGTAGATACTGACCACAACACACTAGTTCAGACTTTTACCGCTAACCCTGCGGAAATATTTAGCCAAGCAAAAGCCATAAGTAAACAAACAGAAACTCGAACAGCTGACGGGAAACGAAGAATAACACCAGTTTTTATACCACTAAATCAAGAGTCGGGGTAAGATGTCTACACGCGTGAACTCAGAATTATCAATAAGTTTTATCTCTTGTTTAGGGAAATTTCTGGTAAATGTATAAACAGCAGTTCGCGGCCAAAAAGTGAAACAATTCCCATTGCTGACAAGCAATTTGTTAGTTGTGCAGATGACTCGGCCATGAAACCCATTATTACGGAAGCTGAGCAAACGTAACTTGACAATGACGAAATTTGTTATTGAAAATATATGGCTTGATTCTTTTTTTTTAGTCGTTTGGATAATCGTTTAACAAAAACTGCGCTGGTCGTAACTCCTTCACATGTTACTCAAAATATACTTAAATCGTTCCCAACGTTTTCAACACCTTCTAAATTAAGCACAAAAAATAATACATGCAATGGAACTACATCCTATTCGGCTAATCATGAACTAAATAAGTCTGCACAAGATTATAGAATCCATGTACAAAACAGTAGCTTGACGACAACATTGGGCCCTCTAACAAAAGTTGTATGTTGGGCCATGAATACAAATGAAAAGCGTTGGGAGATCTATATTGGTAATTAGCATAATGTATGTTTCAAGAGGTGCATATCAAATATTATTTCTTTTCTTTCAGGCTCTCCTGTCGCGTCTTCGAGTTTGTCCACAAAACATGCAATTTTATGTAGTTTAGATGGAACTCTGCGAGTTCTCTCTCTAAGTACTGGAAATTCTATATTTCCGATAATAAACTTACCGGCGGCAGCAATTCAGTGTGCATTTGTAAGTAGGAATTATATATTTTGCCTGATGACAGTATTTCTGGCAGGTCTGATAACTTATATAACATATTTCTTTTATTTTAATATCGATTGCTGTCAAAATATAACTCATAGTTGTTAAAAGATACAATAACTTAAGTTGTACATATTACGAATGCTGATTCTGCAAAACAAGTATTAAAGTACAGACTAATAGATATTTTATTATTATCGTGCTAGTTTGAAAAAGAGTCACAAATAGCTAAAATATTAAATATGTGAATATTTTGTTGTTACTTTAATAGTGTCCTCTTGGAAACCTGGTAGGCGTTGTTACAGAGTGTGGTATACTCCGGATATGGGATATAATGTTAAAAAAAATCGTCATTTCAACTACATGTGCGGAAATATTTGGAAAACATGGTCAAGTTATTCAATTTAGTATCACTGATGAGGGAGTTCCATTTGTGTTATTTTCCAATGGTAATTCGTATACCTATTCGTCTAGCCTGCAGTGCTGGATGGTATTAAGTTCTAAAGACCCAGCACTTCGTTTTGGATTAAGGACAGCAATACCAAAGGACTTTCAAAAGAATTTCCGTTCTTATCCGCTAACGACAATACAATCGGCATCGACAAATTACACGCCCAATGCCGTTGAAATGTAAGTATTGAATTGTCTACTGTCTATGCTTTAAAAGAAAAATTTGTCCATTCCGTAGAAATAAAGATGATTGGCAGTCTACTGCCAAGCTTCTCTTCATTGAGAATCAGATTAAACTTTGTGAAGTTATAAAATCTCCAAAAGAAATCAAACACTGGTATTCAATGCTAGCTTATCATCTGGCAACAAACGGAGTCGAAAAACGAATACGAATACTTTTGGACGATTTATTAGGACAAAATTGCTCACATTCGAGTGATGAAAGTGTTCAGATTTTGGTAATTTCTAAAAGTTGCCAACCGATTATACATGTATTTAATTAACGCTTATTTTATGTTCACAGGGAATACCTAAACATCTGCTGCTGAATACTGTCTTAAATGTTTTTAAATTACATCCCAAGTGGCAGCGTCTTTATATGGAATACCGTGAGTTAGTCGATTCCAAAAACGACGTCAGACCTGCTATTTGGGAATAATTTTTATATGTAGTATGTATATCAATGCGAACTATAAAAAAAGGTCACAAGAAGAAAAACAAAAATAAACGCTACTGAATGTGATAGAAAGTTTGAATAAAATTAACTTTATAAATAAAACTTTTTAAAAATGTATTGCATATAATGCGGTCCTGGTGTCGGAAAACTCTTCGAAAGGAAATCGAAATCAACTCTGGGGTTTCATTCAACTATCGGCGTTTCTAACGTAGAAGTTCCTACCTACATACATACTTAGCAAATTCTATGGCAGTTGCACCTGGCAGTGGTTTTCATGGTGGGATATAAATACGGTTGTATTCGCCAGATTTCGTCGCAAACAGAGAGTTTTCGGGTGTACATAACTGTGTATTATTTTTTTTTTTAATTTTTCATATCAATTGAAATCGCCGATGTAAAGAACTAAAATCCATTCTAATATAAACGGTAGGCCTAAGTTTTGTACTTTAACTGCTAGGTTCCAAATTTCAATTTCACTCGAAATTAAATCAGAAATGAATTTTTGTGTTCTACATTTCACTGTATTCGATTTCGATTTCAAAATTTGAGTGAAACTGTGATTTCGAAAAAATTTCAGAGTTTCCGAATCGCTCGAAATGCATAACATTGGCCGCGTTCCACTGACCGCTAGATGACTAGCGGCATGCCAAACTCCATTAAAAAAAAAATGACATTTCAGCATTTGCGCTAGAGCTCTAGCACATTTTGTGAAATATCCTTTTCTGGGAAATTTTTCAATCTAGCGCAAAATGAACTGCTAGGTTGGAAAAAAATAACGAACTGTCAAAACAAAAGTGAAAGTGCAGAAGTCAAATATTTCCAATTTGGTGTAAAATGGGAGTTAAGCTTCTATGTTATTAAATATACATTGTATTTGTTTATTTAAATTATAGTGTATTAATAAATATGCGGCATGACCCAAAATACATTTTTGACTCTCATGAAGATGAAATAATACGAATTCAAATTGGTTTTAATGTCACTTTGCCGCAGCCGCTAGATCTCTAGCGCCAGCGTTCCTCCATCAGGAACTAGATGACTAGCGGTCAAAGGAACGCGGCCACTGAAAAGGAATTCACTCGATTTGCAATTTCGATTTCACTCGATTTCTGAAACAAAGCTGTAAATAGATAAATTTAGGATAACATTTATTCCGCGAATTGAAACATTAACCCCTATTCCCTTTGGCGTTTGTTGTAAACGACTCGTATTTCACTTCGTATTTTAGTCTTTTGACTTAACTTTTTTGAGACAAACGGATTGAAATGATGATGAGCACATAGAAAAGCAAATAAAATTGTAAACAAAAGTTGAAAATAAAAATCTGAACATCGTTTGAAAACGACACGAGGCTATGAGTTGTATACGACAAATGCCAATGGGAATAGGGCTGATTCTTGACGCAAACTGTTACATTTCATTCACAATCCACAAAATATAAGGTCTGCTCCTTTACTTTTGTAGTAAAAATGGAAAAGACTGTCAAAATGGCAGTGGTGGGCATGAAGTCTCTCTCAAAGAGAAAAACTTACGAAAATGTTAGGGAACCAGCGATGGGACTTCTACCACTTAAGTGGGATTTTTACCACTTTACTCAACCCAAAGTGCTACCACCCTCAAATCCAAATCTACCTCTTTTTCAGATTAAAAAAAATGGAACAACGCAAATAATAATCATGCACGCATAGAAACCGAGTGGTTGAAACATTTTTAGGAACCTGTTGATATATGCATTAAGGGGCATATCGAGGCTTCGAGCCGTGGGGGTGACTTTCAACGAAATGCCGACTTATTTTAGGACTTTGCCGACTGTATAGAAATCATGAAAATCGGTCCAGCGGTTATCGAGTTATAACGTCATTGAGTTAGACCCCATAAAAGATGTTTTCTGTATGGGAGGCGCCAGGCCCCTTTGTCCAATATTGCCCAATTTTCACAGAAACTATTCCGGGCCATTACCTAAGATTTCCCGAAAATGTTAGCTCAATCGGTTCAGTGGTTTTCGAGATACATAAGATTTTGATTCAAAGAAATTTGTTGAGTAAAAACTAAAACTAGTAAGCAAGTAAGATTCTCAGTGAAGTGGAAGCCGCTCTCTTTTACGAATTTTTCAAGTTGGAACGACATTGAGTAAAAATGCGTAAAAATTTGTAGGAATTAGTAAAAATTAAAAGTAAAGGAACAGACCTATAGTCACTATCAACAAATCCGTGAATTGAAAACTCGTACCAACATAACCTCAAAATGATAACTGCTGAAGCTATTAGCGGGTGGAGGTACATACTTTATTGTAAGTGTGGCCGTTGTTTTTTAATAATTATTTCTCCATTTTAATAATTTATTTTTTAAATTGCCCTGCAGTAGGTTTATTAAATTTTGGCTAGCTCAAATCGTAGTGTCTATATGTGATGTTATATGCAAATCCCCTAGATTTGCTATACTCGTAGAAGTCGGATTCTTATAACATGCCAACAGGTGGTTTCGTTAAGCCCCATTTAGACGATCAGTAATCAGTTCAGTTAAAAAAGGCAGTGCATTTAGACGTCAGTCCGGTATTCAGTTCAGCTTTCATTTAACTTGTGAGCAACCGAATGTTTGAACAAATATCTACTTAAAGTGACAACTTTTGGGAATTCCATCATTTGCATTTAGACATGGGTTTAATTCAACTGAAACCGGAACTGAAATGATCGTCTAAATGGGGCTTTAGCGACATACATTTGGCAGAAACACAATACATAATGCAACTGACATTTTAGTCACATTACATAATGCCTATACGTCCATAGGTTGGTCATAGTAATCGGACGAGAAAATAAAACAGCTTAGCACATTTGCAGATATTCACAAATTTTGTTTTATTGTTGTTTTTTTTTTTTATATTTACATTTTACATGATAAAAGTACCTATCTACAAAATTAGGTCATAGAATTTGAATTCTTTTTTATTTTTCAACATCCATTTTGTTTTCCACGTTTTAGCAAACAATTAAAAAACTAACATTTTCGCACTATTATTTTTTCGCTTAATTCGTTTAACATTTTTTTAAACGCCTAAAACAACCCCATATAAAAATATTTGATAACTATTTCCCATTTATTTGCGTTTTACAATAAAAACCCTCAAAAAACATATACGTTCACGAAATATACCAAAGAAAAAAAATCGTTAATATTCCTTTTTTTATGTATTATTCAAAATCACAGTCCACGCACACATTCAAAAAAAAAAAATCTATTATTATTCTAAGGAAACATTAGGTATTCGTCGTTCGAATGCCGGATTTCCTCAATCTACCGAAACTTAAATTAAAAAGAAACGTACAAGAAAAAAGAAATTCGTTCTATAGCGAAAATTTCTTAAATAAATTTCTTTGTTATTGTATCCTTTTTGTGATCACAAACCGAGAAGTGAATTTCCCTACTTATGTACAAAACAGTTTGTTTGCTACTGCATATAGGAGGAGATTATGTCCTTTTTTCAGTTTAATTAGGTATAAATTACAGCCTAACCCTTAGAATTAACTAGTTAAATTAAATTACAAACTAAACACACTGCGCTGCGGATAAATAAATATGGAGCAAATGAAGGAGCGACGAAGTAGCATTCCGGGATGACGAGATAATTGAAGGTGATGTAGAGAAGGAAGATCAGGATATAGGAAAGGTTTTGGAATATTCTAGCTCCTTATTATTATACATGCGATGTGGGTCTCCACTTCGCACTATCAGCGGAGCACAAGGAAGAGTTGCATTATCCTGCATCTATATCCCTCGGTCAGTGTTTATCCCCGTTTCGCCCGCAGTACTATTAGCGTAAACACCAAAAACAACACAATCCATGCCAGTGTACTGAGGAAACCACTGTACACAGTTGGCTCCAAGATCGTCCAGCCCCGGGTCAATATCGATCGCAGGGATGTGGTGGCTAACGTTAAAGGCAGCGCCAGTGAAATATATCTAAAGCAAATAGAAAAAAAATGCATTTAATATACTAGTTGAAGAAGGATTTATAAAAGTTTTTCAATTACCTCAGTACAATGGGCATTCCTTCAATGGGCCAGATCACTCCGGACAGCAGTAGTGTCGGGTAGAAAGAACCCAGTGCTAATTGAATAGCGTTACGCTCCAATTCACAGATCGCCGAAATGAGGAAACCGAAGCACATTCCGCACATACCCTGCAGTAGAGTGATGATGATTACCCAGGACAGTTCACCATTATTGGTTACTCCAAAGACGACCAACATGAAGATCAATACCAGAGACGTTTGACCGCACATCACCACGAACTGGGTGACGACATGGGAGAAGAGGATTTCACCAGGAGATACTCCAGCTACCCAAGAACGATCCAGCATACCCTAAAAAAAACAAAACAAAAAATTGAATAATAAGTTTGACACACGAAATTCATATCTACATATATCTATTTGGAAACTTCTGTTGTCACTCCAAGTTAATACATTAACATTATATTCAGATATACGACGGCAAGGTGAAGGTGCTACTCAATTTTACACATATAACGAAGTCCACCACTCTTTAGGAAGGGGCGTTACGTTAGTCCCCTAAATTTATAAAATTGTAACTGCTTTCTGGGACGAAAATATAGGTCGAAAGTCAACTTAAGCTTTGTCAAATGATTGAAATGGGCGACTAATGACCCACACTTGCTAGTAAACTAAATCGTACAGTCTCATAAATTTGACATCGTTTTTCTTATAGACAGTGGCAACTGACAAGTAGATCATATTATCCGACAACGCTTAATTAGCAGCTTGCTTCTACACTCCTGTTAACATGCGTAGGCACATATCAAATAGGTTAAGGGTTAAGCAGTTTAAGCTTCATTTAATGCACTTGGTTACGTCAATGTCTTGGTCATGATTACTAAAAGAGGCAAATGAAGTCACGTCATATGTGCAAAACGCATTTAATACAGTCTTATGGATGGAAGGTTCAAAAGGTTCAGAAACTTCCTTTACAGAATCTGAATTTTTCTGCTTACCTTACCTACTCCAAAATCGGCTGTATAAATTCAGCTTTTTAAAATTGGGAACACACGCAATGTATTTCATATTCAAAAAGTATCCCAAATCACAAACCACTAAAAATAGACCGCCGACTTCCCGTACACCTACCCGATTCCCTCGGAAAAAATTTCCCTGTCTGTGAATACGTGTAAATGTCAAAATTAATGGCGGCAATGATTTTCCATGCTATACCATGCGACCAGGATTTTTCAAGTATGCGTGCGTTAATGGCGCCCCTTTGATTTTGTACAGCACCAATACATGAAAATCCGTCTCGCCGGCAGCTTGTAGGCAAAGTCCGTTATGTGGGAGGAGTCGACGGTCTATTCTTACTGGTTTGTGTCCCAAATGTAAGAAAGCTATTAGGGCTGTACAGTGTACACTGTACAGTGTATACTTTTGTACAGCAACTATGACAAGCGCAAGAGGATATTAAAGTGATATAATAAATGTTGTAGATTATATAAGAAACATAACTGACCATATAACGACACTTAATAATATTTTTAAAGCAAATATAAACTTGAAATGGTTTTTATATAGCACGGCTCCCATTAAAAAACTACGATTAACACCTGTTTTCCTAGACACACTTCTAAACAAATATTAAAACAAATTAGCGCAATTATAGTTTAAAAATTCGACTCACCTCGGTTCGTTCGATGATCAGTGCCGATGATGTCAGTGCAACAGCCAAAAAAAACACAATTCTGCAAAAGCAAAAAACCAAAAATACAAATTTACAATTAAAAATTCATTCCACTGTGGACCACACACAAAACAATATACAAATTAATGCGCACTTAATGTACACACACAAAACAATATACAAATTAATGCGCACTTATAAAATGTGCTAACTTACGTGAGAATAACTCCAGGGGCAACAAAGTCAGTAAATGATGGATTCATTGTACCATAGATAGGATCGCTAAATTGAATTGGCACATCTCCCAGTTTTGGATTATTTCCGCACTGTTCCAGCAATTTCATAGCAAAATCACGATACGCCAGTTGTAAGTCTCGATTGAGCATGACACCGATTTGTTGATTTGACATGTCAAGCCAGACTTTGATCTCGGATTGTTCTATGGTTTCTTCGTCAGAATCGCGTCCTAGAAAGAAATTTTTAAAGTTATGTTAAATACGCAGTTCTTTTAGGGTTCGGAATTCAATGCCTTTTACTTAAAAAAAAAAAATGGTTAACAATGCTCTGAATTTTGAGTTGTGCTTTAAAAAACACGCATTATGCCAGCAACCACGAGCACGAATAAGGAGCTCAAAAGGTGAAATTGGAGTTTAAGGGGCATTGAATGGTACACGCCGCATCAAGCATTTTTAGCTTGCGTTCATTTCAGACGCCAATAGCTGATTTTAACACAAGCTGTGCTAAAAAGAACGATAGGATAGAGGCAAGTGCAGTGGAAGTTTTTGCTTTACGAAGAGCTGAATTGTTGGTGATTCATAACTATCGTGTAGTGTTTTAAAATCTCGTTTTTAAAATCTTGCATAACGAAATCTCGCATTAGCAAAATCTTGCATTATAGTAATCTCGCATATGTATCGGGGCATGCTCCACCCTTGCATCCCCCTTGGGATCACTGTGGCATTTCGAGTAGGTGCGAGGTTGGATTTCGATAATGCGATATTTCTATCTTTTAGACTAGAGCGAGATTTTGATAATGCGGGATTTTTTGTTCGAGATTAATACAAAAAAATGGGTTCTTATAAGATATTTCGGTTTGCGCTCTCCTATTGTGTGCCTACATTTATAAATATATTGAAGGTTCATATTTTATATGGAAATTCTCGAGCCTTCTTATTGCTCCGAGCTGGCAGTCTCTAAAAATTTAAAGGAATTAAGCGTCGCAAAGCCCAAATAGAATGACATATCGCCCAAAGTAACGCGTACACCCCAAATCTGACAGTAAACCCAAGTAGGGGGGTTGCAGGGGGCAGCATGCCATGCCCCCCATACGTATTAAACTTCAAATTCTTTTTGGCCGTTATTTCCATTTTGTTGTTTGTTTTTGGGCGTTAGCAAAAATAATGCCATTACGCCTAAGATCGATGTCACATCACCCAAATTTACATAAATTTTACAAAAAAAAATAGTAACAATGTTTTGAAATTTTTCAAGTTGGGCGTTATGGTATTGGGCGATAAGACCTAATGCCGTTTTCTCGCATTTCATCTAATGGACAGTATACAAAATTGTAAAATGTTCGTTTAATAAAATCAAACCCCTCTGCAACTATTAAGCTCAATGACTTGTCGGATCTTGCCTTTCCCTGCATCTAGTGACAATTTCTATTTAGCTATGTGTTAAATTTTCTTACCTAAGGCCGCTCTGGCAGTGAAGGCGTCGGTGAAATTTTCCGTTATATATATAGTACCCCATGCTTCGCCCACTCGTACCGCTGCTAGTGCTTCGTCTAGATCCGTATAATAATTCTGTATTATGCTGCTATTTAGATGACTTAGATATCGACAACCCAGATTCGTAAAATGACATTCGTCCTGCCAAAAGCAAGTTTCCTGAAATTTAAAAGCCAATTAAAACCATTTGCATAAGAAGTATATTTAGTACACGGTACCGTGTTGTTCATTTCACCATTGACGATAGCTATATTAAGTCCTTGAGGATCGCGTCCAATGGCCATACAGAAGAGAATAACTTGCATCACAGGTAAAACAAAAATGAACATCATAACACCAACATTACGCCACATCCGAAGAAAGTTCTTTGTTAGCAGAGCTTTGATTTTTCCTTTCGAAGTTATCTAAGGAATTTAGAGAGAAATAAATTTGCTTTGGACAAGGTTCGATGTCCGATGTAGACTCACCCTGCAGAGATCACCATAACAATCGCTTTCTTGACTTTCGCCAGTCTTCTTATATGATGAGGGAGGATTGAAGTTCTCTTGGTTTAGCTATGTTTGAAGAGATCAAAAGGGTTGGGGTTGGTTTTTCATAAAAAGAAAATGCAAACAAATTATGAGAATGTGAAGAGTTCACTGAAGTCATGCGAATAGGTAAGAGGAGGCAATTGAATGAGAAAAGAAAAGAAATGTGTAGACGTAGAGTAGAAGGAAGCCGATGAGGATGAAATTATTAAACAACGTATTTTACTGTTAAAAATGCGGCATATGAACTGTTTTTGAGGTACATTGGCAACGTATTACGTTACGTCTGTCGTCATCAAAGTGCAGTTGTCAACAGTGTATTTCGTCTGATGAAAAATATCTGGTAAAGTCTGGGCGTGAGTCTGCCAAACGTTAGTCTTCGGTATTCTAGTCAATATGTAATATATTTTGAAGAATTTTGTCCAATAGCACACTATTTGAATGCCTTGGAAACAAGTCAGTCTTAGACCTCAAGGTTAGGTCAAAATTGGTATGAGGGACTACTCATAATAAAATGGGCCCAATTGAATTTAAAAAGACATAAAGGTGACAAAACACTTTCTCTCAAAAAGCACATGCGGTTTCCCGGTAGAGCCTAAATATTAAAAAATATTAGTGGGTGACGACAACTTTCAGCATTTCTGCACATCATTTTAGCAGTTTTAGGTTGAATATCTGTGAATGTCGGTGTGAATTTAAATAAACCTAGCATGGTTACACTTTTAAGAAATATTATCGCCGGAAAAAGTTATCGGTTCTGGCACTATTGTACATCCAACGAACTCTATGAAGGCAATGAAAATATAAACAGCTAACACCGGCATAAATGTTAACCGTATAGCTATCCACCTTTAAAAACCTGCTTCCACTGCAAGGAGGGTAATCAATCAAATTTTCGGTAAGGATAAAAATTTTCAACCAAAATACAATGAGGCCTCCGTAACTTACATAAGGGTTAAAAGTCAAAATATTAGAGACAAGGTATTCAGATAGTTGTCTATCTTTGGATAACAATTGGGAATGTGGCAAGTCGTTTATGTCATAGATACATTGTACTAGGTTAAGTTATAAAATGTCATATATTTTAGTTCATGTAGGAAGAAATTCGAGGACAGAGTGTGAAGTAACAATATAAAATTATTTAATCAAATTCAGATGCAAAAATTATACAAAAAAAAAAAGCTTCCTTCCAAATTACAAATGAAAATCTTTCTAAAAAAATAAAAATAAAAAAGATGGTTAAGAATTTACAAGTTTAAAGCTAGCACCTTTTTCAAATAAAACCAAACAAACCGTATATATGGATCCATTTGAGTCGTTGATTAGAACTTCTTTACTTTGTGTTGGATAGTAGTTGAGACCGACAACACCACCTTCTTGACTGGAACTGGGGTTATCCTTTTTACTACCGAACGCCATTGTATGAAGGGATATATTATTACTGTAACATTCGAACATAATATTGTAATTTTGAAGTTGAGCCGATTTTAAGCGACCCATTAACGGAAAATTTAGCTGTCAACCAAAGCTGCAAACTGCAGAGATATACTTTTGATGCGTTTCAAAATATCAATGTTAATGTTTTCCAAACAATTAACAACGACACTAAAGTTAGTTGCAGACAATTTGGTTGACCGCCAACTTGTTGGTGTATGGGCCGCGTCAGGAAAATAATTTTGTTCAAGTCGAATTTACATTTACGGTAGCATTTTAAAATTAGGGTAATAAACTTACCTAAAGTTAACTTGGGTTAATTCTCCTTTTTGGCTTTGAATTCGGGACAATTTTAAGAACACTTCTTCGAGACTAATACACTTGTACATTGACAGTAGTACACTAGGTGATTCTTCAGCAAGCAGATTTCCCGATCGCATTAAACCAATCTGAAATTATAAGAGGAAATGGTTTTGTATTAACTTTATTTTAAAAATGCTAATCTGGTTTTAATATCTTAGGCACTTAGGTATGACGAGACGATACATTATTTCACGTCTTGCTATTTAATTAGTTCGTATTAACTCAACAAAATCACGTCTGAGAGAAAACTAGTTTATTCGATGACTTAGTTTAAATAATTTTAGGAAAACATTTTTTTTTTTTTAATGTGTATGCCGCATCGCTGAGTACAATTACGATGTCATCTACCTGTTCAAGCATGGGTTGCCCAAGAATATCCACACAGTGATATTCCAAAAATCGAACTCGGTCTGACAGCATGTCTCACAGTTGAATCAAAACAGCCAACTCACCATTTCTTGAGCTCACATATATGGAACGCCGCTTTATCTTTGTATAAATAACTTTGGAACTAGCTTCCTGGGGAAAATTAAGACCTGATTGCTCCATGAGCTGGCACTATGTCGCTGACCTTAAAGTTTATCAAATAAAATGTAAAGAGTTAGTGCAACAGTTTCTTAAAGGACCCCAGGACAAGCTTTCCTCACACGTTCATTTGTGTCAGTTATTATTTTTCGCTCAAATTTCCAAGCTTTTTTAGGCCAGCAATACTGTCAGTTGCTTAGCAGATGTTCGCGTATGGTGGTTGTATTTGCGTTCCATGATAAGAGATAAAAATAAAATTTCAAGTTGGACACTGAAAGCGTTAGAATTAAATCAATAATAGTATTTATGAATGTCAGCAAACTTTTTAGATGTAGGTACTTTAATCATCATCATCATCATTTTCAATGGTCCGCTTGTCCATTAAGTGGTTCGCGGTTGTAGGTTGCTCAAGTTGACCCTTCATAGCTCTCGATTCTCCGCCATCGACTCTAAATCATCAAGGGAAAGCCCCAAACGGGTATAGGAGAGATTATGGGCTTGATCTAACCATCTCATCCTTGGTCTACCTAGAGAACGCCTGCCTGATGGTACGGATTCCATAGCACGTCGTGGAATCCTGGCCTGGTCGGTATTTTACTATACTTCATAAACAGACGACAGCACAAGTTACTCTCCAGAACTATTTCCATGTTGAAATAATAAATACCTACTTAGGCAGCTCCACTAATCTTCGCTACCACTGATGCAATCAATTCACGTTCCAATAAACGATTGTGATTCGATACGTGAAAGCAGGGGGCAGATCACGTAAAATGAAAACGATCGAACGACATCGTTTCGACAATAGCAGTCTCTGTTTATTGCCACAGATATGATAAGGACAGCATGCGTAAAAACGATATCGCTCAATCGTTTTTATTTTATGTGATCTGACCCCAGTTTTTTTCACGTAAATTTATCAATAAATTTAATCATATGTTGTGGACAATATTTTGATATATACCTTGACCTTGATGGTATATTAAGTCGGTTTATTCCTCTATACACAACATACAAATTAAAGTACAGCGTAGTTAATAACAGCACATGAGCACAATCCAATAATATTTTTATTGGTAATTATGGGATGAAAAAATTCACCTCATTAGGTCGTAGTATAAAGTTCGATTGAAGTCAGTCCTACGTAAAGGTTTTTTATTTAAGTCTAACCTTGACCCACTGGTCAAAACTTTATTATAGTTAGCCTATGTAACGTATAGATGCAGATGCAGCCAACAATTCAAGTAAATCACCTGTACAGAGGTCATAGAATAAACGACCAAATTAAATGAGATATTTGCATCTCCTTTCAGTATTTTAATGGTTATTATAGGTAACCCACGCAATGTCATACCGACGGTGTCTACATAATTGAAATAAAATAACTCACCGTATGTGCTTGCCTGGCTTCTTCGATGTAATGTGTCGTGATAATAACAGTTTTTTGTCCAGCCTTTGTTATGTGAACCAAATGATTCCAAATACTCTGTCGCAATAGCGGATCAACACCTACTGTCGGTTCATCGAGGATCAACAGTTCAGGATCGTGCATTAGGGCGACTGCGAATGAGACACGTCTCTGTTGGCCACCACTGAGATTCTTTACCAATCGTTTTTCTGAAGGCAGATCAAGAAAATCCAGGAGAAACTGTAAGCGTTCTTTGATTTCTTTCGATTCCATTCCAAAGATCCATCCAAAGTAAAACATTGTTTCGCTGATGGAAAATTCACCGTAGAGTGCAATCTCTTGTGGCATATAGCCGACGCGTTTTCCAGGTACACCGGAACCACGTGTGCCGGGTTTACCGCCAAGAACACCAATATCACCTGAATCCAAGCGACGTCGCCCCACAATACACGAGAGGAGAGTAGTCTTGCCACATCCTGATGCTCCCAAGAGGCCGTAGCTGAAATAGAAAGGAAATTTATTATAATAAGTTTATTTAAAAAATATATCACGACAGGTCTCAACTTTTGGCAAGTGCTTATGTGTATCAAATGGATTGATAGAAGAAGAAAATATTTTTGTAAAACCAACTCAGGATGGTTGGTTAGGGTGAACTTTAACTTAGAGCTCCCTCCGTTTGGATTTCAATGTTTCGGGGCATGCGAAACTGTATAAATTCACAGATTTATAAAGGGTATGAAATTAGCACTAGAATGTCCAACTTTTAGCACTCCGAAGCCCTTTGAACTGGTTTGGGGCTTCTTCTTATATTGCCAACAACAATGTTAGAAATATCCTAAGTGTTCTTAAAGAGAGTCTAATGTTTTAAACTGAAAAACAAAAAAAAAAAATAATAATTTCAGTCAGCTCGGTCAGATAATTGCCTGCGTAGCTTTATAGTATGTATCTATATCCGAACAGAAACGCGACTTTCCACTCCCAGAACCTAATAATTATTGCTTTACTTGATACACATATAATCGGTTAAATTTACATTTAAGTTGGACATAATAATCTTCGTACATTCAGAACCTGATGACAACCAGTCTCGTCGGCCAAGGTCACTTGGCTTGCACTGACAATCGACATAGATTTCAAAAATTGTTTAGACAATTCAAAAACTCATATTGCCGCCAGTCGCAATTCGAAATTGGACCAACAAATTAAATCGCACAGAAAAACTTTCTAAATATTCTCCGACACTGCTTTGTTGAAATGCCGTCCTAGCCATTTGATTTTTTCCTATCTTTAGAGGTCAAAAGAAATACATCAGAAGAAGAATATACCCCAAGGTTATGCCCATTCGTCGACCATCAGTCAGTCATCATTCCAAAAGTACACACGTCATTGTTCATGATAAAACTATAACAATGTTTCTTGTTTTCTTGTTTTGTTGGAAAATCCCTGATTTTGGTAAACAAAATTGTTGTCCACAACAACTGAACCATTAAATAACCATTGCCTAAAAAATTAATCGCAGATGAATCCAAGTCAAAAATCGTTTATATCGCTCTGGCATATGGCTGAGACATTTTAATCACAAGGATAACGCGTTTCTTACCAGTTAGCCTTAAAATGATGGGCCAACTCATAATTGTTATTATTGATCAAGATCACAGAACTTCTGATTTCCTTGTTGACGCTGACAAACCCAAAACCGGTCTCAGCCATCTAAGTCTTTAATCAGGCTCACAGCAGCTTTTTTTCTTATTTTGTTCACCTTGACTTGTGTTTTTTTTAATACGCTTGACATGTCTACCCTCAATTTTGACATGACGAATCATAAATGCACAGGGCCGGCTATGGGCCTGCCTACCTGCCTACGATGAATCGGTTGATCGTCTTTCTAAGCGTGTGTATTTAAGTCATTAACATACAAACAAAAATAAGTTCCGAAAAAAGCATCCGACAAAAGTGGGTCAATGTTTCTCGAAAATCTTATGAAATCTGATTTGATGTGTATACGAATATCTGTAAGTATGTGAGACACATATCAGCATCGTGTTTTTTTCTCATGAATATGAAAAGGAAAGTGTTCAGCTGTGATGGGAATGGGAAGTGTCGAAGTCATGCCTTAAAGCGTTCAATGAACCTTACACAAACCGGACAAGTGCACTTACGCCAGGTGGTCGGTTGTATTTGGATAGGTAGCTGCTAAAGCAACGTCAATTATTATTGTTGGTAACACTTGGAATTCACCTTGAACACGAAAAGTGTAGAAGTGTACCACGCACCGAAGTCTTTTGAGGGTACGCGTGTCGAGTGGATAGGAGATGGTACTCGAAAGCAAGTCATGACCATGTCAAAGCCATGCAGTGCGTTGCCCCAGCGACTGAACTATAATGAATTTCATAAACAAAATGCGAACACAACATGGCAATTTGATTAATTTGTTGCTTGTTGGTTTGGAGATACATTTCGAGATTTGGGTCACGACCAAGTTGTGTCGTTGTCTATTTCGAATAAGCTGCAACTGACAAACATATTTTTGTTTTTTTGAATGCAAGTCATTTGTTTATCGTGGAAGCGAATTAAGTTTGATTGATTATAATTTGGAGAGCGGAGAAAATTGTGAGCATAGTGGGATCGGATTTAGTTGAAAGTGTCAACGGGACTGTGCTTTCGAGTTGCACTCAACTTATGGATGGGATGGGAGCGATGCGATTGAGACTTTGGGAATACTACTTTAGCATGACATGTTTTTCAGTTTCTTTAAAATGGTACATTGATGGATTGACTGATATATTTGTTTTGAAATTTGAGAAAATATATCCAAAGATCAAGATAATTTACGAGCAAGATATGGTTTTGGTGTGCCGAGATATTAATGACAGGCAGGCAGGGCAATTTGGAATAGACTTCTGAGAAGTAGGTATGTAATTAGGTCTTTTTTTGTAACACTATCGTTTTTGGACGAGAGAAAGTTGATCAAATGCGATTAGTTAAACAAAAGGCTACACAAAACACATGTTGTTTTTTGGACGAAGTATGTATTCGCGTGAGAATTCAAGAAGGTTTTAAATTGTTTTGTTTGAGTTTGTGTCGCTCTTGTATATATGTATCTAGTATGTGTTAAAGCTGTATTTAGTAGTAGCTCGGCTGGGCACGCACTAAAAACAAGGAAGAACATGGTTAAAGTTTCGATCTGTGTATAGTGTTAGACTACTATGCGAGGGAATCTCAGGTTCGATCCCCGGAAAAACACAAATTACATCCTAAGGTTTTTTCCAAACATCCAAGAGTCTAACTGTTTTCTCGATTCAGTCGTTCAGAATTGGCACAAAATTGTATGCACCTTCCATTTGTACCAAAAATTAAGGCTCACACAACAAATTGTTTTGAGAAGATAGGCCAATAAGGCACCTTTACGGACACGACACAGCTCACAACATTTTCTAAGAAAAATGCATCAACAGTTCCTCAGTTCCAATTGGATGACCATCCAATACATCCCAAGGACTCAATGCACCTTCTAGGAGTTACAGTCAATTCAGGAATCACATGGCAGGACCACATATCCTATATCGCAAGATCAGCGTCTGCTAAGTTGAGCTACCTATTTAGAGCAAAGATGTTCTTTCGCCCCAAGCAAACTTCTCCTTCTATACAAAGCACAGGATAGACCAGGCCTTTAATATTGTTCCCATATATGGAGCTCTGCCCCAAAACATTCACTTAACCTACTTCACAGCATACAGAGACAAGCAGTTCGACTTATTGGAGACCCTACACTCACATCGAATCTACAACCGTTGGTCGACAGAAGACAACTGGCTGACCTTTGCCTGTTTTATAGGTACTTCCAAACTTTCCCGACTGTTTGGTATATGCGGCTAAAAATAAACGACTTTTGCCACGGCGACGATCGTCTAAAATGTCAAAAAATGTGGACTGTATTTTTCGACGACGATCGTCTGTATGTGAGGCGTTTTGTGACGACGTTTGTCGTGAAAATGATACATTTTTGTCGTCCATAATTTTGCGGATAACTGTATGATAAAGTGTTAAAGAAAAGTATGTGTACTTAATTTTTAAATAACTAGAGCACAATTATAGTTATTTTTTTATTTTTCAGAATGAAGATAACAGGTAAAGGACAATTTCTACATTTTGTCAACGAAATGTCTAACCGTATATTTTGTGAAATGTGAGAGTTCAGAGAGTCGAGTCGTGTTTGTTTTCAGTTATGCAATACCAAATTCCAAACGACTGGACACGACAAATGTCGCCACTCCTTTTCGACAGACGACAACGACAATAGGGGTGATTGTATTATGTTATATGAAATTATGTGTTATCACAATTGCAATTGTATCACACACAACATTTTTGATTTTTTTTCTTCCAAGTTGTAGACACCGGGTACTGGTCCTGTCCACCCTGGTCCGAATTCCTAAAATTAGCATGAGGCGCTCGGAGGGGGCACGTAGGGTGAATGAATATATTAGATTGAATGAACGACCAATAGCCTATTGATGATCTTACAAAACACCATTTGTTTTAAGCAGTAGGCATAGCCAAGGAGTCTTGACTTTTCGACAGGTCAGTTAACGCTTTATGACAATTTGTAGGAAGACTATACATATTCGCTAACATCAGCTTCATATGCACTCACTTCAACAAAAATATATGATGTTTGCAAAAAAAAAATATAAACAATGATTGCAACGCCAAAATAGGCAAGATGAACATCTTGGGCAGTGTAATCGTAAAGTACAGCCTACATGAAACCATGTCCTGTCTGGAAACGGAATTAGGCAATAGTTAAGCACACGGTTTACTCACCTTATTATTCATAAGCGAATATGACGGTCAAGATATAGATAATCAAACTATTGAAAAATCGGTCTTGTTGTCGTTGGCGTAGGACAAAACTTCAGTATTCAAGATGCCCAAACATTACAAACTGACAATATAGAATACCTTGTTTTAGGTTATTGCCAAGGTAGGAAAGTGAGTATCTCAGAGGACACCGCAAGGGAGACATTTAATGTCAAAAAAGAATATAGACAACGTGATGCGCTGTCAAATGACTCCTCCGATATCATGCTTAAGAAAATTGAGCGAAACTCGCATTAGGACAAACATTTTAACACCACTTTTGAAAGTCAACGAGCTGTCACTAAAGCGTTTGCAAAAATTGGGAACTAGGCGGTGAAAATGGTTTTAATTAGGAATACGGGCAAAACCTAGAATATACAAGAAGTTATATACAACATCGAACGTCATAAAATATCGCAATAACTTCCAGGTAGTTATGGTCATTGTCTACGTGGACTCCGGAATAAACTCTAAAAATTAAATCACATTAGAATAAAACAAAGAAAGAGGCATCCCAATACCTAGCTGTTTCCTTGAGCTATGAAGGTAATTGACTGTCATCATCCCAGTCCTGTTATATTTACATAGAAGCAGATTAAGACATCCTTGGTCATTATGAATGCCAAAATGCTGAAGTGATTTTCGGGCTCGTTTGAGTTGATGGGCTTGGGAAAAGAATATTATTTTAATATATGAGCTGCACGACGACACTAACATTTTTAGAAAAGTCCGATTAAGTTGTTTAAAATGGCTAAGATATGCAAAACCCATTCTAAATAGCTTTCGATTTTAACACCTATAGGGACAGCGCAGTATAAAAATACCTTGCCTGAAGGAGAGTTCACAACTGGATGCAGTTAACCAAAGACCGCAATAACTAAAGAGGCAAGTTGGTTAAGGCTCAGGTCGTTCTCCCATGCAATTTAGGTTATATAACTGCATTACCTACTTTGCTCAGTGGCTTCCTGACAAGTATCCGAGATACAAGGGCAGGTATATACTACAGAAAAATTTCAGTATTTGGCATTAAATTTTAGGTCTCTTCCATTCATTCTAAATTATAATTTACAAAAGTAAATTGTTTTGTTTTATATATATTATGGAACTGTTATGCCGAATGGTGTGTAAATTTAATAAGTAAAATAATAAAATGATTAAAATAGAAAAAAACGACATAAGGACTGAGGTGAATTCTTTCGATGATTTCAATTTACTTTTACTGATTATAGTAGTAGCCTGATGGTGATGGTAAAACTCGATACGTTCTAAATAATTAGAACGATTATTCTCCGCGAACTGTAGAGCCAAAATAGAAACTCACACAACCGAATGGCTATGAGAAGTTAGACTTAGTAGACATCCTTGCGAAAAATAATAAAAGCAATTGAGAGCAGGCAGGCCTACATCAATGTAACAACAGTTTACATATAAGTATACATAATATTTAAAAAGTTGAAAATTGAGAAGTAATAAAAAGTAGTAATAAATTTATCCTAATGCCGCACACCTTCAATAATTGTTAACCAGATTGTAATCTTAATTATACCCCATCATATGTCACTATCTGAATAAATGACTATTGATTATCTACAATTTGGGCTACAAATGTCAGTTTAACTACATTAAGAAGGCAAATTAGTAATTACATATTGACACGTCAAGTTGAAGCAGGCGTTTTTACAATTAACATTTGATTAAGCGGATATCATAAAATTAGCGAAGTTGCATTAAGATTATAAAAAGAATTTACATATCACCGTATAGAAATTAATTTTTTTACCTATAGAAAGGTGTCTCTCACTACAGACAGTTAAGCCGATAACTTTCGGATCAACAATCCTCTTAAACAGTGATCATTAAGCAGTTCAAGGACTTGTGTCTGTTTTGACCAAATGGCCGCATATCACTCATTAGATGGTGAATTCGGGAAATTTCAACAACACCAAAAAACGTGGTAAACTTTAAAAATTCGCATGAAATTGCATTATCATGGTGGGAGGTACAGTCATTCATTTGAGATGCGATGAATAATTTGCGGTTAACCATATAATACCTCAAGTCATGACAACTTCGTACATACACGTTAGGCCATCGCTCATAATTTTTTTTTAACTTTTTTGTTTGTATTCCACTTTTGTTATTGATTGGGCATTGACTGACGTTGCATAACGACCGACGATGATGTCTGGTGTGAAATGTTTAAAAACAAAATTCTGGGAATTGATTTTAAAAATACAATAAGTACTTTGCCTCGAATGGAGGACAAAAATTCATTCGTCAGATCCAAGTGGCGAGCCCGGGGGTAGGTAGTTCGCAAGAAAACACCCGCGATGAGCATTGGATTTGTGTGTGACTCACAATTTAAACCAGCTAAGGGTCTTAAGAACTTGATTTGTATATGAGTTAGTATCAAAGGTCTCCGTAACCTAAAGATATGGAGCTGCTTTGCAGGTAAATTTAATGCAAGGAAACAATTTTTTTTGTTCAAGCTATATACCACCTAGTCTGCGCCTTTGAGGTAAAGTGCTGTAAGATGTCTCTCTTAACGTATCCCAGCGGGGGATAAACTTCTTCTGCAGATAATAATGCAGATAAGATCGGAAACACGTCGGTCTCTATTCCTCCCTATGTTATTATGGCCACAAGGAGACCCCGACGATAGTACCTATCAGAGCCAACGGTCCTAGATAAACTTAGTGTTGCCTTGGTTTTAGCAGAATATTTAATATCGGCCTAGCTGTCGGCGAATATGTATTTTTTTTTTTTGCGATTTATGTGGATCCAGCTTACATTTGGACACTCTACGAGCTGTGCAAGGACATAAACCTGGTCAGAAAAGTTTATATAAGTCGTCTAAGATGACTAGGGCATGCGTATAGGATAAATGGGCTCCGGCTCAAAAATTTGTTGACTAAGAGAGGGCAATGTAGGCAACTTAATCAACTTGGAATATAGCAACTGGAACCAAAGACCGCGTTAAACTCTAGGCCCACCCGGAACTGAACTCTTTTTGCAAAAAGCTTTGCTACATTTCCAGATCCAGATAAGTGCAAGGTCGAGAATAACTCCCTAATAAGTTCGAGAGAGAGAAGACTTCCGCTTGTTCACTTGAGCTTTTTAACTCGTTCTGCTTTACATTGGGCAATGAAAGAGGCGTACAACGAAGAAGTTCTCCCTGTGAGTCGATAAATACCGCGAATGTGGCTTTAAAGTTGGTTGAATTCTCTCCTCCACTGCATGCATTGGAAGTTGTTTTCAAATGCCATTTACTAATTGTAGATCAAATTAACGCTTGGCAACTATCAAACCTCTAATAGCAATAACAATCTAATTAGGCACAACATTTTTTTACTGACACAAGGAAATCTGGTTTTATTTAAAACTGGATCAATTCCGGCAGTTCTAATATTTAAACTGTCTCTGGTATTTTATACTCAAATTAGAGCAACATTGTGACTGTCTTAATAGTGTCACATATACCGAACATATTTAATTGTCGTCGATTATATAATTGTCTGTCTGTAATTCACCGGCGCTTTTAGATAATGATCCTCCTAGAATGCTAACCTTATAACCCAGTCACGTGTATCTATGAAAACAATCAACTCCATCCGAGTTTTTTCAATTATTTTTCATAACTAAACAAAGGACCATTCGTTGTATTCCATTTGCCACAAGTAGATATGGGTTTCTATATACAGCGCATTACAGAATGAATAGAGGTAAATACACATATCTATGCATCTTTCACGTTAATTCACACCTAATAGCGAAACGGAACACGCTAACGATAATGCGGTGAAGCGAATAAAGACATAAAATGCGACTGCTATGTCTAGCTTTGATTTGTATCTATTACTCGACTTCTTCGTTCAGTGGAATTTATTATTAAAATATTTAATATAATTTAAATTTACTTACATTGTGCCCTTTGGTACTGTCATATTCAGGTTATTAAGAACCTGATTGGCGTTTTTTCCCTTGCCATAGGATTTGAATGCGTGTCGCATTGAAACGGCAGCATCTGATGAGCCCCAACTGGCTCTCCCTGTGTTGTTTGCCATATTTGGCTCACTCGATCTGAAAGTAAGGAAGAAAATGATTTTAACATAATTTCCGTTTAACGTACATAAAGAGGGAAAAATGTAAATATTTAGTCGGAAAAACATAATTATAACGAGATTATCTTTTCACTAAACATAAAATGGGTGCTTTTGTTTTTTAGGGGTTATAGAACTTTAAAATTAAATAAAACGCATACAAATCTTGGTTGACCTTAAACTATTGTATTGCCTTATATAGTATAATATTGGGGACTAGCTGTACCCGCCGGGCTTTGCCCGTGCACAGAAATTAGATTGCATTGATTTTGGATAATAAAATGTTCTTTCGTAAGATTGTCTGTAAATTTGGGCTCAATCGGTTCGGCGGTTTTTGAGATATAAGATTTTGAACGTATTTTTTTTTGTATGGGTGGGTGCCACGCCTCTTTGTCCAATTCTGACCAATCTTCACAGCAACACTCCTGGGCCAATACTATAAGATTATTTGTAAAGTAATATGCTTCATGCTGTGTGGCGCATACATTTAAAGCTTAGCAAAGCATGGAAGAAAGAAGAGGACAACTACTGATGTGTGACGAATCATATAGTTGCATTCTCCTTTCTTGAATGCTTCACAATGTTTTGAATGTATTTGTAAGATACCGAGCGAAACCATGCATAGCTACAAAAAGAACAAAAGCAACAACAAAAGTTTATGTGTATCGCGCCAATGCCGTTGAGCTATATAATAGTATAAACGGGTACAGGGAAATAAATCCCCTGGAACTAAGTCCACTGAGGGATTGAGCTCTCACCTAGTGGGCAATAAAACCACTTTCGTGGACTTAGTTCCCATGTAAGGTGGGAAATAAATTCCGAAAACTCTGAGTGGTTTTATTTCCCTTTCAATATACCAAAGATTCGCATATACTGCCAATCTGACACTAAACCCAAGCAGGAGGGTTGTAAAGGGTCCGCCAAATAACTTTTTTTTTCTGAAAATGCTATAAAAAAAAACTACTAAATATTTTCTCAAATTTCTTTTTTTTTATTTGAAAGTACAATCCTTCCGGTTAATAATGGAAAATAATTTCATTCAAATGGCTGCCTCGGCTGGCCATGCAGTAGCCTACACGATCGGTCCAATTTTTAAGCACATTATCGATTGTGTGCAGCTGTATGTCACCAATGGTTTCACGAATATTGTCCTTTAAAGCGTCAATTGTCTCTGGCATTTCGGCGTAACACTTATATTTTACAGCACCCCACAAATAATAGTCCAGTGTCATTCGCAGGTCCGCGGTAGCCAAACGACATCAGCTCTGCGGCTGATAATGCGATCTTCAAAAACAGCGCGCAAAACATCGAGTGGCACGTAGCGCCGTCCTGTTGAAACCAAATGTTGCCAATATCCTCGTCTTCAATTTTTGTGAACAAAAATTCGTTCAACATGGCCCGATAACGATCGCCATTGACTGTAACGGCCACTCCTTGATCATTTTCGAAGAAAAATGGCTCAATTATGCCTCTGGACCAAAATCCGCACCAAACAGTGACTCGCTTTGGTTTATCGATGAGGATGCCAGTTTCTTTCACTTTTTTCACAAGATAACGAACATACGGAGCTGACGGTGCTTCTCTTCTTCCAAAATCCGTACGCAATTTTCACACACATTCTGCAACATTACCATGATTTTCAAAGTAATGTCGCAATATTTCCCAGCGTTGTTCAAGCGTACAACCATATTCGTTCAGCGGAAGGATAAAACTAATTATCTGTCAAATCAGACATGAGCTAAGTGTTACCATTCGCGAAATAAGCACAAGTTAAAAAAAAAACTTTAGATGGCTGACCCTTTATATATTAAACTGTTTAATGTGTAATAAGTTCCCACAAGAAAGTGGAAACTCCCACCTTACATGGGAACTAAGTCCACTTCACGAAAGCTGTTATCTGTAGGCCCAGATAAAATTTTAACAAAAGAAACGTAACAAGCAGAGTGGCGCAGTGGAAGCGTGCTGGGCCCATAACCCAGAGGTCCGTAGATCGAAACTACGCTCTGCTAATCGCAAGTTTCTTTTGTCTTAATTTTTTGCATTTTTTTTTGCTGGTTATTATTAACAATACCTACTCGTAAGAAATTTTAGTGTATTTAAATCGAATTGAATTTTAAAATTTTTGCTAGCCTTCCCTATATATTAATGGATAGATGTTTTTTTTTTGGAAAACGGGAAGATAGTTTTGTTGGTATCAGAATGAAGTTTTAGCAAATTTGTACACCCGTTTTGTACCTTTGGCTTGCGCTATCAAGACATAACCTATATTCGACATGATTTACATTTGCTAGGCTAATATGTAGTAGATATTTCGTAATTTAACAGAGGCGGGAAGGAAGAGGACAGAGCTGGTCAATATTTGTATTCTGTTTGCAAAAATGACAGATTCTAATAAAGTTTTCCAATATTTATTGTCCACGATAATACTTTGATGCCCTCCACTGCATACATGTCCCATAATTCACGCAAATTGTAATTTTGATAGAAAATACAGATTTTTTTAATTAGAAAGCTTACATTTTTTATTGATTCACAGAGTATACAGATTGGGGTTGTGTATAGAATAGCATATCGTATAAATGACCGCCACGGCTTTGCTGGCAAGTACGTACTCTTTTATTTAAATTTTCTATGATTTCATCATCTTTCAAGGCGTCGGTGATCGTAGGCTTGTTTGCATAGACCTTTGACTTTAAAAAAAACCAAAGAAAAAAGTCCAATGGCGTTAAATCGCAGGATCTGGATGGCCAATTGTGATCGTAAAAAAGGCCAATTACACGTTTAGGAAATGACTCATGCAGTAATTGAATTGTTTCTCTGACTGCATGTGGCATTGTTGAAACCACATGTTAGTCACAACCATATCTTGTAATTTGTGCACTAAAAACTGGGTTATCATGTTGCGATAACGAACACCCTTAATTCTTACTGCCTGACCCGCTGCATTTTCGAAGAAGAATGGTCCGACAATGCCTCCAGCCCAAAATCCGCACCAAACAGTCACACGTTTTGGATGCATTTGTTTCGCAACAATTACTCGTGGGTTTTCTGAACCTCAAGCGCGACAATTTTGACCTTTAACGCAGCCATCAAGATGAAAATGAGCTTCATCACTGAAGATGATTTTGTTCGAAAATTGCGGACTGTAGCGGACAAACCTTCAATATTTTTAAAAGATTGATCAAAAATGAAAATGCTTTGTTCTTTCGTATAGTGCTCCATTTTCACTAACCTCAAACTTTCAGCTGTCACAATGTTATATTTTTTCCGTTGGCATCACTGTACTATTAAATGGCGCAAAATTATAATGTTGCCTGAATTATGCGACATCCTTTAATAGGCATGTGAGTTGGTACGCATACACAACACAAAGTTTATTCGGCCATTATTTTATCTACTCCAAGGATGCTTTCCATTCGTCCCAAAAATTAAATTAAATGGCGCAAAATTATAATGTTGCCTGAATTATGCGACATCCTTTAATAGGCATGTGAGTTGGTACGCATACACAACACAAAGTTTATTCGGCCATTATTTTATCTACTCCAAGGATGCTTTCCATTCGTCCCAAAAATAGAAACTCGAACAAACAAATTGTTGAGTAAAGCTAGGTCAATGGTCTCCTATGGATCTTTTGCGGCAACCACTGCGTTACAATTACGATGCAAGATATTGAAAGAAGGGGTGCAGAAGAATAACCTTACCAAATGCTAACTTAATAATGTTGATGGGATAGTCAACAAAAAGTATACCTATATATACATATTCAAGTTTTTTTTTTGCATTTTCATTTATTTATTTGTTTGTTAAATAATCGTCGCCTTAACTATGATTTGGATTGTTGTTACATCCTAGTTCCACTGAGATACAATCTATAATTGATGTGGTTCAAAACACGATTGTATGAAATTCATCAGAGTGATTCATAAGTGAATACGATTGTAGTGGTAGGAGTTAAATAAAAATATTGCAATATTGGCATGTAAACAAAAGAAGCACTACATTCAGTAAAAAATTAACACACAAATAATACAATTAACTCGAATAAACTGCGCGGATGGCTTATTAATGTGAACAAAATAACCACGAACTAGTGACGTATTTCATTTGATATGGGCTGATCTATTGTTTTCATTTGAGAAGAGCTTTTAAAATATACTCACGAGTATGGAGCAGCGGATGCCATAGAGCTCTGCTGGTCGAAATTTGAAATCATTGTGTATTTGTTTAGTTAAAAAGTATAACTAAATATTATTTTCCCTGAAAATGCTTTTAAATTTGTTTTTACTAACAACACAAACTACACTGTTTTAAAAATAATTAAAAATAAGTATTTAAAATAACATCACAATCATAACACAACACACGATTTCTTTATTATGTAGGTAGATGCTTTTGATTTTCGCACTCAGCGAACACGACCGATACCCGCAACAGTCCAACTACCACTTAATTTGCTGTTGCTTCTAAGACAACGTTCGTCACACTCAAAGCGCTGACAACTAAAGTTGAATATACGGCCTTAGTTTGGCGGCAGCTTGAATAATACTTCATACGGCCTCTAATTGTTCAATTGTTTGGATCAAAGAAGAAGTTCAAATCTCGATGACAAATAGGTGTAACGGTATGGACATGAAGATTCGATTAGTGGCTAATAAATAAAATAAGGGGGATATTGACCTTACCTTCCGGAAGGCAAAATCATTGCTAGATGATGGCAAGAATAGTTTAAGTAAAAGAACATTCTTTAGGTATATGGAACCAGTTTATGTTTGAATTAGTTACACAAAAACCTGTTAAATTTGCAAAAATGTTCTGCAAAATCAGATCGATCGAAATAGTAACAAGTTATCCCATACATTTCACTAATACCGGGTATTCAGCAGTAGCCTCCTACTCTTTATCTAATATAATCAAAATCCAAATTCGAGTAACTTACAACCAATAGCATAATCGCGCATAATAAACGTGCTAAACACCTGTGGTAGAAACGAGGTATACTCATATACCAGTTATGCTGTGTTATGCAATCGCAGAAATACAAAATGCAAACACATTGCAACAAGAGATGAGTGAGCATGAGCTTGGTATTCGAATTGTGAAAATATGTTGCAATCTACGCATATGGATTTGGATGCGGAATTTTTGTGAATCTCACTCAGTTGTTTACAAAAAAAAAACAAATATCTACTACGCCCAGTAAATTTCAAGTTCGCTGTTGAACTCTTTCGTTTTTTATGTTTTCCTCGTGCGTCAAACAAATTGCGCAAAGTGCGTTTAGGCGTTTATTAGTTGAAATTTTTTTTTTAGATTATAATATCATAAAGACAAGGTCAATCAGTATCAATGACAAAGACTTCATTCAGTCTTGAATTGGATATAAACAGCCAGCCAAAGTGCGTGTGTACCTAAATGAGTCGCAATGAGTTTTCGTCGTGTGTCGTGAGTGGTTAATTATTTTATTAGGCCGATTATTGTCATCGATTGCTAATGAGACTGGGTTTTGCCGCATTGCATCTATTACGAAAATACGAAATGGTTTGGCGGTTAAATAATTGAATTAAAAATTTCAAGGGTAATTGTCGTTGAAATTTTCGATAAGGGTGTGAATTGAGTTTTTTTTTTTTTTTGGGAACACGTGTCTGGCTATGCAAATTAAATTACAGAGTTAAGATTTTATAAAATTTGTCGGCTTTGGAGATGGGGTGTGGTCATGTGGGCTTGTAAATTAATTCGGCGGCGGTTTTAAAAAATGCTAACACGTTTCTATGGTAATGCGGTACGTGGTAGATCAAAAGGGAGATGTACATATATTCATTCTCTTCGTGCCATTGGCATTTGCGAAAATACTGAACCCATCAATCTCAAGATACACATATGTATAGACATTATAGATAGATTCATAGATTAAGGCTGGTGGGATTACATTTATGTTAAAATATTAGTCGAAAATTCATAGCACTTTGTTTGTCTTAGGTGAGTGCCCATACAGTGTGTCTAGCAATATGTAAAATAATTAAAATTTTTTTCTTATAGATATGTGTTCTTTTTGGTACTGATTGCATAAAGTTGGTAATATTTTATGCTTGAAAACAATATGGGAGTTTCTTACGATTTTTAAGGTACTTTATAAGTTGTCTATAAATCTTTAACAGCATTGTGACAAAAATGTGCATAGATTCTCTATGTATTAAACGTTTTTCTCCGTAAGTACTCAACGGATCTGCATATAATATACAATGTGCATGAAATGAAATAAATACTCGCGTAGATTTGCACAATTTGCTGCTTCATTTCTATTGAGTAAGGTCGATGTAATGCGCAATAAACGGTAAAAATACAAGGATTGTCTACTTTTAAAATAAAAATAAAAAATTAAAATAAAAAATAAAGAAATTAATGCTTGGGCAAAATATTTGAGGTAGAAATATGTGAAATAGAATTTGTAGTGGGACTGAGGAGTTACAACAAACTATCGATACTAATGGGTATAAGCTCTACTATATATTCAAATCCATATACCATTGAGATCTGGACCAAATTAATTGCATCTATTACGAAATTTATTTATCTATATATATAAATATCGAACAAATATCTGCGATATGTAAGGGATTCACAACCCTATAACTTAAGAAGTGGAGACGACTTCAGAATGCCTGCTTATCGGGAAAATGTTACGCAAAATAGCATTGTGTACAAAGGCTGTCAATTTTATAACTCACTGCCAGCAAATTTAAAAAGCGAATGTAACTTGAAAAGATTTAAAATGTTAACAGCTGAATATATATATTAATCCTTGAAATGTATTAAACGGACTAAAATAAATATTCCTGATACACAAAACAAAAAAAAAAAAACACTTAAAGGTTTCAAAATATCCCTTCAACTATTTAATACACTACTACTCTGTATTACCGAAAAACAGTGGTATTAGACCTAAGTCAAGTGTCATGTAAAGCAGATAGTAGCTAGTTACTTATTTTGTGAAGAAACTGTTTTATTAAGAAAATGAATCATCAATTAATAAATAAATATCCTTTAGTGAATTGAAATTTCGTTTGAAAAGTATGAAATAGAATTAAAATTTCCTTGTTCTTTTGGGCTAGGATAATTTAAAAGATCACATATGCTTCTTTTACCAATTATATATGAGATCATTATAGCTTAGCTATATCCTGGAATGAAACTATATTACTTTGAAAATGTTTGCGACGCGGAAGCGTAAAAATAAGTTGCTACATTCTGATGATGTATATGGACAAACATTATACAAAATAAACTTAAAATTAAAAAAATAAACGAAGAGGTGTATCTACATCGCCAATGGACTCAGTCACGTTTTATTTAACTTCAAGCTCTTTCAACAAATACAAAGTAAGAACTCAAATTGTATAGGATGCGGCTTCTATAACATGCGTCATCAATAGGACATTAAAATAATTAAAACAATTTGTTTGCTTGCAATAAAAAAATCTAAATTTGTTTTTAACGAAAAACAAAACAAATTTCCACATACATATACAGTGATAACAACAAATGAAATATTTTCAATACTAACCTAATCACGCTATTAGCATTCACTTGGCATAAGATCGCAAATACGAAGATGGTTGTGTGATTTGTTTACCCCCACCTCATCCACGCCTCTTCTCATTGAAATGAGATACACTTACGCGATTGAATACCGACACTCAATCAAGTAACAAAACGCGATATCCGAAGGCTGTTGCCGTATTTACATAAATGTACCTATATATAAATGATTGTAGATTCATTGTTTATCCGAACGGAAAATAAATAAAGTTATAAAAAAAAGTTGAAGTCCTTTGTTGTAAGCTTCGTTTTTTTAAAGTTTGTTTTAAGTTCAAGTCAAGAATCATCCAAAAAATAATAAAGTATCTACAACCGGAAATCAAATTGGAAGCTTATAGCGCCACTGGCAAGATGTTGAGTTCTGTCTCTGTGGGTGTGGCAGAACGATTGGTAATTTACGCATTCGACATAAACGTGAGTAAAATCGCGTTAGCGGAATACAATGTAAATATACACTTGATTGATGTGCGAATACACTCGCGTGAATGTACTTATCATGACAGGTCCTAAAATACATATCATTTCATATGACTTGTAATGATTTTGAATATGGCATCATGCGCAACATGGAAATCACCTACCAGATATATATGACACAAGTTCTTAGCCACACACTGTCTTAAAAGAGGAGAGTGTTAATATAACACATTCATTTCTATACTCATGGCAATTATAGGAGCAAAGATCAATGCATTTAAGGTGCCAATTAAGCTTTGATCTGACAGTTTATTTTTCTTTTGAATTGGTAACTAAAGTAAATAATAATACTTGTTGACATTTGACTAGCGAGTGGATTAAACGTTGGCCATGAAATTGTATTCTGTTATTAAGCAGGTATGTACATATAATAGCGGTCAGGAACTTTGGGCCATTACAAGGCAAATATATTTTCAAGTGAAACCATCCATTGCAATAACGTAATAGGAACATTTTAGACAGAGCTGATGTATTTGTAAGGAAATAATTTGTAAGCAGAAAATATAATGGTTCAGAGGTTGACTCAAATGCGGTCTTTAGACATTTTGGAGTTCTAAAAATGTGTATACGGTTTGTTTTTGTTTTTAGCCTTTTAGATGTTTAGCCTTCATTTAATGTGCATAAATTTTAATTGTTTTAAGAAATAAAATTTGTCTGGTATTTTCCGCGGTTTTTTTTTTAATTTTTACAGATTTTCAAATTTCCCAAAGCATCTTAAACATTTTAAGCTTTTTGTAAAGTGAATTTACGCCCATGGGCGTTATTGCACTTTTGGATGTGCAATATCGCTCATGGGCGTTATTTCCACTGGTGTTATTGCATGCACCCGCTTCAGTTGCTTGATATGTCCATACGTTGTATTGGCACCCAACAGAGAAATTAATACTGCGACCAATCCAGGGGATTGGAAGGAGAAAGTTATTATGTAGTTACAACAAAAAGGTAATCATAAGAACTGCTACAGGCGTGGTATGTCCGTCTAGTCTATTTGTCTAGTTGTCTAGTTGTATTTTAAGAACTCCTCAGACGTTCAGTATTTAACGTTCTCAATTAATGAGCAAGGGGCGAGGCACCACCTCTTGCGAGCTCCTGTCAAATATTATTATTTTGACGATCTGTCCGTGAGTGACTGAGTGAGTCAGTCAGTTTTTCTTGATTTTTGAAGCCCTGTCTCTTAGGAAGTAAGAACACTGCTAAAGTTCCAGAGCTGAAATTTGGTGAGGTGAACCTTTGTAAAGAGCTTAGTAAATGCCTCAATTTTTTTTGGTACAATTAGTTCCGAAGTTAGAGGGGAGTCCATAACAGCCTGAGATGGTTCTTGTAAAAAGGGTGGGGGCCTTTACTATAGAACTTTGCTTGGCACTACCGTACCGAACAAAGTCCCAATATGAGAATGAATTAAAACCAAATAGTGGGACTTGTTCGGAACTAAGTCCCAAATGAACTTACTCCCAAATTATTTAAAATAAAACGAAAATTCACGATTTGAAATGAACTAAGTACCAAAAATGCTTAATCCAGCATAGGTAGGTATATACTTTTGTTACAAGATACAAAATAAGGGTAAATTAAATACATAATGTACAATACAACATTATTATTGTAAGTAAACGTGAATTATATCAATGATCTTTGTGCGGCACAAAGGACTTGTCACATGTATATCCATCGTTCGAACCTTTGGCGATACTGTCTGCTTGCAACTTCAAATGAAATTCGCTGCAAATCATCATATGCTTGCATGGAAGATGGCGATGTTTGGCTTCATATCAATGCAAACAATGCACAAAGAGTTGTCGCTATTCATGCGGTGAACCTCTGTAGATACCTTATCAACTTCATCTTTATCTTGATTATCATCCGTAAACTCCTCAAAAATATCCTCGCCTGGCTCCATCTCGTAACAAATCTCATTTTTCTTGAATATCATTCGCTGCAAAAAATTGTCAGCCGTGATCCTGCCGTTAACATTAAAGCCAGCTCAATTTTTGAAACAACTTTTATTTTCTCAAATTTTCTAAAGCTAAAAAAAAATTGTTTCAAAAACTGAGCTGGCTTTTAGCTTTAGAAAATTTGAGAAAATAAAAGTTCAAAATTCGCGCGAATTTTTAACTTTTATTTTCTCAAATTTTCTAAAGCTAAAAGCCAGCTCAGTTTTTGAAACAATTTTTTTTAGCTTTAGAAAATTTGAGAAAATAAAAAAAAATTGTTTCAAAAACTGAGCTGGCTTTTAGCTTTAGAAAATTTGAGAAAATAAAAGTTAAAAATTCGCGCGAATTTTTTTACTAAAATTAAAAGTTAAAAATTGAGCTGGCTTTGAGAAAATAGAAGTTCAAAATTCGCGCGAATTTTTAACTTTTATTTTCTCAAATGTTCTAAAGCTAAAAATAAAAGTTGTTTCAAAAATTGAGCTGGCTTTGAGCTTTAGAAAATTTGAGAAAATAAAAGTTAAAAATTCGCGCGAATAATGCAAACCTATGTAACTGTACAAAATCTACAAACCGTATTTGTATGTCTGATTTACATTTGAACCCGTTACCATTCCTAAAAATTTGTTAAAAACATTTTTTTCACAAAATGAACTAACTCCCACTTTCAACAGAAGTATTTTTACTCGAAACAAATTAAATGAACTAACTCCCACTTTCTCAAATTGGGACTTAATTCATTGGGAATGTGTTCATAATGAACTACGAACTATCCCCCAAACATATGAACTAAATCCCACTGAATATTTGGTGGGACTTAGTTCATTTGGCTAGTGGGAGTTAGTTCCAGTTGGGACTTAGTTCGTAGGGCCCCAGAGAATACATAATTGCCAAGCACAATAATATAATATTTATCCCAAAATACTCAGAGAAAACCTAAATAAGTAACAATATAATTGTGTTTGGCAATGCTGTTCAAGAGAAATGTCAAATTATCTCTTCGTTATTGGCGGAAATACTCTTTAGCATTCAACATGCAACAACATCGACTGCTTCGCTTCCACGCACACTCGTAATTTTCGATGGCACACACATTCGCATACAGTCACCAGATTTGTATATTCATGGTAAATGGTTCACAATGACACTCATTTGGTGGTTTTACTAAACCAAGCTTAACTATGGACTGTGAAAATGAAAAATACTTAAGCGAAGTTTATGTTCAATCCTACGCTTAGCTAAACCCAGGATTAAGCTGCCACTGTGAAATTGGCTATAAGTCAACCAAATAACAACATCGCGATGCTGTCTTCCGAGTAGAATTATGAGGAAGTACGGCGGGTTGGAGGACCCAAAGGCAAACAAATGTGACAACATTTGAAATATTTCATTTAAAGCCGTTGTAGTTCAGAAATGATGTATCGATTGCATAGGATCAATCATCAATATAATTTCGGTCGAACTGGTCGCTTACCAAAATACCTCATGACTTCAAGGATCGAAATTTATTTGGTCATTTATTTGTACAGTTCGCTATTCAATGACGAAGTAGATAGTATTAGAATCTACCTAGTTTATCTCAGCTAAGGCTGAGGAAAACTACCCATACGTGAACCTGGTAGCATCCTATTGGATTATCAAAGCGCACTTGAAGTTCCATGGTTCAATCCTTAGACAAATTAGAAAAAAAATCTAAAGATCATTATGGGATAAACATCCACAAGTTTGTTATGACTAAGAATTCAGCAGATGCGGTGGAAACATATTGGTCCATTGAATTCAGAACAGAAATAAATATCGAACACATTTTAGGCCTAAAACTATTATACTCTAACTGCACAGTAGTGTTAATATATTCAATTTCTCAAATTAATCGCAAATTATAACGATTATGTCATGTAAGCAGTAATTTATTCATCAATATATTGATTTATGGTTTATTCAATATTGTCACCGTCTGTTGCAATGTTCATTCACTGGCCTTAATTGCATCCACTACCAGAATGTAATTCAGTGTTCCCAGGGTTTAAGAAAAGAAATCCCCTTTTTTTAACACCAACATGATATTTTTTCCCCTTTAGAAAGAAAAAAAATCCTTTTTTTTTCGAAGAAAAAAATCTTATCATACTTAACCATGTTTTGAACTCGAGCAATGCTTTCAATTGCTTGAGATATTTGTATTCTTTTGTTTAGTTCCTTCTTCATTCAAAATCCAAAATAAAATGAGAATTATTACACATTAAGTTGTGCCGCCGTTGTTTAGAAATTCGCGTAATATTTTGAATTAAGGCATAGTTCAAGGACACACTATGTGCTGAGCCACACATGCCTTCCCATGAAAGTCGTGTCGGGCGAGACGGGTAGATTTTTAGGTTATCTAGTTGAGAAAAGAAGCGTATATTACACTGCAGATCCATTCTCTTTTCTACTCACTTAAAATCGACCTGTCTCGCCCGAAACGACTCTCATGGGAAGGGATGTGTGGCATAACTTTTATTCTAATGAACGACTTGGCTACACACAAAAACAAACCCTCATTGCAATAAAATAAAATTTGAAAATGAAATCGAAAATACAAAAATTTGATGGTAAATTCGAAGCGGACGCCCGATTTTACGTCCTCACTCTACCAACGCAAATACCAATTAAAGATTTTTATCGAAAGCGCTATGGTTCCGGAAAATAACCTTCGTAATCATGCGCCATGCTCATGTGAAAATTATTTCTGAAAGTGGATTTTTGGTCCATTTTCTGTACTACCTATCTTTTTTTCTACTCACTCAAAATCTAGCTGTCTCTCTGTACACGACGTTCATGGTAAGGAGTGTATGGCCATGGTTATAGTTTTATTAAATGTCAAAAGAATGAATGCATTCAGAAACCAAACAAAAAATTAAGTGGGTGTTGCATGAGCACATTTCTTGAGCATGGTTATTTTTTGTAGATTGTTTTGTAGGTATTCATTCTAGAAGATTTTCTTACAAACTGTTTTTGATAGGATTTTAAGATTTTCAACTTTTTGAATTTTTTCCCCGTTTTTATCCCTTTCCCCTTTTTTCTCCCTTTCGTCTTAAAAAATCGGCAAAAATGGTGATTTTCCCCTCAACCTGGGAACACTGATGCAATTATACCTACTAACCTAAGAACTTATAACCCCATAATTAATTTTATTCGATCGGTTAGTTCTTAATAATAAAACCAGGAATTTAACTGTGATTCTTAATATGCTGTTCCAACAAAATGCTGATCTATATTTATATTTCTTAACTGTCTTAAAAGATATAGGAGTACGAATTAATATATGTATTATGTAAAGTGTACGATGGTCCTCATTAATACAACATTCTCACCATCAGGTGATAGTTTAGTAATAATAAATGCGATATTAGAGAGTCCATTACCGCCAATAAAAAATCATCCACATAGCAATCATAACACCAAGTATACACTTGACTGCATAATATGTGGTTATTTTCCAATCAGCATATTGATGAGATCTACTTACGTAGATGAAAGATACATTTATATCGTATGGACAATTTAATTGATTTTACTCACAACACGATCAATTTTTATTTAATCATCGTTCTCCATTGACTTTAACGGAAAAATACCGCAATTCTAGTGAAATTAGCAAAACTTTGGCAACATGTTTCCAACGGAAAAATTATTCACATTCCAGTGGCATTAGAAAAGGTTAACTTTTATAAACATTTTCGAATGAAAGTCCATTATGGGTCTATCTATATAGTGTTTAACTGTGAGGTAAGTTCCGGGGACCACATCAAATTTAATTCAACTTTGTTGCAAATATTTTCGCTTGTAAAATAACAACATACTCGTCGAACAATTTTTCTTGCAACTTGTTGCCAAGGCTTCAGTAAACATAAAAACTAGTCCATCTACCAAGCTCCATTTCATTTCTGCGTTGCATAATAAAATAAGTACGAGTTATTATGTTTGGGAAAATTAAATTCAAATCATTTTGCAATTGCAATTGAATTTAGTTTTGCGCCTTGCTACACACTAGTGTGTGCTCATATCCAATTAACAATCGACTGCTATGCCTAGGCATAGACAGTAAGACCACCAATATAATTGCTCAATGCAATAGCAATATTTAATTATATATTTTTTTTAAATTAAACTCAGGATTTGCTACAGTGAGTTATTAGGCAAAGCCACTTGTATCGACGCGCATCTAAATTACTTACAAAAAAAAAAATCATAGATACATATCTCTATCCATAGTATAGGTAGCTTTTGCTGTACTTACACTTGGAATTCTTCATTACAAGTATACAGACACAGACATATCATAATTTAATGTGTGTGGAGCAGATACGGGTGAGTTGATTAACTTGTAACATGCGAAATTTATTAAGTACCCTCCTAACTGATGGTGATAGCGACTTAGCGAAATAGAGATACAAAAACAAAGCTTTTAATTTGAATGAGTTTGAATTGGATGTAAGTAGGTATACATATCGCATTACATAAATATAAAACAACGAATAAGATTATCATCTTGTTATATCAAATAATATTTTAGTTAAAGATTGTGTGTTGATTTATGCAAGGTTGAGCGTAATAACGCAATTTTTGCATACAGAATTGAATGTTGAACAATTTTGATTTAATTTGTTGACATTGACATCAAGTCGAATGCATTTAAGTTATATCACTGATTTGCCTAGGTAACGGAAGCGATAGCTAGTTCAAAATTTAACAGGAATTTATTAGAAATACCAGTTGGATCTCATCTTCTTAACAATTTAGCTCTTATACTTAATAAACTAGAACCACCCCTGGATTTAATATGATTCATTGAGAAATAACCAACATAATAGGAAGTCACTCTAATTTATTAGACAGCCAGGCGGATTCCAGCTATAATGTTTGTCCGCAGTTAATAAAAATAAATACTAAGACCCGCAGAGAATTTCTTACATGATTGCGCATAAATTTGGCAGACTGTCGGCAAAAAGACTACATTTAAGGATTTGTTTTCCACTACGACACCTCTCGCGCACGTCTGACACATAATAAATGTTCCAGTTTTTAAATAGTCACCCCTAGTGCACAGTGAATTATCCATATGAGTGTTTGAGTATATGTTGGTAGATCAGTAATATTTTGTATACCATAGTGAGCAGGACCAGACGGTCTATAGGCTGAGAATTTTAAGGTAGCGGGAGATGACTTGGTGGACAGCATACACCAACTCGTTTTTAAAATTTGGTCAGAGAAAAGTATTTCGTATAATGATTAGAACCTCAGCATCGTTTGCCCGATCTACAAGAAAGGAGACCCTCTAAACTGCACCAACTATAGAGGCATCAGTCTCCTCAACATCGCCTATAAGATCATATCTGCTATACTGTGTGAGCGCCTGAAACCATTCGTCAACGAGCTAATTGGTCCTTATCAATGTGGTTTTAGGCCCGGTAAGTCCACAACCGACCAAATATTCAAACTACGGTAGATCCTGGAGAAAACCCAAGAAGTGCAAATCGATACTCACCATCTTTTTATCGATTTTAAGGCCGCATATGACAGCATTTATAGGGACGAGCTATACAGAGCCTAGCTCTCCCCTGTCAAACTCGTTAGGCGGCTCTCAGATTGAGGCAATAAGCGACTAGCAACTGCCAATAAGCAATCAGCAGCATTTTTCGTTCGACTGATATTTATAGTTGCTTTGATATGAGACCTCTAATTTAATTCAAAGAAAAATAATTGTGAGCGATAATTTGCGTGTTTCCTATTGTCAGTTGCTTATTGAATGTTGCCTCAATGTGAGAGCCGACTTAGATTGTGCAGAATCAAAAAAGGATTTAGACAAGGTGATGCGTTGTCATGCGACTTTTTTAACATCATTTTTAAGAAAATTGGCCAAGAATTGACGAAAAAAGAACAAGGTGTTTTCTGAAAATGAATAAACGAGATATTCGAATCTTAACAGGTGTACTGACAGGCCACTGTACCATTGGTACCATGGCCACAATACTGGGCTTTAACTCACCAGACTACTGCAGGAGCTGTCAACACATAGAAGAAACGGAGACCATCAAGCACCTGCTCTGCGAATGCCCAAACCTCCAAACCAGGAGAGACCTAGAGGACATAGTGCAGGTACCACTGACGAATACAATCAGGTTTGTTAAAAGTACGGGATGGTTCACTTAGTAGTCCAACCCCGCTAAGGAACAACTCCAAGAAACCAGGTAAAGTGTTTATGCATGTTTTTTGTGTTGTCCAATAAAATGAAAATTTTTAATCCACGACCAAAAACCAAGGGATCACAATGGACCAAATCTCACATCAGGGGCACAATTTTCCAAAAGTCTGTGCAACTACTTGCATACGTCGACGACATTGACATGATTGTCAGAACGCAGCGAGCTGTTACTGGTGCGTTTGCAAGTATTAGCACAGAAGCGGCAAAAATGGGTTTAGTGGTGAATGACGACAATGTATATGGCGCAGGAACATGGACGTTAACAAAGGCGGACGAAGATCTTCTTGCTCGTTTCGAACGCAAAATTCTTCAAGTGATTTCGGTCCCGTTTGTGTTGACGGGCTTTGGAGAACAAGATTTAACAGCGAATTCTACGAGCTATACAGCGACATCTACCTGGTATCACTCGACTCAGATGGCTAGGACATGTAGAGCGAATGGACACCACCTCGCCTTAAGTGGCCCATAGACACTACACTTGTGTCTGCACCGGTGTTATGACACCGGTGGGCCATTCCGCCATACACATGACACCGATCGAGACACCGACATCAAAAACTTTTGATTTTACTCGCTCCGTGTCTGACACCAAAATCGGTGTGCGCACCAGCCCACACACAGCACACATTTCCGTACACCGACACCGGTGCAGGCCCAGGTCCACGCCGGACTGTAGCGCCATCTAAGAAATTAAGTTGAGCTACGAACTTGATCGGAATTTGCTGAATGATTAAAATACTAGGTCAAGGATTCAAACCAAGATCTGTATGAAAATTTGTAATGATTTTCACAGCAGCATAATTACTTCAAAAAAACATTTTTTTAAACATTTTTAAGGGCTAAATGCTCTACATCTACATGCTCTCTAGACAAAGCGGTCGATGCATCGGTGGTATGGTTAAGTTAAACTCATGTCCCCAACTCGGATTCTAAGACGTGCTATTTATTTTCTAAAGCCCTCTTTTTGATAACTTTAAATTCGTCTATCTTCTGAATAAGAGCGCCAATTGTGATTAAGTAAAAATGGTTTTTGATACATTAAAGTCTTATAGTTTTATCATGAAGCGTATACAAATCAACAGGCAAACAGACAAACTTTAGAAATTTATTGTGATGCACAAATTCGAAATTTGGAATCAACAGCGGAGACAAATTGAAATCAACAGCGGAGAAAGCTGACACAATAGTGAACAACTTTCCAGGACCTTAAGATAATCATTGACGAAAGGAATTTAACCAACTAAAATAACTATCTAATTACGATGTTGTTTGCGAATTCTCGAGCTCAAACCGTTAGTCTAAAGAAAATGGAATGTAAGATAGACAGACATCTACAGCCTTATTTATAAACTTTATACACTCTCTATAATAACTCTAAACATCTGTATAAAGTTTATAAATAAGGCTATACAGTTTATAAATAAGGCTGTAGATGTTTAGAGTTATTATAGAGAGTGTATAAAGTTTATAAATAAGGCTGCTAGTTTATAAAGTGATCAATTTTTTTAGATTTTATTGACTTTCTCTCTCAAAAATGTTGGTTTGTGGGAATCTTTTCCACACAATAGTATCATAAAAATATATGGCTTTAAAATTATGGCATAATTTCTTTCTAACACCTTTTTCCTTTAAATTTCATAAGTCCATTGCGAAATATTTTACAGGCCCACCTACTAGAAATATCGGCCTAACAATAATACGACTAACAAGTTTTCGCGATAAACTGACATAATATAACTTTTTCTTTTTATTTCACGCAAAAGAAAAATGCAAACAATCAGCAAAAATCTTTTATATTACTTTTCGCACTCTTTATCTCCTCTCAAGAGTATAGATGCCATTCCACTTACACCCAAGCCCAGGCGAAATTCCACTTAGTCCCACTTAAAAGAGTAGTCACCTCGCCACCATGCACGCCGTCATTGTTATCACCATCATCATCACACAAAACCAAACCGATTCGCTGCTAGTTGGCCTCATTTCCCGTGTTGCCATTTGTCCAACAAGCCGAGTTAACTCAGAAACGCTGGTGACCGCAGCTGAGCTGTTTTAGTTGGCCATGCTTCGTAGGCTTTTGGGCCGGTTATGTAATTGAAAAATGGGTTGTAAAAAGAAATAAAATTGTTTGACGCCGATACTAGATAGTCAACGACCAAGTGAACTTCGGGAGGGGCTCGCCGGGGCTGTTGTGCCACAAATGCGCGAAATGATGTAATTATCGCAGACTAGGTACAGTGGTACTGAATATGAAATTTCTGCATAGCTGTGTCTGGGTGCGTGTGCTGGTCAGTGAGAGACAGAAAATCATGTGTGGCAACTGAAATCTATGCATAAAGTGTATCTGCATATGATCTGCATAAATGGTTAACTGATTGATCACGCAGATATTAGTTGACATGATGTTGGACATTAATTTGTTATGCACTTCCATAAAAGTTTGGCCGATAAATTAATGTTTTGCGGCTAATTTGGTGGCATGTGATGAGGTAAGGGCCCAATCGGACGCTTCTTAATGGAAATTCCAAAATTGTGATTAGGCTTTGTTACGAATGAGCGGCATTGTGAAATAAATTTTGTAATATTCATCAATTCCTTTTGAGCATGCGAAGAATAATTTAATTCTTTAGGACATTTCGCACAGTTGATGGTAATAGTTTGAGGAGTGTCACTTTGCGAAAGTTATTTATTGCATGCTTTGGACAGTATAATTAGCGATTCCCACAATGAGTATACTGAACGGTGCATCTGTTAAGCCTTTGTTCTATATGCATAAGTGAGTAATGAAACGGTTAAGGAGTGTCACTTTAAGAATACTTTATCTTTCGCAAGTATGTGGAAATAACTAAGGGGAATTTCCACCAAACTGCACAGAATAGCCTTCGTGCCAAAAACACAGATTTTCTCAAAATTTGAGCTCAATCGATTTTGTGGTTTTCGAGATATACCATGTTTTTTGTAGGTATGGGAGGTGCCACGCCCAGCCCCTTTGTCAAAATTTTCTTGAGTATTCTTCTTGTTTGGCCGGACACCACAGTTTTAGATTTTTTTCTTATTTTTAAGCCTCCTGCGTGAAAAAGATATTGTATCATCTTTACTTTTCTTTCATTATGGATACCAAAGTACAACCATATTTCTTAAATGCTTAAACGGAGCAAATTTATTGAAGGTTAAACTGCTTAAGAAATGTTAAAGCAAAGAAAATCAAAGAAAACGGTACAGTGCTCCAGCCAAGTTTTCTGGTAAAGGCACACACTCCTTTTTACATGAACAAACTCAGGCTGTTTTCGACCCCCTCTAACTTTGGAACCAATTGAGCCAAAAACTTCAAACTTATAGCATTTACAAAACTCAAAAAAAGGTTCACCCAGCCACATTTCATTCCTGTAGCATTAGTGATTCTCAACATACAGTACTTCTAAAATTACAAAAACCGTAACTGACTGACTCACTACTCACTTAGATAATGATCATCAAAATTATGAAGCACTTCCGCCCACCTTAGAATCGTGAAATTTTAAAGAATGATAGATCCTGTCGTCCATACACTGGGAAAAGTCGAAAACTGTAGATTCTCCATGTTAAAATACTGCGAGAAAAGTTCCAAGTTCAAATCCCAAAAGCCGAGAGAACAACCGTCATGGGAAAGCTTCTTCATTCATCTGCTCGGTTTCGGCGTTAAATACCGACAAACGAATGGTTAAGACTCGCTAAGCTAGGCTAAGGATTTTATATGAATATGGACGTTGTGCTAATTTTAGAAAATATAAACATTTTCCAACTTCGGATGGTGGCTGATATGTTCTAAAGATTAGGAGTCAGAAGACCTTCCTAAGGCCTTATTCACTGAGCCATTGCGACCAAAGATAGTCGCTGACAAATTTATTATAATTGGATTTTTTCTTTTAATTTGAATTCTATAATATCATAACCATGTTCACAATACAACAACCGGTTTACAATTTCCTTAAAGACGAGTGTAATAAATCATAATATTTTATTCACTGCAAGATCTAAGCTACACGTATTGTTTTGATCGAAGTGATGCTATCGTAATTGCTTGGGTCAACTTCTGATTTATGATTAGTGCACCAATAGCTAATGTTTTATAACAGAAGTAAATTTATTTCCACACTTAACTTAGCCTTGCCCTTAGGCGTTGTAATTTCAGCAAATCAATTCACTTGAAGTAATTAGTATGACACTAAACTGATTACCCTGCCAGTGAGTGTTATACCACAATGAAAATGATTTTACAATTTGTTTGTATATACTTACGTAATCAGCATTTTGTGATTTTGTGTGTCGGTGGGGGGCAGAGTTCAAAATTCAAGGAATTGAAAAAATGCCAAAAGTTTCTTTCGCAAGTTATAAAACTGCGATTGAAACTCTCTAAAGTTGGTTTTACTCAGGTTATCCTGTTTGGGTTTCTTTTGCAAGCAAAATGTCAGCACTATTTTGGATAAAAGTAAAAAAAAAATAATTATGTAATCAGTAAGGCATTGAATAAGTAAAAACAAAAATCTTCGAATAAATTGTGCACAGTTTTGGATAAAACACTGTCGTCTGTGGACTTTCCTTCGTGATTGTGGTTACCTTTCCTGACTTTAGTTGGGGTAAAACCTGTACTGTCTGTTTTTTTTTTTCTTTACAGAGGAAAAACAAATTAAACATGTTTTGGTGCTCGAATTCACGTTTGTTAGGAATTCAGTTCCATGAGATTACCCTAAGAGTCTTTACTAGTAGTGTGGTAGTAAGGTTAGGACATTGATGTATTTGGGAACAGATGTTGCAAGTTATAAAATCAAGTTCATCTTCCTGGTATTTTACTTTCGTTTTTCGTGGAACTAAAAAGTACTCGCTTACAATGTTACACATGCATATTTAGGTTTTGTGGTGGTTTTTAGTATTGTGAATTTATGTTGTAAAATATATTTTATTAATTAATTGAGATCAATTATTATTTGCAGAAGACGTTTTTTAGCATATTCACTCAGCTACAGGGGATTTGAACCGGGTACCTCTCGCTTTACATAAACCGACCCACTCAGGTGATAATTTCTCGTAGGGGCAATGGTGTATAATTGCAGTACGAGCAGTTTTGCCTAGACAATGTATGACCTCCACTGCGACTGTCGATTTTTGATTTTAGTATTGCGAATTTCGATCAAAATCGACATATACCGATTAGCAATCGTTCGTGCCGTCCAAAATTTCTAAACATGTGTTTTAGGCATAAATTGTTGCTAAATTTGAATATTTTGGTTTCAAGTCTTATATCATATTTTTTTTAAATAAGTAATCGAAATCTTGAGGATAGCTATACTATCAAAACAAATATGTATTGACATACGGAAGGAGTGTCATTTGTTGTATGATCGTGTAATTTCTGACGAAATGTACTGTACATTGTACATATATATAGGAACGAATTTGCACTTAACATTTTCTTTACTTAAAATGGTTTATTCTAAGATATGCCTATTGTGTACAAATTTTGGAAAGGGTAGGTATTTGTTTGTTTTTTTTTTTTTTTCTGAAGTGTAAAATAATTACTTACTTTCCCCATACCCAACCTCGCACCAATTCCAAATCGTACGGTGACCAAAAGTAGGAGGGGAAGCATGCCCATTATACCTACATACTTCACTGGTTATGGGGTTTTTGTAAAAAAAGTATAAAAAGTTAATAAAAAAATTTAAATCTAATTTTTTCTTTCATTTCCTTAAAAAAAAATATTTTATTCATGCTTTAATCTAAAATTTTAGCGAATTTTCTATACCTGCCGGGTTAGACCTGAGCCTATAATTTCATGTTCGTTCTTTGACAATTGCATTATATACGTAGCGCGTTGTTTTGCATATAATCTTCACGCCAAAGAAGTAAAACGACTACCGCGCGTACACGGGAAAGCATCTGCCACACACCTTTTGCCTTATTTTGAGCAATCTTCACAAAAATTCTCTCGAGCCAAATCGGCTCGGTAGTTTTCTAAATAATATAAGATATACATACAACCAAGTTTTATATATCTACACGGTCAGTAATATTCGTAAGTGATGGATGACAAGACCTGTCAGCATCAAGTCAGTGTCCGTCTATTCTAGAGGAATGTTAATGCGATAAATGGTAGATTTACTATACCAGACTTCTTTATTCATCACTCAATCCAAAGGTATCATTAATCATTAAAGTAAGTAGATTGATTTCAATTATTGTAATTTCCTTAGAATTTTGATAATTTATTTATTTGAATGTACCTATAGTAATATTTTGATATTTTGTATTACTTTTTATTTACTTAATGGTGTAAGCACAGGTAATGGTGTAACGTACAGGACAAGCAAACTTTGGAACTCGCTTCCTGGGGATATATTTCCAGAAGACTACAATTTGCAGCAATTTAAGTGTATCTCGGGGCGCTGTTGAAGCGTGAAATGTTTGTCGTTCCCGGGAGAAGTATGTATTAAAAAAAAAAGCGAACTTTAACTTAGCATGCACGTATTTTATGCAGCTAGGCGTAATTAAATAGAAATTCAACTAAGTTAAAAACTTCAAAACGTCGCTAAGTAGAATGGAACGAAAAGTCCGCAGGAGAATACATCAAGAGATGAGTTCTTGTATGGTAGACATGGGCATAAGGATACAGACTAATGGATCGAATTTCGGCTGTTTTTTCGAATAAGAGCCAAAGAGGAAATATTATTTTAAGTGAAGTGGAGTGATGGATACGTCCAATTGGACCAGCACAATTTAAGAGGGATTTTACCACGACTGGACATTTGTCACTGTTTTTTTATCTATCTATAACTATATATATATAAAATTGAAGTTTACCACTGATCATCAACGCCCAGCCGAAAGTCTTCGTTCTAGAAACCTGAAATTTTGCACAGAAAATTCAATATTCTCATTTGTTGATACCCATCATAATATTCTTCAGAGGTGTAGAAGTCAATGGCTTTGTCTTATTGAATATCTATCTCAGCAAAACATAGTAAAGTTGACAAAAACACGGCTTGACAATTGGCGGGAACAGTACAAATAAGGAAGCATATGAACTATCCATAATGCACCAACTCGAACGTTACCTTTTCAAAAATGTAAGCTATCTTTCACTTTAAATTACAGTTAAAAAAATATTAACAGCTTACTAGTAGGTATAACCAGATATTAATCTGAAATTTCGATATAAAATCGGATTGCATACAGCAACGAATATAACTGCCAACAAGTGCCAATGTCAATTTTTCACAATATCACAGCAATTACATAGGTACATTCACATGCAATGTCAAAAGTGCTACAGTTTCGTAATATTTGTTTATTAACAACTTTTATGACACAATGTAAGTCATATTGAACGACAAAAATGAGCCATTAGCAAGTTTTATAAGCATATACACAAAATTAACTGGGTCAGTGGGACCAGGACCAGTTCTTAAAGACGTAATATCGGTTTTTCTCATTGTCAGCCAGATGATTTAATTTTTTTACTCTTGACTTCCAGCTGTTACAAGTTTATTTTTAATTAGATTAATCTGCAGTTTTAATAATTCACCATATTTAAATCTAAATACTACGAATTCTTTTATAATTAAATACAGAAACTTTACATAATGCCAGTCATACTAGCTCACAAGAAATTATGCACAAAGCCCGGCATGTACGTTTGACATGTTTTTGATTTGTTGACAATCGCTGTCAATGACATTTTTTTGTTTGTTTGTTTACATTCAACCCCTGCAACAGATGTTCAGAGTGAAGTACTAATTTGTTGGTAAAAAAATGTTAAGTCATCAGATTTATTAAACATTATAAGTCCAACAGGTGTTTTGGTTTTGAAACTTAATATGAGTAAATATATGCTGACTTTGAACGCAGTAGAAACGAAAAAAAATGTGTACTATATAAGCGAATTCATTTAACTGCCTTGGGCGTTATGTTTTCACGGCAAATTTAAATGCTTTAATACATTTTTTTTATTATTTGCTGGGAGTTAGAATGACGGACATGACTTAGTGGGTTGGGTAATTGGAAATTTGTTCGTGAAAATCATTCTTCTTGATAATAATAGATACGTACTCCAATTGACCAAACAAACCGGTAGCTCAGGGGTATAGTCTTGTTAGAGCTATTTTAAATTGCATTCAGCATTGGATTTATTCATTTATGCGAACTCAACTGAACATTTTTGGTTTATGGGAATTTTTAGCAGATGGGAAACACAAGACTTTTATTTGGAGAGCATGTAGTAGGACAGTAACAGAAATATTAGAGAATGGTTTTATCGTTAAAGAATGACCTGCATCTTTAGAAGTATTTTGAGAAAAAGCTTACCTTTCTGGCATGTTGGTATATTCTAGTGTGCCTTCTGAATATGTACATACACTCCCATGCACTTGAATAGGGACAAGATTTCTTGTTTCTCTTTTGCGGTTTTTCAGTAAAACAACATAATGTTTGTATATACTTTTTTTATATTTTGATTTCAATTTTGTATTAAATCGAAAACAAAATTAACCATCAACATCTTTCCGTTATTTTTAAATGTAGTCTAAAAAAATGAATTTTTCTCTTGCCACACTTGAATAGGGACAGTAGCTGGAAACAAGAATCCATAACAAAACGTTGCAAAATTCTCTTCAAATCCATTTATTTTTATCTTGTTGAGCTTAGCTAATAATCGGTGTAGCCGCATATGTTGGAAATAACTTCATAAATACCGTTTGGAAGTGAGTTAAACAGATATTCTAGGTAGCTCTAGGAAATGTCGCTTCATGCGGCATTGATGGCTGCAAATTGTTTACCGGACTCGTATACTTTCCATAACAACCATCCCCAAACAGTCTCAATTATATTGAGATCAGGGGAATAAGGTAGGCACCGCAGTATAGGCACGTTTTGGGTACGGATACACTCTTTTACCACGCGTGCGGTACGAATGGGGGTGTTATCCTCTAGGAAACTCCATTGGGCCATCTAAAATAAATCGGTTTTTGTCCGAAAAAACTATTTGATGCCACTATTCATTCCATGTCATGCAATTCCGAGCAAAAATCATGGGAGTCTCCTTACGAGTAGTGGTAAGAGGTGTGTTTTTTTTTAATAGTTTTTTTTAGATATCCAGCTCTCCGAATTACTCGTCTTACCGTGTCAACTCTAGCAATGATTCCCAAATTTGATCCGATCTGCGAGGCGGAACAGTGAGAATTTGATGCTTCTCCAACAATCCGCCTATTTTCAGTAGATGTAGTAGCTGTTTTGGTTCTCGCTTTCATATTGTTTCCATAGTTGCACTTATTTTTAAAAAAATTGCCAACCACTGACTTGGTTATTCCAATTTTCTTTTTAGCAATATTGCTATATGTGAGACTACCCTCATTTGCCTTTCTCTTCTGCAGTTACAACTTTTCTTCACCCATTTGATTGAAAAACGGTTTAAATATACGCGAAATAAATATAAAAATACCTTCAGCTTCAATAAATTGATCCACAGCAAGGCAATTGCCTTTGTCCCTACTCAAGTGCTGCAAAGTTCACTTTTTTTGCATCGTGAAATAAAAGCCAAAATGTGCATGGGAATGTATATAGGCGGAGCATCAGTTCCATATAATCGGCCCTATCATGGTATCCGTTCCGAAAGAAAAATTCTCCGATTTTGTACGAATCGGAGAATTTTGCTTCATGGTAATCGTTCCGATAAGCTGTTCGGAACATTTCTCCGACAATACGTAACGCACACCGGCAGTCTACGTTTCAGTGCGATGGGTTGCGTTTTTTGCACCTGGTTTTGACAGCCACACGTCAATTTTTCTCCGATTGTCTCCGACATCTGTTCATCGCGGAAATATTTTAGTGAATAAAATGCGTTGATGCATGATCGGAAAACGGATACTTTGAACGCAAATTTAGTATCCGACTGGATTTGCGTTGCGGAGAAAAGTACTCTCCGAACGGATACCATGATAGGGCCGAATAGCTTAGGTCTATCTTCCAACTCTCCTATATGCGACGAGACTAGGTACCCGGCTGGTATCTATTCCGTCACTTTTGTGAGAGAGGTAAGGGGTAGTCCGATATGTTTTTTCTCAATATAGGTATTTGATACCAGCCCAGCATAGCTCGTTAGAGGCGTATAATACGTCAAGTAATGCCATTTTGTGAAGATCGGTCATATAAGGTAGCCAAAGTATGAAGTTTCATTAAAATAGTTTTTTTTCAGTTTTGGAAAAAGGAGTTGTATATTGTCAACTGAAAAATCGAAATGAAGCCGATTGCACAAAGTTTGAAACAAATCGGTTTAGTACTTTAACCATAAACCCCCTTGATAGGCGGATGGGCAGGCGGAATTGTCACACCCACCTCAACCAAAATATGTAACATCTTCCACTTACTGATACTCGTATGTACATACATATGTATAGTATGCGATAGCTAAAAACGAACTTTGAACAAAAAAAAAAAAAAATAGGTTCATTTTTAATTTACGGTTTTTCAGAATTTATTACTCAGCAGAATCTTCTCTCACGCAGACTCACCTTCTTACCATTTGCAGTCATCTCACGTCAACTAACCAACGTTACTTTCCTAACGAATTTCGGGGAAATCCGGCAAATGTTGTAATTCACTGAATGGATCACCCAAAAAATATGCAAATACTTGTCAATATACATCAATCTCTGAACTGCATTTCGACACGGAGGACGTTTTTGGATTACAATGACTGAGCTGAATCTCTGTACATACATACAGCCGAACAGACTACTATACTGTCGTCGGTCGATGAATTAAATACTCATTTCGCATTCAATGAAGCGTTTAATGGTCAGTTAAGTCAGATTATTACTCAACGTCTCAACAAAATCAAGGTTTTCCTTTGTGACCACTGTTTCTTGTCTTTCATTCGATATGCATTTCATTTCAACATGAAATCATATATAAATTACAGAAACCAAAATATTTGCTTTCAACTCTTCATCAACGTGAATCTTCTGTGGCACACAAGCCTACATAATGCAAAAGAATGAAATTAATTTTATGTGCAAGTATATTGAGTAACAAAGCCGTTTTTTTTTGTTCCCATCATCATAAGAGCAACATCATCTGGAAGTAAACCAAACCAAACATCAAGTCCAGTTGGACAACTTTCATTTTCGGTAGAGGCCGGTGCTTTCGGTTGGTTAGGTTTGATGCAGATACCAGGCTTGTTGCAGATACCACCAATACAAATGGTAGTAACTCTGACTGAGTTGAGTGCGCAAAAGAGAAATGTTTCTGTAGTACTCGTCGCGTCATATACATTTCCAATTAATTCACTACCACAATCAAAACAAAATAATGGTACCTCGATGGACAGGCCAGGTGGTAAATGGTGGTTATAGACAAAGCAACATGTTGCGACGTGGAGTAAGGTGGCACAAGGTCGTCTTAGTTTGTTGACGTTTCGGGAAGCGAAAAACAATATTGTGGAGTTTTATTTTGTTTGGCTTGAGGTTGTCAGAGCTGCGATACTTGGTCGTCATATGTGCCGAGTGCAGACTGCAGAGTAGCATCTTGCATGCCGATGCTGAGTCGTGTTTTCCATTTCTTGCGTCAACGTAAAACTGATGAGGAAGGAACACGAGAGGTGGAAATTCTGTGAAATCGCTAATGCGACTTGCATAGGGATGCATTTAGCTATATGTATGTTGAAACTTTTTGTTTTTTTTTTATGTCATCGAGGGGCTTTCATTGCTTCACTAATGATTGCTGGTTAGGTGATCAAAAAATTGCGCTGACTATGATTGTGTGCTTTTCTTGGAAGAATGATTCATGACAGACCATACTATTTTGTTCGCTTTGATTTTGTTTTGTTTTATATCTTGGGAAATTCACAGACAAGAAAAAACTGTGACATCCGTATGTGGAAAATAGGTCAGTGGGATGTAGACAATTGCGATTTTGACATATGTAGCACAGCTAGTCTGTCATTATTAATTGTATAGGCACGGAAGAATATATGCAGAAAGCTTGAATGACGTTTACGATTTATTGATTCGAAAAGCTGGGCTACAGAAAAGTGGGAAGTGGATATTTAACACCTATTTGTAATGCTATTTATATGGCTTCTGTTTTGTATATGATTTAGATATTTCATATTGTTGTGTCTGGGCGCTGTTTGGTTTCATATTGCTGCTTAAATGTATAAAGACCTGTTTGAATAATTATATACACTTCTTTGTATATAGGTATGCTTATATAAAATTAAAAAATAAATAGGTGGCGCAACAGGCGGGTGACACCCAAGGCCTAGCTTCTCGCAACCATTCGTTTTGTGTGAGTTTCTTTTTTTGGGACGAATGGAAGGGACCTACAATTTTATGCGGAGTCAGAACGGCTCAATTGAGAAGCTTTTTCATGACAGGAATACTCTCGGATGTTTGTCAGTTGTTCGCGAGAGGTGGCGCAGTAGAAAAAGCTTATATAAAATTGGTCGTTCTTTATTTTATAAAAAGCATCACTTGATAAGTAGTACGTAGAGCTGATCTTATTAGTTAATGCCATAGGCACATGTGCTGATCCTGATATTGCAAATAGCAATTATATACCTAATCTACAAGTTTTTTTGAAGCTTAAAAAATGCAGGGCTTATGTTTACGTATGCAACACGTTTTTATTAATTGTTGTTACTTTAGAATACCCTCCAAATGAGGTGCACTCAAAACCCACGTAAGTCCATTTTCTAACTATTGAGACATGTTTAGTATTGAAATTCCCAATTACTCCTATAACAGTTCTAGGGGTTGGTTAACGAAACTTCTATAGGATATTATTTATGTAAAAGAAGGCTCCAGAAGAGAAAGGTATGCATGTCTCTCCCTTCACTTTATAATTTGGGAACGACTACAAACAATATAGGCTATACCAGGGGTTCCCAAACTTTTCCATACTGCGACTCCCTATACAGGTTATAATAGTTTCGCGACGCCCTTCTAAAAGCACACAACGGAACAAAGCACAGATATGTGAACGAATGTGAATGTTTTCAATGAGGATTGGTCGACATTGAAATGGAATAAAATAAGCTGTGTGCAAGGTATTAACGAATCACATGTAGGTATGCCATTTTTGAATGAAATGTACATAACACCAGGCCCAAATGTCCGCCGCAGCTTCTCACGTTGTCACGGATCCGAGTGGTCCAATCTGCCGCATACCTAGATCCGGCTTAATTTGAGCGATGGCATTGGTTATGTTGGGTTTAAGGACATCGGTCGATTGTGGTTTATTCGCATTGAGCTGCGACTTCAGGCAACGCCACAAGAAAAATTTAGCGAGGTTAAATCGCACGATCTTGGTGGCCAATTCACGCCACCTCTGATAGAGATCAGATAACCATATCCTGCAGATGAGTGATACATAGCCTCCTCTTGCTGGAACCACATGTTAGCAGCATCGTTATGTAGTACTCGCCGTTGATGGTATTGGCCTTACCAAAGTCATGAAAAAGTACAGAGCAATGACGTCGTGCTGGTTGGCGTCATCCCATTATGGAAATTTGGCCATTCATCCAAAAATGCGGCCCGTCGCTAAAGATGATTTTTCTATGGTTATTACATTATCATTAACTTTGGGTCCTGGGTCAGTTGGATCTTAAACGGGTATAGGCCCAAGTCTCGACGCAAAATTCGCCAAGTTGAAGTCTGCAAAATGCTTATACTTCCTGTGCACCGTGCACGGCAAAACACAATGGCCAACATCGATCGAACCCGACCCGACATTTTTTTTCAAATCGAGCTTAAGCTGATGGAACGTCATGTGCAGTCGACTGATACGTCTTGCGACGCCCCTAGGATAGCCCCACGACGCCATTTATATGTTGCGCCACCTATTTATTTATTTGTATATATACACGTAGAAACGAGTGCGGTTAGCCCTCCAAACATTTTTAAATCCAACCTTTTGGATGAAAGTAAACATCTGCGGTTGGCCGTGGCGCAGAGGTAAAGTTTTTGCTTGTCGAGTGGTATGTAATGTGTTCGAATCCAGGTCATAAATAAGATGTGCATTTCGCTGCTCTTAAGTAAGTAAAAAAAAAAAAAAAGGAAATGTGAGTCCTGTTTCACATGGGCTGTTGTTGATGGTGAATTTTATACCTTGAAACTATGTATCTACGGACCTTTGTATAAGGTCTTTGATTTTGTACAGCGCACGCTAAAAAAGAGGCTTAATAAATTTGATTTTCATTAAGTCCAGAGAATAAAATACCTCCTTAATTCAATTCTTGTCTTCTCACCGTTCGGCTTTTCAGTCAGTTATTTGGCAGTTTACTAGAGCATGTTATATAAATAAATTAATAGTTTGCATACAATTTCCTTATAGGCACTCTTGACCTAGTTTCTTTTAACCATTCCTTTGGGTCAGTTTTATTTTAGGGACGAGTGTTGGCAGTCGTCGCGTATGTTCCCAGTGAAACAATTTATGAACCATTGACCCATTGAACATATCATAGTTCCCTTCTGATTCTACAATGCAAATTGGAAATATATAGTCATATATAGTCATATGAAAAATAATAGGGACACATTGCTGTATTTCGTAAAAATAAAAATGAACAAGAAAATGTTTGTTAAGTTTGGAGTAGTGTTTTTTTTTTTCATAGGCTTATGTTATGTTATAATAGCGGTATTTACTTTATCGACATCCCAAAAAAATAGTTTAATGTGTAGTTTCTAACCAAGTTATGACAATTGAAACAGAGCTGTGTTTTGAAAAATGTTTATGCAAGTGTCCCTATTATTTTTCACATGACTGTATATTATTTATTGTTTATGGGGTTTTTGTAAAAAAAAAGAATTAGAAATACCTATTTAAAAAAAATGTTCAGTTCCTTAATAGATATTTTATTTATATTTTAGACCATTTGAATGCAGAAATTTAAAAAAAAAAAATTAAAATTTTAGCGAATTTCCTGAATTGGAATCCCGCCTCTATAGCTGATGTGGAGAAATGGTGCATGTCATACCATTGTTGCTGCAACTTTTTGTTATTCTCTGTATCTTTTATATTGTCAGTGCCACTAAGTGGCTTCAACAAATATTACTGAGTCTTGGAGACCAAAGGGCTTTATCCCCCTCAAATCAAATCTTTTAGGTAGGTACTTTGGGTGATTTTCAGATTCCGATCCGAATCAACACCATTCACTTCTATACGAAAAAGGTACACCTTTAAAAAATAGGTACTATCATTACTTCCCACATTTTGTAACCCACTGTAAGAGCTCAATAAATTAATTCAGTTCTCCTAAACGGTAGACAGTCATCCAAAAAGTTTACATTTATTTTCAATTTAATAAACAATGGCAAGCGACGACGACAGCTTCTGCATGATAAATGCCCGAATGTAGGACTACGTTCGCAGTTTCAAAATTCTAGCCATGAAAATCTTCTGCACACGATAGCAATTTGTTGTCGCTTTGTTTATTTTGTATTTATTTTCAACTTCTGGTATTTGCTTGGTATGAAAGCTACCTTTTTACCACACACCAACAATATATAGGTATGTAGTGTAGATAGTACCGGCGCGGCGGCGGCTCTTCTCGAAGAATGGCATTTCTTTTGCGAGCTGCGCTGGCATGTCATCGGCTATCGACATGTTTCGACACCCAGAGAGAGAAAAGTAAAAGTTCTTTCTCAGTGTTGAACGTATAATTTGTTGTCGCACACCATGGAAATACTCGTAAGTAGCTATAGAGGTAGCGCATTACAACTTTCGCCGCCGCGTGTTTGTGATACCGAGCCGCGCGCCGGTTATTCGATTTTTGATCATTTTTTCTCCATCATGGATTTTTCCTTTTCTCACATTATAATGATGACATAATTTCCACACCACATGGCAAGGGAGGATGCCGAGAAGTGAAACCCGTTTCCCAGTTCGGTTCAATTGGCTTTCCACAAAACGACAACGGCGACGGCGCTGTTAGGTAATTTTTCTGCGCGAAATGAAGAAATAAAATAAAAAATCAATCAAAACGAAATGTACAGCTTCCCAAACCACATCAGTGCAGCATAGCTGCAGCGTGTGAGGATTTAGCGAGGAGAAATGCGGTAGGTTCAGCTACCTGTCTCGGTTTTGTCTGTTCCTGTTGCGGCTATGCAATAAGTCGTTTTTATGTGCCAATGTTATTACTTAGATGCGTAATTAACATCCAGACAAATTGCCAACGAAAAAACCATCAATGGTAGGCATAATGAATTTTGTTGTGTGAAACGCAAGTCATTACAATATTAATGACCCGGAGTCGGAGATGGTAGGTTAGGTTAAGTGATTCAAAGGATATTAAGGTTACGGGAAACGACAAATACGAGCATGTTTTGGAGGTGGTAATAAAATTATCCACTACATGGAATATAAGAGTCGATTTGAAAATTAAAAATGCAAATATAGAGTCCATGGGAAAAGAAATATGAGTGACTGTAATGAGTAGTACTTATGCGGGTAATTGCTGATGTATATTTAAAGAATTGACGGGTTGACATAAAATGAAGTAGCTGTTACTACTAAGGTAACCAGTATACCTACCAGCTGAACAAATTAACAGGAATATATCTATTTTCACATCTAAGTACGAAGGGAATACATTTGCGCGTAAAGCGTACATTGATAGATATTGATATTGAAAGATATTTTATATTGATTTACATTCAGATACCTACCACGCATTTATGTCGTGGTTCTGTTGAAACTTTATACTTTCACCTTTTCAGAGATATGGACTTAAACAATGTCATACATAATTTTCATTGTTTAAGATATCTCATACGGGGTTTTCCACAGAGGCTCATATTCATAATCATCGGGATTTGGCTAAGATGATTAATAATTATCATTATTGTGTTATTGTCAACCATGCTTATAGTCTGTGTAAATCCATAGTTCCACACTATTTTATAAAATGCAACGTCCGTCTGTTCGTCCCTCCATAATTCTAGAACCATTCGTCCGATTTTCATGATTTTTTTTCTGATTTATAGATGTGTGGCCAAATTAGGCCGTATGGTATGTAAGAATTGTTGAGGAGTAAAGGGTTCGCGAGAAGTAAGGGGGTTTCACGAACCTTTAGCCGTATGAACTTGAAAGTTTGTATATTCATAGATAAGTCAAAATTATTGCATGCCTCATTCATCGTTTTTCAAAATTCGTGCTATAAGGGTTGAAAAAAGGGGATGCGCACTTTTCTATTTCGATCTAACTACGCTTAACTTGCCATTGTACTCATAAATCTATGTAGGTCAACTCAAGATATGCTCTCTATTGTTAGCCAATACTTCGCCGAGTATTTTGAGCTAACATTCATCTTTCTGGTCCATCCAGAGAGTGAGATACAATAATTTGAAAATAGATCTTATTTGGGCAAGTGCGAATGAAATTGGTTTCTCAACTGCAGTTGTGCTTAGGGGTAGTTATAAATTGCGTTCTAAAAATAGAATAATTATTACTCGCACGACGGGCATTCAGACTGCACTTTTACATGCTCATATGAATGGCGTAGTTAAATTTGACGAAGGGAATGGATATGCATAAAACAAACTATGTATATAGCTATAAGGAGTTTGTGATGATATAAGTAGGTATGTACAATACCGACATAAAGGTATTTGAGATCTGCTGGTATGGAAAGTGCAACAATATGATCGCGTAGTAGTTACAACTCATACTTGTGACGTGTTTTCATTAATGTGAAATATGTACGTACCTATGTCCATTGACACAGGAGTTTGTAATTTTGCATGCTGGTTAATTTCTAATCACAATACAATAACATTATAGGTAGCACATCGCAAAAATATAATTAACCAATATGTTTTCAATATTTATCCCGAAAGGGTGGTGGTGTAAGTTATATTTTATAAAAGGGGAAGTTAAAGGGTATCTCTGGAACTAATCGACCAATTTTTAAAATTCGTTTACCGCTGTGAAAGTGACACCGTTCGGATCAGTACAGGTTACGTAAGGCGGTTGACGGAAGAGGGCCAAAGGGGTGGTAGGGCGAACCCTGGAACTATTTGGCCGAATTTAAAAAGTCTTTCAACATTGTACTGGTTACGTCCTCCGGATTAGTACAGATTACTTAGGGAGAGGATAGGGGGCATTGAGGTAAATAATTGTGTAAGCTTTAAAAAAAGGAAAACATATAAACAAACGTACACTCATATGGTAGCTGAAATAAATTTTAATTTTATTAAAAAAAAAAAAAAAATGAAACACATGGCTGGTAAAAATATAAATGAAACACAAGAGCTGAGTATCAATATAAATAAATATTTCTCGCCTATAAGACAAATATATTTACATAAACCGAAAGTATAAATAAAACTAAAGCTGCCCTCTAAGTCTCAAAAATATTTCCCACATTCCTTTAGAGTCTAGCCATCTATAGACGAAAATAAACACACGAGGAGTGCCTGACCACCACATATCTATATAGAATCGAGCGCCTTCAATTCGCAATAAGTTGTATACATATATACATACCTACTACTACTATATATGTATAACTTTTTCGTATAAAAATAAAAACCGTCTATTCTATACAACCCCACAACAGTATCGATCACTCGTGCATTGCATTGAAATCAATATCGAATTATTCAATCCACATAATGTATCTACCAAGATACAGAATATAAATATTCATTTACATTATACACATCACATAGCCAATAATAACTATACTATACAGAAAAAACTTACATTTGCATTAATTTGGCCACAAACTTTGGCGCTGAATTTGAATGGAATTGTTTGTCGAAAAAAAAAAAACAATTTAAATTATGTAGTTACCTACTTCGAGTATAGCAGCTACAAAATCACTTCAAGGAATTATATAAAACTACAATCTCCTTGCACATGGCAGGCAAACAGTGGACTTTGAGTTACCAATCGCGAATAATTATATTTTTCTATCACAATTAAAACTCATTATAATATAGATACGCAATTAATTTATTTTTACAAGGCGATTGGAGGTATGGAAATGGCCTCTGTGTGTCTTCTTGATATAGACAAATTCACATTTTCGCCAAAAGTTGATGCTGACTAGCTATTTCCTTCATTGGCCATGAACAAAAAAAGAAGTTATTTCCATTCCGTATTCGGCCTGGTGCATGATCCAAGGCCTGCGGCTTTCAAGAGACTCTTTAAGAACTTAATATATCTATGCTATTAACAGCAATTAAATTTAAAAAAAAATATACTATATGTATATCCAACTGGTTATTAGTTTCGCATGATTGCAATAAGATTCTAAATACTGTGTACAAACGGGTTTATGCATTAGTAAATATAATATGATCGAATGACAGAGGTATGGCTACCGATAAGGACCTTTGAACTGACAGTTCATTTGTTTGGTAAGTTGTAATTGGAGGGCTGTGAAAAAATGCAACGCATTTGTGTTTTTATATAAATCGTTGCAATTATGGAGGATCGTTTGAATGAAAATTATCTTTAATGAGGCGAATTTTTTGTATCCACACTGTGAAATTAAGTTGGTATTTAGTGATGAAATAGTTGTTGGAGTTGGAGTGCAGCGAGCAACGACTAATTGGTCGGCTTTAATACATTTTGATATTAATTGCATGTCTTTAAGAAGTTGCAATTTTTGCATATTATGTGGTCTTCAGTTTTAACGTTGGAAATGTTTATAGAGGCGAAATTAATAAAAACATTGCTTAAGTTTGCTGTTGAACTCTTATTTGTTTTAGAATTGATGAACTTCTTCTGCTGTTCTTTGCAAAACTCTACAACATAAATTTTAAGCTGATTTTAAACAGCTCAGTAGGTAAAAAAAACCTTAATAACCTATAACGTCAATACATTTCACCGTGGATGTTTGACTTAATCAAGAGTATAAGAGAGACTTAAGTATAAGTCGCCTGCTCTTCGCTGATGACATGGTCGTCCTTAGATTCTCCCAGACTCAATTTCAGTGTGCTCTCGAAAAGTGTGTTGTCTTTTGTGTTCCAGATGTGGTGAAGGTAAACGTAAGCGAATTAGGCATCTCGGGGATTTATTCACAAACGACGAAAGGATTAATTCTGAGTTTTTCTAAAGGATTGGTTATGCTGTCATTTTTGAGACAGTTAAAGTAAAGATATCAGTCTTAAATTCTGTTTATAGTTTAGGCACTAACCGAAAGAATTATGATTGCTGATATAAACTGCTGAAATAGGACTCCATCGTTGTCACCAGCAAAGATGATTTGTATAATATAAGAATTACCAGACTACGTGAGGAGGACCTACTTCTTCAAATGGACCGATCAATGCTTCGGTGGTTTGGTCACATTAAACGCATATCCGCAATTAGAATTTAAGACGTACTATGATATCTGATATCAGACAGCCAAGTGATCATCTTTACTTTACTTGAATTGGAAATTCCCCTGATGTTTTAGAGTCGGTGACGGACGATCGAGAGTGTTCATTTAACCGGGCATGGGAAAAGGGTTGGCGATGAAATCTCCTTTTTCAAAATCCCCTTTCCAAAATCCATGTGCTCAAAAGAAAATACCCAAGCACAAAATCCCCCATTTTTAGATTTGTGGTTATTAATTCTGTCGCCGGGACAACTAAAAATGGTGTTAAAAAGTGAGATACGTACCCATCTGCTTGTGGTTACTGTAAGATTTGGAGTGGGTGCTGCAAGGTTGGGTATATGCAAAGTTTAGTTTGCTTGAGGGAGATTTTGGCATAGGCATAGGGGATTTGGTCTCGGGAGATTTTGGAAAAAGAGAAGAAGAAAAAATGAGAGATTATGTCCAATAAGGGATTTTGGAAAAGAGGATAACGTAGGGATTCCATTGGAAAATGATGATCATGTTGATGCCCAAATTAGATAAATAAACATACTCTGCTCTCATTTCAAATCAATTTGGCGTTGAGTGCATTAAGCGGTCAACTCCGGAAATTGTAGAACTTTGAAAATATAACCCCATGTCTGTATGTTATGAGATTGTGACGCATTACTCTACGTACATTATATAAACTGTACGTATACATTATTATTTTTTTTGATTGGTATATATTATGTACAAATGAATAAATTATTACCAACGACAAGCCTTTAAATGGTTTAGCCCTGCTGATTTAAAATCATTCAATTCCTGATAAATAAATGATTAACCGAGTTCTTGACCCTCTCAAGGTAGACAGACTTGAACGTTGTTCAGATATAGTCTAGTTGCTGCGAGACTTTGCTTACATATAAAGCTGACAAATTATTCATTGAAAGACATAAAATTGAATGACCGTATATATCAACCGTTTACATGAATGGAAGTGCATTAATTGATTTGAAAATAATATAGAATATATGAATTTAAATTCTTCTAAGCTGTACTAGTGTACTACTAAGGTAAACCCAGAAATCAGTATTACTCAAAGTCGAGGCTATATATTAGCTATAAATTCATTGAACCTGAGCGTCACGATGTAAAGTCATTGACTTGTGAGTTGTCATAAAGTAAAAGCACCTGCTAACTAGGGAATGGGTTTTAAACGAGTCGTTCATTTTCAAAGAACATTAAAGTCGTGCGATATTTATGGAAATTTATTTATAAATAAATATGGTCATCAAAGCAGACTATTATTTAAATACATTTATTCCAAATAGCAATATCGGTTTCATTTTTGGCTTCTTTTTTTTCGCAAATCTTTAATATGCGTTCTTCAATGAATTTCAGTTTAATCTTTGCTATAATATGCTCCATGCCTTGAATATAATGGTAGACATAATTGTCAGGAAATCTTAATGGCGGCACTAGTAATTCAAATTCATTTTAGGCTTCCCTATAGCACTTCTTGCTTTATTTAGCTGTCATTGAAAATCAATTAAGACTAATTATATACACACGCAAATGCTCCATACTAACAAAGCGATTTCCAAATTCGTTTTTATGGGTTCCGATATCAGCTGATGTTTTTAAGATATTGCGTCGTTTTCCAATTTAAATGACAAACACTTCCACGATTCGAAATCGATTTAAACTGCTTTAAATCCCAAGACGCCATTATTCGCCCAGTTATTGGTATGTTGATTATTTAAACATTTTAATGGCAAGGTAAGAAGGTCATTTGGCCCTAAACTAACAATTTAATGAATGTTGTGTTTTGGTATCTCAATATCAATATCCAGGTCTGAATTTGAGATGAGAAGCCGGTCATGAAGGTGAGTAGACTATATACACTTATTGGCAATGCCCAGTGAGGTTTAAGCAAATGTCCCACATGTTTTTTGTTTCGGTTTCTGCGTGCGCGTGTACGTTGAACCAATATTGGATGACCTTAACTCGAAAAAAGTTTTTTGTCAGCGGAAGTGAAAAGTATGAAGGTATTGTGTTTCTTGGCCTCGCATACCTTTGAAGGCTACCGGGCGAAAAAATATTTGTGGACCAAAACTAAGTAGGGCGAAATGGATTTAAATTAACATGGGAATTTGTATTAGCAGTTTTTTTTATTAATAAACGGCACGTGGTATATTCTTTTACCTTTTTTGACAGTTTTAGTGGAAACTTAATTGACTGTCGCTTCTAAATGTTTAATCATCTGAGTTGAGTTAGGGCTAATTAAATTCTAGAAGTAACTCTCTGCTAGAATTGAGGAGTAGCAGGTGTACTCATGGAAGAAAAATTGTCTTTTGCTTATTAACTTTTAAACATTTAGGTACTGATGAGCCATCGAGCTGAATTATTTAGTTTGACAAACGTTGGTCAGTCATCATGAGAATTGTTGCAGGTTCATTTACTGAACCTGTCTGATATGTATTAGATTTCTTTAAAAGAGCGCAGTAGCCTAAGTTAATGGTCCAATTTTCAAAGGTACCATTTCAATTTCATTTGCATTTAGTAGATGTTGTGTTATACGACCAATGGTGTGGTGAATTATTACTGAGCATTTTTCTCAGTTAGATATTTAAAATTTTTTGTCAATATAGGAGATGTTTAAGTAGGTATTGTACACACATTTTTTTCAAGCTCGCACTGAAATCATATTTTTTATATTCGTAGTTATTTTTGAATTGTTTAATTTTTTCTTTGGAAATCCAACAAATCCGACAAAATGTGGCATTTTTACATACCCGCTTTTTCTTGTCATATAGTGTCCTTGACATATTGAATGTGAAATGTAACAGGCTGTATTGCTTTCACAAACAAACTTAAAAACGATCGTGCAAAAAGTTCAAAAGTGGCTGTATATTCCGTTCCAAAATGTACAAATTTTTCGATTTTATAAATGTAATGAGACCTAGACTAGTCATATTACTTTTAAAGAAGAGATGCCACTCACGAGTCTGTTTAAGTATTTTCATTGTAACTTTTAATACCTTTAAAGTAGAGTTATCACTCACGAGTTTGTTTAAGTATTTCCATTGTCACGTTTTGGCAATACGCATAGTCCTCTTTGATACACAATGTGTAAATCAAAGACGGTATCCGCAAAATGGAGTGAGTTGTTTTACCTTATATTACTTTAATTTTATTTCTTTGTTGCAACCCAATATAATCGAAAAAATTGTATAGCTATTAAATTGTTTTTTTTTATTTAAAAATAATTTGCTGTTAATCTTAAGCAACTCTAATGGTGGCAATGTTTAATTTTTGTATTTTTTGCTTTTTTATTTATTTTTTATATTATATGATATATCAAAAATTGTAAAATATTAAACAATTTCTTTTAAATTAATACGTATTATTAAGATATATTCAAGCTCAACTTTTGTAGGTATGGATTAGAATTTATGGATAAAACGACAAGTTGAGTACAGCAAAGTGAAAAAATGCACTCCTTTTGTTTCCCTTATGATTCAATAAATTCGGGAATAACATGGCTGCATCACTTGTCCATTATCGCATGAACAGCGTCCTCAAAGCAAAGTTTCGAAGATTGCTACAATGGAGCTCGTCCTTTAAAACATTCAATAAACCTACTTGCCAGACATATTGACGTTTCGAGAAACTTCACGAAATTATTCTCCTGGAAGAGTTATAGGCTCGCCCTTTCCGAGGAAAGTATGTATTTAAAAAAAGGAATGCACTCTTCGTACAGCCATGAATACTAAGGCCGAGTAACCATGAACGAGTATTAAGACGTGACGGAATTTGTTTTTGTTTTGCATTTAAAACACATTTTTGCTATGTTAGTCCTCTCATACGAAAGCGGTACTTGACAGGATACCATTTGCTTTGAACATGATCTGTTTCTTTGAATGATTCTGATTTATTATTTTATGTGGTAACAGCTATCAGCAAGTAAACGGAGGAAGAATTTTAATAGCATGCTTATGTATCTTATTCACTCAGCAATACGTGACCAGTTAAGAAACTGGTTTCAAAATACTTGATTTCAGTCACTTCAACCGCGAAGTTTAAATGTAGTTCACAATTTGTCCAAAAAGAGGAATATTCAAAACTGTAAGAACTCACTAGCTACAAAATAAATTTTGTAAGCAAAACGAAAGTAACTCAGGTGTATAAAAGAAATAGTTGTTGCTTTTTTTTTTACTTTAATCGGGCACCTTTCCCACTTATACGAGTACGTACAGCCTCTCACTTCATTGCAGTGTTCCTTTCAAGTGGACTTATAAAACAAATCGTAATCAGGAAGTCACACAAAAAAGAAGTGTGAAAGTACGCAAGCAATGCAATCGAATAAGACGGAATACAAAACTGACACACATTGGTTGAACCAATTTCTTGAAACACTGTGGGTAATTGTCTTTTTTCACAAATTCAGCGAGTATTTCATATTTTATTTATGTAATGTCAAAATAATTAGAATATAATAGTATCCCTTCATTAACTGCCTTATTGGTAGTATCATCATCATAAAATCATAATTGTCGACATTAACTGCCTAATTGGTATCATCATCATAAAATCATGATTGACGCCGACGTCAAATATTCGCCATTATCCTTATGAGATGCCGTTAGGAATTTTTTTTCAAATTACTTTGCATGATATCGAACACAGCCTGTTTGTGTATCGGTATTAATTACATATTATGCGAAACGACTGCAATTAGTCTGTTATGAGTACCTCCATCCAGACCACATTATATGCAACACTTAATTATCCCATAGAAGGACAACCGCAGATGACTATATTCATTGTCTATGTATAGTTAAAAATTAAACAACAATTATATCTAGGTACACACAAAAAAATAAATTGCTATAAACAATAACAACTTTGTAATTCAGATCGTATCCACTTGGAATTTAACCTCACTGTGCGCAATTTATTGAAATAGATACTATAACTTTTTTTTGTATAAGGAAAACCATTTTTTTAACACTTACACTTTAATTCGATTTGATGTCGGCAATTCGTTTTTCTCTGTTTTCCACGGAAATATTGTATCCACAAATAAAATGTATCCACTTGAATTTATTTATTTTCTTAACTATATCCACTCACATAGAACTATTGCAATTATTGACCCTGGTCTCGTTTGGCCATTAACACGGTTTTTTTTTTTTACTTAAAATCACCTGACGGTTAGTATTCGAATTTATTTTTCGTTTTGTTTATCACCACACAATTCGATAAGGAAGAAATAATAATTTCTCAGCGTCACACAACACCAACAGTTTGAAATAGAAAAAAAGTCGAAAACGGAAAGTAATGAAAGAAACCACAAAGTATTGTTCAAACTAAAAAATCTAGTGCAAGAGAAGAAATTCGCCGAAAATTCGTCTTGGACATGCTAAGCGTACAATAGTCCAAGATGTACTAACTCAACCGACTTGAAGTTAACTTCTATCCCTAAGTGGTGGCGGCTGGCACTGGCACTATACACTATCACGATATAAAGTATAAGAAAAAAAAAACAAGCAGGTGATCAACGAAGCAAGTAAGCGGTGTGTACACGGCTCGAACGTAATGTTACGTCTTTATGACCAAGTCCCTCTTGAACAATCAACAAGCTACTGCGACTGAGGAGGTATAATGATGACGATGGATGGTTGGATGGATGGACCGGACCGCATGTAATCCACGGAAAAACGTGAGCACAACGATAAAAATCGAAATGGAAAATGTTAAACGCAAATACCCAACACACTCGACTCGACACTCAAAACTTACTTACTCACTGAGCGCACAGAGCACACGATGACGCTACGACGCGATGGTACGGTTGGGCAAAAGTGTGTTTACACTATTCTGTCCGCCGAATCCGAAGACGCACGGAAACATTAAAAAGACACATACCAGGTAAACATAACAATACAGAGAGCGAATAAAAAAGTGAACTACTACCACTTAGAGTGTGTGTGGCATAAAATGGTGAGAATTGAGACTTCGTTTTTGTATCTATTAGATGCTAGCTTAGCTAGAGTCTCTAGGCTAAATTCAAATATGTGGATGTATATTTCTCAACTTTGCTTAAGCTTTTTTTTGCCATACATTGTCCGTGTGTAGATTTTTCTTAAAGTGGTAGTTGCCGAATGTAAACAGTAAACAGAGTGGTTGACTGTTGAATGTTGGACTTTGGTTTTGGCGTGTTTTTGTTGGCCCCTTTCGAAGCTTTCGTAATGAGCTGGTTTGGTAAGAAAAGGAGCGGGAAGCTTTTTACATATTTACATACTCACCACGGCGATGTAATGCGGTGTGATGTGTACATGTGGTTACGGTTGGTTAAATTCGAATTGGAAATAGCCATCTTGAGGATTTGTTTCTTTTTTCTATCATCGATTTCGTTGGTTTGTCATTTTTTTAATGGTAATCAAGTGAGTTTGGGTTTGCTAATTTTTCACGAGAGGAAAACTACTGATTTCTATTGAGGAGTTCATTAAAGTCACGCAACGATGACGAAAACTGGTATTTAAATGCATTACAAACTTAAATTGGTATCATACTGTTTGCTATAGAAAATCTGCAAACTAGCAAAGATTTTTAGGCATTCCTAGTAACGATAAGCATATATGTGATTTGTATTGAATATTACAAATATTATTCCAATTAACTAATAAGCATTAATGTGCTAAACCGCAGGCTGTGCGAAATAATTAATACGGGGTAGCTTTGCAGTTGCCTTACAAAATGGATCAGCCAATTATAACTTAAGATAATTCGATTTAATACGATTTCATTAAGTATTGTATGTACATTGTACAATAGGAGCAATTCACAATATCTAAAATGCTTTTATTGTGCAATATTGTTCCTTTGCATTACAGGCCCCATATGAATGCGCAACTGAACGAACTGACAACAATCAACTACTATTCGATGGAGCCCTTAGACACCACTACTGGTCCATATTGTACTGCCAAACCGACACCTTACTTTGCTGCACTTAGTTTTCCCGTCTTTCGAAGAAAGATGAGAAGGAGCTTCAGTGATGTTCGGCACTCACTGTCAGCACCAAAGATTCGCCACCTGATGCGAGCAATGTCATGACAACTACAGAGGAAGTGTTCCGCTGTATCGTCGTCCTCTCCACAAGCAGAACAGATGGTGCTGTCGCTCAAGCCCAATACATAAAAGTTTGGTGGCCCAAAAGTACGCCCACAAACAGTCTGCAGTCGGTTCTCCTGAGAGACAGAAGGAAGGACGCGGACCATTTGGTCTGTTAACACCCAGGACAGTCACGCCACCGACACTCGTGTTCACGAGAAACTCTAGTATCAATGGATGACCTAACCACAGATGCAGGCAGACCCAACGCAGGTTTGTAATCCTAAGACAAAAGGAATAGGATACAGGAAGCTGTAGTCCTTTCCAAATAAATAACACACCTTTTCTATTAGTAAAAACCTCAGGAATGGGATAGATTGGTTTTCATGACAAATTGCGAAACACTTTTTTAATAATTTGTATATATGTATGTTGATTTAATATTTCCCTATCTCATTTTGTTTTTGAGGTCAGGAAAGCTTTTTATTAAACTTGTCTACAATTTAAAAATTAATCTGATTCTCTTCGACTTTTTATCGTTCAGCCATTAATTCAATTCATCAAATTTTGTGAACTTGAAAATGGTAGTCAAAATTGCGTCAACTAATTATAAGTATTCATACAAATGCAATCAAAAGGTGTTAGAATCAACATATTCGAGTAGCCATCGCATTCTGACCTTAAAAAAAACTATCATCGTTTAATTAGTTGCTAACATTTTGAAATTTTATTTCTTTAATCAAAAATTATCACTTATTAGTTATTTTTTTGAAAACATTATATCTTTGTTGGTTATTGCCATTTGGTCTTGACATCAAATGGCTGAACTTAAACCTACAATGTTGCTATTTGCACTTACTTAATGTACCTACTAGTTTCAAAAAGTCCAAATAAATTGAAATGCCTGTCTATTTACTCACTGAACTAAAGAGTTATAACTTATAATGCTAGCCGATTGTATATAGAGATGTCTTGAAATATTATTATGTGTACAATACGGCTTGAACTAACGATGTAATAAATTGCAAAAACATGACTGTATATCACTCAATTTATTGTTCAAGTTAGGAAAAGATGTATCTGCTTTAGCATCAGAGAAATTACTGCAAATATTGAGTCAAGGAGAGTGAAATTTTTTTGTGATCCCTCGGAGATGTGATGCACTATACGTGGGGTAATAGGGTAGTAGGGTAATAAATGAAATGAAATGAAATAATATATCCCGCTCAAAATAAATGCAAATTTAGTAGCGCAGTAGTTTAATTTACTACCAGGATTATTTTATATTATGTCAACTTTTGAGCACAGTATCCGAAACTGAAGATTCAAAAAGAAGAGCGAAAAAGAAAATCTAGTGTGGAATAAAAAAAGGTTACGCTATTTTCCAGCTCAATGAAATTAAAGATCCGGTCATCGAAAATAGATAGTATGAGAGATATGAAACTTGTTACTGTAACGCAGGTTCTCAAAAATACTCTTTTAACAAGATAAATATGTAACTATTCGTCTTTCCCGTTGAGAGTTTTCAAGCGAATAAAGCTTAATGGGGTAGTCGGTTTGAAATTTATTTTGCAAGAATGGATAGATTATACCATAATCTATACATTTGTAAATTACTAATACATATACTAAGCTTTACACGTAGCCATACAAAATTATTTGTTAAAGAACAACTAAGCTTAAAATGAGAAGCGTATCGTTTTGTATTCATTACATAAGGCAATTGAATTAGATAACCCCATCTGAGCTGTCAGTAATTATATTCATTTTAATTGTGATACAGAATGGTTCCTAAAAATATTATCTATCTGAAGAACAAATATTGACGAAAACACCACTATGCACTTAGCTAAGCATACGACTTCGATTTAATTATTTAGAATACATCTTCATTCCAAATTAAAGTACCTATCAAATGGAAAGTAATTCCCACATACGGGTCATAATTTAACACTCGCACTTTAAATCAAAAAAAAAAGTCTTTGATTGACAAGTTGTAAACAATTTGAACAATAAACACTTTCTAAAAGTCCATTCATGACTAATGCCAGTTATTTTTGTTTACCGATGGTTGAGCGGCAGGTTTGGCATCTTAAGTTCATTTGTCTTTTCTTTGGGGTAAATGACACCATTAGCACTATTTCCTACTAATATAATTTAAATGATCTGAAGATGTTCTTAAGCTTCTATACCTTCTTTTAGAATGTATTAATTTATCCAAATAATATATCCAAACTCCGCAAATAAAGAAAGTATCCACTTTGCTTTCTCCGACGGGCCGCAATACTGCTCTAAGAAGTCATATCATCATATCCATTAAGATGTTCAAATCATTTACCAAAACTATCAAATCGAGTAAAAGCCTCGAGCAAAATAAACAAAAATTCGGAACTTGACAGAGAGAACCATTCACAGTTTAAAACTTTTTCAGCATTGAAACAAAATTGAGTTCAATACATTTTTACGCAACGAGAAATCGCCCACTAACAAACCAATTGCTAAACGTTGAACTTCAAAACTGAAAGAAAATACAAACCCAATCTAGCGATGGCAAAAACAATGAAGACCGTTTGCCCTCGCCATCGCACTACAGCTCTGCTGCGCCAATTACAATTGGTCAAGCGATTCAACACTTTCGTCGTCGTTGTCAGTCGTGCATCATGGTTTGAGCCAAAATATCTAGTACCATGCCAAATGGGCCACGCACCAACACTAATGGTCAGTTGCAACACTAAACAGTGCTTGCTACTGTAGTTGCTCTTCACCCACTCATATCATAACAGTATAAGTGAACAGACTGCTGACTACGACGACATCGTTTGACTATCAATTGATTTCCAATTTCAATGCCACACCGCATAGACCGTCATACCGAGGTGCAAATTGAAGTTGACTCCGAAACGAAACAGAAAACTTGTTGTGTGGCAAGAAAGGGTTCAAACGAACCGTCAAATTTGGACATGAATCAATCGCATGTCAAAATGAAATTATCCGCTGCAATGACACAAAACCGTGCGCGCCGACCGGTGAGTTCAATTATGATGACGGTGTCAGTATTTTTCTTCACGCATCACCTTGACCTCAAAGATAATAATATTTTCAGCCGAAAATAAAGCCTTTTTTGACAGATTACCTAACATACAGTTAAGTGTCGGCCTTAATAGTGTAGTACTGCACCAATTACACCAGGTTTACACAGTGGTTGGTTGCAACAGTTTCGCCACGCAATACTGTGCTGCATACCGCTGCGCTACCGGCTTAAAGTACCCAAGCTCAAGCTCGACTATAAAAGTGTAAATGGATGCCTAATTCCAGCGGCTTAATGATTAAGAAACTATGTTTGCACGAAATGCAAAAATGTTGTAACACATCTAGCTCAAACGTGAACATTTTATTTGGCCGTGTATTGTTGTGACTGTTGCATTACGCAGTGTGGCGCAGTTGAATGCCAATTTTACGCTGGAGAGGGGTATGTGAGTTTTGGGTGCCACTGTATGATGGTCGATGCGTATTTTTGGAATGTTGAGAAATCTCATACACTGCACGATAATATGACAATGTATATAAAGGGTTACATGCGATAACCTTGAAGGTGTTAACACTTATTTTACTAAATTTTTTTTTTTTTTTTGTCAAACTTGCTGGTGACCAGACAAAATTTCCGGTAGGTTATGGATGAGTTTCATATTTAGTTGAAGGTAATTTTGGTGAGTGAAGGACAAACTGTTTGCTTATAGCTAATGGGTATTTGAATGTTAATTAAGGATTGTGTAAATGTCTTCTATTGCATTGCTGGACTCTCTTACTTGTGTATCATAGGAGGAATAAGTACGTTTATATAACCATAAGTCTTTTGAAAATAAATATTTCATCAGCAAAATAATATTCAAACCAAAAATAAAATTTACAAAAATAGTACGTATACGCCACCATGACCAGGGAGTACATTGCATTGCTTTATTTAAGGTGCAACAAATTATTCCTGCCATATACATTTGTACCATTGGAATAGTAAATGAAAAGTATAAAATCATTTTATTTTATTTTTTGATTTATGAGTAGTAAAGCAATTATTGCTGTTATACATGAATTGACTGAGATTAATTGCTCGGACACAGCATCTACTTCGATTTTGTAACAGCCAGATCCATCTTCCTCGCCTTTGGTCAAATATTGGTTCCGACGTATCAGATGAAGTCAAAAGATTTGACGAAGTACGACGAATTGGTTAATGGTTAACTTTCACATATTGACACATTACCTAGACGTATTCCTCTGAAGTTTGCGAAGTCCAAAATTAATTTTCTTTATTGCTGCAGATGAGGTGACTCTCAACATCGGCGATTTAGGGGAAACGTGGACATAACTTCGAAGTAGGTAAAGGCTTTGTCTACTTGGGCTCTACTACCTCTTAAACACACATCGGGGCAGAGATAAATACAAAGAATTTTAAGAAGTAAACTCTTTTCTCAGAGAACCAAGTAGATATTGTCAAAAGAGAATGAAACCTTGTTGAGAAGATTTGAG